>BLBF01000050.1:5373131-5441029 GCA_015471245.1 Laticauda colubrina | reverse complement strand
AATTGCCTTTTCTTTCTTTCCCCCTACTTTCTACACTTTGCTCTTCCCTTTCCCCTCCCCCATTTTTCCTATTATTTGCTTTTGTATTTTTGTATTTTATATTATACATGAATCAAAAGAGGAAAAGAGAAAAGGGGGGGGGGAGGGAAGGAGGGAGAGAGGGGAGAGGGATGGAGAGCATATTGCCCAAAATTATCCTATGAGCTTCTCTGACAAGGAAAAGAAATATTTGGCTGATGCAATATTGTGAAACTCTTAGTAGTGCCAGTTGTGTGAAAATCAAACAGTTACTGACTGGACTTCACCTGTTTGGTTGAGATAGATTTTACTACTTAAAGATGAGCATCTCTGTAGTATTCGTGAAGAATGAGACCAGAGACCAGCGTAACTTCAGCTCTTTTATTTAGTGCAGAAAGTCCGTCTGAATCAGGAGCCACGGCAGCTCTTTTTATAGAGAGGCTGCTTGCGGCTAGTGGCCAATGATGGCTACTAGTTTCTCCTGCCACTTAGCTGGCCAATCATAGGTTAGCTATTATTGGCCAATCAGCATCAAGAAAGGAACCAGTCAGCTGCTAGTATTTCTCGACCAATAGGAATAGACTATTTGAAGTATGTTAATATGGAACACCCCTCCCCTTTTGGTATGGTCCTACCTTATGTAATCACGTAAGTAGGTGGGGCTTTTAGGTTGCCTCGTTGACCTGCACAGTTTAGTTGTGTTGTCGTCTTCAACGGGTTCGGATGGGATCGCTGTTTCTCTTGTCCTTCTCTGTGGAACTCCTGGAAGGTGGAGTCAGCCATGCCGCTCCCGCCCAGCCTACTCGGGCTGGTAGAGTCAGCTCAGCTGCTCCCTTCCAGAGTGGCATCTAGGTCTTCTTGTGCCTCCTGCTCCTCTTCGTCGAAGACTTTTGAGGGTAGGTTGTTGTTTTTGTCTGAATTTATTTGCGAATGTTGTTTATTGTGTATATTTTGATTTTGTGGGGTTTCTTGTTTTGCCGGAGGGTTTCTCCCTCCCCCCTGATTTGTGTTTAAGGGGTCTCCCCCCTCTCTGGTTGGTCTATTAATATTTTTGTGTTATGTTTGTGCTGTTTCTTGTATGTGTGTGTGTTGGTCTTCGTGTCTGGGTGTGTCAGTGGTGCATTCCAATGTTCGTGATCGTAACTGATCAATATGTCTCCTCCAGGTTCTGCCATCGTCTGTGTCTTGTTTATAGGATCAAGGTCCTGTTTTATGAATTATTTTTGCCGGTACCCACAGAGGGTGTCCGGTGAGATTTTTTGCATATACTAAGTTTCCTGGTTCGAATGCATGGTATCTGCTGGAGGAGTTGGTTGGTTTTTCAGAGATATATGTTGGGTGTAACCTATCTAATTGTGATCTTAATTTTCTGCCCATTAGTAGTTCTGCTGGGCTTTTATTTGTAGTAGAACTCGGTGTTATGTGTTGTATGGTGAGCATTTTTTCAATTTTTTCCTGAATGTGCCCTGAGTCTAATTTGTCAAAAGTTTCTTTAGTATACTATACCATGCGTTCCTCCCTCCCGTTCGTAGCTGGTTGACCCGGTGCTGTCAAAGCATGTCTTATGCCATGTTCGGTGAGGAATTTTTCAAATGTTAGTGCAGTAAACTGTGGGCTGTTATCTGAGACGAGCAAGTCCGGTAACCCATGTGTGGTGAATAGTTTCCGTAGTTGTTTAATAACTGCTTCTGTGGTGGTAGAGTTCATGACGCTTACCTCTAGCCAATTGGAGTAAGCGTCTATTATGATTAAAAATGTATATCCTTTTGTTGGACCCGCAAAATCTATGTGGATTCATGACCAGGGGCCCCTTGGTGTTTCCCAGTCTAGTATAGGTGCTGAAGGGGGTGCAGGTTGGGATTTTTGGCATTTCCCGCAGGTTTCAACCCATTTCCCAATATCCTTGTCCATCCCTGGCCACCATACATAGCTCCTGGCCAGGGATTTCATTCATACAATGCCCAGGTGGCCTTCATGTAACATGCTCAGTACTTGTTCCAGTAACAGTTCTGGTATTACCACCCGGTCCCCCCATAATATGCAACCTTTTAATGACAGTTCAGTTTGCCTATGCTTGAAAGGTTTAAAATTAATGTCTGTCTCGTTTTCTGGCCAATCTTTTCCTACCCAGTTTAAGACTTGTGACAAGGTTTTGTCTCTCACTGTCATTCTCGCAATGTCTGTTGCGGTTATGGGTAGGTTTGACAATGTCTCAATCTGTAGGGTGGATGTGGTTGGTGCCAGATCAGTTCCTAGTTCTGGTAGGGGAGTACGGCTCAACGCATCGGCATGGGAAATGTCTTTGCCCAGTCGGTGAATCAGTTTATAGTTGTAGGCTGCAAGGAACTCAGATCACCTCGTCATTCTTGGGGATAGTATATTTGGGGTGGCTCTGTTCCCAGCTAGTATTCCCAACAGAGGCTTGTGGTCTGTAATGAGGGTAAAAGTCCTAGCATAAAGGTATTCATGGAACCGTTTGACACCGGATATTGCTACTAGTGCCTCTCTGTCCAATTGACTGTAGTTATGTTTAGTTTTTGATAGTGTTTTGGAGTAGAACGCGATCAGTTCTTCTCTCCCATCAGGCAGGATGTGGCTAAGTATGGCTCCGACGCCGAACGGTGACACGTCTCAAGTGACTGTTAATGGTAGTGTCTCGCTGTATTGCATTAATACTGAGTCGGAAGTTATTAGGTCTTTTACCCTCTGGAACGCTGTCTCTTCACGTCATCCAGGTGGCTGCCTTGTCCAAAAGCCTATGTAGTGGTTCTGCCATCATTGCCTTCTGTGGCAGAAAAATGTTGTAAAAATTTATAAGTCCCAAGAATGCTTGCAACTCTACCTTGTTTTTTGGTCCAGGCACTTCTTTGATTGCCTTATCTTTTTTCTCTGGGGTGGATGCCTTCTTTATCAATTTGATACCCCAGGAATTCGACTTTTGAGGTGGCTAATTGGCACTTTTCTTTTTTTACCTTGAGTCCCACCTTCTGGAACCTTTGTAAAACCACTCTGAGATAGGCTTCTAGTTGTCTCTCGTTGCTGGCTGACATTAGCACGTCATCAAAGTATGGGACTTCTCCTTTTATCCCCTGTAATAATTGCTCCATTAGGCTTTGGAACACCCCTGGGGCTATGCTGATTCTAAATTGCAGCCTTTTGCATTTGAAGGCTCCTCTATGAGTCATGATCGTTTGCACCTCTGCTGTCTCGGGGTCGACTGGTAATTGTTGATATGCTTGGGCAAGGTCGAGCTTTGTGAAGACCTTGCCTCTTCCCAATGAGTGTAGTAGGTGTTGCACTACCAGAACAGGATACGCACTTTGTTGTAGTGAATGGTTTAGGGTAGCCTTGTAGTCCCCACAGATTTTCACAGACCCATCCGGTTTAACTGGGGTCACCATTGGGGTCTCCCATCTAGCATGGTCAACTGGTTCCAAAATACCTTGTGCTATTAGTTTGTTAAGTTCCTCATCAAACTTTGGTTTTAATGTGAAGGGGGATCGCCTTGCCTTTAGCCTAATCGGAGCTATTGTTGGATCTAAATTAAATGAAATAGGGGACCCTCGGTACTTGCCTAATTTTCCATCGAAGACATCCTGGAACTCCCTCATCAGGTTCTCCTCCCAGTCTGTGTCAGCAATGCTCTTAATGCCGGTTACTCCGATTCCTAGAGGTTCGAACTACTCGAGTCCCAATAGGCTTGGTAGCTTTCGGTCTACGATGGTTAGAGGCAAGATTTTCTTGTGTTCTTTGAAAGTTATTTGGAAATGTCTGAGTCCAACTACCAGTATTCTGTTTCCCTGGTAGTCCTTTAGGATTAGCGATTGGTGTTCTAGTTCAGCTCTGCCAATGTGCGGTACTAGTCTTTTAATAGTATCCCATGACACTATTGATAGGTACGATCCGGAATCTACCTCCATTTTACATTCTTGGCCCTCGATCCGGACTGCCACATGTACTTTTTGGCCATTTGTTGCGTTAGAGTGACCGATGGTGATGGTTTGGTGTGTTTCTTCTTTTCTATAGTTCTCGTTTCGCCGCTTGCTTTTGCTTTCATGACTCTCATGGTTCCACGTTTGTCTATTTTTAGTTCTTGGTGGTGTATTGTCTCTATGTCGGGGGCTATAGCTCTTGCTGTTTCGGCATACTCTTGTGATGTGACCCTGTCTCTCACAGTACCAGCGCACAATGTCTAAGAACTGGCACTCAGAACGGGGGTGGTCTTCTCCGCACCTGGCGCACTGAAACCCCGACTTACGACCTTTCTTCAGCCATCGATCTCATTCAGCCTGGAGTCTGTGGATCTCCTCATCATCGTCATTGATTCCGGACGATCCACTCTCTGCATAGTGTGTGGTGGTTTTGAATGTGCTCTCTGTCTTCTTCTCTTTGCCCTGGCCCGTTTCGGTCAGAGTTTTGGATGAATTCGCATTCATCTGCTGCATTCATCTGCCACTGATTTTTTAGTTGCTTCTGCCACCGTGGCTTTAGCAATAGCCTCAGTAACTGTAATCTTTGGCTGAGTTAGCAGCCGGCTTTGTAGGGTGAGGTCCAAGGACCACGCGATCCCTCGTAGCTTCGTCCATGTTTAGGAATTCACATGCCCCTCCAATGTCCCTGAGAGGCGCTACGAAATCTGCAATGTTCTCACCTTCTCTCTGGTCCCGTTTGTAAAATTCATGTCTCCGAATAAGGCTGGAGACGGTCAGTGCGTAGTGAGCCTTCTGTGCATAGTGAGCCTTCAGCAGCTTTTCTAGATCTGGCCAGGCCATGTGTTTCACATCTTCTGGTTTTGCCAGTGCCTTGGCCATCTTGAACACTGTGGGCCCACAGTGCGTCAGGAACACAGCTGTTTTTCAGTTGTCTGAGATTCCTTGCAAATCGTTGCTTTCCAGGAACATGAGGAATCTATCGATGTAGGATTCCCAGTCCTCTGTTGCTGGGTTAAATGGTGTGAGTGGCGAGTTGGTTCCAGCCATTTCGTCTACTCGGTTCTCGATACCATGTGCTCGACTGGTGTCCTCTCTCAGTATCCCACCTTTGTCGCCAGGGTAGTGTTTGTGAAGAATGAGACCGGAGACCAGCGTAACTTCAGCTCTTTTATTTAGTGCAGAAAGTCCATCTGAACCAGGAGCTGTGGTAGGTGTTTTTTTTATAGAGAAGCTGCTTGCAGCTAGTGGCCAATGACAGCTACTTGTTTTTCTCGCCGCTGAGCTGGCCAATCATAGGTTAGCTATTATTGGCCAATCAGCGTCAAGAAAGGAACCAATCAGCTTCTTGTATTTCTCGACCAATAAGAATAGACTATTTGAAGTATGTTAATATGGAACAATCTCCATCCATCCAGGCAAGATCTACAGCTGTAAATGCCCCCCTGTGATTTGCTACGATGGGACAAGGAAAATACAGCCTGATTGAATTTTGCCTCCTTAGTTCCTACAGTTTCTCCTTCATCAGTTAAGTTTTTATATCTGTTGAGATAGAATGTTCCATGAAAATAATCCTGGCTTCTGCAGAAGATGGTGACCTCATCTCCCAAAGCAATCATCATTCCATTGAAGTTGGTAGATATCAAAGGTATGGAAAGAGTTTGACCTGGACAAGAAAAGAAAAAAAAAAGCAGCAGAATAAAATGTGGAAGGCGGAACATCTGTTTATCTCCAGAAGTGGAACAACTAAAAGCAAAATGAGGACTCTGGAAGCAGTATTTTTCTTTATGAAGAGTGGTGTGATAAAAATCAACCATTCAGGTATTGAGAGGACTGGAGACATGTGAACAATAAATATTTATTTTATTTATATGTAATGTGGGTTCCAGACTGATGAGCTGTATTAGAGTCTTGGTCTCGCAAATGTTTTGTATGCTCTAGTTAGTATGTAATATTACCAGAGAAAAGCTACATAAAGGCCCGGTCCCACTGGCTGAGGGACGCAAAATGTATGCATAAAGGACACAGCGGACAAGCAAAATTTCGGGGGTGGCTCCATCCATTGTCATCTGCTCCAAAAAGTGGTGAAAATTTGCATAAACAGAACGGAAAAGGACGGAAAAGAACGGACGTGGGTAGTATGTAGCGGGGATGTTAAATGGATGTTCATAGGAAGCCTAGCAGATGAAAGCGTATGGAAGTGGATGACACCTCCAAAGGGGTTCCGGGGGAGAATTTCAAAATGGACGCATAGCGGAAGGGGCGGAGGCATAGCAGATGAAGTGGATGCATCACGGACGCCTATAGGAAACAAAGGGGATGCCGCGCAGATGTATATCAGATGCAAAGCATTCATTGTGCATGCAGGGAGTATGAATTGTGTCAGCTCCGCGGATATAAAAGGATGCAGCACGCACACAGTCAGCATACAGGGGAAAGACGTGATGACACATACATCTTGCAGGAACACTATGGTTCATCAGTCAGGCAAGAAGAGGAAGCCCGTGCCTACTTGTCCAAGCCCTGGCAAGGTGAAGAAGGCCAGAACCAGCATCCCACCCCCTGGCACTGACTCCGAAGTTGCTGCTGCTGCTGCTGTGGTGGACCAACTCCAAGGCCCTCAAAGCCCTGCTGCTGAAGGCCCTGCTGCTCAAGCCCCTGAAGGACCTGCTGTTTCAGCCCCTGAAGGCCCTGTCAAGCTCACTGACCAGGAGATGTACGTCATGGCCAAGTGCAGTTTCCTGGAGGGTGAAATCCACCACCGAGGAGCAGCCCCTCTGAGACCCCTCTCCCTCAGACAGCCCACAGACAGCCAATCCTCTTCCAGCCAGGAGCCAGATACCCTGTCCAGGCAGGTGTCTTCAGAGGGCCCCACAGCACAGACTCCCCTCACAGCTGCACTCCCTATGCCAGTGGACTTGGAGGATCCCATGGAGGATCACGCCCTGCTGTCACAAATGGAGGAAGAAGCAGCAGCCACCAGAGACCAATCCACCTCCAGCCCCAGCTTCATAGGATGCAGGCAGAGAAGCAGACTGGAGGGCCAGGACCACAGTGTGCTGTTGGAGATCAGGGACACAATGAAGACCAGCACAGAACCTCTCTCTCAGCTGGTCCACTTGGACAGAGCATCCTCAGGCCGGAACACCTTCATCACCTACATGAGCCAGACCCTGAGGGACCTGCCCGAGGCCCAGTACCAGGTGATGAAGGAGAAGATAACAGCACTGCTGTACCACCCTCCAGGCCCAGCTGAACCTGCTCCGACCCACTCCAGGACTGTTCCTCCACCCCAGGCGATGTCACAGCCCTTCCACAGATTTCAGCAGCCCCTCACCTACCAAGGCTACAAGTACCAGGACTTCCCACAGCAGAGGCAGCCCTTCCTAGTCCAGGCCCAGGTACATCGCACGCCACAGACGCCTCACCTCACCCAGCTGCAGACCAGACAGCCCCACTACACTCCTCCTTCCTCCACCCCACAGCCAAGCCAGTCAATGGACAATCTGTCATCTCAAGCCTGACATCTCAAGTCCTTGATGAGGGGCCTCTCAATCTCATGGGACTGAGACAGCTCTCGGATAGCTTCCTGAACACACCACCACCTGTTGTACCCTCTGGGCCAAGCACCCCAATGGTGCCTCAGACCAGCACTCAAGCCACAGCCACCTCCACAGTCTCTGCCCGCTTAATAGCTGAGACCATGGAGATGACTCAGAGTGACTGAGAACAGTGTCAGAGACTGAGTTGTTTTCTTGTTAAGTTTATCTTTGCTTAAGACACTTTACTTGGTTCATTTTGCTTATTTAATACAGTCATAAAGTTTACCTAAGAAAGTTAATAAAGGTTATCTTTACTTAAGACACTTAGTTTACTTGGTTCATTTTGTTTACTTAATAAAGTGTTGATGAAAACTTTGAAAAAATGGTTAAGCCTTTGCATGCTTGTGGAACAGATAAGGATAATTGTGGGATAGATAAACCTCCAGTACAACTGTTAGGAATATGAAACACCTAACAGGTATTTGGATTAGAAATATATAAACCAGGACAAACATTTTAATACTGTCTCTTTAAGGGAATGCAAGAGCATGCAATTGGGTGTGGTTTCTCAAACGGCCTTAAGATGGAGCCAGAAACCTGGTTTGTCTTCATCTGAGTCTCAGAAGAGAAGAGAGTGAAAAGTAAAGTAATTACTTTAGTAACTGATAGTGGGACTGAATTTGTTAACAAAGATTCCAAAATATGCTGAAATTGGCTGGTGTGGAGCATAAATGTTCTGTACCTTACAGACCACAACATAACTCATTTATAGAACGAAGAGGGCAAACATTACAAGCCATGGCTCGCACTATGTTATCTGATTCAGGTTTACCTGAAACATTGTGGGGTGAAGCCATAATGTGTAGTAACCATGTTTTAAATAATGTAATAAATCCAACAACTGGTGAATTGCCATTCACTCGTTGGCATGGCAGAAAACCAAATTTAAGTTATTTACACACATTTGGAACTCCAGCATGGGTGCATATTCCCTCACAAGTAAGACTGAAAGGGCAACATAGAGCTAAGAAGTTATTTTTAGTGGGTTATGAGCCAACCACAGATCACTTAGATTTTGGGATCAAGGCACAGCTCATGTTTATTGTAGTACTAGTGCAAAATTTCTTGAGCATGTTGGGTGGGATAAACTGGAACAGGAATCCAGCAATGATATTATTATTGACACCCAAATAGTCCCTAAAGATAAAATCAGTACACCCCAAATAGCCATTAAAGAGGAAGAGGAAGAACAGGAGGAAGTAGTAGAACAAGCACAGGAAGAAATAGAAGAACAGGAGCAGGTGGCACAGGAAAGTCCACCAGCAAGCCCTGTATTACTAAGACATTCAACCCGAGTAACGTGCCATAGGATGTAAATGGATATATAAACTGAAGACAGGTGTAGATGGGACTGTTATCCATAAAGCCAGGTTAGTAACACAAGGGTTCAATCAAACAGCAAATGACGATGATGAGGTGTTTGCACCTAGTCTGAAGGTTACTATATTAAGGGCAGCATTAGTGTGGGCAGCTAAGGAGAAATATATTGTAAATCATTTGGATGTAGAGACAGCTTATCTGCATGCACCATTGCAACACACTATATATTTAAAGAAACCTTTAGGTCTCAAAAATGATAATACTGATAATAATGATTGCTGGAAATTGAAAAAGAGTTTTTATGGTTTAAAGCAATCAGGATATGAGTGGAACCAATGTATAGTTAAAGAATTAACTAAGATAGGTTTTGTAGCTGGCATGGCTGATTCATGTTTGTTTAAAAGAGAAAATAATGGTATGATTTAATTATTGCTATTATTTACTGATGATATAGCATTAATCACCAAAACTGAACAAGAAGCTACTGAGATAATTTCACTGCTGGAAAATAAATTTAAGATAAAACAGTTAGGAGAAATCAAACATTATCTTGGTTTAAAGTTAGATAGAACTAGGGGAGGATACAAGATCTCACAGGCAGATAAAATTAACCAATTACTAAAAAGTTATAAAATGGAACTTTGTAAGCCAGCTAAAACACCAATGAGCCAGGAGTTTAGCCATAGTGATGTTCAAAGTCCTGTTTTTGATAAGAACATTAATCAGTCCTTGATTGGTAGTTTATCTTATCTCAGTAATTGGTCAAGGCCAGATATTGCACACAGTGTTAATCAATTAGTGAGATTTAATGCTGAGCCCACTGAAAGGCACTGGCAAGCTGCTAAATGTGTGTTAAGATATCTGAAATAGACAATGCATTATGCATTGTATTTGGAGCCAAAAGATGAACTGTATTTGACTGCATATGCTGATGCAAGTTTTGCTACAGACATAAATACACGAAAATCTACATCGGGTACTGCTGTATTATTGGGAAGAGCATTGATTGGATAGAGATCTATTAGACAGAAACATCTAAGTTTGTCAACAATGGAGGCTGAATTCTTATGTTTGTCTTTGTTATGTACAGATTTAGTTTTGTATAAGCAATTATTAATTGATATGGGAATTAATGTAACAGATCCTGTTGTTGTTTATGAAGATAACCAATCAGCAATACAGATGGCTTCAAATATTGCTGTTAAAACAAGAACGAAACACATAATTTTAAGATATTTAAATGTGAGACAATATGTGCAAAGTAAGATGATAAAGCTAGAATACTGTATGTCAGAAAACAATATAGCAGATCATTTTACAAAGGCCCAAGGCTCTATAAAGTATACGGCATGCTGTGAAGATTATGGACTTAGAATGTAAGGTTTTATATATTATCTTACCCAAAAGGGGAGAATGTTAGGAATATGAAACACCTAACACATATTTGGGTTAGAAATATATAAACCAGGATAAACATTTTAATACTGTCTCTTTAAGGGAATGCAAGAGCATGCAATTGGGTGTGGTTTCTCAAACGGCCATAAGATGGAGCCAGAAACCTGGTTTGTCTTCGTCTGAGTCTCAGAAGAGAAAAGTGTATCTTTATTTCCTTCTGTTGGAAAGTACTGCTGTTGCTCCATTTTTCCTAATTGACTGATATTACTGGATTTAATGTAAGTCTGATACTTAACTGTTTTTGTCACTGGACTTTGTTACTGGAATATCCCTGGATTGAAAAACTAACTGATTAACGTGTGAATGACTTTTGGACTGCCTATTTTGAACTTTGCTTTAACCTTTCTTGAAGTAAAAACCTTCATTAACTGTACAGTGTATCTGTGTACTGAGTGTGTATTATTCCAACACTACTCTCTATACGTCTCCCTTATGCACTCATTCTCCTAACGGGGAATTACCTCAACAGCAACCATAGTGGGACTGTATGGTCCACCAACCCAGCGATCCAGGTGATTTTCTCCCCCTTTTTATAGAAAATATCGGTTGTCCACTATGGGGCCTTCTACATACTCTAGACATACTGCAGACATCCTAAATATACGAGATACATCCCAGATACAAACGTTTTGTCCGTTCTGAATACTTTATATAGGAGATGCATATGCTGACATCCTTTCTATTTCTGTGCTACTAATGCTGTGTAGACGTTCCGTGTACCTTTTGTTTCCTCCCTCTTTCCGTTTTCAGCTGCAGCGGATATGAGTTGAGAGGATGGCCAGAGGATGCAGAGAGGATACAGCGGACATTTAATGGATGATAATGGACATAGAACGTTTGTTGCCCGTATATGTCACGGATGTACATCGTACACGGCGAAAAGTTCATCTGCTCGCAAAGTTTTGTGCAGCTCAAAACTTCTTGTGCGGATGAAATCGCAGTGGACAGATGCTCAACAGATAGAGCGTATGAAACACGTATGCAGTGAGTACACAATGGATGCATAGCGTTTTCCAATGGATTGCAAGCTTTTTTTAACGTTTTACATCCTCTTTGAATCCATAAGTGCAGTGGGATCGGGCCTTAAGATTAGGTTAACAACTCTTAATGGCTTTTTGGCTATCTGAAAATCCTCCAAAATCCTTGACAGAGTTTGGATCATCAACAAGATCTTGACTACTCAGCCTGTATTTTATTTTCTGATTTTTTTTGCCAATATGTAAGAAAGAGCATTTATTTCTTGAGATTTGAAGTTGCCATTTGTTTGATCATTCTGATACATAGTCAAGGTCTTTTTGAAGGGTAGCAGTATTGTCTGTGGTGCTGAATAGCTTTACATCATCAGCAAAGAGAACGCAGTTGCTCTTAATATGATCACAGAGGTCATTTATGTAGAATATGAAAAGAGTTGGTCCTAAAACATTGCCTTGGGGGACACCACTGTTGACAGGTACAGAATTTGATAGGATGCTCCCAATTTTGACCATTTGTTATCTGTTTGACAGGAATGCTTCTATCCAGTATCCAGAGACACCATAAGATGTTAATTTTAGGAGTAGTTTGTCATGTATCACTGAATCAAAGGCTTTACAGAAATCTATGTAATTGCGTCTATTGCTTTGCCCTGATCTAGTTGTGTAGTCTATATATTTTTGTAGTGAAAGAGTTGCAGATTACAGGATAGTCTTTTTCTGAAATCAAATTGTTTATTAGAGAGTAGGTTGTTTGTCTCTAAGTGGAGAATAATGGATTGGTTAATAATTGATTCCATGACTTTACAGGTGACGCAGCATAAAGAGATTGGTCTGTAATTATCAACTAGACTGGGGTCTCCCTTTTTGAAGATGGGGATGACCGTGACTAGTGACCATAGGTTAGGCAAGGAGCTGGTCCTGAAAGATTTTTCAAAGATTACGCTTAGAGGTTCGGCTGTGGCAGTGGATAGCTTTTTAAAAAACTAGGCACATATTCTGTCCAGTCCAATAGATAGAGATGGTTTTAGTTTGTGTAGTGCTTTTTCAACATCTTAAAATCGATATGTATTAGATCATTGTAGTTATCTGTGGTTCGACTAGGAAATCCTGGGTATGATCCATTGCTGTTTACAAATACTGAGCTAAAGAATGTGTTAAAGAGGTTGGCTTTAATGGTGTCATCGTTGTAGTCTACCATTAGATCCTTTCAGGGGTGGGATGGACCTTGAGTCTTTTAGTTTGTTGTTTACAAAATTGTAGAAAGCGCAGGTGGAATAGGTGCTTAGAAGGTTTTCCTCTTGTTTAATGTGATAATTGGTGCTTTCAGTCTTTATCTGGTGGCATAAAATTTTGTATCGGCTTTTGAAGTTGGGAACATGACCAGATTTGTTTTTCCACCAAAGTGATTTCTTTTTGGATTGAGGCTTCCTTATTGTTATGGTAATTTGTTTTTTCTAGTTTTGGGAGGGTTTTTTTGGGGGGGGGGTAAAAATTTTATATGGGTTTTCACAATACATAATACAAATAAAATATATTTTTTTGAGAATAGCATGGTCTTGGGTTATCACTTCTCCATACAGACACAAACTCAATTTCATATTCGTCTTTGTGTTCTATTCCATATCTTATTACTATTTTAACATTTTCTCAATAATTTTTCTCTTCCCTTAGTTTTCTCAACCTTGCTTTTAATTATCTCATTCCTTTTTAAATTAAATTATATGTATCTTTTTCTAAGTTTCAATATCTTTCTAATCATTATATTTATACTTTTGTCTGTTCATGCCAGAATTGCCCTCAAATGAACCAAAAATTCTCTCCTTAAAACAGTGGATAAATCACCTGCAAATCACCTGTTCGGTTGTCCACAAGGCACTAGAGCTACCTACAAGGCCTATAAGAATGGGTGGGGGGAAATACAACCTTTATACCTAGAGAATTCAATATGTATATTTCTGTTCCTATAATCTCCCTAGTTCTTATCACATCCAAATCAGTTTCCAAATGATATTACAAATTATAAAAGTAATTAAAAAGCAATATTGTTTCTTCACACACAGGTGGGATTACACAGAATTATACTGGAATTTTCCCTCCGTGTTTAGGACACAATTAAAGTGCTCTGTAGAATCTGAAATTGGCAAAACTTCCCTTGGTCTAGAGTGCTAACATATGATCACACATACATATTCACTGAGTGAAGGAACTGTATGCAAAGCACAGAAAAAGCAGATTAATGTAATAAGCCAACCCAATAGAGAAAGATAAGGAAAAGGAAATTAAATCAGGTTTACCTCTATATGAGTCTGTATACCACTGTCTCTTTTTGTTCTTGCAAACCGCTATCTTTGCTTTCGCTACATTGATATACAGTTTCATAAGGACCTTTGTTCTTTAAATGTACCATTTATTCAAGATCTAATCAACTTCATGTGATTCCAATTCCTTCTAGTTCTTCCCTTCTGCTCAAAAGAACATTTGCTCATCCTTTTTCTATACCTTTTGTGCTTCCATCCCCATTCCTTGTCTCTTTATCATGAAACCTCAACCTGCTTCATACTGTAGGCAATATTATCACTGTAGCAGGTGGAATAAAGATGTATTTATTGTTGTGTCCCTCCATCACCCTTGAAAAAGGAGGCAGACATTGACTTTTGTACAAAGCTATTACTTTGACTTCTTTTGACATTGATTCCTTAGGACAAGCTATATACTACTCATTACTTTCTCCCAAGATTTATACCTCTTAAAAGTTCTCCATCATTTTCTCATCTTTAGGAAGGATGGAGCATAAGTACAAGGATAAAGTTCCACACTTTATCAAAACAACAACATGGAGTTCCAGCTTACAAAGAAAAAGGAGTATAATAGTACAAAAGAACCAAAATCTTTTATAATTTTGAATTCTTATAAAAGCAAAGTTTAGGACTCTGATTCACTGCCAGGATCTTGTGATCATATAGGGAAAACTGGGTAAGTTTGATTGTATAAGACAGCCATTTTATTGTTAACATAACTTATGTTATAATTATATTATTATAATTTTTCATTGCTCTAATTTTCATCATCACTTGCAGTTCTTCACTTTATACACCTTGTCAAATATAACTCACTGGGTCTTTGGTACATTAACTATCAGATTAATGTTTCCTATTTTATCAGACATTATTTCAAATATTCACTGCAAATCATTCAGATTGTCGGCCAACCAAAGGCTATCATTTGCAAACTGCACATAGAAAAAATTATACACAAAACACCTAAAGTGCAACAAAGATACAAACACCATCACAACTTCTTTTGAATAGGTTTTCTCCAAATTATGCTGACTCAGAAGCATTCTAATGTATGCATATCCCTATAACTCAGCTTGAGCATCTGATAATCAAATTTACCATACATACTCGCATATAAGCCGATCTCGCGTATAAGCTGACCCTTAAAAAAACTGCCCCAAAATGAGGAATTTTGCAAAAACCCGCACATACCATACCAGCCGACCCCCCAAATACCATGTTGTGTTGTTTGGGCTAATAACAAAAAAGTATTAATATGCAATGCACTGATGAAGGTTCATTATCAAAGCATTTGTGTAGGAAACAATATTAAGTTAATTACCCGGTATGTAAAGAATCTGTTGTTGCACGTGACGATCGCAAACACAAAAGCGGTCACGTGAATTACTAACCAATCACAGCATGTTATGATCTGGTGATAGAAAAAGCAAAATGGAGGCGCCCAGAGTAAAAAAATGTGCTGTATGTATGTATGACTGTATGGTAATATCGATGATATTGTGGGATCTGAGAAGTGGCGTCATGTCAGTTCGTTTGTGTGAGATCAGATTTATGCATGTATAAGCCGACCCCCTAATTTGATAAAAAAAAGAATGAGTTTTAGAGTCTGCTTATATGCGCGTATATACGGTAATAAACAGAGGTCAAATCCAATAACCTAGTTAAATTAGCATGAGCTGACACAACATATTATGATACAAAAGACAAACAAAAATTAAATGTAGCTGAACTTTATGCATGTACAGATGCAACTGCCAAGTTTAATGGGACCAGTTAAGCACTTTGTGCAGATTTAGCTATTGAATCATGGCCCACCCAGAGTCAGTCAACATTGAAATCACCAGCGTATACATTAAATGAAAAAATTCCCAGAAAGACTGGGAAAGGTGTTCCCTGAGATTCTGAAAAGCAAGAGATTCCTCTCAAATTTCACTACAGAAGAGACTTTTGAAATAAATATTGTACCTTGAATGACTCTTGTAAAATGCCTAGGATAAAAAATGTTCATCAGTGGAAATGATTGCTTGTTGAAGTGCTTACATTGTGCTCTGTCTACACTCAAGTGCAAACAATTATTTCAGATGGTCCATAAGCATCCAGAAAGTCAACCCAGAACCTCCCAGCATTTTGGGAAAGAGGAGCAAGACACCCCCCCGACCCTAGTTTATTGACTCACCTCTGGAAATCCAACATTGCCTGGCCAATCACCATCCTGGAAAGACTCCTGACATTAGAGTCACAGAAACCAAGAAATAGGAAGCACTGATGAATTCCCCCACCCACCCATTGAACAGCATATATGATTCTCTTTCCCTTCCATGTCAGACACCAACCAAAAAAAGAATATGTTGAGAGATAGCTTCATCTTCAAAGTTCCCTCAACCCTATAGTCAGGATAATCTTCTCAGCCTTCCCATGTGCAGAAAATGATCCCCACTAAATATTGGTACTTCCTAACACACAACACGGGCTAGACTGGTAGTGTCCAATCATGACCTCTATGCGATCTCACTTTGATCTTGTTCACATCTGCAAAACCACAACCTGTTTCTCTATTGCAAAAGAAGCATAAAATGTTCCAAGGGGAAGGAATATGCTACATACACCTACAGTTGTAAGATTTTTCATGATGAACTTGGATATATTAATGATTTTTAGCAGCATCAAGTGCTTTAGTTTTTCATGAAAAGGATTGCAGCTTCTGGGATGGAGAGCATCTGGTTTTGTCTCTTCTTCATCTTCTGTGGGACTGATACCAAGGTGGGTGGGATGCTGGTAACTTAAACACCCAACTTGGAGGTGATGGTTGGTTCTGTAAAGAGAAGGAAAATTGCACACTTTCATGAAAATCATGAAAGATTGGACAAAGCATGTAGAAGATTCCAACCTTGCTCTTTTAGAAGAAAACCAATTGTCATTACTGTTAAATATGCATGATGCCACAATTACATGAGCCTACATTATATGCAAAGTGGAGTCTGATGTAAGACTCCACTTATTGGTTCAGCCACTGATGGGAAGATTGAGTCCCTGTCAGTGGCTGAAGTATTGGACAGCAACGGCTATAAAAAAGCCAGCGCTGACTGCGTTGGTTGCTTTTTTGAATCCAGTTTGTAAATAAAAAGTTTCTTGCATTCCTGAGTCCTACTCCTTCCTCATCCATGCACATTTGACACTGGTGATGAGGGTGGGATCCTGAGGAAGACAAAGGACCTTGTGGGGCTTTGCAACCATTTTCCAGTTGATTTGTGAACTTGACCATTCAGACTGACAGCGAAACAACAAGGCCTATTGACCCCTATCAATCCCATTCAAACCATCCAAAGAGAAGTGGTCCTCATACATGGGAAGATTTAACCTAAATCTGGTAGTGAACAGAATGCAGGCAGAACTTGATGCGAAGAAGGCTTACTTCTTGTCCTATTGCGATTCGGAACTCTGTGAATTAACCGAAGCCCTCGTTGCAGATAACCTAGAGAACATCTCCTGGGACGAACTGCAATGAGCATTGAAAGGACATTTTGACCCTACCTCATTGTACCTGGCAAACCGGAATGACTTCTATCTCTGGAGCCAAAAAGAGGGGGAAAGCATAAGTGATTTTGTGGCTGCACTGAGGAAACTTTCAAAGAACTGCAAATTCTCAAATGCCAAAGAAATGATCCTGGATCGGCTAGTCCTCGGCATTAAGGATTTAACCCTGCAGAAGAGACTGTTCACAAGAGAGAACATCTCATTCAAGGAGGCTCTGGAAGAAGCAAAAACTGCGGAAGCCTCCGACTCTTCTGCAGCCCAAGTAAAGAGCAGCAGCAAGATCCATGCCACTCAGGCTGTGAGGGGAACACTGTGTAACCCATCCGGCTCCAAAAGCAGTGACAGTGAGAAAAAAGATGTCCACTGGGTAAAAACCAACAAAGTCGAAACCACTAGGGGAATCAAGACTTGCGGAAGCTGCAGAGGGAATCATCCTCGATCTGCCTGCCATTTTAAGGAGGCGATCTGCAGACGATGTGAGTGGAAGGGCCACATCGTGGAAACCTGCAGAGTCAGCCAACCAGCGGACAAACTGAGCTGCAGAACATATTTCCCGAATAGACAATACAAGGGTCGGAAGACATTTAGCACAAAATTAAAAAAACAAGGTGGCATCTGGGAAGAAGAACTCCACCATACAATTGGAGGCTATACTCATGCCCATGTGGGACACACAGACACTGTTGAATCCAACAAGTTTCTTACCGAAGTGAGGATTGATGGAACCCTATGGTCGATGGAAGTGGACTTAGAGTCTTATATATCAATGATATCCTGGACAGCCCTCCAGAAGATCAACCTCAACATCCACCGAAGTGAGCTCCAGCCACAACAAATAATATTAAAAGACTACCAATGCTACAAAATACCGGTCCTGGGAAAGAAAATCTGCCATGTGGAATACGGAGATTTTCAGGGACCCCTACCACTGACCATTATAGATTAAGATCTGCCTAGCCTTCTAGGGAGAGAGTGGTTCGTGCTGCTGCAAACCAGCCCCACCAGTATCCATGCGCCAGCGATGACCAGAGCAAGCGCAGGAGATGATCTAGATGTTTTGAAGAGGGAATTCTGGGACATTTTCAGCAGCGAACTGGGCAAGTATAAGGAGACCCCAATATATTTTAACCTTGACCCCAACCTTGCTCCTGTCAGACTGAAGTCCTGGAGAGCCCCTTTTGCTCTGCGACCCAAGGTTGAACAGCAGTTAAACAAACTGGTAGTTCAAGGCATTCTTGAGCCAGTAGACCACGCAAAGTGGGTGACACCTATAGTGACCCCTGTAAAACCTGATGGGTCAGTCAGAATCTGTGGAGACTACAAGAGTACCCTGAACCTCGTGCTACAACAGAGTGCATATCCGGTATCAGTAGTCCAACAGCTACTACTGTTCATTCGGCCGGGGCAAGATTTTTGCTAAGTTGGACCTAGCACAGGCATATCAACAATTGCCTGTGAATGCAGCCACTGCTGAAGCCCACATGACTGTAATCCACAAGGTCACATTCAAGTGCAATCAGCTGCAATTTGGGGTTAGCATAGCCCCTGGCCTTTTCCAAAGTATAATGTTAAAGCTGCTACAAGGTCTGCCAGGAGTAGTTCCTTACTTTGACAATGTAATAATCTAGGCTGAAGACAAGCCCCAACCAATGGTATTAGAAAGTATTGAACTTTCTGAATCAGTATTAGAAAGATTCCAAGAAGCAGGGCTCAAGTTAAAAAGGGACAAATGCCACATTGCCATTTTGAGCGTAGAGTTTGTGGGCTTCCAAATCAATGGGTCAGGCATCCGACCCAGGAACAGCAAGCTGAAAGCAATTAAAGAAGCCTCCACCCCATAGAATAAAAGTGAACTCCAAGCATTCTTGGGCTTATTAAACTTCTATAACATATTCTTATCACAGAAGGTGATCTTAGCGGAGCCATCCATAGACTGTTGGATAAGAATACACCCTCGACGTGGGGACCCCCCAAGGATGCTGCACTTTCCAAAATATATTTTTTTAAACATCTGACACTATATTAATGCAATATAGTGAGACCCTGACGCTATGGCTAACCTGTGACGTGTCTCTATACAGCATCGGGGGCAGTGCTCAGCCATAGAATACCAAATGGGAAGAAAGCCCTCACAGCATATTATTCTAAGCCTTTGTTGAAAGCTGACAGAAACTACAGCCAAATGGACAAGGAAGCCCTCACTGCCGTAACCGGAGTAAAATGTTTTCATGAATACCTATATGGCAGACACTTTGAGTTGGTCACAGACCACAAACTGGTGCTCAGCATTCTCTCGGATACAAACCCACACCCAACATCTGATAGCTGAGAATGCTATGATGGACAGTTTTCTTGGCAGTGTATAACTATAGCCTCCTACACAGACCAGGAAAGGACATCCTACACACCAATGCACTCAGCAGGTGCCCCCTGCCAGACCTAGTGGAAGACCCTGCCCCCGCGACTGCCATATTCCTTGTAAAAAGTTTCGAACCAGGCTTATTGACGGCAGCAGACATCGTGAGACTCAGCATGAGTTTTGAACTGGGTATGGCAAGGCTGGCCAAATAAGAAAGAAGGGTAGGAATTCAAGCCTTTCAAAGATAGACATATAGAGCTGTCAGCATTAAGGGGGTGTTTGTTATGGGGAGACAGGGTAGTGGTACCGTAAGCATTAAGGAAAAGAATTCTGGGATTACTACATGAAGGGCACCCCAGAATAGTAAAAATGAAGGCCCTAGCGTGGAGTTACATCTAGTGGCTGGGGATAGACAGAGACATTGAGACCTGAGTCGCCACATTCTCATCATGTCAGGAATCCTGACTGACCCCTCTCTCAGCACCCCCTCTCAAGTGGGAAAACTCTGCAGCACTATGGGGTCACATACACATAGACTTTGCAGGACCCTGCCAGGGACAAACATTCTTAATCATGGTTGATGCCTACTCTAAATGATTGGAAGTGGTGATCATGAAATCCACAACAATGGAGCCCTGCGGAAAATATTTGCCACCCAATGTGCTGGTTTTGGACAATGGACCACAATTCACAGCACAGCAGTTCAAAAGCTTCCTCATCCATCTGGGAATCCGACATGCCCTTTCAGCACCAGCTTATCTGGTGGCAAACAGGCAAGCAGAGAGGATGATCAGAATGACCAAAGAACTTCTAAAAAAATTAGACCCTGGCAATTGGCAAGAAAAAATATTGACAAATGGTTGCTAACCATAACACCAAGTGCAGCAACAAACAGAAGCCCAGCAGAAATACTCATGAACAGAAAGTTAAGGTCCACCTTGGACAGAATCTATCCACACTATATAAACAATACCTTCCAGACTCCTCTAGACCACAGGAAAGTGCAGAACATTCACACCGGGAGACACAGTGTATGCATGCAGGAGGGGAAACCTGGGTCCCGGCAAAAATACTCGAAGGACTATGTCTGCCGCATATGCGGTGATTGGTCAGCCTGAACTAAGAAGGGAAGGGTGTTAAATATGCATGACACATTTACATGAGCCTATGTTATATGCAAAGTGGAGTCTGATGTAAGACTCCACTTATTGGTTCAGCCACTGGTGGGAAGATTGAATCCCTGTCAGTGGCTGAAGTGTCGGACAGCACCAGCTATAAAAAAGCCAGTGCTGACTGCACTAGTTGCTTTTTCAATCCAGTTTGTAACTAAAGAATTTCTTGTATTCCTGAGTCCTGCTCCTTCCTCATCCGCACACATTTGACAATTATAACCCCAAGCAACATACACAGGTATGTAGAACAGATATATGGCATCCCTGAACAATACAACTCCCAACAGCTGTAGAATGAAGGATCAAGTATGATAAATCTTGGAAGCTGTAATTCAGCAACATCCAAAAGACCAAGTAGTCTCCAGCCCCTATCATGATAGTTGACACCCAGCTAACCTGCAGTCTTTTTTCTTCATAGTTTTTAAATAAGTATAGCCCAAATTTAACTAATTCATCTTGTGAGACTGGTAATATGGAGATATGGTAATACTGGATATATGTAAAGGTAATACTGGAGGTAATACTGGAGAGGTAATACTGGAGATATGTAAAGTTATACATAAATATGGAACAGGCACCTAAGCAGGGTGAACAAAAGCCAGGAAAAGATGCCTCAGAAGACAGATAAGAAGGAACAAAGTCATTGAGGAAATGAAGGGAAAATGTCACCTCAATCAGACAAAAGAAGTTGGAGCTGAGCACATGAGAAATCTCTCCCCAAATCTTAACAGCTACCAGACTTATATATCTACAAGGTTAGAGCAGCTGCCAATCTTGTGAATTAACTAAGCTAGGATTTTTTTGGGGTGGATGGGATAAAAGTAATTGTGAGGCCCATTCACTCTTTGAATCCAGACTTTGTAGCTTCTGCCCTGAGTCAATGTGGATGAATAATAGAAAAACAGAGTTGGAAGGGACTATGGAGCTCTTCTAGTTCAGCTGCCTGCTCAGATAGGAAACTCTATACTATTTCAGATAGATGACTGCCCAACCTCTTTATTTTTTATTTTATTTGGTTTGTCAATTGCTTACAAGATAATAGGTATAAGTAAAAACATAGTTATGAATACATGAATACATATAAAAAAAATAAAAGTAATAATAAGACAGGGACAGTAGGCACGTTGGTGTGCTTATGCACATCCCCTACAGACCTCTTAGGAAAGATGTGAGGTCAATAGTAGACAGTCTAAGATTAAAGATACCACAGAGTCAGGTAGAGTATTCCACACATTGACCACTCTGTTGCTGAAGTTGTATTTCCTGCAATCAAGTTTGGTGAATTAACCTTGAGTTTGTTATCTATTATTTGATCTTGTGTTGTTATGTTTGAAGCTGAAGTATTCATTGACAGGTAGGACATTGCAATGTATGATTTTATATACAATATTTAGATCGGACCAGAGGCATTGTAGTTCTAGATTTTCTAGGTCTAGAGTTTCAAGTCTAGTGGCAAAAGGTATTCTGCAATGAGTACAAGAGCGGAGAACTCTTCTTGTGAAATATTTTTGGACTTTCTCAACCGTGTTAATCAGATATGCAATGTGGGTTCCAGACTGATGAGTTGTATTCGAGTATTGGTCTAGCAAATGTTTTGTATGATCTAGTTATTAGTGTAATATTACCAGAGAAAAAGCTACGTAAGATTAGGTTAACAACTCTTAATGCCTTTTTGGCTATGTAGTTACAGTGGGCTCTAGCACTTAGATCATTAGAGATGAGCACTCCAAGATCCTTGACAGAGTTTGGATCATCAATAAGGTCTTGACTATTCAGCCTGTATTTTATTTTCTGATTATTATTTTTTTGCCAATATGTAAGACAGAGCATTTATTTGTTGAGATTTGAAGTTACCATTTTTTTGACCATTCTGATACATAGTCGAGGTTTTTTTGAAGGGTAGCAGTATTGTCTGTGGTGTTGAATAGCTTTACACCATCAGCGAAGAGAACTCAGTTGCTCTTGATATGATCACAGAGGTGATTTATGTAGAGTATGAAAAGAGTTGGTCCTAGAACACTTCCTTGGGGGGCACCACTATTGACAGGTACAGAATTTGATAGGATGCTCCCAATTTTGACCATTTGTTGTCTGTTTGACAGGAATGCTTCTATCCAGTTATGCAAGTGTCCAGAGACACCATAAGATTTTAGTTTTAGGAGTAGTTTGTCATGTACCACTGAGCCAAAGGCTTTACAGAAGACTGTGTAGATTGCGCCTATTGCTTTGCCCTGATCAAGTTGCATAGTCCATATGTTTTTGCAGTGTAAGAGTTGCAGATTGTAGGATAGTTTTTTTCTAAAACCAAATTGTTTATTAGAGAGTAGGTTGTTTGTCTCTAAATGGAGCATAATGGATTAGTTAATAATTGATTCCATGACTTTACAGACTCTTATTTAAAACCTCATCAACTCCTCAAAACCTCCTCAAAAAAGGATCCTCAACTGGGATGAGGTGTGTGTGTATGTGTTAGTGAGACGGGGCGGGGGGGGGGGAGAGAGAGAGAGAAAGAGCGAAAGAGAGCATTTTGCCATTCTTTTAAATTCATTGAGTCTCTGTGTATTCTAAAGAACCGGTTGTGACTGGATGTTCATGTGAAAGTGGTTTGAGTATGACTATTTTCCAGGACAGGGAGTGTGCAAGTGAGTGATCATAAGCTGAATCTGGGAGCACACGTGTCACATTTTTAATGGTGTCAGAAGTGAGATCTATGGATTAGACCCTTCGGATTTATTATCTGAATGAACAGTTATGCTTTATTGAAATATGGAGATGCCCAGCAAAAGAGTGTGATAGCTACACTGGAAAATCCTAAGGAGGTGAAATGGGTTTTGCATATTGTGAAGGGATGGAGAAACTTGTGAAGAATCTGGGGTTCCTATTTGTGCAGGAATTGCGCAGCAGCTATCCAAATGAAGTGGGAGACACCAACACAAACTTGTAGTTTTATATAAATAAATATATTTAACATTCATATTTACAGCAGACAAGAAAGTTAGGAACATTGTGAGGTAAATCAAAACAGCATACAGGGCACGCAGAACTAAAGGGAATGGGAAAACACTCTCCCTTTACACCCATAACAACCAATCACAGCACAAATTTGAAGATAAATGGCAACAAAAACATGTTGTGCAAGAATTAAAAATTGAGGCCTTAAAGGACCTTGTGCACATCTCAGCTAGGAATAATTAATAATATATAGAATAGAATATATATATAGAATAATATATTCTCTTGTGGAGAATATAGCAAAGTAGGGGAAGCTGTACAGACAAATAAGGCAATAATCTTACCAAAATGCCTGTTAACAAGCTCAGATTTTGATGAAACCCCAGGCATTCTTTTTGATGGGAAGGACCCTTTTGAGGAATTAAGCAACACAATTCTGTGGGATTCAATATCAGTAGTGGAAACCTGAGCACAAAGAAGGTGCAGAAATTCCCCAAACCAGCAATGGGAAGAGTGGGAATAAGTACTATTTTATCAGGAGGAGAGCTGAAACAGATACAGATCTAGGGACTGTAAGCCCTGTCCTCCTGAAATGGACCTGGAGGCTACATCAATTCAGCCTCCAGTACAATTTGTCTGACCTTTTGGTGATTAAGCTGGCTGTATTAACATACCTGGAAGCCTGCACCAAATGGCAAATCTACCAGAGAAATCCTAAATTCTCCTATTCTGATGACTGCCTCATTGTCTTACGGGGATCCCAAAACATGGTTGAGAATTTAATCACAGGCACCCAATTATGGCTTAAGGTCATTGAGGATTGGCAGGGGAAAGAAGACTTTTTAGAATTCTGCCATCACTATTTAGGTACCATCTCACAGCTTCCTAATAACACAGATGAGAAGCAAATGATGGATGACATTATGCAGTGCCCTTGGAGAAACCAGCCTTTGAAAGATGTGTTGGAAGAGCTGCAACCTGAACTATCTTGGATTGGGCAAGTAGGTGCCAGATTATCCATTAGATTTGGAAACAAATCTGTGAGATGCAAGGAAAGCTGTTATTAATGTTGGAGAGGAAAGTAAAGGATGTGAGGAAGGTACAAGGAATAAAAAAGGTGGGAAAGATGAGGACAAGACAATAGAAATAGGAAATTGTGGAATAACCAAGGGCAGAGAGCTGAGAATGGAAAGGAAGGGGTGCTGCAACAGTTGTAAGTGTGAAAAATGTTTATAAGTCACTTTTTTCAGTGCCATTGTAACTTTGAATGGTCACTCCACACAAGCAAAGTACCAGCAAAGGAGGGGAAAAAAACTCCAGAGATGTTCCCAGAGATGTGATCAAGCTTTTTCATCAGCTTAAATAAGCTCTCACCTCAGTTCCTGCACTAGGTTGCCTGACTTGGAAAGCCATTCTGTCTCTCTCTGAGGGTGAAAAGAGGAGGATTGCAAATTGAGTTTTTGACTCAGAAATTAGGAAATTGGGGATGTCCTGTGAAATATTTTTCTGAGCAATTAAATCCAGTACTTTTAGGTTTGCTTGTGCACTGGAGCAACAGCTGCTGTGTTGATTGACTGAAGCTGTGTAGAAATCAACCTTTGCAAAGGAAATGGAAGTGAGACTGACTCATGTGGTGAAAGAAATTTTGTGAATCAAAGGACTTCTTTGGCTCACTGCCAGTTGATTAACAAGGTAAAAGTAATGTGTTTTTTTGATTGAAGTATTCCCCTCCCTCCCAAAGTGATTTATATGTCAGTGCAATTGTTCATATTCACTCAGTGCATATGAACTGAGTGCATATTCACTCAGAAATAAATCTTGTCAACTCTTAAGATTCCTATGTAGAAAATATGCTTTGGACTATTGTCTCAAAAGGACCTGATTTCAGCCAAATATACATAGGTGGACTTTGACAGCAAGGAGAGCAGATATGAGAGTCGATTCAGAGATAACACAAATTTTTTCTTAGTTTTCAGCAGTTGGAGGGCAGATCAGACAGGGAAACTGGCAAAGAAATGTAACTTAGGCTGTTGATTTGAGCTCTGAGCTTGGCAATTTGGGAGCAAACATTTTATCACCATTTGAGAGGACATCATCAGTGTGTTTTGAGATCAACTCAACTCAAAATGAATTGACAATGTCTCCTTGAATAGTGACAAACATTTACAACCAAACTGCCAAGCTCGGAGCTCAAACCAACTGCCTAACTACCAACTGAGCTACTAATATTCAAACACATTTCAAATGTGTTCAAATTATACCACTTTTCAGTAATATTGTTTCAAAGTCCTTTTTTTTTCTTTTAAAAACCCTGAGTGCTGGCCCAGCCAGTCTATGGGAATTGGATAGTTACTTAGGAATTATGAGCTGTCCCCTTAATGGAATGCATCATGATAAATGTAGTTAAAGGTATCCTGGGAAATGATATTAATGTCACATGGCCACATCTGTAATCCTGATTGGTCACTGAATTGACCCTTGGTGGATTGGGGGAGGTTTCCTCATTGTTGCCTGGACTCGTGAACTGATAGCAGCTTTTCTACCGCTACAAGATGGGTTAGGAGATAACCATCTTTTACCTGCAAGGCTGATATACAAAGGATTGTTCATTAAGGACGCCCTGAAGATACTGTGAAAATGTACGTGCGAGTAGACACTCAAAGCACCTGCACCCTGGCCACACCCGCATTCTTCAACCTCTTTGAGGTGCAACAGGCCAAACTTCCCTTCACTGTATCAATGTGCCATGGACCAAGAAGCATGGCAGGGAGGAGAGCTACTGGACTCTGCGTAGAGCCATTGGATGGAAGTACCCGATTCCTACTACCACCCGTATTTGAATGCAATGAGATATCGAACATCCGCAGTCAGATTGCAACATTTGAGATCATAAGTAGCATGCCTCACCTAGAGCATCTTGCTCATCACTTTCCCACTCTAGATCCAGAGGCTGATATCCTACTCTTGCTGGGAAATAATGCCCCATGTGCCTTTCTCTTCTCCGAGTCAGTTGGTGGCCCTATAGATGGCCCAGTGGCCATCAAACCTCCACTTGGATGAGGTATAGTAGGAATTATCAGTGATGCACAGATGCAGGCTTCAACCCAGGCATATACTTCAGCACCATCCATCCCAACCACCTCCCAATGCCTTTTAGTACCATCGAAAACAAGAACGTTCCTGCCTAAAAGGCTGCCGCCAATCAGTACACTTTCTCTAGGACACCCTAAAAGACCGCCAACAGCCACCAGATGTCCACTAAGCCAATCTATACAGGCATATGCCTCTGCAAGGCCCTTTCCAACAGCTTCCTGATGCCCTTTGACACCATGGAAGCAAGAGTACCATTCCAATCTTAAAAGGCCGCCAGAAGCGACCACCAGACTTTCACATTTGCCTCCAAGACTACTTGTCAACCCTAAAAGGCTGCCAGAAGTGGCCACCAGACTCTCACCTTTGCCACCAAGAGCACCTTTACACCCTAAAAGGCCACCAGAGGTGACCAGCAGACTTTCACCTTTGCCGCCAAGAGTACCTGTACGCCCTAAAAGCCTGCCAGAAGTGACCAGCAGACTTGCACCAAGAGGCTGAACTTGAAGATTGAACCTCAAGCTTTGCATGCTTTGCTTTGTTTGATGCTTTATTAATGTTTACTGTTTTTTCTTCATTATATAGCTAACTGTTTATCTTAGTTATATAGTTATATGCCAGTTAGTATAACTGTTTACTGCTTATCTTAGTTTATAATTAATTATATTTAATTAATACAGTTATAGTTAATTATATTTCTGTTTACTATTTATCTTAGTTTATAGTTAAATTTTTCTCTTCCTTTAATAGTGGAATTTACAATTCCAGGCGGGGAGTGTGCTGTCCCAACCAGTCTATGGGAATTGGATAGTTACTTAGGAATTATGAACTGTCCCCTTAATGGAATGCATCATGGTAAATGTAGTTAAAGGTATCCTGGGAAATGATATTGTCACGTGGCCACATCTGTAATCCTGATTGGTCACTGAATTGACCCTTGGTGGGTTGGGGGAGGTTTCCTCATTGTTGCCTGGACTTATGAACTGATAGCAGCTTTTCTACCACTACGAGATGGGTTAGGAGATGACCATCTTTTACCTGCAAGGCTGATATACAAAGGATTGGTCATTATAGAAGAACTTCATCACAAATGTGAGTTATGAAGATGCCTGATGTAACAATAAATGTACTTTGTTATGGATGTTTTGTGGAATTTATCTATCTCCATATGCACAGCTACAAATCCACCTCTGTCCATGAGACAGGACACCCTGTAATCAGCAGTGGGATTCTACCAGTTTGGACCAGTTCAGCCGAACCCCTTCCTCTGAAAATCAGCTGGCAGAAATCCAGTTCACTGTGACTATCATGTGGGTCCACCCATCCACCCCTACGCTTTACCTACCTATATTGTCTCAGCTGATTAGTGCAGCACAGTGGATTGCCACTTCTCAGCCGTGTTATTTGAGTGCTGTGCATGTGTGTACGAATCACATGAAAAGCAGTCTTTAAACCTGGTGTATCCCACCCTTGCCTCTAATCTCTTGCATTGGAGTGGAGGAGTGACAACTGAATGGAGCTGAGCATTTACTGGCTGGATGCCCTTCCTGATGCCTATGTAAAGTTTGCAGCAGACATTTTCTCTTTGCACCCAGAAAGAGAGAATATGGAGGCACTACTGAGTTCCTTTCATACCAGCTGAAGTTGGGGACAATAACACCACAGAAGAAATCTCTTTATGTAGTCAGAGCTAAATGACCCAGTTGTTGTGATTGGGAGAGGTAAATTGATTTCCTTTATCCAGGTTCTTTCTCCCACTGTTCAAACATTGTTTCATGTGAATAAGACCACTGCTGGAGGCACTGTGTTTGCTCAGCTACCTTGCATCAGATAAATTTCTACCCTGCAGCAGATAAATTTCGTGAAGACATTATGAAATTGGCTGAGATATACTACAGGGCAACTCTGGAATTTTTCACAGGTTGTGTTGATATAGGGTGGAAATTTTGTTGATTGCAATCCAACATAACCTGTGGGTAATAGATTGTAGGAAGATTAACTCTTAAATACCTTAACAGTCCCTGGTACCCTGGGTAATTTTCTGTATTAGGTAGTATGGATTTATATTGAAGTATAGAATGAATAGTAAGGTTATGGCAAGATTATTCCAAACATATTTTCCTTTCACTAAAGGCTTTTATAAATCAGCAATTTAAGAAATGATTAAGAAGTTTCTTGTACAATGTTTTAAATAGTGAAACAGAACTGAAAACGTAAAAAGTCATTTAAAAAAGAGAAAATGGAATACAAGGTCACCAGACGAATTTTATCTAAACTGCTATAAAGAAAGCTGTGTTGGCCCATTAAATGGAAACAACACTTTGAGGACAATCAAATGCCAAAACAGAGTGTGTGTGTTTTGAATTTAAGTCTAACATGAATTTAACAATACATTCACTTTCAACTCAACAATATTTCATTCTTTCTTTCATCTTGGATTCCAGAAATTCTTATTTTATTTCTATACTGTCTAAAATGTTCTCCAGCTGTGGTCCTCCATTGCAGATGTGCTGTCCAGACAGTTTAGAGTTAATGGGCTTTGGGATAGTTAGTTGGGATTTGAGAGTTGTCCCCTTAAGGGAATGCATAATGGTAAATTTAGTTAAGGTATCCTGGGAAATGTAGTCCATGTCATGTGGTCACATCTGTAATCCTGATTGATCACTAAATTGACCCTTGTTAGGTTGGGGGAGGCTCCCTCACTCTTTCCTGAAGCCATTATCATGCAGCTGCTTTTATCATAGCCTGAATCCTTTACCATGCAGTCGCTTCAATCATCATCATGGGGATGAGAGTTTATTATCTTTCTACACCACAATTCAGATATGCAAAGGATTGGACATTAAGAAGAACCTTGTCATAAATGTGAGTTGACAGGATGCCTGATGAACCAATAAAAAGACTTTGTATGGATGCATTGTGGAGTTGATCTGTCTGTTTTATGCCATCCAAATATTAATAATCAGAACAGCAGTCTGTAGATATTTTCTCCCATGTACTTTCCTAGCTGTCAAAAGACTCATTATGATGATCACAACACTGATCAAAGCCCTGCTTATTTTAAGTTTGTTGTGAAGAAATTAAACATGTTGCATTCAGGATAGATTCTACAGAGATCTTTCACTGAATCTTTCTTAATTGCAACCTGGTCAACTCCCCCCCCCCCAAAAAAAAATCAAGATTAAAAAGGAGGAACCACATGCTTCAAAAACAAGCATGTTATTATCATGAAAGGGGATAAAATGTAGTCTGTTTTTTTCTCCTTCTCTACCCTATGAGGTTGGAAAAGGTACACTATACACAGTTATACGCACCAGTACCATCACAAAAATAATCTCTTTGTTTAATCCCAGCCATGTGATCTATATGTTCACACTTGCTAGACTGATGTGGGATAAACCAGTTGGGAATCAACACCAGACGTATGAATTCTATTTTATTGTAAAGCCACGTTTAAAGAATGTAGGAAGTTTAAAGTCTCCCCTCCCCTACCTTTATGACCTGGGAAACTAGGGGGGGTCTCTTCTGAGATTTACTGTGCTCACCATCCAGAGTTACAGGCTATGCTGTCTCTTCCCTAGACTATGCTACCATTCCTTAGTTATTTCCTTGGCTCAGTCAGCCAAAGTCCTCCCCAAACACCATTACAGATCTTCTAGCCTTCCATCCTATGGACTCAACATTCTGCTGAACACCCCCCCTCTCCCTCCTAAATCCTTCATAGAATAAACTTCACAAGAACAATGCAGAGTTAAACTTTTGGTATTTGGAGCACTTAACTGGGTTGGATGGACTGAGAAGCAGAAACAATGGGAGCTTATAAGTCTCGTTATTGAAAGCACTTAAATTAAACAAGAAAATTTATTTTTCCCCTTCTGCTTATTTGGTCAACTCTTTAGATTCAGGTTATAGATTCAGGATTCCTTTGGCTCCTGTACAGAGTTCAGTTGAATGTCTACAAGGAGGAAATCATTAGACATTTGATGTAATTATCCAAGTCATTCTAATAGTGGTCATTGTTGCTGCTCCTTTTTGTCATATCAATAGGCAAAAATGATCAGCCATTTTTAGGTAGTCTATAGGTAATCCTCATCTTACAACCACCATTGGAACTAGAATATCCATTGCTAATCAAGGTGTTGTTCAGTCACGCCTGATTTTTTGCCACAATTGTTAAACAAATCACTTAACTTAGCCGTTGTTAACTGAATCAGATGATCATGAAATAATCTGGCTTCCCTGATGATCAAAAGCTGGCTGGGAAAGTCACCAATGGCAATCACACGACACACACCCTTTTCTGCCTGTCCTGTACAAATACTGTACAAATCTGTACAAAGGCAGATAAATAAACTCCACAAAGCATCCATACAAAAAATTTTATTGCTTCATCAGGCTTCCCCATCAACTCACAGTTATTATGAGGCTCTTCTTAATGTCCAATCCTTTGCATATCTGTCTTATATATCTGTCTGTTTATGGGTAAAAAGATTGTTATCTCTCATCCCATATCATAGAGACAGGGGGTAACTGCTACCACATGGCTGTGTGTTCAGGCAAGAGTGAAGAAACCTCCTCCAACCCACCAAGGGTCAATTCAGTGATCAATCAGGGTTACAGATGTGGCCACATGACATGTACTACATTTCCCAGGATACTTTTAACTCCGTTTACCATGATGCATTCCCTTAAGGGAACAGTTCACATTTCCTAACTAACTATCCCAATAACTCTAAACTGTCCCATTAACTCTAAACTGTCTGGACAGCACACTCCCTGCCTGGAATTGTAAATTCCACTATTAAGAAAATAGGAATTAACTATATAACTAAGATAAGCTGCAAACAGTAATACTAACTGAATAGCAGATAACGATATAACTAAGTTAAACAATTAGCTATTTAACTAAAGGAAACAGTAAATAGCAATAAAGCATCAAACAAAACAAAGCATGTAAAGCTTGAGGTTCAATCTTCAAGTTCAGTCTTTCTCCGCAGCAGCACAAGGTCGGTGACCGGTCTGGTGTAGAGCTTCTTGGTGAAAGTCTGCTGGTCGTAGGAGGAATCTAGTGACCTCACTATTAGGATCTTGGCTTTGTGTATTACTCCATCAGAGCTGGTCAGGGTTTGATACACAAGTCCCATCGGCCATGCATTCCGATACACATCCTTGTCTTTCAGCAAGACAAGGTCTCCCTCTTCAAGGTTCGGTTTTTTGGTCTTCCATTTACAGTGATCTTGTAGGGTAGCCAGGTACTCTTGCTTCCAATGGTTCCAAAAGGTGTTTGCAAGCTGTTGAATTTGTCTCCATTGTTGTTTGTACAAGTCCTTAGAATCAAAGGTCCCTCTCGGTGTGGGCCAATCACCTGTCTGAGTTAGCAAGGTAGCTGGAGTGAGAATAGTTGGATTCTCAGGATCTGAGGAAACCGGAACTAAAGGTCGACCATTGATGGTGGCTGTTACTTCTGCCATTAGGGTGGATAGAGTCTCATGTGCCAGTTTAGGTGCTTTTGCCAACATGGAATCTAGGATTCTATGAGCTATTCCAATCATGCATTCCCACTTTCCTCCCACGTGAGATGAGTGGGGAGGATTAAATATCCATCTGCACTTGTTGTCTTTAAGGTAGCCATCAATCGGTGAGTCAGGGTGAATGCGTCTTCTATCTGTGGTTCTTTACAAGTGCCTACAAAGTTTGTTCCACAGTCAGATCTGAACACCTTGACTGGGCCTCTGTAAGCTGGAAATCTTCTCAGAGCATTGATGAAGCAAGAGGCATCCATAGATTCGATGACTTCAGTATGGACCGCTCAAATGCTGAGGCATGTGAAAAGTATTGTCCATCATTTGCTGTTAGCTAGACCGCCCCTGGTCTGTCGGGCAGACACAGACCAAGGGCCAAATACATCAAGGCCTACATTGGTGAATGGCGGGTCGGAAGTCAGGCACTTCGGTGGTAAGTCAGACACCATCTGGTGTAGAATCTGACCCCATTGTTTGCGACAATGAAAGCAAGACTGCAAAACAGTTGTAATACATCATTTGGCACCTACAATCCAGAGTACATTCGCTCTGAGGGTACCTTCCATGAAGTGGTGGCCTTGATGATTGATTGCTTCATGGTAGTATTGTACCAATAGCCTCATTACATGTTGGTTAGCAGGAAGGATGATGGGGTGCTTGGAGTATGAGTCCATTTCTGCTTTGTAGGCGACCTCCTACTCAAAGTACTTCCTGGTTGTCAAGGTATGGGTTCAGTCTCAAAAATGGACTTGATTGTGGCATGGGCTTCCCTGCACTCAGGTATGTGTATTCCGAAGGATATGCATCTTGTACACTTCTCAATATTCATCTCTCAGCATGAGAATAGTGGTCTGGGAAGTATGACTGGAAGCCTTTCCAATGACCGAGGAGACAGATGACTGTGCGAATGATCACAGTCATCCCCAGTACAAGAGGTTTCCATCAGGAGAAGCATTCAAAGCAAGCAGGTTTTAAGGGGCTTTCCTTCTCGCGTTCGACCGTCATTGCCAGGCAGATGACCAGCGGGACAACCGGTTTTACTTTCTTGACTAAAAGTCAAATGTCGCCATCATTATCTGGATTTAGGAGTTCATACAAACCAGGTTTCCGTGGCTCCAAGGCGTCTATATGCCACAAGAACTCGGAGTCTTTGAGCCAAATAGAAGTTGATAACTGAGATGCAAGAATAGACCTTGTTGCATGATCTGCAGGGTTCTGATCTATTGGAACATACCGCCACTGCATGGGTTCAGAAGGTCTCTGATCTGTTCAACTCTGTTGTTCATATAGACATAGAAGCGCCTACTCTTCTTGTAGATATAACCCAGAACCACTCTGCTATCTTTATAGAAGGTGGTAGGTTCTAATGGAAGATCTATCATCTTCGTTATTGTACCTGATAGTTCCACAGCCAGCGCAGCTCGACAAAGTTCCAGCCATGGTATAGTATGACATTTGATGGTGCTAGTTTTGCCTTTCCCATGATGAATCCGACATACACGTTGCTCTCCCCACCATAGATTTTGAGGTATGCCATAGCTGCTACTGCCTTTGTTGATACATCTGAGAAAACATGCAGTTCCTTTCTTTGTGTCATGGTGGACAAGATGAGAATATATGTGCACTGTAGAGGAACATTGTGGAGACAGCATAGAGAGTTGTACCATGTCTTCCACTCTTGCTTCTGCTTTGGTGGGAGGGATTCGTCCCAATCTTTGGTGTTTTGGGAGAGTGTGTGCAGTAGGATTCTACCTTGAATGGTGACGGGAGCTGCAAACCCTAGAGGATCGAACAGACTGTTAACCGTTGAGAGCACTTCTCTTCTTGTGAAGCCAGTCTTCAGGGCTGGGGTTTTGAAGGTGAAGAAGTCTTTCTTCAAGTCCCAACACAAGCCAAGACTCCATTGGATAAAGGGGGCATCACTGCCAAAATCAAGGTCTTGCAATCCCTTGGCACAGTCTTCGGGATTAAAGTCCTTCAGTACTTCTTCATTATTGGACGCTATCTTGTGTCCAATAGCTTGAGGTTGGCTGTCCCTAGCATTTGTTGTGTGTTCTTCAAGAGGCCTATTCATTACCATAATGTAATCCATTCTTTTATCCAAGTGAGTACTGCAGCTTGATAGTATAACTCCCAGTCAAGCAGCCCGAACACTCCTTTTTCTCTGGCAACTTGCATTAAGTTCAGTTTGATTCTCAGTCAAGCCATCGACTACATAGAAGTCATATTCTACAAGGCATTTAGCTTCGTATTTGTCTCCTCCCTCTCAAGCAGTACGTTGGAGACCGTAGAGATGTTGGAGACATGCAGTACATTGGAGACAGTACGTTGGAGACATGCACCCTCATTCAGTATTCAGAAATCCATTGGTTGTGCTGATCATCACTGAACCACAGGAAACGGAGATAGTTACAGTGATCTTCCTCTAGGAGGAAGGAATAGAACATCTGCTGTATGCCGGCCATAACTGCTATAGCTTCTTTTCTAAAGCGAATGAGCACCCCAAGGAGACTGTTCATGAGGTCAGGACCTGTCAGAAGGGCCTTGTTCAGAGAGTGGCCTTGAAACTGTGCACTGGCATTGAAGACTACATGTATTTGACCTGGTTTCTGTGGATGGTACACTCCCAAGAACGGCAGGTACCAACATTCTTCATCAGTTTCCAGGGGTGGGGCTGGCTTAGCATGTCTGTTCTGTATCATTTTGTCCGAGAACTTCACCAGATGAGCTTTCATTTCTGGCTTCCGGGTCATGATTCATCTCAGTTTGAAGAGGCGGGAGAGTGCATATTTGTTGGTTGTTAGGCAAGCGTGGTCTGGGAGTGTGAAAGGGTAGTGGTACGACCCAACTACCAGTTGCATCCTGTTGAAATTCCTTATCCTTGAGCTGAAGAAATCTTGTCCTCAACAGGCAAGGCTAAGTCGTTGTCTTCTCCAGTAGTCTGAAATAGTTCCTCTCCTAAAACAGATTTGACTGTCAAAAGCATGAAGTGTTCTTGGCATGGTTTCAGGTGAGATGTTCTTCCATTCTTGAGAACAGAGGTAGCTAAGGTAGTTGTCTGGGTTGAGGCCTGTAGCCAATCGACACAGACTACTCCTACAATCCCCCATTCTAGTGGGGGATGGAGGCCACCAGGTCGTCTATAAGGCTGGCAATTAACTTGGGGAAGGCCAAGGTGCGTGGGGTGTTAGTTCCCAGCAAGAGTAGGATTTCAGCCTCCAGATCTAGAGCGGGAATGTGAGGAGCCAGATGCTGCAGGTGAGGTATGCTACTTATGACCTCAGGTGTTGTGATCTGACTGCGGTCATTCAGTATCCCATCACATTCAAACAGGGCTTGCAGTGTGAACCGGGAATTTCCATCCAATGATTCTATACTGAGTCCAGTAGCTGTCATCACCTCCGTGCTTCTTGGCTCATGGCACGTTGAGATAGTGAAGTTCATCCTGTTGCACCTCAAAGAGGTTGAAAATGGTGGATCTGGCCAGGGTGCAGGTGCTTTGAGTGTTCACTACCACGTACATCTTCACAGCATCTTCAGGGCGTCCTTCAGGGTACACTTTGGCTAAACAGATGGGATTACACGGACGAGGACTTGGTGAGTTGGCACATATTGCTTCACAGTTGACACTCATCGCCAGTTTTGGTTGCAGTCTGGCAACCTGCCATGGAGCCTTGTGTGCTTCTGTGGTACATTGAGCCTCCTTGTTCAAAAGAGGGCTATGAGATGTCTGCAGTTCTGGCTCGACGTCTGGATGCAGCGTGGTCGGGTGCTTGTCACTTTTGCATAAGTACCATTGCACCTTGGCTGTGAAGTACTTGGATGGATGTTTGGTTTCTCAACACTTATAGCAGAATTGGTACTCCTTTATCAATTCTTGCCATTGGGTCAGTGATTTCTCTGCAGACCCCTGGCACCTGTGCGAGTGTCGAGTGTGGTGCAAAGGACAAAACTGGCTTCTCTTTGTCGTTGGAGATCTAAATGGGTTGTATGTGATGAGTTAGCAGCCAAACTCTTTATGGGTGAGGAGTCAATCTCGGTTTTATGGACAACCATGAAGGGTTTTGCCCTTGCAGTGGGTGTCGGGCCTATAGATGGTATATAGTTGCTGTTGTATCTTTTTTTCATTGGGAGGACTAATAGCTCTGAGTCTTGCGGGCCCTGGGGGATGTTACATGCTGTTGCCTGGTGGGCCACGAATTCTTCAAGAATAGTAAAGGGTACATAGTTGTGGCGATCCTTGGCCATGAAGGCATTAGACAACTGGAGCAACTGTTCAATTAGCACCTGTGGGAGTTTCCAAATGATTTTGTTTTGAATGTTGGCGTGGTCAAGACAAGTGAGTCCCATTGTGCCACTTTCAGTTGTATAAGTATATTAGAGAGTTCCACAACCAGGTGAGGCTTGTTGATAGAAATTTTAGGAAATCTGTTGAGGCTGTCCAAGAGTGTTGGTTCTACTGCTGTGGGAGCACCATACAGTTCGTCAAGTCTTTTCCATGCCAACCATAGAGCAGTGTCTGGGTCATCTAAGTAGGAGGCATAAAGTGTCTTTGTTGCTTTGGCAGACCACAGCCCTAGCCATGCTATCAAGTGTACGAGTACTTCCTTAGGTTTCAGGTGTGCATCCTGAATGGTGTGCAGGAAAATTTTCTTCCAGAGGAGATATTCACCGCCTGGCTCATTAGAGAATTTGTATATCTCATTGGCGGCCAAATCTAGCTTTCCTCTCCTGATAGCCAACTCACTCCAGTAGTCTGCGTCATCTGTAGAAGTGGATTGGGTAAGGAGCATTGATGTAGATGGTAAATTCGGGTTGTATGTCAACAATGGCTTGTAGTGTTCCTCCCAGTGCTTACAGAGGATGTCATCCTGCCATTCCAGAGATGATGGTGGAGCTTCACACTGCTGTGTAGGCTGGCCACGGTTATCTTGTTGTACCTGTGAGCTTGAGTGGTATTGAGGTTGTGGCTGGAATGCTACTGCCCGTGGATTCAGTATGTTCACTGGTGGGCTAATTTGTCTTTGGTTGCATGTCTATTTGTCAAGAAGTTGTGTTCACTGGTGGGCTAATTTGTTTGCCCGGCAGGCCAAGAGACATTGGGTTAGGTTTGCTGATTCTGGGAACAGAATCTCTGACTTTAGGTCTTACAACATCAGTTGGGGAAGATTTGCTGTTGGTGGGAAGTGAATCTCGTATTTTAGGTCTTACAACATCAGTTGCGTGACTGAGGTTTAAAGTCTTTGGTTGAGATTCACTCCTATGCTTCCCTGGTTATGGGAGACTTGTAAGTAACTGAGGCGATTCCACTGCTCATTTCGAAGCAAGTGCTGCTCATCCACATAGGCCTTGACCTATGTACCTGGGCTCTCTTCTCCCAACTCTTCGAGGTTGAAATTGAAAGAGGTGTTGTCGGCCACCTTCCTCAGTGCTGTGGCCAGTGCTGTTTTTGCTGCTGTGTCTCTTTGCCATTCGGCCAACTCCAATTTGGCCATTTCCGCCTGTTGCCTAGCCTGAGCTTTTTCCATTTCTGCCTGTTGAGCTGCTATTTCTGCCTATTGGGTTGCTATTGCCGCCTTCTGTCATGTTACCTCCTCTGTGGCGCATAGATCTGTGTCTGCTACAGCAGCTTCTACCTCAGCTTCTGCAGCCCGGTCAGCATAACTTGCTGCTTTGGAGGGCTTAGATGCACCACTATGATGGGAGGATGCTCTGGAAGGATGGTGAGAGCCGGCAGCAGAGAATTGGCGCGAGACACTGGAACCTGCTTGTGATCTAGCCGGTTTGGGATGGAGGAAGGCGGCTTTCTTAGAATGGTGGGAGGAGGCTGCTTGTGATTGAAAAGCTATTTTGGATGTGGCCCTCTCCCCTGACATTTCTTCGCAGCTTGGAGGGCATTTTTTCCTTCCCTAATGTATTCTTCATGTTCCTTGTGTACTTCCTGGAAGCATTGAATATGTTCTTCAAGGTTTGGGTCATCCAGCCTTGACTGGATGGTCTTGAGTTGACTTTTGCTGTCTCTCCACTTTGGGAGAAGGTCCTGTAGCTCTTCCTGCAATGTTCAGAGTCTCCCAAGGGACAGCCTATGCTTGGGAGTTTCGCAGATATTCTCCAGTTCTGTCCACGATTCTACATAATAACCATACTGCTTAACCCACTGCTCCCTCAATAAGGAGTCCATGGGTGCGGTAGGCTTCCTATGTTGTCTGAGGTCATAGGCTTTCTGAGGTTATCACCATTTCTTCAGAGGTTTGGATGTCCAAATGAGGCTCCATGTTTACATCAAGGGTGGGTGGGGGGTTTGAGTCCTCTGGTACTTCAGGGACATCTGTCATGGCTGCAGAAGCTGCCCTGCTTCAAATTGGCAAAGGTGAATTTCGGAAAATTTAGTGGTTTTCCATGTAATTCCCTTTATTTTGCTAGGGGGTGCTATGTGCAGGGAGCAGAAAGTTGGAGTTTCTGCTAAATTTAGTACTTGAACACATAGGAGGCGCTGCACAATTGCTTTTAGGGTGCGTTGCATGCTTGCTACACAAGTGGGTGCTATAGGAGGCGTTGTTGATGAGTCTGAAGATGTGAGAGCAAAATGCAAGGTTGCCTGTTAGTGTTCTTTACTAGATCTGGAAGACATTGTTGCTAAGCAAGGTTAGGCTGCAGATAGTACTGGAATCTTGCATTAAGTTGCTTAATGTTTCCACAATAATTGAAAAAAAAAAGAATTTTCATTGGTTAAACACTGGTTAAATTTGGGAAACTTCCAATAGTTTTTGTAAAAATTTGTAAACAAGTTCCTATAAAAATTTGCAGACAAGTCTTTGAATTCTCCGGGAAATTTCTCCTAGACCACCAGGTGGTGCTGTGGACTGCTTTGCTTAAGTCTGTAGGGGGGGGGGGGTGAGCCCCAAAGGAATTTATTGCTTCCTTGCTGGAAAAGACATTCATCAAATGAATACAGCACTCCAAAGGTTGCATGCAGTGTTATATTTTTAAATTTTATAGGATAGATATAAGATGGATAAACTCTAGGCTTTTAATAAAAAAAAAATTGCTCCTTTGTTCATATAGCTGCTTGGATTAGCTTTGCATCTTGGGAAGGGGGAATGTGCTCCTTTGCTTTGAAGACGGTCCTTCAACTAATGAATTATGACCCCCAATAAAACAGCCAGAGTGTTTGCAAAAATAGCTGTAGAGGCTTCTTTTATTGCCTCTGAGCTGGAGCATAGAGTTTAAGAAATGCTGAGTTTTTCAGTTTGAATGAGCAGAGCAGATTTACAGACTTGCCAACCCCTGATAAAGGAAAATCTGGAGACCCATGAAAAAAAATCTGGAGATTCTATAAAAAATAGTGAGATTCTATTTTTTTCCCGATCAAGTTTAAACAAACCCCTTCTCCATCGAGAAAGTCATTAAAGTTTATTTAAATGTTTTACTTGTGTTCCCTGTTGTAAGAAGATGCAGCTTTCTTTCTTCTATTGAAAAATCACCACCTCTTTTCGCCATGTTTATACGATTTGCAATCACTTTCCCGCGCTGAACTTACAAAGACTACTGGAAAACTAGCCTCGTTCCCAGGGCCTACTCCCCTTTCCAAATGATGGACAGACACGAAGAAAAATGATTATCGTATATACTCGCATATAATCCGACCCCCAAATTTTTTTTTTAAAAAAAGCATTTTAAATTCGACGTGAGATTGAGGAACCTTGTCGTGAGACCGTGAGAAATGACAAAAAATCGTGAGACTCACGGCAGAACCGTGAGAGTTGGCAGGGCTGGATTTAGCTTTTCTTTTAGAACACAAGAAGATACTACTTTTGACTCTTCATCTGCATTTGAAAGGAGTTTGTAGGTAGTAACTGAGGGAAGACAGGGATACGTGGGTAATAACTGGCTCCTCCCTTTTTTGCAAATTGGTTCTGATTTAGGAGCTGTAACTTGAGACTCACCACTTCTTTCACTGAAGAGAAAATTAGGGTGAATTTGCCCCTTCTTGCATCCACAATGGGAGGTTTGAGAGAGAACCAAAGTACAAAGGAATAGCATGCACATTTACTCCTGGCTTCAATACTCCAGATCTCAGGGCTTCAGGATTCCAGATTTTTTTTAACCATCTTTTTACTATTCTGCTTGTCCTGTACAAATACTGGACAAATACTGGACAAAGGCAGATAGATAAACTCCACAAAGCATCCATACAAAAAAATTTATTGCTTCATCAGGCATCCCCATCAACTCACAGTTATGACAAGGTTCTTCTTAATGTCCAATCCTTTACATATCTGCCTTTATGGGTAAAAAGATGGTTATTTCTTTCATCCCATATCATAGAGACAGGGGGTAACTGCTACCACAAGGCTGTGTGTTCAGGCAAGAGTGAAGAAACCTCCCCCAACCCACCAAGGGTCAATTCAGTGACCAATCAGAGTTACAGATGTGGTCACATGACATTTACTACACTTCCCAGGATACTTTTAACTACATTTACCATGTTGCATTCTCTTAAGGGAACAGCTCACAATTCCTAACTATCCCAAATCCCATTAACTCTAAACTATCTGGACACCACACACATGCACAATCTTGGAACTGTCAAGCACCAAAATTTTGATCAGTGGGGATGGTGCAATAGTCGTAAGACCAGTGGTATGTCACTTTTTTTTAGCGACATTGTAATTTCGAATGCTCACTTGTGGTAATAAGTAGAGGACTACCTGTATAGAAAATGATTCAGTTAAATTTAGGCTATACTTATTTTTTTGTATGATTTTGTTTATCAACAAGAATAAAATACAAAACAAAAAACCAAACATCCGACAATAATGATGGAAAAAAATATTGTGTACAAAAAAAGGGAAAAGAAAAAAAATAACACCCCCAAAGTCAAATAGATCTCATGTTAAACATAAAGAATCCACCGAGGCTGGATGCTGAAAAATATATAAAAAAACCTTGTTGCTTCTCCTCCCCTTGGTTTACAAATAGTTATAAGCTTTCCTATCCTTAATTAATATATATACTTCATTAAATAAATCTTTAAATCCCTCTGTTAACCATCTGTTATTATATTTAAGACTCAGAAAGTCCACAAATGGCTTCCAGTCGCTTATAAAGCTTTGTTTCTAATCAAGGCAGTTAATTTTGCCATCTCTGTTATTTGATCAATTTTAAAAATCCACTGTTCAATAATCAGCATCTTTTTTCCTTTCCATTGCTTAGCAAGTACAATCCTCACAACAATCCTCACATAAAGAAATAGTGCCCTAAACTGTTTTGATTGATTTATCCATAATACCTAAAAGAAAGAAAATATTTTCATTAATATTTCATTTCATTCATTAATATTTGTACCTTAAATATTTTCTGCATTATCATTACTATGTTTATCCAATATGATTTAACATATTTACAAGATGACCACATGTTAAAATGTATCTGGATTTTGATTATATTTTCAACATTTCTTGGAAATCCCTCTACATATTTTTGCTAGGCTGTCTGGAGTTAAATATGAATGATACATTATTTTGTAAAAAAAAATTTGAACTATAATTCAAAGTATGTTTTAAGCCATTGCTCTCCTATATATCTAGCATTATGTTGTAGAAAGGGAACATCAGGCCAGCCATGGAACAGGCTTGCATAGGAAAAGAAATCTAATAAACACGCCCCAAGAGAAAAGCCACAACATACCAAACCAGCCAAAAGGCAGGAACTACAGATAGAAGATTACAAAAAGCCATAAAAAAACTAAAAGAGATCAGAGGGAAAAAACCAGTAATACAGGAAGCTGCCCTTTTCGCACCTCCTTATGGTTGCCTTTTGGCAGAAAGAAAAACAAACTGACAGGATGTTAGTGTCAAAACCTTATACACAAAGGGAGGGAAAAAGGTATAAAATTGGGAACTTATCATTCAAAAGCTAGCTAGCTCCAGAAATGCAGTCATGCTTCTAGCCTTCCTGAGAATAAAAGATCCAGCTTTCGAGCAGTTGTCTGTATCCTTGCACCAGAGCTCTCCCAGCGGGAAAATTTGAACCCTCAGAGAAAGGTACTTTCAGCCTTTCAACAATTGGCGACCCACGAAGATTTTCCAGCCAACCCTGCCACCGGACCGGGCCCGCAGATCTATTCCCAGCCGGCATGGACCTTCTTTGTCCAGGGACAACATCCATGGACCCAGCCCGGCAGGCATAAGGGTAGTAAAGGGAGTTTGTGAGCCTTTCTGCTCAACAGCTGCTTGAAAGCAGGTGAGTACCGCTTTAAATTTCTAACCTTACTAGGTAAGAGAGTGGAAGCGTGAGTGGTTCAGGTGTGTGACTGTGGGTTTTCTCTGCAGAAACAGAAGAACCTCCTCTCCTCCGGGATTGCCAGCCACACCCCAACCAGCTGCTAGCTCCAACAAGCCATGACCGGTTGGATTTGGGAACGCAAGGGGTGATCACAGAGTGTGAGTCCTTCTGAAGGATGCATGAAAAACCGAGTGGGCTGAGAAAGGAACTGGTGTTGGGAAATAAATAGAAAGCAGGAAAATAGTCCTGGTGCATCCCGCAAGCAAAGCCCTATGCAGTTTGAAGGGGGCCGTACTGGCTGCTGGCAAACAAAATTGGAAAAAGTTTGCCTTCAAAAGCAGAACAGGTCCTTCCAGATCCCCACCTTTAAGGGAGATCTGAAAACTGACAGCGGTGTGTGAGGAGGGGTCCGTACCGGTGCTGCTAGGGGGCAGACAGTCCTCCAAGATCCCGTTCTTTAGGGGGGTCTTCAAACTGACGGCAGAGTTTCCCTAAGAGAAAGGGGCCCGTACTCCGTGTGTAGGGAAATCGGAGGCCTTTCCAGACCTTTTTTGTCTGAAAACTGACGGCGGTAGCCCGGCTAAACCAAAATAATCCCCACATCAGGTTGGGAATATGGGAAGTTGTAGCTCGAGGGCAATGGAAGAGACCCCCTTGGACTTGAGGCTTGGGATGAAAGGCAAGTGCCTGTCCTGCCTGGAATGAATAAAAGAGATGCAAAAAGAATTTGCAAAAAGTGGGCTTTATTGCGAGATGACACAGGAAGACAAATTTGGCCTGATAGCGGTACTTTAGATCATAAAACCCTAAAAGCACTTAGAACATGCATTAAACCCAGCCAAATACCCTATTGGTACTGCTGGGCTGAAATGGCTAGGACAAAAAAACCTGATTGAGAAAAAAAAATCAGAAAAAACCTGAAACCCATTTCCTGGATGGACAAACTGAGGCACAATTCATGGCTCCCCTTTTAAACAGACCTGTGCAAAATAGGGGACAATTAAAATACGCTTATACCCACACTCCCTTCTCTGCCTCTGACCTAGTCATCTGGAAAAAAGATACCCCAGCCTTCAGGGCTGATCCCCCAACAGTAATTCAAACCCTGAAGTCAATCATAGACAGCCACAATCCATCTTGGGGTGACATGACCCAGCTGTTACAAATCTTTCTAACGAAAGATGAGCTATTAAAACTATTTGAGAAAACTGAACAGCTTCCATCCCTGGACAGGCAGCCCCAGCCCGCATTGCATGGCCAGTACATCGCCCTAACTGTGACTACAATGATACCAATCATTGGGATGAATACACAAGAGCAAAAAATAACTTATTAGAAGCTTTAGAGGAAATTGGGAAAAAGCTTCTAAATTGGTCTGAATTCCAAAGAACCACGCAAAGGGAAAAGGAAAACCCTGATGCTTTTTGGGTCCGCCTAACAGAGGCAGTTGTTGCATATGCCCATCTAGACCTTAGCTGTCTCAAGGACCAGAGGATTTTAGCCTCAGCCTTCGTGGTTCAATCCACCTTAGATATTAAACATTTCCATCACTTCATTTCTAATTGGGCAACTTTAGACATAGCAGAGTTGCACAGGATCGCTAACTTTGTCTATGACCAAAGAGACAAGTTGAAGGAGGAAGAGAAAGAGAGAAAAAGACAAATAGAAAGACAAGAAGACCTGAAAATGTTTGCTGTAGTGCAACATAATGCTACACAAAAGCCTGGTAGAACTTCTTACAATTCAAAGAAATGCTGGCATTGCGATAAAGCAGGGTGGTCGCAAGGCAGACACCAGCATTGCTATAGGTGTGGACAGGAAGGGCATTTTAGCAGGCAATGTAGGCAATACCCCCCCTCCGCCGCAACCGGTATCACCCACCACCTAGAAACATGAAGCCAGGCAATAATCCAATCCATTACACTGAGCAACAAAGTTTCAGTCACCAGACACCACCCAGTGCTCCCTTTCCTCCAATAAACACAAACAATACACATCAATGGGAGAAAAAGAGAGACCATGAGTTAATCCCTTCTTGACTAGAAAATGGCAATGAAAGTAACTAAATTCCTGGCTACCTTTAACGGACTAGCTATCCCCTTAAGAAATGGCCCAGAAGGGGAACCCATTGTTACTGTTCTTATCAGAGGAAAGAAATACAATTGCTTAGCTGATACTGGAGCCACCTCCTCATTAATTACTGAAGCACCATATAAAGCTGCAGTGGCTGAAGGGGCTCAAGATAACATAATGGGAGTGGGAGGGAAAATAATCCCTGTAGAATTTACCCACAACATACCAGTAGAACTAGGACTTTTCACAATAGACCATGCATTCACTATTTGCCCCCAGTCACCACTATCCCGATTAGGGAGGGATCTCCTTTGTAAAATGGGAGCTATCATAACATGTGGAAAACAGGGGCTGCAATTAGAAATCTCAGGAAAAGGAAAGCACAAAACAATCATGCTGATAACCAACAACACAGGGCTTCATGAGGATTTAAACAGCCTCAGCCACTTACTTTTCTGTCATTGATTTGTGCATCCCAATATCTATTTGCCTTTACCTGGCAAGATCAATAATATACTTGGACTCGATTGCCACAAGGTTATACTGAGTCCCCCACCCTATTTTCACAAATATTAAAGGCAAACCTCTCCTCCATCTCCCTACCATATCAGTCTTCCTTAATCCAGTATGTTGATGATTTATTGTTAGCATCTCAAACTGAGCTAGCATGTAAAACAGATACCCTGTATTTACTCAAAGCCCTGGCAGAAAGGGGTCACAAAGCCTCTCCCTCCAAATTGCAATATTTAAAACAAGAAATAACATTTATTGCACCAGGAATTAGAAAACTGGCCCCTAATTGAGTAGAAACTATTTTAGCCATGAAACCACCCCAAACAAAACGTCAAGTAAGAGCTTTACTGGGAGTACTGGGCTTCTGCTGCCCATGGATCCCCTCATTTGGTGAAATAGCCCAACCATTCATTCAATTCACAGGCAAAAACATGCCTGACCCCATTGAATGGTCCAAATCTTTGGACAAAACACTTCAGACCATCAAACAAACCCTAGCATCAGCCCCAGCACTTGGGCTACCTGACTATAGGAAACCTTTTACCTTATTCATCCATGAGAAATTAGGTGTTGCCTCTGGTGTTCTAACACAACCTTTTGGACACACATACCAGCCAGTTGCTTATTATTCTGTAACCCTAGATCCAGTAGCTCAGGGCACTTTCCCCTGCTTATGAGCTGTGGCAGCTACAGTTGAACTGGTGAAACGATCTAAAGATTTGGTACTAGGACATCCTCGACTGCTAAAAGTTCCCCATGAAGTTTTTGCAATTCTCTTAAAGAGCCAGATACAAGCCTTTACTCAGCAGTGTTTGGCTCAATATGAAGCTGAACTTTTTACCTCTGATCACATTACATTTGAAAGATGTAATACTCTAAACCCAGCTACTCTGCTCCCCACAGAACAGGAAGAAGGCAGTCTCCATGATTGCCTCCATTTCGTGCATGATGCTGAACTACCCCGCTCCGATCTAACAGATACCAAGCTACAAAACCCCGACTTGGAACTTTTTAGGTTCCTCCTACATGCACCAGAACAGAAGAGTAAGAGGAGCAGCTGTAGTCTCTCTACAAGAAATTATTTGGGATTCCCCCCTCCCTCCTTCCCATAGCGCCCAAGCAGCTGAGCTTATAGCCTTAACGAAAGCCTGCGAAACTGCTAGGAACCGATCTACCAACATCTATACAGACTCCAAATAAGCTATGATGATGATCCAGATTGATCAAAAATACCAAGTATACCAAGACATTCAATCAGATATCACACCTTAGGGAAAAAAATAAATGAGAGATTGTAAAAAGGGAACATCAGGCCAGCCATGGAACAGGCTTGCATAGGAAAAGAAATCTAATAAACACGCCCCAAGACAAAAGCCACAACATACCAAACCAGCCAAAAGGCAGGAACTACAGATAGAAGATTACAAAAAGCCATAAAAAAACTAAAAGAGATCAGAGGGAAAAAACCAGTAATACAGGAAGCTGCCCCTTTCGCACCTCCTTATGGTTGCCTTTTGGCAGAAAGAAAAACAAACTGACAGGATGTTAGTGTCAAAACCTTATACACATAGGGAGGGAAAAAGGTATACAATTGGGAACTTATCATTCAAAAGCTAGCTAGCTCCAGGAATGCAGTCATGCTTCTAGCCTTCCTGAGAATAAAAGATCCAGCTTTCGAGCAGTTGTCTGTATCCTTGCACCAGAGCTCTCCCAGCAGGAAAATTTGAACCCTCAGAGAAAGGTACTTTCAGCCTTTCAACAATGTTATACCCAAAAATGTTGCCCATTTTACCATACAATCTTTGACATATTCATTTTCCAAATTCATCTTAAGCAACATTTTAGCAATCAAGTTGGTCATCTCCAGAATATAAGTTGGTATTCAATTCAGATTTAGCTCCTGCAAATGCAAAACTTTTAATCAAGTTTAAATCTTTCAAAAATTCTATAATAATTAAACCAATCACAAACAAATCCTCACTAGTTCTCTTGTTTTTATGTTAAGTCCCATTTTTTTCAAATATCAATAAATCCTGATATGCCATTCATTTATATTCCAATAGCATCTCTTTTCTATGTAGTGCTTCATGGAGTGATAACCAAAGTGGCATTTAATTAGCCAATCTTCTTTTATATTTCCACCATATATTCCCAATTGATTGCTTAATAATATGATTCCTAAAACTAGGGTTAACCTTTACTTTATCATGCCATAAGTAAGCATCCCACCCAAATCTCAAATCAGAATCTTGAGATCCAACCACCCTTAGAGCTAAGGTCTAACCACCTTAAGTTTTTTTAAGTTATCCAATCTTTCAACTACTCCAAACAAGCATCATAACATAATGTAAGATCCAACAATCCCAGACTTCCTCTTCCTTTAGCATCCGGTAGAAGCTTATATTTCATTCTTGGGGGGGGGGGGGGTGTTTTGCATTTAGTCTATTTTTTTCTGTTCTTTGCATTGGAATGAAGTCAGGGTGACTGAATAGAGCTGAACATTTACTGGCCAGATATCCTTCCTGACACCTATGCAGAGAGTTTGCAGCATATATTTTCTCTTCGTGCCCAAAGAGAGAAGTGTCTGCTGCTACCTAGGATCAAACTCACAGCCTCCTGATTGTGAGGCAAGAGCTCCACTTCTAGGCCTTCATGCCACTCATTTTATTTTACTTTTAGGCTGTGCTTATTTAAAAACTGAGGAGGGGAAAAAAGACTGCAGCTGTTAGCTGGGTGCCAACTGTCATGACAGGGGCTGGGGAATAGGTGGCCCTTTGGATGTTGCTGAACAACAAATCACAGGATGTGCCATACTTGATTCCATCTAGCTACAGCTGCTGGGAATGGTACAGCTGCTGGGAGATGTCACACCAGCTGCTTGTCACTTCTGCATTTGTTGCTGGGATTGATGATTGGGGATTTTTTAGCAATAAAAATAGCTAGCTTGGAAGTTTCCACATGCTTTGTGCAATTTTTCATGTTTTTCAGTGTGTAATTTTCTTTTTCTTTACAGAATAGGACATAATCTACCAAAGTGGTTGCTTGTTAACCCCATCGCAACCACCTTGGAATCAGTCTCACAGAGAATAGAGAAGGGGGGGGAAATATTAAGCCAAATGCTTCCCATTACAGTAGTCATAATTCTTTTCATGAGAAGTGAAGCTCTTAATGCTGATAAAGAGGAAAAAACACCACTGACTTACCAATTTCATCTTTTAAAATCCTCACAACTGTGGATGTATGTAGCACATTCCTTCCCCTTGTAGAAAGGCTGAAAGTACCTTTCTCTGAGGGTTCAAATTTTCCCGCTGGGAGAGCTCTGGTGCAAGGATACAGACCTGCTTGAAAGCTGGATCTTTTTATTCTCAGGAAGGCTAGAAAAAGCATGACTGCATTCCTGGAGCTAGCTAGATTTGAATGATAAGTTCCCAATTCTTTTACCTTTTTTTCCTCCCTTTGTGTATAAGGTTTAGACATTCAAATCCTGTCAGAGTTTGTTTTTTCTTTCCGCCAGAAGGCAACCTCAATGAGGTGCGAAAACAGACTCTGCGGGGCAGCTTCCTGTATTACCGGTTTTTTCCTCTGATCTCTTTTAGTTTTGATGGCTCTTCTATTTGTAATTCCTATCTTTTGGCTGGTTTGGTATGTTCTTAATTGTTTGGCATTTGTCTAGGGGCGCCTCTCAATTTCTTTTATTAGATTTCTTTTCCTATGCAAGCCTGTTCCATGGCTAGCCTAATGTTCCCCCTGGGCCTTTTCCCTTCTGGGTGACACCACTGTCCTCATGAAGTTCCCTTTCTACACCCTTTATGCTTCTTTTGCAATAGAAAAACAGGATGTGGTTTTGCAGATGACATGGCTGTGAACACTGCCAAAGAGAGATCTCACCAGGTCATGATTAGACATTTTCATCTACATAGTCCAGTCCGTGTTATGCGTTAGGAGGTACTAATCCTCAGTGGGGACCATCTCCTACACATGAGAAGAGCTGAGAAGACTATCCTGACTATGTGGCTGAGGGAATGTTGAAGATGAAACTATCCCTCAATATCTTCTTCTTTGGTTGGTACCTGACATAGAAGAGAATTGTATATGCTGTTGATGGGGTGGGGTGGGGGTAGACTCACCATTGCTTCCTATTTCTTGATTGCTGTGCCTCTAATGGCCTGATCTTCTTTCCAGGATGGTGGTTGGCCAGGCAATGTTGGACCTCTACAGGTAAGTCAATATAGTGGAGGGGTTTTTTACACCCTTTTCCCCAAAAACTGGGAGGTTCTGGGGGTTAATGCTTATGGTTCTGGATGCTTATGGACCATCTGAAATAATTGTTTATACTTTGAAGATTTGAGCTTAGACAGAAGCATAATGTAAGCACTCCAACAAGCAGTCACTTTCACTGATGAATATTTTAATCCTAGGAGTTGACCACAAGGCTCTTCAAAGTATTTATTTCAAAAGTTCTTCTGTAGTAAAATTTGGGAGGAATCCCTTGCTCTTCAGATTCTTGGGGGGGGGGAACATCTTTCCCAATCTTTCTTGTAAATGTATTTATTTATTAAATTTATATGTTGCCCATTTCACTGTTGAACAACACTGAATGACTGAATTGGCATAAAATTATTAATTGTTCCCATTAAAGTTGGGGATTGCATATATACTATACATGAAGTTCAGTTACTTTTACTTTTTCTTTTGTCTTTTGTACTGTAGTATGTTGTATCAGCTCAAGCTACTTTAACTTAGTTAAACATGTGTCCATACATAGATCTCAGTCTTGCTCTTTTGGCCATTAAGTCATGTCCAACACTTGGCAATTTTATAGAAAAATGTTCTCCATGCTACCCTGTCAAGCACATGCTACCCTGTCAATTTTTTAATTATGGGATGTTTAACTTTGTATCAGGTTTAACAAGCCAGTGAGTTCTTTGCTGCCCCTTCTTCTTGTTCTCCTAACAATTTCTATAATCACTGCTTTCCCCAATGAATTTGCATGCATGTCATGGCCAAGGTAAATCAGACATAGCCTTATGACTTTATTGATGGGTCTGGTTTTATATCATTTGACATCTCTCTGCTAGTTACTCTGGCTGTCCATGGTATATGCAATAATTTATCACCAGCATCACAGTTTAGGATTTCAGTTTACTTAATTAGATTATCAGATACTCAAACTGAACTATAGGAATATGTATGCATCAGGGTGCTTCTGTGTCAGCATAATTCATGGAGAACCTATTCAAAAGAAGTTGTGGTATTTTGTGTATAACTTTCTCTGTGTTGAGTTGCAAATGATGGTCTGCAGTTAGCTAACAATATGAATGATTTACAGCGAATTTTTGAAATAATGTCTCATAAAGTGAAGAGTATTAATCTGAAAATTAATGTTCCAAAGACCAGGCAGGCTGTATTTGACAAAGTAAATACTGCAAGTGATGATGAAAAATTGTACGAAGTAGAAAATTATGTGTATATTGGAAAAAAGTGTTACAGCTGCAGTGGAAAGAGAGTTTATTTCCAGGACTTGTTTTCCTGAGCATGGAAACATGACAAGACCAAGTTCAGTTCCCCATTTTACATAATCCCCTCAGATCCCCCCCAAACCGTTCCTGCCTCTAAACAACTGCCACTCCCATATAATCCTTTCCTTGCTGATATACATGACAACAGAAAAAGGTGCCAGGCTTTGAAATACCACATCAGGAATGGTCAATTCTGAATAGGATTTGCCCCTTATACAGCCTCTGTATAAATGAGGCATAGTATCCTTCCATCAATGTGATTGTGGGCTCCAACATCAAACTGTAGGTCAGAATTCTCCAACCTTTTTGGTTTTGTGGACCAGCCAGGAGTGGGGGGGAGAGGGGATGGTTTTGTGTATGTTCAAGGCCTGGTAGTGATTCCTCATGCTGGAGGTTGGGGACTCCTGCTATAGATCACATCATGATCGGCAATAAGCTGAGGGCATTTAGTGGTCCAGTATCTGATTATTATTATTTTTTTACTATGATTGATGTTGCACTTCAATGGTTAGATGATCTAGACACAAGTATTTGAACACCAATCTAATATTAAAATATATTTTGCTAATACATATATGATATGCCATATGCTAAATAAATAAATAATAGGTATTTCTCATTGTTAACAAAGGGACAATGAGTTTGACTAGAGGCAGGCAAAATTCAGCCCAGTGCAATTGATTAAGCCAATGTTTCTTAAATTATGGCCTTAGGACCCTAGAGAGATCACACAACACCCCTTCAAGGGTCCATGAAATGAAAATGATTTGTCTATGTTGAAAAATAATACATCAAACATTTCCATCAAACAATTGTGAGAAGTGGTATTGGCAGCAAATATGTCAATTTTAATTTTTCATGTAGTACATATCAATAAACCCATACAAATAAAAGCTCTTTGGGGTCCTTCATAAATTTTTGAAAGTGGGAAGAGGCTCCGAGGGAAAAAAGTTTAAGACACACTGGACTAAGATAATTGCAAAAAGTAACGGGCACCTTAAAACTAACAATGTTTTTTCACTTGCTGACAAGAAACAATGCTTATTTCCAGCATCTCTGCTGCTTCTGTGAAACATTAGGTATTTTAATGATAAAACATCTCTTACACGATTAAACTTATCCAGCTTTTCCTTATAAGATCCTAACAGTGAACTAGACTCCTAAACTTTATCACCCCAAAATTCAAAATACCTATAAAATATTTTCCATTCTATTATGCTCTGTTCCTTTTCCTTTGTAATCTGAAACTGAACTACTATTCTTTGAAAAAGTGTAATTTTGTTCTTTAGAATTCTATTCCATTTTTTTCATTCACAACAATTTCCTAAAGATGGAAAATGGATAGAGAACATTTTTGAGGTTTCAGTCCTGGGAGAAACTATGTATATGGCTTGTTCTGAAGAATGAATGTCAAAAGAAGTCAAATAGCCCATTTTTGATGTTGGAGAGGGCAACAACAAATAAGTCCTAATTCTATCTGTTACAATGATCCCATTGCACCCAGTATGAAGCACATTGAGGCTTTACCGTAAAACTGATAAGGGATGAGGATGAAATCACAAAAGGTAAAAAAAGGGATAAGCAAAAATGTTCCACTGAGAGGAAGGGAAGAAATAGAATGAATCGTAGTGAGATGGAATTGATTAGATCCTGAATAAGTGAAAAGTGGTACATTTAAAGAACAAAGATCTTTATAAAGTGATTTAGTGAAAGCAAAGATAGTAGTTTGTAAGAACAAAAAGAGACAGTGTTATAGTGAATCATATAGTGGTAAACCTGATTTAAATTCCTTTTCCTTATCTCCTACCTTTATTGGGTTGGCTTATTGCATTAATCTGCTTTTTATATGTTTTGCATACAGTTCCTGTTAAGCCTGGGTTCCCCAACCAGGGTTAGGTAGACAAGCTAAACAGAATGTGCAGCGTTAGTCAGATAGGCACACAGATAAATGAGTGAGCTAAGCTTGTATGTTTATTAACATACAGTAAAAATAACAGATACGCTTGTGCTATCAAGAATATAGTTTATTCCATTATAAGTTAATAGCATAGTCAAATAACAGTCCAATATTCATTTACCATGTAGTCAGTCCATTCAGGGGTATTCAGTTAGCAAAGTCCATGTAGAATATCCTATGTCAGTTCACTTAAAAATCAGTCCTTTGTTGTCTCTCCCGTTCGAGCTATGCAGTCTTGATTCCAAGCAGTAATCAGGGATCATCAAAGCCAGAGAGAGAGTGAGAGTAAGCCGTAGTCTTGCTACTTTTATATTGTTTTCTTAACCACTCCTTTAATTGCTATTTCACAGTTAAAGCTGTATACACTCTAACATACACTAACTATGATTCATAGTTATTATTTCACCTAAACCAGTTAGGGTAAACAATGTTATCCCTAACAGTTCCTTTGCTCAATGAATAGGTACTTATGATCAGATGTTAGCACTTCAAACCAAGGGAAGTTTTGCCAATTTCAGATTCTACAGAGCACTTTAATTGTGTCCTAGAGGGAAACATGGTGGGAAAATTCCAGTATAATTATGTAATCCCACCTGTGTGTGAAAGAAATAATATTGCTCTTTAATTATTCTTATAATTTTCAATCTCAGTTGGAAACTGGTTTGAGTGTGATCAAAACTGTGCAGGTTTGTAGGAACAGAAATATACAGAATGAAATATTGAATTATCAACGTATAAAGATGATTTAGTAATATTTTTTCCTTTTCCTTTATCTCCTAAATTTAAAATGTTTCATGCCTTTTTTCTGGGTTTTGCATGAAGTTCAGGTATTCAGGTATCCTTTCAGGTATTTATCTCAACTTTTAACTTTGTTCAGGGCCCCCCAATTCTGCAGCTACCGTATATACTCGCATATAAGCTGATCTCGCATATAAGCCGACCCTTAAAAAACTGCCCCAAAATGAAGAATTTTGCAAAAACTCGCATATAAGCCAACCCCCAAATACCATGGTGTTCAACCCCTGATAAAGGAAAATCTGGAGACCCATGGAAAAAAATCTGGAGATGGCGTAATTACAATGGCGTAATTACCGACATTTCCCCAAGAGCTGGGAACAGGTAAATTATAACTATTTTCGAGTAGATTCCAGCACAGAAACACCCCTCCCCCAATTAACTTTGATCTGTCAGGCTATCCTGTTCTGAGCAACACAGTGGCGATCAACCGCCGAGCTCAACGACCTGCAAAGATGGCCCAAGAACAAGGCTCACCGTCAGAAAGATTCTGGGAGGACAGGGCTTTGGGCGCGACTTCCCTGAACAGCAGAAGTGAAGCCCAGAGGGAAAACGTGGCGGGGCAAAAGTTGCGGCTCATCGTCCATCCAGGGAGAAAAATAGCACCTGACTTCGTGCACGTTTTACTTGAGGCGAGGGCTGCTAAGGGCCAGCTGACAGGGAGTGCGAGAGCCAAGACTCTCATCACGGGAAGCCGCCACGCTAAGTCGCTGCTCTGGCGCAAATTGAGGCACAGCCACCGATAAATCAGATTTATGCGCGTATAAGCTGACCCCAAAATTTGAAGAAAAAAAAAGCATTCTAAAGTCGGCTTATATGCGAGTACATATGGTAAGCATGAAGAAAATATTCATATAGAAAACTGTCCTGGGGTTGTTCACTTTCAAAGATATTTTTTTCAAGGAGAGTAAACGACAAGTGTGCAAAACATTTCAAAGCCAAATGCTAGATTTCAAGTTCAAAATAGCACACTCTAAAGGCAGATCGGTCTGTTTTGAACTAAGCAGACTTCAGATTTGAAATGTTTGACTCACCATGATTAGAAATGTCTCTATTATATATAGAGAGAAAACAAAATCAGAAAATAAAATACAGGCTAAATAATCAAGACCTTGTTGATGATCCAGACTCTGTCAAGGATTTTGGAGTACTCATCTCTAATGATCTAAGTGCTAGAGCCCACTGTAGCTACAGCCAAAAAGGCATCTCTTTTATTCATGCTTTCAGGTCTTTTTTCAATCTCTATGGCTTCTCTTGATAATTATGTGGCTGGGGTTTCCTATAGTGGCTAGGGTTTTGGTGTCATTGAAGTTGATGCTATGACCTGTGGCTTTCATGTGTTGGACTAGTGAGGAGGTGTGTTTCAGCTTTTTTACTGAATTTTTGTGTTCATCCAGGCGGGTACTTATTCTTCTATTGGTCTGTCCAATGTATGTGGCCGGGCATGAAGCACAGGGGACTTCGTATATGCCTTGGTTTTCCAGGTCAATTTTATCTTTGGGGTTTCTAAGGATGGCTGCTATTTTTTTTATCTGCTTTGAAGGCAGTCTTGATGTGATGCCTGTGTAGTATCTTACTGATTTTGTCTGTAGTACCTCTTATGTAGGGCAGCACAGCTGTTTCATAGGTCCGTTCAACTTCTAGGTCTCCATTATGTCTTAGTGTGTTTTTGTGGATCAAGCTGGTGATTTTGCTTTTGTGGAAGCCATTGGCTGTCAGTACTTTAGTCAGGGTGCATAATTTAGTCTTTATGTGTGTCTTGTCTGCCAGGCGTTTGGTTCTGGCGATTAGTGTTTTGGCCACGGAATTTATTTGTGCTGGGTGGTGGTGGGATTGGGCGTTGAGGTAGCGGCTGGTGTGTGTTTTCTTCTGGTATATGGTGTGTCCCAGTGTGCCATCTGTTTTTTTGTAGATTAGTACATCTAGGAATGGTAGTTGTTTATTTCCGTTTCCATGGTGAACTTGGTTTTGGGGTATGTGCTGTTTAGGTGTGTTAGGAAATTGTTTAGGTTTTCTTTTCCATGGGGCCAAATCACAAATGTGTCATTGATGTATCTTAACCATAGTTTGGGTTTGTGGGTGGCATTAGCCAGGGCTCTGGATTTGAATTCTTCCATGAACAGGTTTGCAATGACGGGTGACAATGGTGATTCCATAGGGGCTCTTTCAATTTGCTTGTATCTTTGTCTTTTGTATATGAAATATGTTTTGGATGAAACATATGAAATATGCCTGGATGAAAACAAAAATGCAGTCAAAAAGCTGGAACGCACTTCCTCACTAGTCCAACACATGAAAGCCACAGGTCATAGCATCAACTTCAATGGCACCAAAACCCTAGCCACTATAGAAAACCCTAGCCATAGAATTATCAAAGAAGCCACAGAGATTGAAAAAAGACCTGAAAGCATGAATAGAAGAGATGATTCCACCAGACTGTCAATCATTTGGAAGCCTTCACTCACAAACAAAAAAATCTCCACACCACAAACCTGGCTAACACCTGGGCACAAACAGACTCCCCCTGATACCTCCAACTCAAATAACCCAACCAGACACCCAGATGTCTGGAACCAAGCTGCACTAAAAGCCTCCAATACAGGAACACAATATTGTCAGCCAATCAAGACACAAAAAAAGCCACAAAGCAGACAGAAGATATTAGAAACACCAATCAAGCAGAACACAGCAAACTCCAAGACCAATAAACACAGACCAAGACTCCCAACCAATCAGGATGAAGAAAAAATCATTCTGGCATAGCGTAGGCTAGCCCCAAATTTAAAACAGAAACGGTTGTGAAAGTCTGACTCACAGACGAACTCAATTCAGAAGCCTGATGATGGCAGATGAGATTCTGCCGAAACGTTTCTACAACTTTAAAAGCACATCTACAATGACGTGGGAAAATACACAAACAAAACTGAGCAACATACATGTAAGTACCCGCGAAAACTTAAGAAAACATATAATTTGGGTTTTCTCCCACGTAAAATTGGAAGTATCTAGGCAACGTTTCGATGAAGTCTCATTCATCATCTTCAGGCTTGTTTAGATACTTCCAATTTTACACGGGAGAAAACCCAAATAACCAAAGATCTACATACAAATACCCGCGAAAACCTCAGAAAACAAATATATATATATATATATATGTATGTATGTATGTATGTATGTATGTATATGTTTATGTATACGTATACGTATACGTATATGTACATATATATAAACCTCTGGATGTTGCAATCTATGGATGATACCTAACCATAAAGCCTACAAACTTGAAATTTGGCATGTATGTTCCTCTTGGCTTTCACTAGGAAAGGATTTTTTGAAATGACCATCAGATTATTTGTATTTCGTATATTATTATTAATATGCTCTGATGCTAAGGAGTTCTACTCTCCCTCCACACCTCAAAAGAACTCTGTCCCAAGTGTAAAACACAAGCAGAGGAGTTTCAGTTTCAGTTTCAGAGCAGCAAACAGCTTTAGTACAGAAAAGTTAACCTAAGCCAGTGGTGGCTAACCTTTTTTGGCTCCCGTGCCAAAAATTGCATACACGCTTTCGTGCACTCACATGCCAGCACCAAGAAGGCAATGCATGCTGCACCCCATGATCCCCCATGTGTGCCATGAATCTCTGCACATGCGCGCACAATCCCCCGCATGTGCCATGCATATCTGCGCATGCACGTGAGACCCCCATGCACGCTGCGCATCTTTCACATGCATGCTGCACATCTCTCGCATGCATGCACATCTCCTGTGCACACTCGCCTCCTACACGTGTGCCAGATACCTGACAATCAACTGTCAGGCGGCAGCATGTACAGGCATGTGCAGTGGAGCTCTTCTGGGCAACCTCTCACATGCCATAGGTTCGCCATCATGGCCCTAAGCTATGCCCAGCTCCTTGCTGTCTCCTTCTTGCTCACATAGCAAGTTTCCAAACAGCCCTGAATTCTCTCACACACTGACAGGATGATAACCAAATGAAAACCAATGGATGCAGATAAGTAGAGGCACAATTTCCACCCCCTTATTTTCCTCCCCAAAAACTAAGCCTGATCACATAGTTTTGTAGCGAAGCCCAGGTACAGAGCTAGTAATAAATAGAAGTAAGTAATACACAAAGCAGAACTAGAAAATGTGAAATATAAACTACTGAATAAACTAGAGGTTAGTGATATGGAGTAAGATCTTCCTTGGTTTACTTTCTAGGCTCAAACACACAAATCTATTTGCTGAACACGACTGTAGTATATCATCAATGGTATCAAATTTATTTATTTAGCGTGAAGCATGTGTCAGCCAGGGATCACAGAAGTGGCTGGCTGCCTCTATGAAAGGAATTTTTTTGGGTGGTGTTATCTTTACCCACAGGACACCTGAATGCTGCTAGGCAGCCGGGGAGGTGGCTCCTTTCTTGTCCCACTGCAGTTTATTCGCTCATGGGAATCAAACTGCTGAGCTGCCAACTTCAGCGCCATCATCAGTTTTACCACATGAACCACTGCAGCCCCCAATGGTATCAAAAATCTGAAGGCATAAAAATGGTAATGTATGGCAACAAAATAGATATTATGGCAGATGTATTCTCTAGTTAAGTGAAATCATTTCTTCCAGAAAGTACTAGCCACTCTTCATAAAGAAAAGTACTGCTTCCAGAGTCCTGTTTTTGCCTTTAGTTGTTCAATTTCTGAAGATAAACAGATGCTCCGCCTTCCAGATTTTATTCTGCTGATTTGTTTTTTTTTCTTGTCCAGGTCAAACTCTTTCCACACCTTTGATATCTACCAACTTCAGTGGGATGATGATTACTTTGGGAGATGAGGTCACCATCTGCTGCAGAAGCCAGGATTATTTTCATGGAACATTCTTTCTCACCAGACATAAAAGCTTAAGTGATGAAGGGGAAACTGTAGGAACTGAGAAGTCAGCATTAAATCAGGCTGTATTTTCCTTGTCCCGTCATAGCAAATCACAGGGGGGCATCTACAGCTGCAGATCTTGCCAGCTTACAAAATGCTCATCTTTCAGTCGTAAAATCTATCTCAACCTAACAGGTGAAGTCTAGTCAGTAATTGTTTGATCTTCACACAACTGGCACTACAAAGAGTTTCACAATATTGCATCAGCCAAATATTTCCTTTCCCTGCCAGAAAAACTCAAGGGATAATTTTAAGCAGATTGTTCTCCCCCCCTTTTTTTCACTTTTTATTCATTTATAATATAAAATACAAAAATACAAAAGCAAATAATAGGAAAAATGGGGAGGGAAAAAGGAAGAGCAAAGTGTAGAAAGTAGGGGGAAAGAAAGAAAAGGCAATTTAACTTCCGACTCCTTTTGGTGCAGTAGAATAAGATAGTAACATCAAACCTCAACTTTTTACTTCTACATAACAGTATAAACTAGCCATTTCTATAACAACAAAGTTGTTCTATCTCAACAGTAAACCTCAAAGTCAAATTTTCATTTTTTTCCCCACCTCGAGCACAAAGTCCAGAAGCAATTTCCAAGTAAAAACAAAAGTGTTTTTTTCTTTTACCAAAGCAATCAATTTAACCATCTCTGCTAACTCCATTAGCTTTTGCAAGCCATTCATCCATTGTGGGGATCAACGTGTCCTTCCATTTCTGCACATAAATTTATATTGCTGCCATCAACATATGTAACATCAAAGTTCCCAAAAAATATTTAAATTAATCTTTTCCATTAAATCCAAAAGAAAAGTTTCTATCAGCCAACATATCTCACAGCGTTGTTATTGGGAAGGGGAAGAAAGAGGGAGCACTCTGTATACCACTGAGAACACGGGTACAGGAGGAGGGGGGGTGGAATTGGTGTTTGTAATGCCTGAATGGAAAGCCAAGTTGCTTCAATTAAAATATCCATGCATTTTCCCTTCTGCGTCCATAGTGATTAAAATTGGTTCATTTTCTTGCCCTGATATGAATTAGGTTCTTTCTCAGTCCTTGAAATGCCAAATCCATAACTCTGCTTGGGCACCCATTCGGTTGGGAAAAAGAGGGTCCACATGTGCATGAAGTTGACAAAATAGAAATGCGGTAACTAATTAAATGCGGTGCTTCAGATGCTGTTGACTTCATGACATAATGCAGCCATTTGTGCACTTACATCGTGGCACTTATAACTCCATTTTGATACCTTTTTGGTTTTATAGATACCATTCTCTGTCAGCTAACATTGCTGAGTATATCACTTTGAAGACACAGAATGTAAAATAATGGAAATTTGGTGCTTGGGCCTTGGCTAAACAATAGAGTGGGGAAAAAACAAATAGGCTTTCTTATAAATATTTGAAAAAAAATGTCCTGGGAATGGAGGATATGATCCTTTTATTGCCAAAAGACTGAAAAGGAAGGGATGTTATTTCTGGTTGAATGAAGCAGGAGATATTTGTCTACAAGGATCTTTGAGGTTTCACTGAATCTTTCTCCCTTCTAGATCCCAGCCTGACCAAGCCTTTCATCCAGATTTTAAATACATATCATCCAAGCTTCAATGTACAGTGTGAGGGGACAAAACCTCACCTAACATTTGCTCTTTGGAACTCATGGCAGCAGATAGGTTACGCGGCTGCAGAGCCAGGGGAAAAGAGAGCGGTTTTTCATCTCAACTCCTTGAAGTTGAAAGAGGCAGAACGTTATACCTGCCAGTACCATCAGGAAAGCAGACCCTTTGTCTGGTCAGTACCAAGTGACCCGCTGGAGTTGCCTTTGAGAGGTAAGTCACCAAAACAGCGTATTTCCTTTCCTCCATTTGCCCCATCTGAGATGGACTGAATTTCTGGGAGATCTCAAACTGGGGCAGAACTTCTAGTAATGGATATCATATCGATTGAAAGTCATAAACGTTAGGGCCAGTAAGGTGACCATTGGAAGGCAAGTATCTGTCTTGGGACCACTGAATGTTTCAGGGGAGATAGGGAAAGAGAAAGATTGAATGAATGAATGAATGAATGAATTCTTTATTGGTCAAGTGTGATTAGATACACAAATAATTTGTCTTGATGCATATGCTCTCAGTGTTTATAAAAAGAAAAGATACATTCATCAAGAATCATAAGGTACAATGAAGGCTGACAGAGGCAAGAAGAGACAGATCATTCTTGTTTTAGTAGATTATAGCAATAAAATTAATATTAAGAAGAACGAGAAGAGATAGAGGCAGAAGGGTGAATAGACACATATTGCAATATTGACCAGAGGCTCATCTGTACTTCTGCAGTTGTCTCTTCACCAGATTATAACAATTATAAACATTGAAGGATATTGCTCCAATAGCGAGTGCTTGCAATGATTGTCAGGGTTAAGCATAAGATTTGAATGATAATATTCTAAATATTCTAATATTCCACGCACAGCGTGGAACCTACACCCAACTCAAAAGGTACTATCTACATATAGGGGTGGATACCAACCTCCTCATAAAGTACTCTCTGGCGAACCATGTACTGTCCACAACACATGCCCTCAAGCCAGAACACCACGCCTACGATGACATCATACAAAGAGATGACTTGCTCTCATAGAGAAGTAACAGAGAACCGTCATTAAGGTGTAGAATGTTAGACTTAGCAGCCAGCGGTGTGTACAAATTCAACAACAAGCCAGGCAGAGAATACCTACTATGAAAGTCTATTTTCACAAGCACCGCCCAAAGCGAATAGCTGCTTCCTGGTGAAGTATTTAAATTTCTGTTGGCATGGCTAGGACCAAGGTCTAGCTACATGGTGAAACCCATTTACACAGGCTTACTTAACGACCCAGACACCACTCTAAAATGAGCGTGGGATGCTTTGAACTGGAAACATGGCAAAGACACATTGATGGAATACTCACTCCGAGAATGACTTTACAGTTTCCCTTGTGTCGCCAGCCACAAAACCTGAAAACAAGAGGACTTTTCCAACATCCTTACAGAACTGTGAACAGCCAAAGAATGTTCTGACTTACCAGGACTGGTTTGCCTTGTTCTCTTCATAATACAAGAAGCATTCATCGCCAAACTCCCAAAAGAAATATTAGAACAATGGATTGTTTTGTCTGATGCCTTTCTGGCCTCAAACTGCAGACGAGACCCACCTTTTGCCTTTCTCCAAGAATTTGTCTTCCGGCAAACAGAGTCCTGCAACAGCTTCAGAAGCCTTCACCTCAGATGCAGAATTTACCAACCTAACAGAGACCACTACTGCAACTCTGGACCTCTCCAGCCTCTATTGCACATCTCTACAGATCATCACCAAATGTCAACACATAACACTGAGATCGATTCCTCATCCACACACAGTTGGGGAGAGACCTCATCAGATACAACCCAATTTAGATTTACTGCTTCAAAGAGAAACCAGTTTTGTCCTATGCACCACACTCGTTACTCTCTGAACAGCTGTATGGGGTTTGCAGTGAAATCACTGACCCAATGAAAAAAATTACTAAGAGAGTACCAATACTGCTGCAAATATTGTGAATCCAAACACCCGTCCAAGTACTGCACAGCCAAGGTGCAATGCACCTTATGCCATAGTGACCAACAAAATGTAGGTGTGGATAGACATTCAAAGCACCTGCACCCTGGCCAGACCTGCATTCTTTGACCTCTTTGAGGTGCAACAGGACGAACTTCCCTTCACTGTATCAACGTGCCATGAACCAAGAAGAACGGTGAGGGGGAGAGCTACTGGATTCTGCATAGAATCATTGGATGAAAGTTCCCGGTTCCCACTGCTGCCCGTGTTTGAATGCGATGGTGTACCAAATGATCGCAGTCAGATCGCAACACCTGAGATCATAAGTAGCATACTTGACCTACAGCACCTGGCTCATCACTTTCCCACTCTAGATCCAGAGCTGAGATCCTACTCTTTCTGGGAAATAATGCCCCATGCACCTTTCTCTTCTCTGAGTCAGTCAGCAGCCCTGTAGAAAGCCCATTGGCCATCAAATCTCCACGAGAATGCGAGATCGTAGGAATTGTCAGTGATGATTGGATGCAGGCTCCAACCCAGGCAAATACCTTAGCACCAACGTTCCCTCTAAGCTGCGCGCGTGCACAATTGCGCACTGGTGTTACGGTCTCTGCGCACAGACATTTTGCGCTGCGCACAAAAAATAGAAATCCCACCTGAAGTGAAAATAAAATAAATAAATAATAAATAAATAAATAAACATATATAACTATTTAGTCTGTGGCTGTGCTATTTTGGAATGTGATTCAATGAATGAGTGAGGGGCGACTGGTTGCTCCAGGCAATGATGTGATTCACATACATACTGACACACCGAATCGACGTGATTGACAATGACAATGTCATTATGTGCTGCCCGCCACATTTCTAGCTAGCCAAATGGTGACTAAAGAGAAGACACGTGTAGGCTGCTTTTGTTTAAACCTTTATATAACAATGGCAAAATGAACGGGCATCAACACATCCCCTCACGAAGCCAAAGTTAAAAAGAAATGCAGTTCTTTTAAGGTGGAATGGCTGTCTGAGTTTGTGCAAACAGAAGAAAAAAATGTGAAACTGGGTGATATTTTTTCTTTTTCAAGCGAGAAAGGTCTGCTCTGCAAAACATTTTGTGAAGCCAAAGTAGCAAGAGAGTTTTCGGAAGGAAAAGTGTGGACAGAATGGAAGCTGGACTACCTCAAGTATCACATTCAGCACAAAAGTCATTTGAAAGCGGTTGAAATTGTACGCAGATGTAAGATGGGAATGGGGATCGGTACCTTGTTGGGGGAAAGCGCCAAAGACCAAGAGAAGAGGAACGAGTTATCACTCGTAAAGAAATCCAACCCAGAGCAAGTTAAAGTTCTCTTTGACAATATTCTGCTAGCCATCAACATGAATGCATCTATGCTGTTGGTTCAACAAATTCACAATCACATGGCAAAGTATGTGAGTATACCAGAAAGCTGGCGTAGCAAAAATTACGCCTTTGAATTTTTGAATTCAATAAATCACAAAGTGCAGAATGAGATGGTGTGTAGTGTTAAAAATGCACCTTGGCACACCCTCATCGTAGATGAGAGCACAGACATAACAGTGCACAAAATGCTGGTCCTGTATTTTAAATACAGGAAGGAAAATAACATTAACCATAAAACTGTGTTTGGCGGCATCATTCAGCTGTCAGCCTGCACTGCTAAGGATATTGTGCAAGCAATAATTCAGTTTTACACCAAGCATGAACTGGACCTGCAGAGAATGGTGATGCTGACCTACGATGGTGCCTCAATAATGCTTTAAGGAAGCATTTAAGGAAAACACAACAGAGTTGCAGCTTTATTAAAGCGGCAAATATCACACCTAACTGAACACTGTGTGGCCCATAGAGAGGACTTGGGCATTGATGATGCGTGGAAAGATGTACGTTTGATGCGTGATGTGGAAACTCTTCTTAGAACAGTTTATTCAATTTTGTCAAGATCCACTGTAAAGAGGGGAAAACTTGAAGACCTCACAAAGATTATGGATGAGGATACATTGTCATTCAGGCCTCTGAACGAAGTGTGATGGCTGTCGCGGCACCAAGCTGTGAATGCTGTTCTTAGGAACTACTCTGTGCTGGAAGAATACTGCAAGAGAGAATCCAGTGATGACAGAGATCCAGTGGCAAATTACTGTTACAAAAAGCTGACTGATTCAAAGTTCAAAGTTACTCTCATTGCTCTGGGAGATGTTTTGGATGAGCTAGCACACCTCTGCCTTTCTTTTGAAAGACACAACCTGACTGTGATGGAAGAGCACTGCTTTGCAAGAGCAAAGATTGAGAAGTTGCGTTCCCAATACTTGACAGATGAAAAGGATGTTCAGTGGAGTGACTGTGTCAAAGAGGGCCTCATCTGCTGATGGCAGAAACACCAGTGAGATTACTCACTTTATTGGTAAGCTCTGTGATCACTTGGATGCTCGTTTTCCAGAGGATGAATTAAAGGAGTGGTCTGCATTTGACATTGAAGCATTGAGCTCAGACATCAGTTTTGACTATGGAACAGCAGATGTTGCCACACTAGCAAAGAAGTATGAGGTCATTCTTCATCACCCACATTCTGTAGAGGTCATTAACAGTGAATATGTTGAATTCAAGTACATAATGAGGAAAAAACTTAAACAAGAGTCAATCAGCACATTCTCAGATATGGTGGCTGCAACACGAAAATGTGAGAAGCTAAAAAACATCTCTCAGCTGGTGGATATTTGTGCTACATTTCAAGCATCCAGTGCAGATTGTGAAAGAGGCTTTAGTTTAATGAATCGTATCAAAACAGCATCCAGAAATTGCCTTGGAGTGGCACATTTGGATTAGTTGATGCGCATAAAGTCAAAGCTGCAAGCAGATAAGGCCATCAACCTGGACAACGTGTACAAACACCAGAGAGATGAGAAAAACAGACAGGAATGTTAAGGTGAATATTAATTTTTCAATCAGATTTGTTCTCATCTAGTCTCATTTATTTAGAATTTTCATTTATGGATGTTAATCATTAAATACTGTAGTTTCTGAGTAGTAGCTAACAATTGTGTCATTGTATACTTTATCTTGCAGACAAAGAGTTACAGGACTGTCTCCCAGACCACAGGACCCTCTCTCCCAGTGGACAGCAGGATTCTCTTCCAGATCACAGTAGGAGGACTCTCTCTCCCCCAATGGATGGATTACAGAACCTTCTTCCAGACCACAGTAGGACTCTCTCTCAGTCTCAACCAATGGACAACAAAACTCTCTACCAGACCACACAGTAGGACCCTCTCAGGCTCTCACCCAGAAAGAGCTTCACACACTGACATTTCAAACTCGTACTTGTAATACAAGTCAGAGCTTCACAATGAAAATTGAGTTTATAGTTGGCTTGGTTGGCAATTTATGTTTTGCTGTAGTTAAAAACAAACATTTATACTTCAAATAGTGTTATCATAGTGCACAGGTTAACAAGTATGTTGTCCTTTTCATTGTAAGCTTGGTAAAGCACTTAATTAAAAGAATTCTAACAGAAATATAAATGCTGTAATTTGATTCTTTTAATAAATCGTGCAACTTGGATGGATGCGATACTGGCCTGACCACAGTGCACACGTCTGGTGTTGCTCACAGTGGTCCAAGGGACTGTTCAAGGAGTTGATGTGTTTGCTCAGACACATAGAAAATTAGAGGGAATGTTGCTTAGCACCATCCATTCCAACACCCTTCCGACACCCTTTAGCACTATCAAAAACAAGAATGCCGTTCCAGACTAAAAGGCTGCTGGCAATCAGTACACTTTCGCTAACACCACCAGATGTCCACTAAGATGCTCTACATGGGCATATGCCTCCGCAACACCCTTTCCAACAGCTTCCCGATGCCCTTTGACACTGTGGAAGCAAGATTCCAACCCTAAAAGGCTGCCAGAAGCGACCATCAGTCTTTTACCTTTGCCACCAAGAGTATGTGTCCACCCTAAAAGGCTGCCAGAAGCGATCACCAGACTTTTACCTTTGCCACCAAGAGTACCTGTCCACCTTAAAAGGCCGCCAGAAGCGACCATCAGACTTTCACCTTGGCCACCAAGAGTACCTGTACACCCTAAAAGCCTGCCAGAAGTGACCAGCAGACTTGCACCAAGAGGCTGAACTTGAAGATTGAACCTCAAGCTTTGCATGCTTTGCTTTGTTTGATACTTTATTAATGTTTACTGTTTTTCTTAGTTATATAGCTAACTGTTTATCTTAGTTAAATAGTTATGTGCTATTCATAGTATTACTGTTTATTTCTTCTTAGTTTATGGTTATTTTTTTTTTCTCTTCTTTTAATGGTGGAATTTACAATTCCAGGCAGGAAGTGTGCTGTCCCAGCCAGTCTATGGGAATTGGATAGTTACTTGGAATTGGATAGTTACTTAGGAATTATGAGCTGTCCCCTTAAGGGAATGCATCATGGTAAATGTATTTAAAGGTATCCTGGGAAATGTAGTTCATGTCACGTGGCCACATCTGTAATCCCGATTGGTCACTAATTTGACCCTCGATGGGTTGGGGGAGTTTTCCTCACTTTGCCTGAATTATCTAATTCATGGCAGCTGCTTTCTATTGCTATGAGATAGGTTAGGAGATAACCATCTTTTACTATGAGGCAGATATGCAAAGGATTGGTCATTAAAGAACTTCGTCACAAATGTGAGTTATAAGGATACCTGATAAACCAATAAATGTACTTTGTTATGGACGTTTCGTTGAATTTATCTATCTGCATCTGCACAGCTTAAAAATCCACTACTTTGCAGAAGACAGAAAGTGCCTGTTTCTTCCTTATCCTCTTCTCTCGAGTGGACTGACTGTTTCCTTGATTTTTTTTTCTTGTTATTTATATGTTGGAAGAAACTTTTTTTATTATCTTTGACTTTTGTTGCAAGTCTTTGTTCGTTCTGAGCCTTTGCTCTCCTGACTTCGTCTTTGCCGATTCTGGCTATCTGCTGATATTCTGCCTTAAGCCCCTGTCACACTGCAGCAACGGATGGAAAGAGGATGTAAAATGGAGAAAAACACTTACCATCCATTGGTTAACGCGATGCTTCCGTTCTGTACTCACTGCCTCCGTTTGCTTCCTCTCTATCTGTCCAGCGTCTGTCTATTGACATTTCATCCGCTCAGAAGGTTTTGAGCTGCTCAAAACTTTTGAGCGGAAAATGTATCCAACCCATCTGTTCTGCATCCGCTAGGCATACGGGGGACATCCGTTCTGCATCCGTTGTCATCCGTTACGCATCCGCTAGGCATCCGCTGTGCATCTGCGCAACTCGAATCCGCTCCAGCAGTAAACAGACGCAGGGAGGAAGCGGAACGGACGCGGAAAGGACGCACAGCGTTAGTAGCACGGACGGAAAAAGGATGAAAGCGGATGCAGCACGCGAAGAAAACATTTAAAACGGAAAAAAACGTTCGCAGAGGGGACCTATCTCGGATATTAAGGATGTCTAGAGGATGCCTAGAGGATGCAAAAGGACGCTTCCATTCCGCATCTGCTTTCCATCCGCTCTGCGTCCTCCCCCCATCCGTTCCTTTCTGTGTTATCCTGTTTATGCAAATTTTTGCCCCTTTTGAGAGTGGATAACAATGGATGGAACATTTTTCTCGTTCGCTGTGTCCTTTTTACAAATGTTTTGCATCCATTGGGCAGTATGACAGGGGCTGTTGTATGTCCTTCTTTCCATGTTTTGTTACTTGTCCTTTTTTCTTTCAATTTGCCAGAGAGATCTTTGTGCAGCCATGCCGGTTTCTTCTTTGATTTTTTGTTTTTCTTTCTCAGTGGTATTGTGCTAGTCTGGGCTTCTATGATCATACTTTTCAGAGTTTCCCAAGGTTCTTGAATTGCTTTCCCCTTTAAGATTTTCATCCATGGAATCTTTTCCAAGTTCTCTCTGAGTTTATTAAAATCAGCTCTTTTAAAATCCAAGACTCTGGTGTCATTATGTTCTATTATTGTTAAGCCTGGGTTCCCCAACCAGGGTTAGGTAGACAAGCTAAACA
>BLBF01000050.1:5262730-5373121 GCA_015471245.1 Laticauda colubrina | reverse complement strand
AGTCTTGATTCCAAGCAGTAATCAGGGATCATCAAAGCCAGAGAGAGAGAGAGAGCAAGCCGTAGTCTTGCTACTTTTATATTGTTTTCTTAACCACTCCTTTAATTGCTATTTCACAGTTAAAGCTGTATACACTCTAACATACACTAACTATGATTCATAGTTATTATTTCACCTAAACCAGTTAGAGTAAACAATGTTATCCCTAACAATGTTTGTGTTACATTGAATTCTAGCATGATGTGGTCACTCTCACCCAAGGTTCCTGCAGTTTCAACTCCCTATATCATAAAGGCGGTAGGAAGTGAAATATGGGCACAAAAACTTTAAAAAGGCACCATTCCTTCATTCAACATTGCCTAAATTATTAGTTTCCAAACATGCTTCCTGAAGATTAGGGGAGGAGTGGAATCTAGTATATTTAAAGGGCTCCAGGATAGGTAATTCTGCCCTAAGCAAACAGTCCCTGCAGCAGGGGTCCCCAACCACCAGGCCCCGGACCAGTACCAGTCCGTGGATCATTTTGTACCGGGCCACAAAGAATGAATAATTGTGATTAAAATATAAATATATGTTTTTAGTAAAGAAATAGTAAAGAAGCCCTTTACTATTGGGGAAGAGTTGATTTTGCCGGTCCTTGAAAAAGTGTTTCTACGTGAAACTGGTCCCTGGTACAAAAAAGGTTGGGGACCACTGCCCTGCAGGACTTGTGACAGTTGGATGAAAATCCCCCCCCCAAAAAAAAGCTAAATAAAAAGAAGATCAAAGAAAGGATGTATTTTTGTCTGTGAATTAAACAAGGAATCAGATAGAGGACATAACAGAAAAGTATCCTTAGATATTTTTAGTATTTATGTGACAGAAGGGATATGGAAAGACCTACTCAACTGCTTTGACTGATGTAGTTGCTTAAGTCTAGGTCCATCTTATGATATAAAATGATGATGTAGGGAGTTTATGTGTGTGTGTATATGTGCGTAAAAAAGAGAAGCATGGGATGGATGGAGAACTAGGAGCTATGTACAAGAAGCAGTGTAGGGAATGTAAACACACTGACTTAAGAATCATAGTAGCTTTTCTTCCCCGCTGTCAGCAGAAGGTGTGGAAAGATCATAAGTCTGTTTCAGGGCACATACTTTGTATTCAAAAGGTGCAGTTTCAATCTGTGTCATCTCTAGAAGGATAAGAAGGAACTTTTAAGAAATCCTACATGAGTATTGAGAAGGACATCAAGAGGAGCAGCAGTATAATGCAGGTGTTTGGGCTTTACAGGTTTTCTTAAACTATACTTATGGGCAGGCATTGGGGTGAGCGTTTTCCTGCTTGTCGTGTTGCTGCTGGCTGTGGTACTGTACAAAAAAAGGAGAAAAAGTAAGTGGAGATGATCTTGTAATAAACATGGCTACGGAGAAGTGGGTGAACAATAATTAACCAAGGTCTATAAACCTTACATAATGACTGCATTGCCTTCATTTTCATAAAAAGCATAAAAAAGCTTCTCCCTAAAAGATTATGGGTAATAGCATCAGACAGAAGCAAAGCACATTTTAGACCTTGTGATTTTAAAAAGAAACTTGAAGCTTGCTAGCAATAGGTGATAAAGTCTGAAAACCTTGGTAATTGGCCAAGGAAGATTGTTTTTATAATCCAAGAGGAAAAGCTTCTATATCTCTTTGATATACTCCTTGAATTAAGTAAAAAAACAAACTGAACATAGGCTGGCTTAAAGAAATTGAAGAAATGCATTATAGCCATTACAATTCAACATATGAACACGTTATTAAAATGGCTTAGAATGGCTTACACCAAATACTGAATAGTAAAGGAAGCCATCTGACAAAAGAGAAATGCAAAAGTTAAAAAACTGAGCCATAAATCAGCAATACAAGATAAAATTTTAACTTTTTGAATAAACATAGACATAATCTCATGTCTAATGTTAACAAAGTGGCACAAGCAAATCTAACCAGAAAAGAAACCACAAATTTGACCTTAAAATACCTAAAGTGGAAGTGGATAGAATTTGGTTTAACTGAAAATTTCATATGAAATGTCCTCCAGATATACCAGCTTTTTAAACTGGAATAATCTGAAAATCTTGGCAGCTGTATTTTAAAAACCAGGGGAAGTTTTTAAGCAATAAGTATTTTTTTTTTAATTTAAATTGTATGCCATCCATCTGAATGTTTCACAACATCAAAGAAATTAGAATAAAATCAGTAAAAAATAAAAATAAAAGAGGACAAATGTGATGACGCCAAAGGCCTCAGTCTTCATGACTTTAACCATGATAGAGTGGGGTCACCTTGGCACAAAACCTGTCTGGTATAATCAACTGATAGAGATTTATTTATTTAGGAATTTTAAGAGTAGAATATTTTGGAAAGGATCAGCTCCTATTATTTTAACCAAATTCAAATTAGGCACAGAATCTCATGGCTGTCTTTGATACACAGGTTCCCAAACCAATGAACGTAATCCAGCAATAAATCTGGTAAGGTATTTTTTTTTTCATAACTGTGCCTTCCTTGTCTAGATTATTTCATCAGATACAGATGTTAGAATAGGCAAGTCCTTCCGAAGTTACCTCTGAATTGTCAGTTTTCATTTGATCTAAGAACATTGCTGCATAGGGAGCAATAATAACAGCACTTAGACTTATATATTACTTCACAGTGCTTTACAGACCTCTCTAAGTGGTTTACAGAATCAGCCTATTGGCCCCCACCAATCTGGATCCTCATTTTACCGACCTCTGAAGGATGGAAGCTTCAGTTAACCTTGAGCCTGGTGAGACCCAAACTGCCAAACTGCTGGCAGCCGGTGATCAGCTGAAGTAACCTGCAATACTGCATTCTAACTACTATGCCACTGTAAAGCTGTAAAAGTTTTACTACTATAAAGCTGTTAATTGTAATTAATTAATAACATTCAACAAGAGCAGCGCTGTGACCTAGAGGGAAAGACACTTGCCTCCCACTCAGAAAGTTGAGAGTTCAATCCTGGGCATTGACAGATGTTCCTCTATCAGGGCTCAAAGAGAAAATATCTGCTGCAAATTCCACATAGGTATCAGGAAGGGCAGCCGGCCAGTAATCACTCAGCTCCATTCAGTCACTCTGACTCCAGCCTGATAAAAGGGATTACAGGGTTGTCAAAAGAAAAAAAAAAGATAACATTCAATATTAACTATTAAAACCATTTACATTTTGTCTTGCTGTAAGGAGTCTGACTTGAAGAATGACACCCAAAAGTTGTGAATATGAGATTTAGAATTTAAGAAATCACCCCACATAATGAAACTGGTGGCATTACCTTTATGACATGATGAGAATGAATGGGTAGACATACTTGTGCATATGAATTCTCTAATCTCAGAAATGATCCACTCAATTAACAGAAGGAAGACTAGATTTGATCATTCTTGTTGGAGGCTGAATTAATTCTCCTTATCTCATGCAAAATATTTAACTGGGAAAAGTGGGGATCCTGTGTAGGTTCAATCTTGTGCCAATGAGCAACCAAAAAATTGATTCGATTTCTCTGAGGCTGAAAAGTTTTAATTCCATTCTGTGCAAAAATGGGAGCTCTCTAGGTCTCTTCAAAGTTGGAAGTAGAAAAATTGTGTAGAAGCATATGAAGATCTTGAGAACAGGAGCTGCCTGAGAATTGATTAATGGAGTGAGTTTTTAAAACTGAAAGATTTATTTACAAGAAATATATGATAGAGGCAACTAAAACCTTGTGCTTTCATCCTATTGGAGGGAATGAATGAGCATGTTCTCCTTTTGGGGATACTTGGGAACAAAAGTCAAAGGAAGTTATCTGAGATTTTAGCAAACAAGCAGCCAGAACAGAACAATGAAGAGAGGGCAAAGATTTTACTATTTACAACTCTCTGCCCCAGTAAAGAGAAGAGAGTAGATTATGAGTAGCTGAAGAATCATTGCATGTAATGGGAAATAGGAATTAGGAACAGGAAAAAGAGCCACAACTGAGACAGTGGTTAGATAAATGAAATTTGAGTCCAAGGTAGAAGACTAATTTGAGAAAATGACTCAGATTTGATCCTTCCTAGTTTTCACAAAGATGGCGGGGGCATATCAAATGAGTCTTACATGATTCGGTTATTGTAGCCTTATAATATAAATAGTAATAGTGTCCCTAACTTTGGTTTTCTAATCCGGTTCACCTCAAAGGACTGGCATAAATCTTGCAAATCTTTAGAGTTGAATACTTTTATTTTGAGAGACTCCCATTTAAGTGGTATGTTGGAATGGCCTTGGAAGAAAAGGGAAAGAGATTTTGTCCAGAGAATGATCAGGTAAAAGAGGGAGCGGCCTACAATTGAACAACAAGAAAAGAAAGGATCTGCCCTAACTCCTCCTCAGGTGGTAAAAAGAGATGTCAGGAGATTTGTGCTTTCAGATGGAGATTAGTACTTGGGAGGCTGACATCAACCTTATAAATCTTAAAGTACAAAGCCCCCACTGTCTCTTTTTACCACTTGATAAGTTAGGATGGGTCCTTACTAAGCTTCTTTCTTGGCCCATTGTTCAGTTGCAGGCTCCCCCTTCTTTTATCTGCTCGTTCCCTAGGCAGCATCTCTTTCCCTTGCAAGCTCATTCCCACCCACCATTACATCATCTCATGTGGTTGTATTGCAACAGAGAAGGAAAGTACACTTTCTTCTTCTTTCTTCTTCTTTCTAGTCTTCTGATGTTGAAGAACATCCGGATGAAGTCTCCTATGCTATTTTGAATCACCAGCCACAGAAAACCCAACAGGCAACCAATCCTAGGCAAACCTCTGAATCTTGCTTATATGCATCAGTGGTCAAAAATACAAGTTTTCAGCCATATATATCATAAAACTTTGGGAGGACTCCTGAGATGAATACATGCAAGAATGGCTTATTTTTATTTCCCTGCCAATGTGTAATTATAGATGCCAAATGTTAAGTACTGCATCATAGTGGGGGCTCCAGAAATGAGGTCATCAGAATGGTTTTAAACTTTGTTTCTTAGCATTGAGGCACATGCTCTTACAATCATCACTCTCCCCATCCATCGGTAACCAAAGTTGAGGGAAAGTGTTGACACTGAAATCTACTCCTAGTCTGTAATAATGGTTCCTTTCTATATGCTTTTATTCGGCATTGCCCGAGTATTTATTAATCTCAATCCTGTATTAGACAGGAAAATCCTGTAGTTGGGACTCACACATCACGCAGCATTGCTCAGTTTCTATTCTACTCCTCAGAAGTTCTTGTCTATGCTGGTGTTTAAATTTTTTTATTGCACTTGACCAATCACCTGACATTTCCTTGGAGGGCTGAGAGGGAACCCCCTTGTGGAGTATTGTGAAGCCATTACAATGGCAAGTCCACTGTGCTGTACAGTAGAAGCCATTTTAAGACACACATACCTCTAAGAAGTGTTAGGGATGTCTTACCCCCCACAGCATTTGTTTCCAGAGGGTAAGTCATCTATGTACCAAGATGGTTGAAATTGCTTGAGGCATTCCAGAGTAATGCTGGAACGTGCATGCGCGCACACACACACACATTTATATATACAGGGAGAGAGAGAGAGAGAGAGAGAGAGGGGGGGGGGAGGGAGAGGGAGAGAGAGATTTGAATGACAGATAGTCCTCAACTTACAACTGGTTGTTTAGTGACCATTCAAAATGACAACAGATGTCCCAAGGATTACTTACAATCAGGGGTGGGATTCAAATTTTTAACAACTGATTCTGTGGGCATGGCTTAGGTGGCTTGGTGGTAATGTGACTGGGTGGACATGGCTTGGTGTTCATGTGACTGGCTGGATGTGGCCAACTCTATATCACTCACATCAAGGCATACATCTCCTTGCCTGGCCTCTCATGACTGTGGGGATGCTGCAACAATCATAAGTGTGAAAAATGGTCATAAATCACTTTTTTAAGTGCCATTGTAACTTTGAATGGTCAAGCAAAAGAGGGAAAGAAAACTCCAGAGAAGTTCCTAAGACAGGAAGTATAGTCCTGCCAAGAATGTAATAAAGGTTAATGAAGAGACAGTTTCTGTAAGCAACACCAGAATGTTTCCTTCCTGCCTTCCTTACAGGATTAGGCCAGTACTTTTTTCAAACAACTGGTTCTCTGAACTGCTTAGAATGTTAACAACCGATTCTAGCGAATATGTATGAACTGGTAGAATCCCACCCCTGCTTACAACCCAGATTCAAAGTTCCAAAGGTTGGTCCCTCTCTGTGTTCATGTGGTAGAATTTTGGGTGCTTGGCAACCTGGCCTTATTTATAGCTGTTTGTAGTGTCCCACAGTCACATGATTGTGTTTTATGTCAGTTTTGCCAAAATCCAGCATTTCCATTGGCAAAACTATGTCCTTAATAAACCATTGATGATGAAGTTCACTTAACATTTGCCGCAAAAAAGGTTGTAAAATGGAGTTAGCCCATTTTGCAACCTTTATCACTTATGACTGTAATGGGAATGCTCTGTCATGGTCATATGTCAAGGACCCCATGCAGTCTTTTTTCAATAAAGGTACTCCTTAATTTACGACCACAATTAAGCCTAAAAATTATGTGGCTAAGTAAGACAAGTGAGTTTTGCCCCATTTTATGACATTTCTTGCCACAGTTATTAAGTAAATCACTGCAGTTAAGTTCATAACATGGTTGTTGAGTGAATCTGGCTCCCCCATTGACTCTGCTTGTCAGAAGGTGGCAAAAATGACCCTGGGACATGATAATTATCATAAACATATGCCAGTTATCAAGCATCCAAATTTTGATCATGTTATCACAGAAACGCTACAAGTGAGAGAAATGGTCAGAAGTCACTTTTTGAATTATAACTTATAACTGTCGTTATAACTTTGAACACTCACTTAAAGAATGGTTGTAAGTCGAGGATACCTGTATGTCCCTCCAACTTCCAGTTGTCAGCAGAGACAGAATAATCCAATTAAAAATTATACAAACAATTTATACAGGCTGAATCAGAATTGTCAGAACCCCTCACTTCTGATCTCAGTTTTAACTAATCTGATTTCTGGTCCTGCATTTGTGAATGGTTGCATAGGAGCTGAAAACATCTCACATTCCCATTGCCTCAGATGTCTTACTCTAAAGATCCTCATTTTGCTCCTTCAGCCCTAAATCGTGCCTCTTAAGGCTAGGTCCTATTGGCTGACGGACACAAAACGTATGCATAAAAGACACAACGGAAGAGCAAAATTTTGGGAGTGGCTCCATCCGTTGTCATCCACTCCAAAAGGTGGTGAAAATTTGCATAAACAGAACAGAAAAGAACGGAAAAGAACGGACGTGGGTAGTATATAGCGGGGATGTTAAACGAATGTTCATAGGAAGCCTTGCGGATGAAAGCAGATGGAAGCGGATGACACCTCTGAAGGGGTTCTGGGGGAGAATTGCGAAGCGGACGCATAGCGGAAGGGGTGGATGCATAGCGGATGAAGCAGATGCATCACAGATGCCTATAGGAAACAAAGGGGATGCCGTGCGGATGTATATTGGATGCAAAGTGTTCACTGCGCATGCGGGGAGTATGAATTGCGTCAGCTCCGCGGATATAAAAGCAGCACACAGGCAGTCAGCATACAGGGGAAAGACGTGCTGCCACATACATCTAGCAGGAACACCATGGTTCGTCAGTCAGGCAAGAAGAAGAAGCCCGTGCCTACTCGTTCCAGCCATGGCAAGAAGGACAGAACCAGCATCCCACCCCCTGGCACTGACTCTGAACCTACTGCTGCTTCTGGTGTTGCTGCTGTGGTGAACCAGTCCCAAGGCCCTCAAAGCCTTGCTGCTGAAGGCCCTGCTGCTCAAACCCCTGAAGGCCCTGCTGCTCAAGCCCCTGAAGGCCCTGCTGCTCAAGCCCCTGAAGGCCCTGCTCAAACCCCTGCCAGAGGAAGAGGCAAGGGAAGGAGAAGGGAGAGAGGAAACAGTACACCGTTTCCAGGGAGCATGAGGATGAGGTGCTGGAATGGCTGATGGAGAACAAATAACTCTGGAGAAAGGGCCAAAGACTCTATCGCGACACAAGAAGAAGCAGGCAGCTTGGAGAGACAAGGCAGAGAGCTTGGGGTTCATTGCAGAAGTACTCCTGGGATGGTGGAAGCACAGGCACACCTGGTATGGCAAGCTACACCTCAAGAAATCCGGGCAGGCTGCTGTCAAGCTCACTGACCGGGAGATGTACATCATGGCCAAGTGCTGCTTCCTGGAGGGTGAGATCCGCCACCAAGGAGCAGCCCCTTTGACACTCCTCCCTCAGACAGCCCACAGACAGCCAGTCCTCTTCCATCCAGGAGCCAGCTACCCTGTCCAGGCAGGTGTCTTCAGAGGGCCCCACAGCAGAGACCCCCCGACAGCTGCACTCCCCATGCCGGCAGACTTGGAGGATCCCATGGAGGATGACGCCCTGCTGTCACAAATGGAGGAAGAAGCAGCAGCCACCAGAGGCCAACCCACCCCCACCCCCACCCCCAGCTCCAGAGGATGCAGGCAGAGAGGCAGACTGAAGGGCCAGAACCACAGTGTGCTGTTGGAGATCAGGGACACAATGAAGACCAGCACAGAACTTCTCTCTCAGCTGGTCCACTTGGACAGAGCATCCCCGGGCCGGAACACCTTCATCACCTACGTGAGCCAGACCCTGAGGGACTTTCCTGAGGCCCAGTATCAGGTGCTGAAGCCGAAGATCACAGCACTTCTCCACAACCTTCAAGGTCCAGCTGTAGCTGCTCCTACCCAATCCAGGTCTGCTCCTCCACCCCAGGCGATGTTACAGCCTTTCCATGGCTTTCAACAGTCCCTCACCTACCAAGGCTATGACCAACAGGACTTTCCACAGCAAAAACAGACCTTCCCAGTCCAGGCCCAGGTTCATCGCACAGCACAGATGCCAGTCCTCACCCAGCTGCTGACCAGACAGCCCCACAACACTCCTCCTTCCTCCACCCTACAGCCAAGTCCGTCAACGGACAATCTGTCATCAGTATTGGGCCTGACATCTCAAGTCCTTGATGAGGGGCCTCTCAACCTTACGGGACAGGAGTCAGCTCTCAGATAGCTTCCTGAACACACCATCCCCTGTTGTAACCTCAGGGCCAAGCACCCCAATGGTGCCTCAGACCAGCACTCAAGCCACAGCCACCTCCATAGTCCCTGCCCGCTTAACAGCTCAGACCAAGGACATGACTTAGAGTGACTGAGAATAGTGTCAGAGACTGAGTTTATCTTTGCTTAAGTTTATCTTTGCTTAAGGCACCTTACTTGGTTCATTTTGCTTTTTGATAAAGTCATAAAGTTTACCTAAGAAAGTTAATAAAGGTTATCTTTGCTTAACACATTTAATACAGTTTACTTGGTTCATTTTGCTTATTTAATAAAGTCATAAAGTTTACCTAAGAAAGTTAATAAACGTTATCTTTGCTTAAGACACTTGGTTCATTTTTTTTACTTAATAAAGTGTTGGTGAAAACTTTGAAAAGATGGTTAAGCCTTTGCATGTTTGTGGGATAGATAAGGATAGTTGTGGGATAGATAAACCTCCAGTGCAAGCATAGTGGGACTATATGGTCCGCCATCCCAGCTGCCACACATATGGACCTTTTTTTATCAATAACAATTTATTCATTGATCAACACATTTTAAAATAAATAAAGCTCTTTATTAATGCCCTATTCATTGTAGGACCACTCAACATACATGGCACAATCTCATCAGTGTTATGCGACAGCCTCAAGGAAGCATCCATTAATCATCTATCATCCTGTCTTGCCACTACACTGCTCCAGCTGGGGAGTTGCACCAGTGTCTCAGTAGGTTGCGCTGCTTCTTCCCTTCACGTGAAGCTCTGTTGGGGCCTTGTACATCCACAGTGTCTATCAGGTTCTATCGTTGCCTCCATTCACTAGGCTCCATGTCCTTATTCCCTTGTTGATGGTCGACAAGTCTGTTCTGCAACACTGGGTAGCGGGTGCGCATGATATTGTGCAGTATGCAGCAAGCTTCCATGATGCTCCTCACAGTCTGTGGCTCATGCTGCATGGTGGTGAGAAGTATCTGGAACCTATTGGCCAGGATGCCAAAGGCTTTGTCCACCACCCGTCTTGCCCTGGACAGTCTGCAGTTGAAGATCCTCTCTTCATGGGTGAGGTATCTTGAAGTGTACAACTTCATGAGGTAGGTTCTGAGGGAGAAGGCGTCATCACCAACAATGAAGTAGGGCACATCTTGTGTGTCATTGGGTAGGGGGTCTGGATCTGGAAAACCAGCCCATCCTTGCGGTCAAGGATGTTCCGTTCCAGCCCATCCTTGCGGTCACTTGCGTTGTATACCTGGCCATCTGAAGTTGACCCATTGCCTGAAGCATCGATGTAGATGAACTTGTAGTCAGAATCAACCATGGCAAAGAGGATGATACTGAAGAAGCCCTTGTAGTTGTAATAAGTGGACCCTGAGTTGGCTGGAGCTTTGCAGGCCACATGCTTGCCATCTATGGTTCCAACGGTGTGGGGAAAGTTCCACCTCTGATACCACTCTGCTGCAAGTTTTCTCCAGCCTTATTCAGTGGCGGGGCACTTGAGGAGCTCCTCCACGTATTCTTCGATGATGGCCTGCATCACTTCTCTGACCACTTTGCTGATGCTGTTGTGTGGCACCCTCCACGCATACTGCATGTTTCTGTATGTGGTTCCAGAGGCCAGGTGCCATAGAGTCAGTGCCACTTTCAGTCCAGGGTCCAGGTTGGGACGGAAGTTGGTGCTAGGCTTGGTCAACCTGGGTCTCAGACGCTGTACAAGTTTGTCAAACATGGCTGATGGCATCCTCATGAAGTGATGGAATGCACGAGGGTCTTCATTCCTCAGCTCCACTATCAACTGGTCATACAGTCCAAACTGCATTCTTCTCACGATCCATCCTCGGACTCACACAGCTCTTGGACGTCTCCTTCTTCTCTTTCTGTATAAAAGGTGAAACAGTCTGAACAGGTTTTGGTTCTGGTGATGAATGAGTGCAGCTATCATACGGACTGTGTCATCATCCATGATGGAGAACAACTGATGATGTGGAAGACCAAGACCAAGGGTGAAGAGGTCTGTACACCACGGCTGCTGGACTCATACTGAGATCCAGATGATTTTCTTCCCCTTTTTATAGGAAATATTGGTAGTCCGCTAGGGGTCCCTCTACATACTCTAGACATACTGCAGACATCCTAAATATATGAGATACATCCCAGATACAAACGTTTTGTCCGTTTTAATCCTTTATATACGAGATACATATGCTTACATCCTTTCTATTTCCGTGCTACTAACGCTGTGTAGACGTTCCATGTACCTTTTGTTTCCTCCCTCTTTCCGTTTTCAGCTGCAGCGGATGTGAGTTGAGGGGATGGCCAGAGGATGCAGAGAGGATACAGCGGACATTTAATGGATGATAAACGGACATAGAACTTTTGTTTCCCGTATATGTCGTGGATGTACATCATATGCAGTGGAAAGTTCATCCGCTCACAAAGTTTTGTGCAGCTCAAAACTTCTTGCGCGGATGAAATCTCAGTGGACAGATGCTCAAGGGATAGAGCGTATGAAACACGTATGCAGTGAGTACACAACGGATGCATAGCGTTTTCCAACGGATGGCAAGCTTTTTTAACGTTTTACATCCTCTTTGCATCCGTAAGTGCAGTGGGACCGGGGCTTTACTCAAGAGACAGGGCTTGAAATGTAGAAATAGCAATCCAAATTCCTCCACTTGCACAGGGTCACTTAACTCTGACTAAACAAAGAGGCTTTTCTCTGACCTGGTAACAAAATCTGGAAGTCCTTATATCTTCCAATTTGACCCAAAGATGGAACACTTGGTTTTGCCATTTAAAATACTGTGAGATTTGCTAATTTAACTTCAATTTAACTTATTGTTCAACTTTATTTAAAACACTATGTAAGAAAGAGTCTAATTAGGACAATATATGAACTTGGTAATAGCATGTTTACATAGAAATGAGCACATAACTGCTTTTGAGGTCAGGACTGCAACTGGTCTAGATTTAAAAGTTCATTACATTATTTCCTGATAAAATTACAAAATGCAAAAACAAGGAAGTTTCCTTTGCAAAAGAGTTATATACAAAATGAACCTGTGTTTAGCCTTATATGAATGTATACGCTGTTGCTAAACCTTAAGCATCTGTCCAAAGCTTTGGCTGAATACTGTAGGTAGTTCAAGCAATCAAGCAATTAAAATGGAGTTGGAAAGGACCTTGGAGGTCTTCTAGTCCAACCCCTTGCTCAAGCAGGAGACCCTATACCATTTAGACAAGTGACTGTCCAGTCTCTTCTTCAAAATCTCCAGTGATGAAGCACCAACTATTTCTGAAGGCAACCAGTTCCACAACTTAATTGTGCTCACTGTCAGGAAGTTTCTGTTCAATTCCTGGCTGATTCTCTATTTGGTTAGTTTCCATCCATTTTTTTTTTCTTATCCTGCCCTCTGGTGCTTTGGAAAATAAATTTACAGCCCTTTGTGGCAGCCTCGCAAATATTGGAATATTGCTATCATGCCACGCCTAGTCCTTCTTTTCTTAGACTAGCCAAACCCAAATTCTGCAAACATTCTTCATATGTTTTAATCTCCAGTTCTTTAATCATCTTAGTTGTTCTTCTTTGCACCTTTTTTCCAAAATCTCAACATCTTTTTTGTAATATGGTGACCAAAACTGGATGCAGTATTCCAGATGTAGTCTTATTAAGGTTTTATAAAACGGTACTGATACTACACATGATTTTGATTCTCTGCTTCTGTTTATACAATCAAGGATTATATTAGCTTTTTTGGCTGTTGCTAAACACTGCTAACTCATGTTTAAGTGATTGTCCACTAGAATTCCAAGGTCCCTCTTACAGTTACTGTTTTTGAGCCAGGTTTTGCCTTATCTATACTTGTACCTTTGGTTTTTCCTGCCCAGATGTAAAACTTTGCTTATCTCCATATTAAATTACATTTTGTTAGATAGGGCCCATTGTTCAAGTCTGCAAAGATCTTTTTGGATCCTGAGCCTGAAAATCTGAAAATTTGATGAGTTCCCCTTCTATTCCCTCATCTTAAGCCCCTGTCACACTGCACCAAAGGATGCAAAGAGGATGTAAAATGGACAAAAAAGCTTGCCATCCGTTGGTTAACGCGATGTACTCACTGCCTTCGTTTTGCTTCCTCTCTATCCGTCCAGCATCCGTCTATTGACGTTTCATCCGCTCAAAAAGTTTTGAGCTGCCCAAAACTTTTGCGCGGAAAATGTATCCAATTCGTCCATTCTGCATCCGCTAGGCATCTGCTAGGCATCCGCTAGGCATCCGTTACGCATCCGCTATATCCGCTAGGCATCCGCTGTGCATCCGCACAACTCGCATCCGCTCGGACGCAGGGAGGAAGCGGAACGGATGCAGAACAGACGCAGAACGGATGCAGAACGGATGCAGCACAGAAACAAAGCGTTTAAAATAGAAAAAACGTTCGCAGAGGGGACCTATCTGGGATATTAAGGATGTCTAGAGGATGCCTAGAGGATGCCTAGAGAATGCAAAGGGACACCTATACTGCCTATAAAAAGGGGGAGCAACTCATCTGCATCTCACTTTCAGACCACCAGCCTAGCTGTGCAGACCTCTGCAGCCTTCATCTGACTCTTGCTCTTCCACAGCATCCAGTCATGTGGATCATAACACAGTCCTTTTGGCAGCCACCATCCTTCTGCAACAGTGCGAAGCCATCTACAGGCTCTGTGAACTCTACTACAGGAAGAAAAGGAGGCGGCCAAGAAGCGTCTGGGTCCGAAGATGGATCGGGAGAAGAGCAGAGTACGGGCTGTACAACAAGTTGATGGTGGAGCTCAGGAACGAAGACATTCGGGCATTCCAGAACTTCATGAGGATGCCTGCAGCCATGTTTGATGAAGTTGTGCAGCGGCTGACACCCAGGTTGACCAAGGCAAACACCAACTTCCGGCCCAGTCTGGAACCTGGGCTCAAGGTGCCACTCACTCTGTGCCACACAACACCATCAGCTGGAGGGTGCCACACAACACCATCAGCATTGTGGTCAGAGAAGTGGTGCAGGCCATCATCGAAGAATACCTGCAGGAGCTCCTCCAGTGCCTCTCCACTGATGAAGGATGGAAGAAAGTTGCAGAGCAGTGGTACCAGAGGTGGAACTTCCCACACACCATTGGAGCCATAGATGGGAAGCACGTGGCCTGCAAAGCACCACCCAAGTCGGGCTCCACTTATTTCAACTACAAGGGCTTCTTCAGCATCGTCCTCTTTGCCATGGTCGATGCTGACTACAAGTTCATGTACATCGATGCTTCAGGCAGCGGCTCATGTTCAGATGCCTAGGTATACAACGCCAGTGACCTCAAGGAGGGGCTGGAAGGCAACCTCATCATGGGCTTTCCAGATCCAGACCCCCTGCCCAACGACACGCAAGATGTGCCCTACTTCATCGTGGGGGATGACGCCTTCTCCCTCAGAACCTACCTCATGAAGCCCTACACTTCACCTCACCCATGAAGAGAGGATCTTCAACTACAGGCTGTCCAGGGCAAGGTGGGTGGTGGACAACGCCTTTGGCATCCTGGCCAAAAGGTTCCAGGTACTTCTCACCACCATGCAGCATCACCCAGAGACCGTGAGGAAGATTGTGGAAGCTTGCTGCATCCTGCACAATCTCATGCACACCCGCTACCCGGTCTTGCAGAACAGGCTCGTGGACCTCCAACAAGGCAATGAGGACATGGAGCCTGGGGAATGGAGGCAAGGGCAAAACCTGATAGACACTATGGATGTGCAAGGCCCCAACAGAGCTTCACGTGAAGGGAAGAAGCAGTGCAACCTCCTGAGACACTGGTGCAATTCCCCAGCTGGAGCAGTGGAGTGGCAAGACAGGATGATAGATGATTAATGAGTGCTTCCTTCAGCCTGTCTCATCACACGGATGAGATTGGGCCATGTATGTTGGGTGGGCCTACAATGAACAGGGCGTTTAATAAAGAGTTGTGTTTGTGTTGACATGTGTGGATGATTATTACATTATTTTTGATAATAAAGGGCCATAGGTGTGGCACCAGGGAGGGTGGACCATACAGTCCCACTATGCTTGCACTGGAGGTTTATCTTTCCCACTGCTATCCTTACCCATCCCACAGCTATTACCCATCCCAAAGGTATCCCTGCCCATCCCACAGCTATTACCCATCCCACAGGTATCCCTGCCCATCCCACTGCTATCTTAACCCATCCCACAAGCATGCAAAGGCTTAAACCATTTCTAAAAGTTTCCACCAAGACTTTATTAAAAAAAAGAAATGAAGCAAGTGTGTGAATCAAAGATAAACTTTATTGAACAACAAGCTGTAAAACAAAAATGACCCAAGTCAAGTGTCCAAATAAACTCTACAGGTAGCCAGCTACCCAGTCTCTGGCACTCTTATTGGTCACTCGGAGGTGTGCCCAGTCTCAGGGGTGAAGGGTCCAGGTGCTGTAGAGGTGAGTGGTGTTGGAGTGCTGGTCTGTATCGTCATTGGGGTGCCTGGCCCCGAGAGGACAACAGGGGACGGTGTGTTGAGGAAGCTTTCAGACAGCTGGCTCAGACCCGCGATGTGGAGAGGTCCTTCCTCCATGCCATGGGGTGTCAGCCCCAGTACTGATGACAGATGTACTGAGGCCGGGCTTGGCTGTGGGGTGGAGGAAGGAGTAGTGTAGTGGGGCTGTTTGGTCTGCAGCTGGGTGAGGACTGGCGTGGGTGGCATTGCTGTCGTCGGTGGCATCATCGTGGGTGGCATCGGTGGCATCAGTGGAACCGGTGGCAACGGTGTTGCCCGATTACTCTGTGCCTGGACTGGGAAGGGCTGCTGCCTGTGCTGCTGGACCTCCTGGTAGCCGTAGCCCTGGTAGGTGAGGGGCTGTGGGAAGCCTTGGTATGGGAAGGACATCACCTGGGGTGGAGGAGCAGACCTGGACTGGGTGGGAGCAGGTTCCTCTGGGTCTGGAGGGTTGTGAAGCAGCTCCGTGATCCGGTCCTTCACCACCTGGTACTGGGGTTCCTCCATGTCCTTGAGGGTCTGGTTGACATAGGTGAGGAAGGACTTGCGGTTGGAGGATGAGGAGTCGGTGCTGACCAGCTGAGAGAGGAGATCTATACTGGTGCAGATGGTGTCCCTGATCTCCAGCAGGACAGTGTGGCTCTGCCCCTCCTGCTGTCTGGCTCTCTGCCTTTCTGTGGAGACGGAGCTAGGGGGGTGGATGCGGCTACGACTGTACGAGACTCGATGTCTCCTCTCTCCCACCACACCAGGGAGTCCTCCACACGCTCCACCACAGTGACAACAGCTGTCCGCGGGTTCTCCGCTGTGGCACACTCCACAGAAACCTGCCTGGAGACAGGGACTGACTCTTGGCCAGAAGAGGACTGGGTTACAGCAGGCTGCCGGAGAGAGAGGGTAGACAGAGGGGCTCCTGGTGCTCCTTGGTGGCGGATCTCCCCTCCAGGAACCTGCACCTGGCCATGACGTAGGTCTCTCTGTCCGTCAGCTTTACTGTGGCCTGGCCAGATTTCTTCAGGTGCAGCTTCCCGTACCAGGTGTGCATATGTTTCCACCAGCCGAGGAGCACCTCTGAAGTGTAACCCATACTCTCCGCCCTCTCTCTCCAAGCAGCCTGCTTCCGCTTGGTGTCCCTGTACAGCCAGTGTCCCTTCCGCCACATATAGTCATTCTCTCTCAGCCACACCAGCAACTCATCCTCGTGTTTCTCCTCAATGAAGTATTGCCTCCTCTCCCGTCCCTCCATATGCCTCTTCCTCCCTTTGCCAGGACCAGATGGGCCCTCATCAGAGGGGCTCCCAGGTGGTAGGGGCTGCTCCTCCACACCACCAGCAGCAGCAGCACCAGCAGGATCATCATCATCATCATCATCATCATCACCAGCAGGATCATAATCAGCATCATCATCATCATCATCAGCAGCAGCAGCAGGATCATCATCAGCAGCAGCAGAGTAATCACCAGGAGCCCCAGCAGCACCAGCAGCACCAGCACCAGCAGCACCAGGAGCATGAGCAGGACGGGCAAGACCAGGAGCACGAGCAGGATGAGCAAGTCCAGGAGCACAAGCAGGACGAGCAAGTCCAGGAGCACGAGCAGGACGAGCAGGACCAGCAGCAGCTTCAGCAGAGTACGCAGCAGAAGCACCACTGCCAGGAGCAGCTTCAGTAGAAGCCCCAGCAGAAGCAGAGTCAGGGACAGGGGGCGGGAGGGTGGCCCTGTCCCTCTTGCCAGGGCTGGCGGCAGGTTGCTGAGACTTCTTCCCCATGGTTGTGGGGTTGCTGGCTGGCAGGGAGGCTGGCAGGGAGGCTGGCAGGCACCAAGGCTGGCAGGAAGCCTGGCACCAAGGCTGGCAGGAAGCCTTGCAGGAAGGCTGGCACGAAGCCTGGCAGGAAGGCAGTCAGGCAGGCAGCAAGGCTGGCAAGCAGGCAGGCACCAAGGCTGGCAGGCAGACTGGCTGGCAGGGAGGCTGGAAGGCAGGCTGGCAGCAAGGCTGGCAGGCAGGCAGACAGCAAGGCTGGCAGGGAGGCTGGCCAGGAGGCTTGGAGGCAGGCTGGCTGGCAGCAAGGGTTGCAGGCAGGCATGCAGGCAGGCAGGGCAGGCAAGGACTCGATGTATCCTGCAGCAGGTCTTTCCTCCGAAAGCCACGTGCGAGCTGCTTCCCTTTATATCCAGGGGGCTTGCGCAATGCATCCTCCCCACATGCGCAATTAACGCCAGGCATCCGTTAGGCTTCTGCTGTGCATCCGCTAGGCTTCCGCTCTGCATCTGCTTCATCTGCTGTGCATCTGCTCTGCATCTGCTCTTTCCGTTCCACGTCCACTTTGCTGAGGCCCCCCGGAAGCCCTGCAGATGTGCCATTCACTTTCATCCACTTCCATCCGCTGGGCTTCCATTCCGCATCCGTTTTCCAACCGCTCTGCATCCTCCCTGCATCCGTGTTATTCACTCCGGTTATGCAAATTTTTGCCCCTTTTGAGAGCGGATAACAACGGATGGAACATTTTGCTCGTCCGTTGTGTCCGTTTTGCATCCGTTGGGCAGTGTGACAGGGCCTTAAGTCACTTATGAAGACATTGAACTGCACTGGGCCTAAGACGGAATCTTGTGATATCCCACTGATTACTTCCCTCTATATAGATGTACAAAAATAGATCCCTCCATCTGATTCTTGGGTACTGGCAATAAGGAATTAAGCCACTTTCTTCTTTGTGTATTTGACTTCTGATGGGAGAATTGAGGTAGCAAGATAGCAGCTGCAATTATCAGGTGATCAAAGCCAGCCCCTTTTTACTTTCATTGAGCATGAATTGAATTTAGAAAAGAGCTTCAATGATGTTACAACCACCATCTTGTCTTAAACTCACACATACATACACACACTTGAGACTGCAATTGTTTCAAAACTCGTCAATCAGCCAGTTCGACCTCCTTAGCACTTTCCCAATTTTTTAAAATCCATTTGCTGTCAATGACACAGAATTGATGACGGTCAAGAACTGAAGGCTATTTAAATCTTAGGCAGATTCCTTTCTTTGCAGAAGAGGCAAAAAAGTAGAACCATGTGGTCTGCTAATGCAGCTAATCTATGCAGTTCTTGGTTTTATCACAAGGGGGCATATTGTTAACATGCACACAAACAAAGTATGCTGAGTTTGGCTGTGCAAGTGTTTTGGTTTGTGAATATTGCAGGAATCAGCCTTATGGTGAGAACAGCTACTTTTGTCTGTCTTGCATTTTAGAAAATGGAAATGTTCAACTCCCTTTGAAACCCAAACTCACTTTGGGAAAAGTGAAATTTGGTCTCAGTTTTGAAAAAACCATGGAAATATCTTTGCCTCTTACAATGATATTGTACAAAGTTATTAATCAAATTTCAGTGGATTGGTTGATATCTGAGCAATAACAATAGTTCTCCAAAAAATACAACTTCAGTCATAGCCATCTCTCCATCATCCTTCCTGCATCATCCAATTATTATCAGCATATTATCTTACATACAACCCTTCCAGGAGGCAAGGTATCCATGGAATGAGAATAAATTAATCTTTAATCATGATCTTGTTTTCCCTATTCAAAACTCTATTAAAAACTGTTTTTAATGTTTATTAGTACATTACCTCATGCAGTTACTTTTATAGTTACTGTATAATTATTACTATGTGCTGTATTCTTATATTTAAGATCTTTATTGTATTTGAAGTGTTTTTTAAGTTTTTCATATGCACAGAAAGGTAAAATGTATACTTTATACTAAGACAAAAATTTGACTAATTGATGCTAAATAACTATTCCAACTTACCTACAAATTTGACTTGAAGCCAGACACAGTAATGGGTCTCATTGATAATCCAAGGGTACAACTGCATCTTCCTGCATCTGATTTTTTTAGTTGTGACAATATGAAATGCAACCTTATTTCTCTCAATAGTGGAGGCTTTTTATTGAAGATGTCTCTCCTTAGGACACAAATGTCTGTGGGTCAAATTCCATCAATCTAACAAAAATCAAAGAGCCAATATGCCCAAAAGGGCTGACCACAGTTTGAAAAAGATGGTTATTACTTCATCTAAAGATTAGTTTAGTTTAAGGGCCTGTCACATAAGCCGACGGATCCAAAACGTATGTAAAAAGGACACAGCAGATGAGAAAATGTTCCATCCATTGTTACCCGCTCTCAAAAGTGCCCCGAATTTGCATAAGCAGAGCGGACAACAACGGAAAGGAATGGACGGGGAGAGGATGTAGCGAGGATGGAAAGCGGATGCTCCATGGAAGCCTAGCGGATGGAAGTGGATAGCACATCCGTGGGGCTTCCGGGTGAGCACAGCGAAGCGGACGCGCAACGGAAGGAACGGATGCCGAGCGGATGCCAAGCGGATGAAGCAGATGCAGAGCGGACACCTAGTGGATGCCTATCGGATGCCTAGCGGATGCCTAGCGGATGCAAAGCATTCACTGCGCATGCGGGGAGGATGCATTGCGTCAGCCCCATGGATATTAAGGGATGCAGCTCGCAAGCAGGTCACCATTCAGAGGAAAGACCTGCTGCCAGACACAGCTCCAGCCAGCCAGCCAGCCAGCAACCATGGGGAAGAAAAGAAAGCCTCTGCCATCTGCTGCCAGCCCTGGCAAGAAGGACAGGACCACCATCCTACTCCCTGGCCCTGACTCTGCTTCTGCTGGGGCTTCTGCTGCTCGGGCTGACTCTTCTGGTGCTGGAGCTTCTCCTGGCGCTGCTCCTGGTGCTGGGGCTTCTGCTGGGGCTTACTCTGCTGGCGCTGCTCCTGGTGCGGGTGCTTCTGCCGGTGCTTACTCTGCTGGCGCTGCTCCTGGTGCTGGTGTTTACTCTGCTGGCGCTGCTCCTGGTGCTGGGGCTTCTGCTGGGGCTTACTCTGCTGGCACTGCTCCTGGTCCTGCTGGTCCTGCTGGTGCTCCTGGTCCTGCTGGTGCTCCTGGTCCTGCTGGTGCTGCTGGTGCTTACTCTGCTGCTGCTGATCCTGGTCCTGCTGGTGCTGCTGGTCCTGCTTTTGCTGCTACTGTTGTTGCTGCTGCTGGTCGTGGTGATGTGGTGGAGCAGCCCCTAAAACCTCGAAGCCCTTCTGATGAGGGCCCAGATGGCCCTGCCAGAGGGAGGAAGAGGCATACACGAGAATGAGAACGGGAGAGGAGGCAATACTCCATCAAAGAGGAACATGAGGGTGAGGTGCTGGAATGACTGAGGGAGAACGAGTATCTTTGGTGGAAGGGACACAGGCTCTATCGAGACACCAAAAGGAAGCAGGCTGCTTGGAGAGAGAAGGCGGAGAGCCTGGGCTACACTTCGGAGGTGCTCCTCAGCTGGTGGAAGCACATGCACACCTGGTACGGGAAGCTGCACCTCAAGAAATCTGGCCAGGCCACGGTCAAGCTGACGGACCGAGAGACCTACGTGATGGCCAAGTGCAGCTTCTTGGAGGGTGAGATCCACCACCAAGGAGCAGCCCCTCTGACAACCCTCTTTCTCAGGCAGCCCGCAGAGAGCCAGTCCTCTTCTGGCCAAGAGTCAGCTCCTGTATCCAGGCAGGTATCTGTGGAGCGTGCCACAATGGAGACCCCCCCGACAGCTGCACTCCCCATGGCGGAGTGTGTGGAGGACCTCCTGACACAGTGGGAGCAAGGAGAGGACACTTCCACCAGAGAACAACCCACATCCACCCCCAGCTCCACCTCCACAGAAAGCAGGCAGAGAGGCTGACTGGACGGTCAGAGCCACACTGTCCTTCTGGAGATCAGGGACACCATCAGAAGCAGCGTAGATCTCCTCTCTCAGCTGGTACACACTGACATCCCATCCTCCAACCGCAAGCCCTTCCTCACCTCCGTCAACCAGACCCTCATGAACATGTCCGAATCACAGTACCAGGTGATAAAGGACAGGATCACCGGTCTTCTTCACAACCCTCCAGACCCAGCTGAACCTGCTCCCACCCAGTCCAGGTCTGCTCCTCCACCCCAGGTGATGTCACTCCCCTTCCAAGGCTTTCCATAGGCCCTCACCTACCAAGGCTATGGCTACCAGGAGCTCCAGCAGCATAGGCAGCCCTTCCCAGTCCAGGCACAGGTACATCGTACGCCACCGGTGCCACTGATGCCACTGATGCCACCGATGCCACCCACGCCACAGATGCCACCCACACCACAGATGCCACTCACGCCTCACCTCGCTCAGCTGCAGACCAGACAGACCCACTACACTCCTCCTTCCTCCACCCCACAGCCAAGCCCGGCCTCAGAACATCTGTCATCGGTATTGGGGCTGACACCCCATGTCCTGGAGGAAGGGGCTCTCAACATCACAGGACTGAGCCAGCTCTCTGAGAGCTTCCTTCACACACCGCCCCGTTGTCTTCTCGGGGCCAGGCACCCCAATGGCGCCTCAGACCAGCACTCCAGCAGCAGCCACCTCCACAGCACCAGGACCCTTCACCCCTGAGACGATGGGCACGCCTCAGAGTGACTGAGAAGAGTGCCAGAGACTGGGTGGTTACCTGTTGACTTTATCTTTGCTTGGGACACTTGGGTCATTTTGCTTTTACAGCTTTTTATTAATAAAGATTATATTTGCTTCACACACTTGCTTCATTTATTTTATTAAATGAAGTCTTGGTGGAAACTTTTAGAAATGGTTTAAGCCTTTGCATGCTTGTGGGATGGGTAAGGATAGCAGTGGGATGGGCAGGGATACCTTTGGGATGGGTAATAGCTGTGGGATGGGCAGGGATACCTGTGAGTTGGGCAGGGATACCTTTGAGATGGGTAATGGCTGTGGGATAGATAAACCTCCAGTGCAAGCAGAGTGGGACTGTATGATCCACCCTCCCAGGTGCCAAACCTTTGGCCCTTTATTATCAATAACAATGTAATCATTGATCCACACATTTCAACATAAACACAACTCTTTATTAAATGCCCTGTTCATTGTAGGCCCACTGAACATACATGGCACAATCTCATCAGTGTGATGAGACAGGCTGAAGGAAGCATCCATTAAGCATCTATCATCCTGTCTTGCCACTCCACTGCTCCAGCTGGGGAGTTGCACCAGTGTTTCAGGAGGTTGCGTTGCTTCTTCCCTTCACATGAAGCTCTGTTGGGGCCTTGCACATCCATAGTATCTATTAGGTTTCATCCTTGCCTCCATTCACCAGGCTCCATGTCCCCATTGCCTTGTTGGAGGTCCACGAGCCTATTCTGCAACACTGGGTAGCGGGTGTGCATGAGATTGTGCGGGATGCAGCAAGCTTCCACGATGTTCCTCACGGTCTGTGGGAGATGCTGCATGGTGGTGAGAAGTACCTGGAACCTTTTGGCCAGGATGCCAAAGGCGTTCTCCACCACCCATCTTGCCCTGGACAGCCTGTAATTGAAGATCCTCTCTTCACAGGTGAGGCATCTGGAAGTGTAGGGCTTCATGAGGTAGGTTCAGAGGGAGAAGGCGTCATCCCCCATGATGAAGTAGGGCACATCTTGTGTGTCGTTGGGCAGGGGGTCTGGATCTGGGAAGCCCATGATGAGGTTGCGTTCCAGCCCCTCCTTGAGGTCACTGGCGTTGTATACCTGGGCATCTGAAGATGAGCCGTTGCCTGAAGCATCGATGTACATGAACTTGTAGTCAACATTGACCATGGCGAAGAGGATGATGCTCAAAAAGCCCTTGTAGTTGTGATAAGTGGACCCTGAGTTGGTTGGAGCTTTGCAGGCCACGTGCTTCCCATCTATGGCTCCAACGGTGTGGGGGAAGTTCTACTTCTGATACCACTGCTCTGCAACTTTCTTCCAGCCTTCTTCAGTGGTGAGACACTGGAGGAGCTCCTCCATGTATTCTTTGATGATGGCCTGCACCACTTCTCTGACCACAATGCTGATGGTGTTGTGTGGCACCCTCCAGCCATACTGAATGCTCCTGTATATGGTCCCTGAGGCCAGGTGGCGCAGAGTCAGTGCCACCTTGAGCCCAGGGTCCAGGCTGGGCTAGAAGTTGGTGCTCTGCTTGGTCAACCTGGGTCTCAGATGCTCCACAACTTCGTCAAACATGGCTGGCGGCATCCTCATGAAATTCTGGAATGCACGAGGGTGCACGAGGGTCTTCGTTCCTCAGCTCCACCATCAGCTTGTTATACAGTCCACACTCTGCTCTTCTGGTGATCCATCTTCGGACCCAGACACTTCTTGGCCACCTCCTTGTCTTCGTGTAGAACAGGTGAAAGAGCCTGTAGATGGCTTCGCACTGTTGTAGAATGATGGTGGCTACCAAAAGGAGTGTGTGACGATCCATGATGGAGATGACTGGATGCTGTGGAAGAGCAAGAGCAAGAGCAAGGCTGAAGAGGTCTGCACACCAGGGCTGCTGGACTGAAAGTGAGATCCAGGTGAGTTTCTCCCCCTTTTTATAGGAAACATAGATTTTCTGCTCGGTGTCCTTTTGCATCCTCTAGGCATCCTGCAGACATCCTAAATATCCGAGATACGTCCCCTCTGTGAACGTTTTTTCCGTTTTAATGCTTTGTATGCGAGCTGCATCTGCTTTCATCCTTTCTCCATCCATGCTACTAATGCTGCGTGTCCATTCCACGTCCGTTTCGCTTCCTCCCTGTGTCCGTTTTCCGCTGGAGCGGATGCGAGTTGCGCAGATGCGCAGCGGATGCCTAACGGATATAGCGGATGTGTAACGGATGACGACGGATGTAGAACGGATGTTCCCCGTATGCGTAGCAGATGCAGAATGGACGCGTTGGATACATTTTCCGCTCAAAAAGTTTTGTGCAGCTCAAAACGTTTTGAGTGGATGAAATGTCAATAGACGGATGCTGGACAGATAGAGAGGATGAAAAACAGACGCAGTGAGTACAGAACAGAAGCATCGCGTTAACCAACGGATGGCAAGTGTTTCTCTCCGTTTTACATCCTTTTTGCATCCATTGGTGCTGTGTGACAGGGGCTTTAGAGATCTCAACTGGAAACTGCTGTTTTGTTGTCTCCTTGCAAGTGGCAACTGTCTGAAGGACTTGTGGATGATCTCAAATCCTTGTCCAGAGAGGAATTACAAAGATTGTTCCGGCTCTTCATTCTACTACAGTTTTCAACTCTACTTTTAGGGGAACCATCTTCATTTCACCATTTCTTTTCTGGAAATCATTATTGCAATAAACAGCATTCCTATTATCTCTACCATGCCTGTTGTCTGGTTTCAAATTCGAGGCTGGTCTATTCTGATTGGCTAGGAGTCTGGGTCTGTGTTCACTGGACTTGGAGTTTGACTGATTGGTGTTCCTGGGTTCTTCTGTCTGTTTTGTGGCTTTGATTGGCTGGCAACATTCTGTTCCTGCGTTGGAGGCTTTCAGTGCAGCTTGGCTTCTTCCAACACAGGAACAGAATGTTGCCAGCCAATCAAAGCCACAAAACAGACAGAAGAAACCAGAAACATCAATCAATCAAACTCCAAGTCCAGTGAACACAGACCCAGACTCCTAGCCAATCAGAATAGACCAGCCTCGAATTTGAAACCAGAAGCTGTGAGACCCACATCCATACAGAAGCCTGATGATGACAGATGAGATTCTGCTGAAACGTTGCTACAACTTTAAAAGCACTACAATGACGTGGGATAATACCCGAAGGAAGCTGAACAGCACATATGTAAGTCCCCGCGAAAACTTAAAAAAACAAATATATATATAAAGATAGATAGATAGATAGATAGATAGATGGATAGATAGATAGATAGATAGATAGATAGATAGATAGATAGATAATATAGATAGATAGCAATCACTGCCTTGCCTTTTCATGTAATTTTCTTTGATACAATACATGTAAATTCTTTGATTGCTCTTTCATGTTCCAGGAAAGGGAATGGAGAACATGTACCCTAACATGCATGAACAGGTGTGGGTTTCTCTTCTCTTTGTTGCTGCTTATTATAAACAACAGCAAAATGTTCTTCCTCTCCTGGTATAGAACAGTTTTATCCTAAGAGAACTGAAGATAATACCTTATCGTATCATCCATTTTACTATAGTAAATTGCTGCCATTTATTATACCAAGTTAATTAGACAAGACTATTCTTGAACCAATAATACACTAATAAAAATACCACTGCCCTCTCCTCCTCCTCCCTCAATGCAAGTATTTTGTTCAGTTAAAGGAGGCGGCTAGATCATCCATATCATAAAGAAATACAGAGGAAGCCTTGAAAAAAATATCCACAGCCAGTGGTGGGATTCAAAAATTTTTATTAGAGGTTCTGTGGGCATAGCTAGGTGGGTGCGGCAGGGGAAGATTACTGCAAATCCCCATTCCCTCTCCACCTCACTACCCTGCTTTCCAGCTCCGTTCTCCTGTGCAGGGCAACAAAAGAAGACCCAGCCAGGGAGAAGACAATCTCTTAAATACAAGCAAATAAAGAGAGAGAAATTGATTGGATGCTACATGTTGGTTTTACAATACAAAGTTCCCCCAATTCTCCTCCCATCACATCAACCAAACATACAGGTATAGAATAAGTAGTACTTGCTCAACAGCTGTGAGAGGGATCTTGGGGCCCTAGCCTAGTGGACAACCACTTAAATATGAGCCAGCAGTATGCTGCAGCTGCCAAAAAAGCTAATGCCATCTTGGGTTGCATCAAGATCACTGCAAAAGTGACTCCATCTCACTTCCTCTTTGAGCCATGGTGGCACAGTGGTTAGAATGCAGTATTGCAGGCTGACCCTGCCCACTGCCAGCAGTTCAATCCTGATTGTAAACTGCTTAGATGGGCTGTAAAGCACTGTGAAGCAGTATATAAATCTAAGTGCTCTTGCTCATGCTATTTTTATTGCATTAGTGAGGCCACAATTGGAATACTGTGTCCAGCTCTGGCCATCAAGATACCAAAAAGATACCGAGGCCCTAGAAAGAGTACAGAGAAGAGCAACAAAGATGATAAAGGTATCTGGAGCAGAGGTGGTATTCAGCAGGTTCAGACCAGTTCTGGAGAATCGGTAGTGGAATTTTTGAGTAGTTCGGAGAACCGGCAAATACCATCTCTAACTGGAGATTTTACAGTATCCTCCCCCTGTCACACCCACCAAGTCATGCCCACAGAACTGGTAGTAAAAATTATTTGAATCTCACCACTGGTCTGGACGTTAAGGTGTACTACGAATGGCTAAGGGAACTAGGTATGTCTAGTCAATTGAAGAGAATGCTAAAGAGGGCGGGGAGACATGATAGCTGTTTGCCAGCACCTGAAGGATTTTCATAGAGAAGATGGGATCAACTTATTCTCCAAAGCACCTGAAGGTAAGACAAGAAGCAATGGGTGGAAGCTCACCAAAGAGAAATCTAACCTGCAACTAAAGGACAAATTTCTTGACAATGAGAGTAATCAATCAATGAAACAGCTTGCCTCCTGGAGTTGTGGATGGAGGTTTTCAAGAAAAGATTGGATATCCACTTGTATGGGATGGTCCTACCTTGGACAGAGTGTTGGACTAGAAGACCTCCAAAATTCCTTCCAACTCTAAGTCTATGATGGCGAACCTATGGCACATGTGCCGAAAGTGGCAGGCATAGCCATTTCTGCCGGCACACGAGAGGTGGTCCAGAAGAGGTCCACTGTGCATGCATGCGCCCCCTGCCAGCCAGCTGATTCTCAGGTATCTGCTGCGCATGTACAGGGAAGAGGCACATGTGGGAGATGAGCACACGTTCACAGAGGCATGCAGTATGTGGGGGTTACGTGCGCATGTGCAGAGGTGTACAGTGCGGGAGGGTCACATGTACATGTGCAGGGGATGGGAGAGTTGCACACACATTGCATCATGGGTATTGGCACACGAGTGTGCACACGCATGCACTTTAGGCACGCAATGTGGAAAAGGTTAGCCATCACTGTTCTAGGTCTATTTTCTTCTTTTTTTCAATAAAAGTTTTTTTTTTATTTTTTACACATCTCTTCACATGAGCAACATGATTCCAAATTACATATTTGTACACAATCATACTTACTTTCTTATTAGTATCACATCACATTATTATTCACTCCACTAATCTTTGAATAAGTTTCCATTTCATATTTCAATGCATTAATTCAATTTCAAATCATTTCATCCTCACACATATTTCCAATTCTTTATCCCCTATTATTTCCATTTTCAGTCTACCACCTATTTTATATTACATTGTACACTATTATCTTCATTAACTTTCTCAAGACCAATATATAGTAAAGAATGAAAAAAAGAATAAAAGTAAAGTAAAATTAATATATTTAGGATCCACATGGTATATTCCAAATATCTTATATTTATTCTAGAGATATTCATAAAACCATTTCGTATTTTTTCTTTGTTTCCACTTAGCCAAATTTTACCCTTATAGTTTTAATAAATTTTCATTCCCTTACTTTTAATTATAATATGATACTCTCATTATAAATATTTTACATTCTAATATGATCCCTTCTAATTCATCATATTTTTTATTTTCTCATATCCTTTATATAATCAATTACATTTTCTATTTCATGTATAAAACAAAGAAAGAAAAGAAAAACAATAGATTAAGTTTCCCTTTTTAGTTCCCTTTAACCAGTTTTCACTTATAAAGTTTATATAATTCAGACTTTTTTATCATAATACCATATGTTTGCCTAGTTTATCATAATCTCTGTTTTCCTAATGTCATTTAACTAATCAATTACATATTTTAAAATATATATATATATATTTGAAACCAGGAACAAATTTGAAACCAGGAACTAACTCTATACAGAAGCCTGAGGATGGCAGATGAGATTCTGCTGAAACGTTGCTACAACTTTAACAGAACTACAATGACGTGGGATAATACCCGAAGGAAGCTAAACATCACACATGTAAGTACCCGCGAAAGCCTAAGAAAACATACATACATACATACATACATACATATATATGTTTTCTTAGGTTTTCGCGGGTGGCCAAGACAGAGAACAAAAGAATGGCAAAGCCCTCCTCCCATATATAAAAGGCACTACAGACAAAATCAGCAAGATCCTCCAAAAACACAACATTAAAACAGCATTCTGCACAAACAGAAAAATATCCACCATCCTAAGAAACCCTAAAGACAAAATCGAGTTAGAAAACCAAGGAGTATACGAAATCCCTTGCACTGCCTGCCCCACCACATACATAGGACAAACTAACAGAATAATTAGTGCACGCATTGAAGAACACAAAAACTCAATCAAAAAAGAAGAACCGACCTCTTCCCTGGTCCAACACCTCAAAGCCACAGGACATGAAATTGACTTTAAAAATACCAGAACTATCGCCAAAACCGAACACTTCAACAACAGAATAATCAGAGAAGCCATAGAGATAGAGAAACGCCCACACAGCATGAATAGACGAGATGATACCTCCCGCCTACCAACCATTTGGAAATCTGCCCTCATTAATAAACGAGTAACTAACATGAAGAATGACACCAGACCCACATCCGCAAGTGCCACACAAGATGCTACCACCACACTTCCACACAGAAAAAAGACTCACACCCACACAGAAGAGGAGACACGACCACGAACCAGAAACCATACTGCAGCTGCACCACTACCCGCTTCAAACCCCTCTGACCCATACAAGAAGCAAACTGACACCCACCATGAAGATGTGGCACGACCACGAACACGAAGCCAAACAACAAGATCACAGCTCACCAGCTCAAATCCCCCAGTAACTAAGACTAATCTGAGCACAACCAAGCCCCCACCTAAGCAGAACACACCCCCAGCCAATAAGAACACAGCCAACCCCCCACCAATCAGAACACAGCCAAACCCCCACCCAATCAAGTCACACTCCCACTAGCAGTTAAAAGGAAGAAGCAGCTGCAAGCTCACATTACTCTGAGAAGCACAGAGCTGAAGAAACAAGCCTGAAGATGATGAATGAGACTTCATCGAAACGTTGCCTAGATACTTCCAATTCTACGCAGGAGAAAACCCGAATAACCAAAGATCCATATATATATATATATATATGTGTGTGTGTGTGTGTGTGTTTTCTTAATATATATGTATATTAATATATATACATATATATGTATGTATATATATGCATATGTGACATGTAATAGTTAAGAGACTATTGCTATTAATCTAGAATGTGATAATTAAAAAGTAAGTATATTATGGTAAACTTTTATTACGAATTAAAGGGGAGTAAACTGAGGAATGTATAAGGTAAAAGGGTGCACACTTGAATTAATAATTAAAGGGGGTAAATTTTTTTCTTGAATTATTAGAACTATGATGAAATTTATTAAATAGTGAATGAAATATAAATATGTAATTGCAAATGTGACAGATAAAAATACATAAGTACAATGAATATAGAAAAGAAACAAAAATTTTAGATACCATTTTAAAATAAGATATGAGAACATTTAAAGAAAAATGAAATAAGCTATGATATGAATTGGAAATGAATATAATTGTGATGAATATATATATGAAATTGATTATGATAAAAGAATATGCAATCAAGACTATGTTTGTATTGAAATGTAAAAACCTGGAACCACACTGTTTCCCAAAAGAGTTGTTTTAAAATATAAAGAATAAAAAACTTATTTATACAAAAAAAAGTGTGAAAAACTGTCATTGGTTGGTTTTTTCATTTCATGCCATTGTAATTTTGAGAAGTCACTACATAAGTCGATGTAAGTCAATGTAAGTCGACAGTTACCTGTACTAGAAAACCTTATGTTATTTATTGATGCTAATCTGCTATATGGGGAAATACAGAGTCCTCCATTTCAACTGAGAACTCTTATCTGCTCACTCTCCAGTGATTAAGATCACAAGAGGACGACCCAGGACTGATTCTATTCTCATAAAAGGCATGAAAGCAGGAAAATTGCACTAGAAAAAGGTGCATGTTAGAAGTAAGAAACATTTTTCAGTTTTTGTTTTATATCTGATTTATTTTAGGCAGAAGTGACATGAGGTACATTAAAATTTTCATTTTAGAGAAGGGAAGGTCTCGAAGTTGAACTCAACCCCAGGAGTGGAGTGGAGTGGAGTGGAGTGGACTTTATTGTCACTTTAAATGTACACTAATCAGCATACATTAAAATAGTCTTCATTGGCTTGTTCTTTTCTGCTGCAGAGCTACTAAACTGAATGCAATCAGTAGCTTTTAAATGGTGATAAAAAGCAGTCTAGACAAGCAGCCTACAGTTGATAGAAAAGCATAGGAGGCAGGATATCCTGAAAGCAAAAAGTATTTCAATCCTGCTCTGTTCATTTTGTAGTTTTACAGTGCCACCTAATGACCACATTAGTTCATGGGATCATTTCATGATAACTGTGGTGATTCCCTGACAGCCTTCTGATCTAGTGAGGGGAGTCCAGTGTTGTTACCTGCTGAGGCCATCTAATTTTAAGTTACAGATAGCATTTCCCAGCATTTCATGTAGACCAAAAATATCTGCTAACATGATTGATTTCATCAGCTTCGTGTAAGTAGACTGATATGAAATAGCCATTAAAAAAAAAAAAACAGCTCTAGTCATAATGATGCAGAAATATTCTCAGTGGTGGTATGCTACTGGTTCGGACTGGTTTGGCTAAACAGATAGTAAAAAAATAAAAATGATCGCCTCCCAACGATCAGCTGAGAGCGGAGGGAAAAAAGCACAATCAGCTGAGAGGAGAAAGAAAAGCACAGGAACAGCCCCCCCTACCCACCTGTGCGCTTTCTCTTCTTCATCCTCTCAGCTGATTGGCAGTGCAGGCCTCAGCTGGTGTGGGGAAAGCTGCGCGGGCGCATTCGATGCGGGTGCACATGCGATCACCGAACTGATAGTGGAACAGGTAGAATATTCTTGGGATAGTTGGCCCTAGCTATGAGGCTGCCCTCTGACAAGCCATGATCTTTATTCTGGGGAGGGAAGAGATAACGGACCTCCTCTAGGCCTATTACAGCAGTGAGTTCTATTCTCTCAAAGGAAAGGTTGACAAAAAGGCTATATTACGGATTGAAAAATCCAAGATCTTACGGACTTACACCAGTTCCTTCATCTTTGGTCTCCCATGGTCCTCTGAAGCAAGAATAAGAAAGATCTTCGGGGGTATGTTTGACCTTCTGATCTTTCAGAGGACCTCAATGACAAGACTGTGGTAGTATCGCAGAAATGGACAGGACCGATGTCCCAAATGTTTTTTTTTCCAAAAGACAACTGGACTTCTTGTTTTTTTGCTTTAAAAATGTTTCACTTCTCATCCAAAAGGTCTTGATGATTGAGAATTTCCATAGATGTTCGGACAGAGCTGATGTTTTCTGCCCCATTTTTCTTTGTGTTTATGTAGTATGGGGGCAGAAGGCATTTAGGGAAAATTACTTTAATTCTCATTCTTAAATCCTTCCCGGGGGGGGGGGGGAATAAAGCCAAAAATTGTAGCCCAGCCCTTCAATCACAGATTTGTGTATTTCAGCAGATGTGAGAGACTGCAGGGAAGTGACAGACAAGAAGAGTTTAAAAAACCACAGATGTTAAGTAATTTTAAAGCATCTGGAGGAAGTGAGCCTGTTAGCAACAATCTAGCCCAAATGGGGAAAACTCTGGGGAAAAAACATTTAAAATATTCCAAGAAGCTGCAGTTTAAATAACTATTAATGAGGGTGAAAATATCATCAGATAATTATTTAACCCTATTTCCCTCCAAAACTCCTCCCCAAACTATCATTAAAGATATCTTACTGAAATCTGTATACTGACTTCCTTCATTTGCCCAGTGTGACACTGTTACTCTTAAAAAATTCTTAAGAATTTCCCAACCACATTTATAGTTGAGAATTTTGAGCCATTTGAAATACTTCTTCCCAGATTTCTCTTCATCTGAGCTGAGTTGCAGCTCATGAAATAAGTTAACCCTCTCCTGCAACTTCTGAAGGATGTGCGAGAGCATATCCCATTCTAATGTGGCCTCCACATCCTCTGAAAATCATGAGAATGGGGTGTGCTTTCAGGAATAGTTGACGTGGGTGAACATTGGTATATCACTCAGAATATTATGATCTTTGACGTGTCATAGGTTCCCCTTCACTGTTCTGTAAACATATGCACGAAAGACAGGTCATTGTACCTTTCCAGCCTTGACAACTTATATGCAAAGCAGAACAGTGTAATATTCACATTTTTTAACCACTTGTGAGCTATTCTTTGCAGAAAATTGGGCGGGACATCTTCAGTTCCAAGATGTTGCATTACACCCATGATGAGAAACCTATGGCACATGTACCACTAGTGGCACACAGATCCATCTCTCCGGGGATTCCAGCCATTGGCCACTGCTGTTCTGGGCAGCTGGTCTTTGTGTGGGGGGGAGCATCAGAAATTAGAAGACCAGGTGGCCAGTGTGCATGCGCATGCCTGAAACCGGAAGCTCAGCTTTTTGGCCCACGAATGTGCACTGGAGAGCTGCTCTTCCAGTTTCTGGTGCTCCCATGTGAGTGCCAGGGAATTGCTCTTCTGATTTTTGGTGCTCCCCCCAATGCACGTGCACATTCCCATTTTGGTACTTGGTGCCAAAAAGTTTCGCCAAAACTGCATTACACCATCCTTAAGCAGTGGGAACTGCACTGTTTTCTTTAAAAAGTAACTTTTTTGCAGTCTCAATCTCTTCTTTTTCCCATGTGTCCCAGTGTTTATGCTAAAGTAGTGCCCAATGAAAACACCCATGCCTGAGCACTTGTACTTTTTAAATTGTGCTTCGACTTGTTGGGCTGCTACTCCTTTTCCTTTCTTTTGGACTGTCCACTTCTTAAGGAAAAATGTCTTCCTTTGTTTGGCTGCTGTACCGATTTTTGGTGGCTGCAGAACTCCAAAACACCTGTCTCTTGAAGCTTTTTGGCAATTCTGTGGTATTGACACTGGAAAGACTGGTTCAAAAGAGAGGGGAAGCAGCAGCATAGGTGCCTGCAATTTTGCTAAGCAGTCTGCTCTTCCATACATAGAGGATACATAGAGGATACATAAAATTGTATCCTTGAATCATGGCCTATCGCTTTATTTCCAATACTGGTCAGAAAAAAATCTCACTACCTCAGAATTACAGGGTTCTTTGTGTGTCGTGACCTTTTTTCGGGAAATAAGCCTTAAAACATTTGAAAAATTGTACCAGTTACCCCATTGTACATAGATGGGAAAATTTTGGTATGTGAGCTTATCAACAAATAGCGCATGCAAAAAAAAATAAAAATGAGGCCAATGATGACTCATCTTGGAGTCATACTGGAGGCTCCAAATATCAGATAGAACCTTGTCACACTAAGTTAAACCATAGAAATGAGAATTACAAAGTTTATTTTTTAAAAAAAAACAAAGCATTGAATTCAACTCGATATTAACTTGAATTTGTTTTTGTGACCATAAAATGCTTGTAAATTACTATTTGAAGGTTCAGCATTAAATGTAAGAATAAATGCATGTCTTAATACCGAGAATTACTAACCCATTTTGCATAAGTTTCTTCAAAATGGTGCAGTAATAATCATTCTTGACTTTAGGCATCCATTTGAGCATACTTATGTCATCTTGTTTTGTTTTGGATAGTGTGTGTACTTGTAACTCTGTCTTAGGCACAGGCAATGTAACAGATGTGGCAGGTGGTGTTGAGGAGCAGGTTTCCTGCAAATGCTTCTCATCTTCTTTTCAAAGGCATGGATGGTGACTATGGTCCAACTTTCCAAAGTGAAGATTGTCTTCAACCTTACTGTTGAATGGGTCTGGATGAATTTTATTTGTGAAACTTTAGCATATGGCACATTACTGTACTGAAACTGCTTTGAACACATGGAGTAATTTTTAAATTGTGTGCGCTTCATCTGGATGATTTTGAATGGCTGGCATTGCTTGGCTTTTTTCAGCAATCTTAGGAAAGAAACTGGTGAAAAGAATCCTACTGGTAGCATATCACTTCAATTATGCTATGCATATTATCCACTTCTTGAATGCAAGAGTGGCCTGGTACAGAAAACTTCATTTCAATCCTTTAAATATTCAGGTGATTCTGAAGAAAATCTGTTATTGAAAAAGACGTGTGAGTTCCTATTTTGTGGAATGCAGCTGTCACTCCATAATGTTAGATGCACTGCATGTGGTTGATCTTGCACTAAGTTTTCCAAAATTTGTACCATGGCACTAGCTATATCATTTCCAGCACATCCTCCCATTAATTCAATCTGAATGGTACAGTACCCTTGTCCTGTATTGATATGTGAGCAATCATATTGTACAAGTTTATACTTTTAAAAAAACTGCTTCTACCAGATTTTGGCAAAGTGATGACATTCTCCATGCCAAAACAGCCTAGTTTTGTCTCCTCTTTCTTCCTGTCTATGATCTCTCATTAAATTCTTTTGTTGGATTTACGAATCATATTTCTTTTGCAGCACCTCTTCTACCTGGCCAGTTGAAGAGGCAATTTTATGTTCTTTGCAAAGGTCACAGCGATCTTTTTTGGCACATGGAATGCCAGGTTAAATTCATTGTTGAATACAGTTTGATAGTAAGAGAATTTGACTCACTCATTTTCAATTAAAAGTTCCATATCTAATTGGTCATCTTCAGTTTCTGGAACATACTTGGATCCACTTGGTTCATATTAAGTCTGAACTTGCTTCCGTATCATGGAAAAGAGACATTTCAGTATTCACATGTCCAGAAACGGAGGCAACACTCGGCGCTGCAGACTCCATCCTTGCTCCATCACATGGGAGCAGCCAAGCACGACAATTGGCTGCTGCAAATAGAACCCTATAGTTCTGAGTTTTCATGCGATAGTGTAGATAGAACCTTGTAATTTTGCTATTTGTGGTGAATCTATTTAGAAATCTTACAAAATAAGTTGTTAAAAAAATAAAAAGTCATGGTAGATAAGATTCTTGTCACACTCTTAACTCATCTTTGTCAAAAATGTCAGATAGAACCCTGTAATTCTGAGGTAGTGATCTGACAAAATGTTAAAACCAAAGAGCCATTTTGTTCATCTGTGATATTAATAGAGGGTTTTGAACAGTAACAATTCCAAGGTAATAACTAACACTTTCTGTGTAGTATTTAGAAATTGTGCATTTCTCCAGCTTTTCCACAACACTTAAGTGTCCTCATCCATAAAATAAAACCTGAAACTACTTCTTCAACAGAAGCCAAGGGAAAGAGTTTATGTAAAATTTAAGTTGGATGTGTCCTTAAGAATTTTACAAATGAACAACCATGGTTATTACACTGTATTACAGCATAAGTGGGGGCACAATAGCTCAGCAGTTAAAGACGCCAAACTTGTCAGCTAAAAAAGTGAACCTGAGTTCGAGACCCAAGCACTGCACAACTGAATGAGCTCCTGTTACTTACTCCAGCTCCTGCTCACCTAGCAGTTTGAAAGCATGCGGATGCAAGCAGGCAAATAGATACCACTTTGACAGGAAGGTAACAGCATTCAGTGTGCCTAAGCATGTACTGTAGTTCTGCCAGCCACATAGGAAGTATTTTCTGGCAATACTGCTTGCCTCAGCTAAACACTGAGATGAGCACAGCCCCCTATATAGTCAGACATAACTGGATAGGGGAAACCTTGCCTTTACTTTTTCAATTGAACTAAGTAAATTATTTTGATATACTGGTTTAATGTTTCATATTGTTACTTTCCCTTTTCGACTGAAACTAAGCAGTATGGATTAAATATCTAATAACTGATTTAAATATTTCCAAATATTTAAAAAGTAAATATTAAACTTCACAAAGAAAGTGAAATATCAAAGTTTAAAGAGACTGTAATTTTTTACCAAAGTTTTTTCTATAAAATTCTTCACTGTGAATATATACACACGATTCATTTAAAATTTTACAAATAGGTAGACCATCTCTACTAACTCTTTAAAATATCTACCAGTAGGAAAGACAGAATTAGATAACTAACCTATTTATTGAGAAGTATCAGTTAAAGTATAATCTTTTTTAATTGTGAAGACTCATAAATATTCATTTTATACATTCTATTGTATTTGAGCCTCTATTTTTATTTAGCATAATTTCTTGTTAATTCATGCATGTAAACAAGGGTATATAAATGTATATTTTTATGATTTTTATGTCTTTATTTTGGATTCATGACAAATAATAAAACAACTGAACTGAAATATATCTACATTAAGTTGCCTTGCAGGCAAAGGGTAAAGAAACAATGAAATATCTTACTAAAAAACATTGTTCAACATTCATAACATCAAATTTATTCCGAAAGCTGTCAAATATTTTTATTTTGTTATAAAACTTGTTTACTTGGGCTTAAATTTTCCTGGGTTCAAAACAAACTTTTGCCAAGCATGGGAAGAAAGAACAATTTATTTATTGCTGTCCTCAGCTGAATATTATGTAATCATTTAACAATTAAACTTCATTTTCAATCATTATACCACAAGTATACTTTAGTTCTGTTTACAAGACATTCAGTCTGTCTAAAATGTTTGACTTACCTTAGAGAGAAGAGTACACATTGAGGCTAATGTCCTTAGCATTCATTTATCAGTCTGGATAGTGAAATAGTTTTTAAATGTTCATGTTTAAACTAGCATTTGTTATATCTGAAGTAAGTCTGCCAATAGGTCTCACAAGAGGCAGTTTACATATATCACAACATCAAGAAACAGGAAAAGTTTTAGAAGAGTTTATTTCAATCAAGTATTTTAAAAGTATTATGCACCCCCTCCCCCCAACACACACCATTAAAAATACAAACAGAAGTTTCTGCCTTTACCCACTTCAGGATACCGGCCTGATCATGGGGCAGGAAATACCCTGAGGCCTCAAATTTCCACATTTGGAGTTGAGAGTAACCTCCATCAACCTTTCCAAATATAGCACCATTAAAAATACAGATAACCCTCTTACCCTCCCCACCATCTCCTTCTGCTCAGACCAAACTAATATACACCCAGGGCTGTATGCACTCAATCATACTGTACCAATGAAAGATTTGAGCTTGAGTCCAGGTCCTGTTGAAATTCTTCCATCTAACAAGTCCTCGCCCCTTGACACTGGGATGACAGATTTGTAAAGATATAGATCAGCTCTGCTAGATGGGATATACTAATCATTTTTTCCTGTAGCCAAATTTCCTGTAATATGTTGGCCATGTTTTGTGACATGTTACCCAAAAAAGGCCTAAGAATTCATTTCATAATTCATGCAAGTTCAGAGCTCGGTTTATGTTACTTTTTTGGCAGAGTACACATACCCCTGAAAATATGCTCCACGTTACCCCTTTTGGACTCTCCGGTCTTCTAGATGCTGAAGTTGTAGAAGAATCTTCCATTTAAATAAAATATTGCAAGCATGTTGAGTGACAGGGTAGTACAATGGAGCAAATTTTCCACAATCCTAGTTAGTGCATATTATGGGCTGAGCATTTTGTTTCCTAATGAAGCAAGTTTGTAATAACCTCACCACAAAAGGAAGGTACTCAGACTGATGTACTGTGGTTAAAACCTGGGGCAGAAATTGATATACAGGTGTCTACCAAACCCACTCCCTGAGGAACCTAGCCAACCAGAGACCTTACCCAGTGTCCAGGTTGCTTATTTTTCCTAGCTGTGTGAAAATCAAGGTATCTTAACATACCCTCCTGAGCATAACTTTTATGGAGAAGTGGAATTCAATCTTTCTTTTGAAATGAGGATAGAATGGCTCCAGGCCAAAAGCATCTTTGAAAAATCTTATAAAAGATGGAAGAAGCAATGGCATAAACCATGGTATTATCTGGGAAACAAGCAGAGGCTGGATCTGGAGAGGCTGATTTAAAAACTTATTCATACAGAATGCTAGAACAACAATAACAATAACAAACCACTGGATCTGCTGATCGCTCCACCTCATAAGAACACGTGTTTTTTTTTTTTAAATCTGAAAGCATGGAAGTGGGAAAAGAAATGATAGGACTTAACGGACACTGGACTGAAAGAAGACTGAAGTCAGAGGTGGAATTCCAATTGCCTTGATGCTTTCCTTCCAAACGAGGTAGCACAAACCATAAACCCACCAGGAAAGATGGGGGAAAGAGAGGCACAGAAAGGTGAAAACCGAGCCCCAATGTGTCTTTCCACAGACAGTGTACAGTATCCTGACTAGCAATATCCACCCTTCCCACCCCGAACTTTCCCCACACAAAACCCTTGACCATCTTGCCCTCTTTGTTCCTCTCCCCCCTCCCCCCATTATAGTCATTATCTAAAGGGCTGTGCCACTAGTCTCCAACTATTAACTAACATGGAACATCCATAAGTGGAAAGTAGCAAGCAAAAAAGCAAGTCTGGGCACCCACATTAATAGTAGCCACGAAGTCAGAACAACTACTAAACCTCTATTTCTTTTTAGTACATATATCTATGCTGTGCACAAACATTGATACACAGATGAAAATGCACATCTTGTAGAAGAAAATTTAAAAACTAATGAAACATCATCTCACGTTTAGGTCAAAACTATTCCCATAGACACTCACGTATAGGCATTAAAATATCATAGATAGTAAATCACACATTCTGTTATGCAAGCAACAACAATGTGCAATTAACAAGAAATCAATGGAATAATTATTATGAAATATAAAATGATTACTAACATGCAGAACTTTGAGGAAAGAAAAAAGTGTCTTATTTTTAAATATAAAGAAAGTTTACAGAACAGAAAAAAGATGTACAATTTCAGCTATGTCTCAATTATTTTAGTGAGCAATGTGATACAAGTAGTCCTTGACTTATGACCATTTGTTCAGCAAGCTGTTCAGCAAGTTACAATGAAGCTGAACATAGGGACTTATGACCCATACTCGAAGTTACAGCCATGGCATTGCCCCCAGTCACATAATCAAAGTTCAGGTGCTTAGCAGCCTGCCCATACTTAATCACAGCAGGGGAACTTCAACTCCTGTTGCCTACCCCCCATCTATTCCCATTTGGCCCCCTGCTGTCCTGTGTTCTGCTGCCCCAGCTGACCTTCACTTTTTTTTTTTTTTGCTCTATTGCTGACAAGGTATTTCAGGCCTGGGGTTGGGCTGAGTTGCCAAAGGAGGACAAAGCAGCTTAAAGGGGCCATAACACAACAAAACACCCCTTTGCACCATGCTCTGGGATGTATGGGACTGGCTTTGTGCTACTTAAAGGGGAAAAAAACAAACACAAAGCAGCTTCTTTCAGCAGCTGTTTTGTGATATCCCACCTTTTTTATAGCACAAAGCTAGCCCTATTTGTCCCCAGGAGCACAGTGCAAAGGAACATTTCAGTATACTTCAGCTCTGGAACAGAGTTTGTGCTCCCCCCCCTCCCCCCTTGAAGGCAGTCCCAGTTCTGCCCAATAGCCAGGGTGGATAAACCTTGTCAGCAAAGGAAGCAAGAAGTTGGCAGCAAAGCTTAGAGCTGGGGCAGTGGGGGACTTGGAGTGCCAGATAGCAAGGGCAACTAGAAGTGGAACAGCTGCAGGGTGCAGGACATCCAAAAATGCAGAGATTGTGTAGGGGTGAGATAGGCAGGTTGGTGGAGTTTACCTTATTATGGCTGAGGTATGGAAGAGACCAATTCTGGAAGGCTTGGGGTGGGTCCTTGGCTAATAACCAGTAAAATTTGCTTAACTGCAATGACAGGAACTGCCAAGATTGTGATCAATGAGTAATGTGGCCACATTACATCTTACTTTATGACTGCATTGCTTAGCAATCAAATTTCTAGTCCCAGTTATAGTCATAAGTTGAAGACCACATTTATCAAGTTCACTAACATTTTTTAAACTATCTTTTTTCATATAGGTCTAGGAGAGTAAAAGAATGTCCATAGACAGTGGTAATTCTGGACAATCATATGCATCACCTATAGGAAAATATCCAAATTGTTACCAAAATATGCTATTGTTATGCCTTCCCAATCAATTTGTGGACAACTGTTTTTTCTATTGTCTCTGTGTCTGTATTGTTTCTCTGATATTTTTACATGAGTATGCATTGTCTATTCTTCTTAAGATTTCCTTCTCAGGACAGGTTGAACAGCATCAGCTCATCCTAGCTTTTCAAAGCTAGTACCTAAAAACTACTTTCAAAATTATAGTGGTTTCCCAGGAATCAGCACCTATTTTGCAGAGCATTGAAAAACCCAAAATTGCAACACATTATATATCTCAAAAATGCATGCCAGACAAACTAATTCTATTCTAAAAGCTCTATAATTCAGATTTTCCAACTTCGGAGCTCAAAGAACCTTTGCTGGATTCTACCAAAAGGTATTTAAGAGAAAGTCTACTGGAATTTATTCTCAAATGTGCACAGCTTAATCCCTATCTTAACATGACCTTCAAGTCATCTAGACAAGCTTTTCTAATGCTAACCACACCAAACTACAATACCAAACAAACAAAAAAAAGAGGAGTTGGAAAAGGAACATCAGGCTATCCTAAGACTCTTGGATATGTATCCAAAGTCAACACCACAAAGGATTCCACAAATTTTCAAAACAAAGCAAGCAATTAAAGGAAAAGCTTAATCACAACGTTTCACCCATTCAATTGCCACCACCTCTCCCCATATACCTTGCACTCAGATTTCTAACACCAGAACGTGCCCTACCTGTTCAAAATCCTATCATGGCAAGATGAATGGGAAAAATATACAGCAAATCCACTTACCATATGTGACTTTGAACCGAGTTAGGCCACATTAAACTAAGTAGAACTTTTATCCTGCTCATCAGTCTCTCATGAAAGGAAGCCCCTTTATCACAATGCCCCTGAGCCAAGCAGCTCAACTTTATCAAATATAAAACACCTGAATATCTAAAATTCATTAAGATTCTAAAAAGCCCCAGCAGACACCTGTTTAAAACTCTGGCTGGAAGAAGAAACAAGTCACACAGATTAACTAATATAAAAGTAGCTTCCAAAACTAGAAAATTAGCTGTCTTGTAACAATAGGCACCCAAACAGTGAGGCAAAAGAAGAGGAGCAAGAACATTTAATTCCCTATATAAGCCTGTTTAGCAAGAGCAGCCTTCAGGCTAAATGGACCGAACAGTTTAGGCTGCATGCCAATGTGCACTTCTGGTTGCTGGTTTTCTCACAATAAGTTTTAAAGAGACTTCCCTGATTAGATGCTGGTTATCTTTTCTCCACAAGTCACTTCACCAATTCTGCATCACTTTGTAGGGACAATAAATGCCAAATTATCATGTCCATCTGTCAAGAAGTCTATGACTACAGTACTATAAATCAGAGCATGGAGATACGAGAGTAGAGAGATGAAAGGACTCTGTGGGAGATAAAGTAGAATTCAAAGAAAAGACCAGGAGGCAATCCAAAGCATCCATGCAGTCTACTATATGGCTTAAGTTTCAAGACTATACAGTAAAGTTTGGCAAAGTAGTGGAGAACAATTCTTTTAAAGGAATAGTGAGGAAGTGATAAAGGAAGTACTCTGGAAAGATAACTGAAATATCAATTTCAATGGAAAAAAATAGGAGTGGAACACAAGGCCATGTTTTTAGCATAAGCAGCCTTGTGTACACCTGGGGACATTACTTCAGAAGAGATGTTATCAACCCATACAAGGTGATGGGGAGAAGGGCACAACAAAAAGATGGATAAATTTCAGGCAAATTTTGGTAGATGGTTATCATGGGTAAATTCGGTAAGAAGCTAAAGTCTTGTTTTCAAACACAGGAGATCAGCCAGATCAAGACATCTCCTCACAGGAGCTTGCAGCTACCTCGAGGTTGATGGAACCATGGCTCACTACCAGTCGAAGCCGTTTGGGTGGAACAAAAGGAGGAAAGGGAACCATCCGCTTAGGAAGATGCTGCTCCTCCACTTGTTCCTTCTCTGTCTTGTCTGAAGAGGGCTGCTGCCAGCATTGCCTGCCTCCAAAAAGTGGGCCTTCCAGGCGGACATGAGCATACTGGGAAAGCTTGGGGTCTACCATTGATAATGACAACTGAGATTGGGGCAAAACTTGAGCTTGGCGCTGGGTCGTGCTCCTTGTTCTGCACAAGACCTGACTGGATGAAAGAGAATCTGAAGAATCAAGGAGGATTTGCTCTCCCGAATGGAGAACCCCAGATCCTGATTCATGGGTTTCTTTAAAATCAGCATGACTCTCCATATCCCTTGAATCATATTCCTCAATTCCCTGGCTAAACTCCTGACTGGTATTATAGGATTTTTCCTTCTTAATGTCACACACTACTTCCCTATGAAACCTTGCCCAGTCCAAGGGAATTCTCTTCCCAAGATTCACTACCAGGCTGCCCTGGTTGGCCAAATGAGAGCTTTCAGGGCAGTTGTGCATCTTTAAAAGAGAGCAGCTTTGCTGGGCGTAGCAATTCTTGTTTCCCAAAGACTGCCTGAGGTGCAATACAGATAACATAGGAGAAGGACAACGAAGCAGACACACCAGAGGCTGCTTACGGAGCTTGCATCCACGTGTTCTGCAGGCCAAGCAGTTGTGCAGTGGGATATATAAAGGCTTGAGCATCTTAAGATACCAGCGAGTGGTATATCTGTGTACAGCACCTAGAAAAGGAAAAGAGGTATTAATTATAAGAACAACACTCCACTTCCCAGTTTCCTCTTGTTAACTATTGCTGCCATATCTTCACTACACAACAAGCAATTTCCATTTCTCCCTGGATTTTTTAAGGGCTTTAAGAAGATGGACTGCTTCACTTCCCAACCCTGACACTAACATCCACAATCCTATAAACTCTTTCTTCGAACATGTAAATAAAACATGTTCACTGAAAAACAGATCTGACATAGGTAACCTCACTGTACCTGTCAGCAGTCTCAGAGAAGCTGCACATTTTCCTGAAATCACACAGGATGTGAAAAATCCCAGAAAACATTAAGGAGGCAGCAACAGGATAGCTTATCTTTCCCACTTTGGAACCAAATATCTGAACGTTGATTACATTTCCCAATACAGGAATTATTCTAGGCTACCCAATTAGTTCTGCCAATATTAGTTCTAATATTGTAGCTAGAATAGTTCTTGAATATCCACTTTAATCAAAACAAATTACTTTATTTTTGCAACCCAAAAGAAGTTAGGATAACTACTGCTGTGGAACAAACCCTGAGGCTGACAGGGATGTAACAGTGTCCTCATTATAATGGACGTTATGATTATGTTATAGGTGATAAGCAAACCATTTTGCCTTGCATAGCACTATGATGCACAAAATCAATTCCAGTTAAGTATTTTTGCATATCTCACCATGTAATCGTGATTTCCTGTGCCGGGCTTTGTGTCCAGCTTTCACATTACGTTGAGCAAGTTTGCAAGACTGATTTTTCCACCTCTGCAGACGGCCATCTGTCTCTCTCAGTAGGTATTTCTCACTGATTGAGGTAGCTAGCAATGGAGTCCGATTCAGGAGCCGAAAAGCTCCTTCCCCCTTTCTAAGGAAAAATTGAGAATGAGAGACACTATCAGGAACAGCCCAGTATCAATCAAAAAGATCACTGCTTCCTCAGAATATTTTTACATCCTTTTCTATCCTTGGAGAAACAAACTCCAAGGCACTTGCCAAATGCATGAAAAATTAAGACATGATAAACTTAATATTAAAGATAAAGAGATTTTCCAGTGATGAACTCTGTGTGGGAACAGTTACAATGTCTTCTTCCTAGCCTTTAGATGCTCCCATCGATCTTTCCAGGGCTCTTGTGATAACAGAAGAAAAATACTGCCCCTCCCTTTCAAAATCTATGCTCGCTATCCCTTGAGAACTAAGGCATATTAACACCTGGGCATTAAGCAGTCTGTACTTGCCAGGAATGACTGCTGAAAACACTGGAAGCTGGGGGAGGGGGGGGATTAATGGAGATAATCATTTGGTTTCCCTTCCTGCCACTGTTTCTCAGAAACTCAGAAATCTGACTCCCAACCAGCTCCCAACATTTGAGATTCTGGCCCCTCCATTTTCACCTTTCACAAGTGTGGCATTCGCATAATTCATTGTTCTCCCCAAAGAAGCCGTCACCATAGAAGCATGTGATCTCATCATCTGGCTCAATGTCCCGCAGCACCTTGACACAAGCAGTGTTCCCATCCATTGGGACAAACTACAGCATAAACAATAGGTTGGGCATAGAAAAAGCAGGAAAGAAAAGATAGTTGGAAAGGAAAGGAAAAAAAACAGATTTAAGAAGCTTGTAGGAGACAGTCTCTTCTTCCCCTTCAGAAAGTCCACATTTCAAATCAACTCTTTCTCGAAGCTATTTGTTTAGATTTCTTATGCTGTTGTAGCACAATTTCGCAAAACAGGATATCAAAAGGAATTTGGTTTCTTTTTATCCTATACAATGGAAAACTATAGCATATTTCTAGCTTTCAAGATGGCAAAAAAGGCTTTTTACCTCCAGTAAAGAATTAAAAGACCAATGAGGTAGAACTTCTAGAATTACAAGGAGATACTTTTCTATCTCAAGCAATTACAACTCCTCCTAAGCGTTTTCCAGACACTACTACAATATATTGTGCTCCTGGTCTATTTCAACCTCTCCCCAAATATATTCCCTCTCATTCCTATTCACTGTAGTCAGTAATATATTTAGGCCTCATTCCAAGTTCAGAGTCTTGTATTCTAATGAATAGCATCCCTTGCCCCAACAATACGTCAACACATCTTACCTTACAGTTTGGTCTGCAGTCTGTATAGGAATTAATTTTGCAGGGAAACAATAAGAAGAAAAAGGAAAATTTTAAAAAAAAGCTAAACATGAATTACAAGTATTCTTTCTTAGCAGGAGCTGCAGCAGAGAAAATTTGCTCATCTTTTCAACAGTATGTTTTGCTTTGTCTGGAAGCGTTTACAAATCTGAATCAATTGAGTAGGTGACATACAAATTATGGAAATCCAACCAAAGAAAAGTACCATATTGGTTTAATTCTCACTGTTGAACTCCACATTATGAACTCAAAGCAACATATTTATCATTTGTAAACTATATTATCATAACCAACCTCTCTCACTCAATAAAGTGCAAAATAATTGTGCCTTATGTCTTATACCCTTAATGAAAATGTTAAGAAAAGGAAATAAGTTTTTCTATGAGTTCTGTGGCTGAATAAGGAGAAGCTTCCAAGAAAGTTCAATTTATTATTGCCTTTTGCAGTTAAATTCTGAATCCTAAATTTATCAGATAATCTCCATGTCATTTGAAAGCCTTACTAATGCAGCATTTTAAGCAATGAACAACGAAGGAAGCTTTCTTAAAAGACTATTGCCTCACAAATAGCTGGTAAATAAACATCTCCCATTTCGGATATCTAAAAATGTAAAAAATGAATAAGTAATAAATACATAAATTTAAAAAAGCTTATTCTAAATGCCTTTTTATATCTAGTCTTTATATGAATGATACAAGTTTAAGAATAAATATTTAGGAAATTTGGTCCCAGCTTCAAAAAAATTAAATAGTACTCTATTCAACATAAAACATACAATCCTAACTAGATGTTCAAGTACATTTAGGATAAGAAGTTCCTTAGACAGTGCATACTAATTTTTATCAACCTTTTTGCAATCAAAATTCTATCAAATTCTCAATTCCTACAGCAGTATTCACATAATTAAATGTCCTTCACTATGAAAGCTCACACAAGAAACAGCACCAAGCAATTTTAAACTACAGGCCACCTATATTAATAGTTTTCACCGACATATCCCCCAGTTGCTAAAATAATCATATAACAGATAACTTACACAGGTGCACATAAAGAGCGACATGATTAGGCCACTCTTTATAAAGAAACTGCTTCTTTCTGGTTATTAAGTGGGCAGATACGTAGTGACATTTATATTTCTTTAAAACAAAGTGTCCTTTTAAGTTTCAGTGCCTTTAAATTTCACTAACTCACTACAATGCCTTTTTTCTTGGTTTTTTTACTAAAATATAAAAATATCTCAAAGGAAACCATGTTAATAGGAACAATTCATCTATATGTTATCCAAACAAAATGACAGTTATAATGAATAATAAAAGATGCCTGAGCATTATTATCTAGTTAATCATATTAACTAGGAAAATATATTCATTTTTGTAAGAGAAAATTGAAACAGTGTCTAGACATCAAGATTAAAACAGATTTTAAAACATTCTGTCTATGAAAAATAATGCAAGTTTTGGCAACCAAATAACTTAAAAATAGAGTCCTGTCTGTATTCATGTCAGAAACATCTACAAAACTACCTGAAATGAGATTATTAATTCTTAATACTATAATTAGGACCTTGCAGCAGTTCAGATTTGAAGGGGAAAATGTGATTTGGAGATCTGGAGACACTCACACCGCTCCTGTGGCAATCCTGTAAAGAAGTTGTATCCTTCTCTTGTTTCACAGTAGCCCAAGAAAAGCCACACTGGGTTTAAGGAAATGTCAACAGGTCTAATGAGCACTCCCATGTGAGCTCTGAATAATATACTCTCAACTGAATCCTGATTGCTGTACTGCCCCATTAATAACAACTGCATATTCACTACATACCAGTCTTCTCCACTGTTTGGTTCTGATGTATCCCTATTGATATCTACAGAAAATTCAATTTCCCCAATACTTAACTAAATATTATTTATTAATACTCTCTGATCCGGGTTAGCTATATTATTTCTCATCATCATTTGGTCTAAGTTATAAGACCAGTTATATGAGACTTATCATTATCATTTTCATAGCAATTTAAACAGTTTGAGGCAACTACCTCTCTAGCTTGCACCTGAAGGCTTCCACCTACCATGATTAATGAAGGCTGCAGGCCCTAGCCAAAGCTGGGCACACTGTTTCCGGGTGGAGTACATGATGCTGAAGTCATTTTCACCTGCTCGGAGGAGGCTTTCATCGGGTTCTGTCAGTTCTGCAATGTAGCCTTCTAAAAGCTCCAGTTTATCATTCTTTCTCCTTATGGGAGAGGGAAAAAAAATAACCTTACCTATCCAGAGGATTATGCTGCTGTAATCTTAAGTAAAACGTACAAGAGCAAATGCATGGCTACTTTATTATCCACTTCTTTGCATTCTAGTTGGAAAGAAAGCTTTTCTAATGGACATGCCCTGTTATAAAATACACTCATCAGAAAAAGCACTCCTTGCCCCTCCCTTTGTTTTCCTCTCAATGTTGGTTTACACATTTTTTTGGTTTTTGTTTCATCTATTTCTATTTATTTCTCTTTTTCTTAGTAAAATCTAGCATGCAAGTTAATAATTTTGCCACATGGGGAAGCAGTAGCACTATGAACTTACCATGATTTTGTAGACACTACCCGGGCTCCATTTATTTCTAAGGAATATCGACTACAGCGTCTGATCACAAAACCACTCTCAGGAAGGAAAATGCGAAGGTACCGAAAAATCTGGGATGGGTATGGGGGAGGGGGAAGAGAGGAAGAAGAGTATTAGATGTGTTTACTGCCTTAATTTGTTTACAAAAAATAATAAAGGTATGATATAAATAAAATCATTGCAAGGGAGTTAATTGGAAGAATCAATGGATAGAGAGAACTAAGTTAGAGACAATGGTCCTGATTTTTCTATGAATGTTTACTCTCTTCCCATATAAAATGTATCTCACTATAATTTTTAAACAATATTCTTTCTACAAAGCTGACATTCACATTAGTTGAGGATGCTTAAAAACTTCAAGCAAAAAAAAAGATAAAAAATAAGAAAATGATACTTCTTGGTCCTTTCATCCAGTCAGCCTCTGTAGATCTTCACTGCCAGCTTGTGTTATAAGTACATGTCCCATGATTCACTTTCAATAATAAATAACACATTATGGAACATTATTTTGAAACCTGATTGTTTGGAATGGTGTTAAACTCCCACCACCCTAACTGCCCTGCTGACTAGGATGATAAGAGCCATAATGTAATCATCCAAAAGGAACAGGATTGGGATGAAAAAGTGTATATAAATAACTTTTTCAGACTTCAACATGCTCTCCAGCCATTAAACAGGCAAAAACTACGATTATACATGAGTCTTGAAGGCAGCTTCCTGCTGATGGCTCCGGTTTGCAAAATACTGGCAGGCCCAGCCACCCTGCATCAAGGCTTGATATGATGCTTCTAGGTCCTTGCGCTTCCGGAAAGCTTCTACTGCCTCCCGTAAGTGGTGCTTTCTCCTGATGGCTGGGAGTGGGCTATAAAAATGAAAGACGAAGAATTTCTTTTGTAACATATTTTTTTCCTCATTTCAGGTAGTCTTTGACTTATGACCATTAGTTCAGTAACCATTCAAAATAACAGTGGTGTAAGTTATGGTTGTTGCAGCACTCCTGTAATCATGTGTTCAAAATTCAGGCGCCTGACAGCTTACTTGCATTAACAAAGAGGTGCTGCAACTCCCCCCACCTGCCTATCTCTCCCATCTCAGCTGCGCACCAGTGCTTGCAAACCTGCTGTAGCACAGGAAGCCCCTGCCGGATTCAGAGCCCACCAACAATAAGAAAAATCTGGTCCCAACTGTAAGTCAAAGGCTGCTTGTACTCTCAATCCTCATCACTTAATATTAAAATATATAAAACCTGTCTGTCTGTCTATCCCGCCTTTACAATCTTAATTTTCAGACCTATTCCATGCCCATTCCTAGATCTTACCTTACATTCATTTTATGAGTCTTAAAGCCAAGGTAGGAGTCAAGAATTAACGTTGTGGCAAGGTCATCATTCTCACATAGTTCTTTTGCAGTTAACCTAGTAGAGCCCATCTTCTTTCTAGAACCATGCTGTTCTTAACTCTCTGCTACCCACAAGAGAGAAGCGAGACAGACAATTAAAACCAAATACATGGAAGTTGGGAATCTGAATCAAAATTCCAATAAAAGCAGAACTAGCAAATATTAAAACAAGCAGAAATATTCCCTACAACCCCTACCATAGTTTTACTTTGCTATTTGCATGTGCACTGAGATTTCCTTTTTTAAAGAAAGCCAGTCTTTATTAGAATGGTTCTAATAAACTAAAACTCATTTTAAACTACCGGTAAAATAGTATTTTGCCACATTTGCTCATAATGTTTGTACTCTGTTGATGTTCCCATTGTGTACTACAATTTTTATAATTAAAGTATAAGCCAAGAAACACAGATTTTATACCTACAGGGTAATCAGTAACAAACTAAATTGATGAACAAAAATTATTTCATTATGATTTGATGTAACTTTAATATTGTGACAAATCTTCTTGTGCCACTTTAAGACTAAAACTCATATGACTTTCATTTGATCTGATCAGCAAAACGAAATTCTCCATGGCCAGGGAGAAAGGGAACAAGCATTGCAAAAATATCTATGAAATATTTTTAGAAAAATGTTTTACAACATACTACATAACTCAAAACATAAAAATACAAATATTTTTAAGGATTGCTGCCATTAAAATGACTATTCTTCCAAAATTCCTCGATATATTTCAGACAATACCAATCAAAATTCATAAAAAATACTTTGTAGAACTCAATAGGATAATTTCAAAATTTATCTGGCAAGGGGAAAAACCGAGAATAAATTTAAAGGCAATGCAGGACATGAAGAGCAGGGCAGGGATGGCACTTCCAGACTGGAAGCTGTATCACAGTGCAGCCTCCTTAGTATGGTTGAAAGAATGGGTGAACTTAATAAGAAAATATTAGTCGTAGAAGGTCATGAGGGAATGGTATGCCTTTTTATGGGATATAGAGAAAACCAGTCAGAAATACTTCCATAGACACCTAATTAGAGATACCCTCCTGACCAATTGGAAGAAAGTAAGGAAAAAAATATTATTTAAAGATCCCGATCTGGATCTCAACTATGGAGGCGATTATACACCCTAATAATTTGGATATTACCAAGATGATTAAATATAAGGATTTATTTGATCTGCAAGGAAATTTGAAATCATGGCAGGATCCCCAAGATCAGGGACTACAGATCGACCATTGGTTCAAAACAGATATAAGCATAAGAAAGTATTCTGAATTTATAATAAACCTCAGCAATTGGACAAAATTCTTTTAGGACCAGACTAAAAAAATAACAAAATTTTATAATTATCTATTAGAGACAGAATTAGAGGAAGAAATAGTTAAAGGAAATATGATAGCCTGGAGTAGGAATATAGGACATAGTATCACCTTAACAGAATGAGAGCGGGCCTAGAATAGAAATAACAAAATCGGCATTGTACAAAGAAAATGCTTATAAAATGTTTTATGGGTGGCCCCCTCAAGATTGGCTAAGATGCACCCCAACATGAGTCCGAACTGCTGGAAATGCAAAAAAAAGGAGGGAACATACTTCCACATGTGGTGGTCCTGTATAGAAGCACAAAAGATACTGGCAGAGAATTAAAACATGGCTAGAGGAAATGATGACAGAACAGACTGAATTCAAACCAAAGTTCTTCCTATTAATAAACAATTTTTATTAATTGTTTAATAAACAATCTTTAATAAACAATTTCCAAAAAAAGTAAAGTATATAATATTACATATATTGACAGCAGCTAGATTGGCCTTTGCACAATGTTGGAAACAATCTCATGCTCCAACAGAGGAAATGATTGTTCAAAAAATATTAAATTATGCAGAAATGGATAAATTAACCCTAGCATTAAAAGATAAACATCATTGTATTATGAGAGCTGGAACTGCTGGTATGAATGATTAGATCAGATGGGCTACATAACATTGTAAAAGAGGATAAACTATAACTGTAGTGATAATTATATATTCACATTAAGAATTACTTGTAAATATGACATAAAATAAGGAAAGAAATAATGACCCACAAACTGTCGAAGATGAAATTGTTTTTAATCACTTTTTGATTTCTTTTTACTTTTCCTTCTTTGTTCTTCTCTCCTCTCTTACTTCTCAACTCTGTTTAGCTTCTTTTCTACATTTGTGTATGTGTTTAATTGTAAAATTAATAAAGTTTGTTTAAAAAATTACAAATATTTCTATGGAAGAATCTAGACTCTAAAACCTTAAACAATTCCTCTTCTCAAATCAGTGCCCTCCATCTAGGGAAATTTTTGGGATAAATAACCAGCAGGTGGCAACATCTGACTAACCTTTGTGAGGCTCACAAGGCAAGCAGGATTGGACTTAGTTAATCCTGGATAGAAGAATACAAGTAACCCCTGAGATGTAAACTAGATTGGGATGTCAAAGCACCATTGAAAAGGAAATGACAAATCACTTGCATCACCAAAAGATGAATTTGATGAGAAATATATTTTAAGATACAAAAACATTCAACATATATTTCTTGAATTCTTGCCTCCTAGTTCTGAAAATACTGGAACTAGAAATATTCCAAACCTGCTAATGACTATTCTCCTCTGTTGATGCATTTTCATTTCTCTCTCAAAATAGTTGTGAACCAGACATATAAGACAACAACAAAATCAAGACTTAATATCTTAATTAATATTATCATTAGCAGTTTGTGTTCTACTATAAACTGTATATCTGAAAACAAAACATTCTAGAAATTTCAGGATTTCTCCCTGGCATATGTTCTATAAGGAGAAGCAAAGAAATAAATATTCAATTGTTTTTTCTCCAAGATGTCAAAATGCCCAGACTTTAAATTTCTAATTTGGTCCCAAACTGTTAAAAAATTAACTCTCCTATTTTAAATAGGAGCTATTATTTTAAATAGAAGCTATTTTAAAGCTTCCAAAACTTTTTATACTACTTAAAGGACTCACTTTATCAATCCTTACAAATATTTCTACATAGTCCATTGCCTTAACAGTGAATATTTAATGACTAGAAACCCTGATACCCCAATCCTACTCCAAAAATCAAGTACATTAGGCATTCTTCATCAGGAATCCTCAAATACTAGTTGATTTACCAAGCAGGCTCATTTTCTGCTTGCTATCCCTACTTCCAAAGTGGTTTGGCACATAGAGAATCTCAAGATGTAAACTTAAAGTTCCCCTATCTTCACTGAGAGATGAAGAAATTGCATTGTTATTTCTCAGATTCATCAAATCCCTAACAAGAATTTTCTTGGTAAAATAAATGGGACTTCTTTCATAATTCCTTTCCCCAGATGGCTAGAATTGCTGATTTGAGAATACTTGTTCTCCAAGAGTTGAGGCCAGGATAGTGCCAGCAGAACCATTTATCCATTAAAACAAGAGATATGCTGCAAATTGACTTTAGATTCATACAAAAATGTCATGATTTTCTCCTCCTGACAGCAGTTTGCTATCGTCTCCTGATAGCAGTTTGCACATACCAGATAGTTGATCCAAATACTATATATTTATTCATCTATTTATCCATTCACTCAGGCCTATATATTGCTTTAGTCATAAACAGAATCTAAGCTTACATTTCCAATGAAATGTATGAATGAAAGTGTTACAGCACGGGTATCAAACTCACCATCATGTGACACTTCACTATGTTTTTCCCATTTGCTGAAATGGGAATGGGCATGGCCTGCGCATGACATATCCAGGCCCCGGGCCACCAGCTTGACATCTGTCAGCATCCTGAGTGGATAGTTAGTACACCATCACCTCTTTCAAGGCAGACAGAACCACCCCCTTTCTCAAGGATATATTCATTACTCCTCTAATCCAGTGACTGTCACCTACTTAGAAGTCTTCATCAAATGGGAAAAGCAGGGATCCAATCAACACGTGGCAGAGCTAATGTCACAAGCATCCCATCTCAGAATTAATAGAATCAAACACACCCCAGATAATTTTACAAGGCCCTTATTTCTTATAATGGACTTGTCTATTTGGCTTCTAAGTGAATCAAAGCAATTTGTATTCTAGACACCTTGCAAACTCCTTCACTCTTTATAGTTTGTATTTCTGCTAGGATTGTTCTTATTGTGAAAACAGTATGTTCATGTGTTGCAAAAGAATATCAACTGCTGAGTTAGGAGCACCATGATACTGTGAAAACTATATTGGAATATCAAGTCAACATTCTTGTCAAGCCTTTGTTTTTAATTTGCTAGCTCCCCGAACTGTTGTGTAGTACCAGCATGTTGTATAGTACCAGCGAGTATTACTGGATACAAAAAGATATACTGTAAATGCAAATCAGTTAGTGTGTTGTTGTTTTTTACAGTAATATAGAAGTGGGTTGCTGCTGCCTTCTTTCTTTTGCAGCTTCTCAAACTAGCCTATAGCTATGTTTTCCATTAACCAATCCCAACTATACTTATCTTCCAAAGCCAGTCAGCTGTTGCCTTCTACTTAGCCATATGGCTAAGGCCAATCATTTAAAGTGAGAGAATAGCTATACTCACCCAAAAGGAATATCTATTGTTAACTGAACCACAATTTATTCAGCCTAGTTCTCTGATTTAACATGAGACACTGAACCAAACAGGATATTTTGAGCTAGAGTTTTAGGCAGATCCAATATATTGGATTAAAGATTGGTTAATTATGCTATATGAAATAGTAAATGAATATTGTGGCATAGAAGAGGTAAAAAACAAAATTCCTATAGTTTAAAAAGTCAGGAATTTGGGGCCTGAATGAAAAAATATTTATATTTTATCCAGATTTACACAGTTCATATCTTACATTGAAATTGATTGAAATTCATTAACACATGTGTAATTTTTTATTGGTACAGATGTGCAAAACACTATAAATCCACTGTACTAAACTGAATAGAGCAAATTTTCCTCTTTCTAAACCACTGTGATCAGGGGTGGGATCTGATAGGTTTAACTACTGGTTCGGTGATTTACAAGGTTAGGTGAAGCAGTCTTTGAAAAAGCACTTTTTTCCTGCTTTTTTAACTGCAACTGCACCTTGTTGAAAAAACAAAAAATAAAGGTCAGGTAAGAGCCCAGGCTGCGGGTGGGCAAAAACATCAGCAGACATAGAACTGGTTCTATGTGTGCTGCTCTTCAGAGCTACCGGTTCTACAGAGGTGGACAGAACCAGTAGAAACCCACCCCTGACTGTGACTATTTCAAGGGAAAGTTGTTGAAACCATTATACTTCTTCATCACATACAGAGCTAAGCATTTCTGCAAAGCATTCTTCAAAAGAGATAGGGTGTTAATTAAAGATTGCCATAATCTATTTGAAAGAAGCTCAAGTCTATTTACATACAAGTTCTTGTTTCATAATCTGGGCCAGAGAATTTCCTAACTTTAATTTTCTGAATTATAGCAGGCTAGTTTCTTACTTTTCTTCTCTCAGTTCCCAGCAATGTCAGAAGAAGAAAATAGCAATTAATCCTCAAGATGGCAGAATTTCTTGGGAAAGGTTATACGAGCATTATATAATTTAAATTATTTTATAGGAGTAGATAAGAAGCAATATTTCCTAACCTGACACTAAACTAAAATTTGTAGAACATGTATGACCAACTATAACCCTGAGATTCCTCTGACTGCTATTGCTGAACATTTCTGAGAATATTTGTTAACATATGAAATACAAACTTGAAATTGCATGTTCTATAGTAAGCTTCATGTAGTTTAAAAAACAAAACACATCTTTAAAAACCAAAGAAAAATAGATCCACATTATTTGTATTCATCATGTTCTAGGGTTTCCTCAAAAGGTTAAATGCAGCTCTGTGCCACCACACGTTGCCCAATGCACATCAGGAAGTACAACTATGCCATCCCATTGCACATCAGGAAGGCACAAGGGTGGGGTAAAAACACAGTTAACACAACAGCATGTTTGCTATTTCCCAATATATAATTATTTCAATTTTCAAAATTGTTTCTCTTACTTAGCTTATGTATCACACTTCCATCAATCTAACCAGGGTTTATTGGGTGAACTATATTTGGTTTCATTCATACACAACAAATAAGGAAATCACATTATGACTGTTTGCACTGTATGAACAAAATTACTGAGGTGTCTTTCTGAACAGTATGTTCACATTATTAGTTTTGTTTATGAAATAAGCTAGATACATTACTATACAGTTATTAGATGAAAACCAATATTCTGGGCTGTTATGAAGGGGAAAACATTATGACTTCATATACCTAAATCCTTTTCAGAAGGAGTACACATCAAATATGATAACTGCATACATATCAAAGAGTTGTTGCAAAAAGAATTGCTGGAAAACAAGAAAGTGCCAATACAAGAGAATTATTTGTAAATGAATGTTGAACTGTGGGGGTCCTAACCACTGAAAAGTATTAACATTTACTACATGACACATACTGTATTGAAGAATCAGCACACATGTTTTTGACGCACTAGAACAATTTTAAAAGCCTCAAAAAGCTTTAAAACCTGTCTCAAATAGCAACTTTATAGCAGCAGTGTGTGAAACAATACAGGAAATCTTCAACTTACAACCATTTATTTAGTGACTGTTTAAAGTTACTATGGCACTAAAAAAAATGACTTATTACCATTTTCACGCACTGCAGCATCCCCATGGTCACATGACCAAAATTCAGATGCTTGGCAACTAGTTCATACTTGCAAATGGGTGCAATGTCCCAGGGTTATTTGTGACCTGCTGACAAGCAAAGTTGATGTGGAAAGCAGATTCACTTAACCACCATGTTACTAATTTAACTGCAGAGATTCATTTAACTACCATGGCAAGGAAGGCTGTAAAATGGGGCAATACTCACTTAACTGTTTCAGGTAGCAACAAAAATTTTGGACTCAATTGTAATTGTTAAATAAAGGACTTCCTGTATGTATAACAATGGGCAAGAGCTATTACACTGGATTCAGGCCCCGAATGCAACCTAGTTTCTTGTGGTTAGGGAATTTCTGGACCAATTCTATAAAGAGAAGATATTTTAACACAGAAGGAAGAGAATACCAAGTGAGGAGATGAGAGAAAGCTAGTTGATGCCACAGACCATGTGACAGGTTTGAAAAAAAAATTGATTGGCTATTGCCTTGAGTTATTTGTGAAAATAATAAAGGTGGGATACAGACAAATAAATAAAAACGACACCTAATCTGCTTTTCCCAACCTAGTGTCCCATTGATGTCTTGGACTAAAAACTGTTTTAAAGCCTATTGAGAATGCTGCCTAAAAATTAAGGAAAGACAGGCAGAGTTAGATGTAAACTTGAGTTGTTTCTTTGTTTCTTTTCTTTTTGCAGAAGGGCAATTATAAAGCACGAAGGGGAAGTTGGGGGTGGAGAAATGCTCCTTACCTGAACCCTAAAACCAAAGCCTTCAGTTGAAGGGCAGAGAACAGCTTTGAGGGAGAGCCTGAGGAGACGAGTTTTTATTCATAGAGGCTATTTAGTATGAAACAGGAGAGGAGGGAATGGGGTCTCTGACCCGGAGAGGAAATGCCCCATTTGGGGGCTTTGTTACCTCAGGATCTGGACTGGAAGGGGAAATGAAATGAGGGCGGGGAAGGCGGCAAGGCGGTTTCTCGGCACCTTCCCCACAGATAGAGACTGGATGACTTGACAGGCGAAAGTCGAAGGGCAGCCGTTTCTGCCCCCAGCCTCGCGCGACCCTCGGGAGATTTTTGTCCCTCCCCGCCACCCCCACTCCACCGCGAGACCCTCCCCCCTTCCCTGTCCTCGCGGGTTCCCACGCGCGCCGCGCCTTGGTGTAATCACCCGCGCGAGGGAGACCCGTGTCCTCCTCCCCTCCCTCCCGCCGCCTCCTCCTCACGCGCGGCCATCCCCAAAGGACTTTGCCCCCGCGACCTCTTTCTCCCCCCCCCCCCGCCCCCCGCTTTCGCTTTCCCTCCACCCCCTCCCTGTTCCCTTTCTCTCTTTCTCTTACACACATACCCGCACGAGCGCTCCGTTTCTTATTCTCCGCTGTTGGTTCGCCCGCCTCACCACGCGCGGGAGCCCACCTTCTCCGCCATGCGATTCGCCCTCCCGCAAGCCTGTCAAATTTCCCGGCCCCGTCGTCGCGGGGTGCCGTTGGACACGCTCAGCCGTCAATCACAGGCAGCCCCACCTTCCCCCTGTTGTGTCTCCATTGTGTCTCCCTGAAGCAAAGACGGCTTCCTGGACTTCCCACCCGCATGCTCGGGGATGATTGGTGTAGAGAGACTTCCTTTGAAAAGAGCGTTTGTCTGTTATTCGATAGGGTACAGATGCGTGTGGTTGTTGATTCCTACGGCTGCTCACATAAGGGAAGGGGTGTGGTCAATACTTATTCGACGATGCTGATGTCCATTAATTTTGAATCCGCCTTCCGAAGTCGAATGAGGACGCGGCCCCCAGCCTACGCCTCCTATTGGGCACATTTGCTGCCTCTCAAATTGCTTACGCCGTTCCTCCTCCAGTCGCGCCTTATTTGCAACCACATCCTGCCTATAGCATGGTTATTGCGCGTATTAGGCTAGAGCGATATTTCCCTATTGGATAATTGAATATCAAATAAATGTAACCACCCTCTCTTACAAAGACTTCACAGCCCTGCCCCACGCTCATCTTCATTGGTCAAGCGCAATGCTTATCAACGAATAAGACATGCCTCCAGCGCTCATTGGATAGTTCAATGAACTTGGGACAAATCATCCTCTTCAGTTCCTGAGGGCGTTCCTCCACTCTTGTTGATCAAAGAGTAGCGTTCTCCTCAGCCTGACATCGTAGCAGTTTTGAAGGTGGGAGATCCGCTGACAGCCTCGTTGAGCCCTTTCTGTCGATCCCGCCATTTGAAATCTCCCGCCATAATGCCGCTCTTCTCTATTGGTTCGACTGATTACCATTAACTTACCATTAAGCAAGTTTACTGGTCAACTCAGCTGTCTATCACTGAACAGCCACACGATATACTTCGGCTTGCAAAGCCACGCCTGTTATGTAGAGGAGCCCACAAAATCAGAAAGCTTAGATTTGTCCTCTAGATCGCTTCAAACTTTGTTGAAGTACTGAAAGTGAGCGGAAGTTTCACCCTTTCCAACTTTAGCCCTTTTCAAAATCGAATTTTAATTCATTCCAAATATCCTCATTTCATTAGTATAAGTTCACTAGTATAAAAGGAGATATTTAATATCTCCTAAATATCTGCCTAAATAATAGCAGTTAATCTTGCAGAAAATACTGGAGGATAGGAGACCACTAGGAATTTCCATGCTTGAATTGGGAGGACAAGAAGAAAAAAAGAAAATAAACTACTTATGTATTGTTTGCAAGAAAACTACATAGACTTGCCATGATGTTGCTACAATATGTCATTTGTTTTGAAACAGATTTTTCCTGACAGGTATAGTAATTGGGAGGCCAAGAATTTAGTAATCCACTGAAACATGGGCAAAATATATATATAGAATTCTGTTCTATTGTTTACTCATCCCTTTGTACTATATATACTCAGAAATCTCAGATTCTGAGATTCTCAGAATGAAATAGGCTCAAGGATGGCAGCTTCAATGCCCATCCAGTTAGATTTATTCATATGGACTAGGATCATGTTCTGTTTTAGCACCAACTTGATGTGTAGAGTATGGAACTGATTCTGATCTTCAAGGAATAATAATTGTTCCAGAAACTTCAGCTCAGCTTCTTGGGAACCTCCAAAGCTGATGGGTGGAGAGATGAGTCTCTGTAAAGGACACGACTGTCCAGTTATGTCCAACTCTAGGGCACCGTGCTCACCTCTGTTTCTTGGCTAAGGGAATCAGTGTTGTCCGAAGACATTTTCTGTGATCATATACCAAAGGTGCACAGAGAACCCTGTTACCTTCCCTCCAAAGTGGCACCTGTAAATCTATTCACATTTGCATGTTTTCAAAATGCTGTGTGGGCAAGAGTTTGGGGCTTGAATCCAGGCTGCCAGCTTTCCAACTGACAAGCTCAATATCTTTAACTGCTGAGCCATCGCACCCACTTCATGTCTGTATTTTCATACAAAATATACATAATTATATTTAACGGATCCACATAAAGTTGTAAAGAACAGTCACTTAAATATGTGCTGCAGCTGCCAAAAAAGCCAACACAGTTCTTAGACTACATGAACAGAGGGATAGAATCAAGATCACATGAAGTTCGCTACTTTATAATGCCTTGGTAAAACTACACTTGGAATATTGCATCCAGTTTGGTTGCCACGATATGAAAAGATGTTCAGACTCTAGAAAGAATGCAGAGAAGAGCAACAAAGATGATTAGGAGACTGGACTGGAGGCTTAAACAAATAAAGAATGGTTGCAAGAATTGGGTATGTCTAGTTTAATGAAAAGAAGGACTAGGGGTGACATGATAGCAGTCTTCCAATATCTCAAGAGGTTGCCACAAAGAAGAGGGAGTCAAACTATTCTCCAAAGCACCAGAAAGCAGGATGAGAAGCAACAGATGGAAACTAATCAAGGAGAGATCCAACCTAAAACTAAAGATAAATTTCCTGATAGTGAGAACAATCAGTGAAACGACTTTCCTCCAGACATTGTGCATGCTCCAACATAGGAGATTTTTAAAAGAGACTGGAGAATCATTTGTCTGAAATGGTATAGGATTTTCTGCCTGAACAAGGGATTGGACTAGAAGACCTCCAAGGTTCCTTCCACTTCACTACATTTATAAATTATTCAAATGATAGGAAATATGATTACCCAATTTGTGGACAGCACAGATCACTTGCAAACATTTTTTTAAAAAAACACAATATCAAGATGCAGAAGGACTTAGAACATGTTAGAACGATAGGCAGAAAGTGCCAAGATGAATTTCAATAGGAACAAATGTGAAGTTATTCATTTGGTGACTAGAATAAATTAAAGACATGAGGATAGGGTGAAGAAGACTGTATGAGATAGGAGCACTTGGAAAATGGATCTGGGTGTATCAGCACAAGACAATGGGGTGCTATAACTGAAAACGAAAAGAAAGGAAGGAAAAGAAAATACAGTCCTCACCTACCAATTTATGTCAAACTAAAAAGACATTTATTTAATTATTGTTAAAGTTGCCTATCTCAACAAGAGACTCTGGGCAATGGCAAAACAACTAATAAAATAAAAAATAATTACAAAACAAAAATTAAATAGAAAAATTAAAATGCATAATAGCCAACAACTCAGTCCACAATGCCAATACAGCCGGGAGATGAATGATTTTGTACATCCAGGGCCTCTATCCCAGACACTCTTCTCAGACACACCTAAAATATTAGATCCAATTGTGTGGCGATCCCATTTTAGGAAGGATATTGGCCAACAATCAAGGGTTGAACTCAAAGACCTTGAAAGTCCCTTCCAATGTTGTGATTCTGTAATGATTTTAGGGGACTGGAGTCAGTTCAGTAAAAAGGATGACAAGCAGCCTTATCATCCACTTAACATGGAAAAGCAGAGCCTGTGGGGAGAGGTGACAGCTGCCTTCAAGCATCTTAAAAATGAGTCAGGTTGAATTGAGGCAGCAGGGTTTTGAGGGGGGGGGGGGATATTTTTTTAAAAATTGAGATGACAGCCATGGTCCCTATGAAGCAAAATTCTCCATAGTTGCAAATCAAGAAACAATTGACTTAAATCAATATTTCTCAATCTCAGTAACTTCAAAATGTATGGCCTTCAGATCCCAGAATTCTCCAAGCTGGATGGGGAATTCTGGGAACTGAAGTCTGTAAAATATAAAATAAAATCTATTGGCTGCTCATCTCACCTCAGGATAATTCTGAGCAGCTTGCAATTTTATCTTTAAAATTGTTGAGGTTCAGAAACACCAAGTTGAATGATAATACAAAAAGAAGATTTAAATGGAATTCCTAGCCACTGTTGGAAGAAATATCTTTCTGGGTTCAGTTCCAAGTGGGGAAAAGATACTGGAAACACAGAGGCTGTTTGGAAAGATGGTTTTAATGATGAACAGGATTGCATGCCTTGGAGCTCCTGAGTGAAAAGGGAAGAGATGCTGAGAGTACCTGGGTTTTATGCCCTCTGTTGGGATTTGAATTTGAGCTTGTATTCTGATTGGTTGTCAGACTCCCATGGCACCATGCAGGGGCGACTCTGTAGGCTGTCCTGAGCCCCAAGCTTGGTTGAGCCTTGCTGGATGATGATGTAACAAAAGGGCTTTGGGATTCCTATTATGGGTCTGCCTAAAGGCCAGGTCACATCGGCCAATGGATGCAAAACGTATGTAAAAAGGACACAGCGGACGAGAAAATGTTCCGTCCGTTATTATCCGCTCTCAAAAGTGCCCCAAATTTGCATAAACAGAGCGGACAACAACGGAAAGGAACGGATGGGGAGAGGACGTAGCGAGGATGTTAAGCGGATGTTCCACAGAAGCCTAGTGGATGAAAGCAGATGACACATCCTCAGGGCTTCCGGGGGAGCACAGCGAAGCGGACGCGCAGTGGATGACGTGGATGCATCATGGAAGCTTAGTGGATGCCTAGTGGATGCAAAGCGTTCACTGCGCATGCAGGGAGGATGCATTGCATCAGCCCCACAGATATAAAAGGAGGCAGCTCGCAAGCAGGTCACCATTCAGAGGAAAGACCTGCTGCCAGACACATCTCCAGCCAACAACCATGGGGAAGAAGAGGAAGCCTGTGCCTATTCCTGCCAGCCCTGGCAAGAAGGACAGGGCCATCATCCCACCCCCTGGCCCTGACTTAGCTTCTGCTGGGGCTTCTGCTGCTGGGGCTTACTCTGCTGGTGCTGGTGCTGGTGCTGGTGCTTCTGCTGGTGCTTACACTGCTGGTGCTGCTCCTGGTGCTGCTGGTGCTCCTGGTGCTCCTGGTGCTGCTGCTGCTGCTGGTGTGCTGGACCAGCCCCTAGAACCTCAAAGCCCTCCTGATGAGGGCCCAGAAGGCCCTGCCAGAGGGAGGGAGAGGCAATCGCACGATAGGGAGAGGAGACAGTACTCCATTGAAGAGGAACAAGAGGATGAGGTGCTCAAATGGCTGAGGAAGAATGAGTACTTCTGGCGGAAGGGACACAGGCTCTATTGAGACACCACGCAGAAGCAGGCGGCTTGGAGAGAGAAGGCGGAGAGCCTGGGCTACACTTCGGAGGTCCTCCTCGGGTGGTGGAAGCATATGCACACCTGGTACGGGAAGCTGCACCTCAAGAAGTCTGGCCAGGCCACGGTCAAGCTCACCGACCGGGAGACCTACATGATGGCCAAGTGCAGCTTCTTAGAGGGTGAGGTCTGCCACCGAGGAGCAGCCCCTCTGTCTACCCTCACTCTCAGGCAGCCCACAGAGAGCCAGTCCTCTTCTGGCCAAGAGTCAGCTCCTATGTCCAGGCAGGTATCTGTGGAGCGTCCCATGACGGAGACCCCCCCAACAGCTGCACTCTCCATGGCGGAGCGCGTGGAGGACCCCCTGACACAGTTGGAGCAAGAGGAGGCCACTGCCACCAGAGACCAACCCACCCCCACCCCCAGCTCCACCTCCACAGAAAGCAGGCAGAAAACCTGACCGGAGGGACAGAGCCACACTGTCCTGCTGGAGATCAAGGACACCATTGAAAGCAGCATAGATCTCCTCTCTCAGCTGGTACATTCCGACATACCATCCTCTAACAGAAAGCCCTTCCTCACCTACATCAACCAGACCCTCATGGACATGTCCAAATCACAGTACCAGGTGATCAAGGAGAGGATCACAGGTCTTCTGCACCACTCTCCAGGCCCAGCTGAATCTGCTCCCACCCAGTCCAGGTCTGCTCCTCCACCCCAGGTGATGTCACAGCCCTTCCAAGGCTTTCAACAGCCCCTCACCTACCAGGGCTACAGCTACCAGGAGTTCCAGCAGCACAGGCAGCCCTTCCCAGTCCAGGCACAGGTTCATTGCATGCCACAGGTGCCACCGATGCCACAGATGCCACAGATGCCACCGACGCCTCACCTCACTCACCTACAGACAAGACACCCCACTACACTCCTCCTTCCTCCACCCCACAGCCAAGCCCGGCCTCAGAACATCTGTCATCGGTCTTGGGACTGACACCCCATGTCATGGAGGAAGGGGCTCTCAACATCACAGGACTGAGCTTGTTCTCTGAGAGCTTCCTCCACACACCATCCCCAGTTGTCCTCTCGGGGCCAAGCACCCCAATGGCGCCTCAGACCAGCACTCCAGCCACTGCCACCTCCACAGCACCTGGACCCTTCACCCCTGAGACTATGGGCACACCACAGAGTGACTGAGAAGAGTGCCCGAGACTGGGTTGCTACCTGTTGACTTTATCTTTGCTTGGGACATTTTACTTGGGTCATTTTGCTTTTACAATTTGTTATTAATAAAGGATATCTTTGCTTCACACACTTGGTTCAGTTCTTTTATTAAATAAAGTCTTGGTGGAAACTTTTAGAAATGGTTTAAGCCTTTGCATGCTTGTGGAATGGGTAAGGATAGCAGTGGGATAGGCAGGGATACCTGTGGGATGGGTAATAGCTGTGGGATAGATAAGCCTCCAGTGCAAGCATAGTGGGACTGTATGGTCCACCCTCCCAGCTGCCACACCTATGGCCCTTTATTATCAATAAAAATTTTATCATTCATCAACACATTTGAACATAAACACAACTCTTTATTAAATGTCCTGTTCATTGTAGGCCCACTCAACATACATGGCACAATCTCATCACTGTGATGAGACAGGCTCAAGGAAGCATCCATTAAGCATCTACCATCCTGTATTGCCACTCCACTGCTCCAGCTGGGGAGTTGCACCAGTGTTTCAGGAGGTTGTGCTGCTTCTTCCCTTCACGTGAAACTCTGTTGGGGCCTTGCACATCCATAGTGTATCAGGTTTTGTCATTGCCTCCATTCACCAGGCTCCATGTCCCCATTGCCTTATTGGAACAAGACTATTCTGCAACACTGGGTAGCGGGTGCGCCTGAGATTGTGCAGGATGCAGCAAGCTTCCACGATGTTCCTCACGGTCTGTGGGCGATGCTGCATGGTGGTGAGAAGTACCTGGAACCTGTTGGCCAGGATGCCAAAGGCGTTCTCCACCACCCACCTTGCCCTGGACAGCCTGTAGTTGAAGATCCTCTCTTCACGGGTGAGGCATCTGGAGGTGTAGGGCTTCATGAGGTAGGTTGTGAGGGAGAAGGCGTCATCCCCCACGATGAAGTAGGGCACATCTTGCGTGTCGTTGGGCAGGGGGTCTGGATCTGGGAAGCCCATGATGAGGTTGCGTTCCAGCCTCTCCTTGAGGTGACTGGCGTTGTATACCTGGGCATCTGAAGATGAGCTGTTGCCTGAAGCATCGATGTATGTGAACTTGTAGTCAGCATCGACCATGGCGAAGAGGATGATGCTCAAGAAGCCCTTGTAGTTGTGATAAGTGGACCCTGAGTTGGTTGGAGCTTTGCAGGCCACCTGCTTCCCATCTATGGCTCCAACGGTGCGGGGGAAGTTCCACTTCTGATACCACTGCTCTGCAACTTTCTTCCAGCCTTCTTCAGTGGAGGAGCACTGGAGGAGCTCCTCCAGGTATTCTTTGATGATGGCCTGCACCACTTCTCTGACCACAATGCTGATGGTGTTGTATGGCACCCTTCAGCCGTACTGCATGCTCCTGTAGGTGGTCCCTGAGGCCAGGTGGCACAGAGTCAGTGCCACCTTGAGCCCAGGGTCCAGGCTGGGCCAGACGTTGGTGCTCTGCTTGGTCAACCTGGGTGTCAGCCGCTCCACAACTTCGTCAAACATGGCTGGCGGCATCCTCATGAAGTTCTGGAATGCACGAGGGTCTTCGTTCCTCAGCTCCACCATCAGCTTGTTATACAGTCCGTACTCTGCTCTTCTCCCAATCCATCTTCGGACCCAGGCGCTTCTTGGCCACCTCCTTTTCTTCCCATAGTAGAGTTGAAAGAGCCTGTAGATGGCTTCGCACTGTTGCAGAAGGATGGTGGCTACCAAAAGGACTGTTGCGATCCAAGGTGGACATGACTGGATGCTGTGGAAGAGCAAGAGGCAGATGAAGGCTGCAGAGGTCTGCACAGCAGGACTGCTGGTCTGAAAGTGAGATCCAGGTGAGTTGCTCCCCCTTTTTATGGGCAATATAGGTTTTCCCCTATGTGTCCTTTTGCATCCTCTAGGCATCCTCTAGACATCCTTAATATCCGAGATACGTCCCCTATACGAACGTTTTTTCCATTTTAATGCTTTATATGCGAGCTGTATCCGCTTTCATCCTTTCTATGTCCATGCTACTAACGCTGCGTGTCCGTTCCGCGTTCGTTTCGCTTCCTCCCTGTGTCCGTTTTCCCCTGGAGCGGATGTGAGTTGCGCAGATGCGCAGCGGATGACTAGCAGATATAGCGGACGCGTAACGGATGACGACAGACGTATAACGGATGTTCCCCATATGCGTAACGGATGTAGAATGGACGCGTTGGATCCTTTATCCGTTCAAAAATTTTTGTGCAGCTCAAAACTTTTTGAGCGGATGAAATCTCAGTTGACGGATGTTGGATGGATAGAGTATGAAAAACGGACGCAGTGAGTACAGAACGGATGCACCGCGTTAACCAATGGATGGCAAGTGCTTCTCTCCATTTTACATCCTCTTTCCATTAGTTGGTGCTGTGTGACATGGGCTTAAAAAGGAGGTAGACTTTTGTTATGTAGAGTAGACTTGGCCCAGGCCTTAATGGCCTGTTAACAAAGGGGGGGGGTGAGTTTCTGCCTCTCTGAGTTTCTACTTCTCTTTTAAGGGAAATATTCTGCCTTTTTAGTATATCCTAAAATATTTCATTTTTCTAGGAGAGGGGTGGGTTTTAACTTCCAACACCACAAAGAGCCATTCTACAATGGAACAGAAAGCTTGGTAGAATGTCTTTTGCTGGGTGTATTTAAACCCAAGGGGTATCCATTCTTGAAATTTTCAGACATGTGGACAAGGCTGTTTGGGGAATTCTGGGACTTGAAGTCCACAGGTCTGAAAGCTGCCAAGATTTGACACCATTTTTTGAAACAAAGTTTGGATGGTTATCTGTTGGAAATGCTGTTGCAGTAGATTCCTGTAAGCATTAGATTCCTGTAAGTGAGAAAAACAACATCTCTTTGCACATGCACATGTAGAATCTTTATACATGTACATATAAAATTTCTCATCGCATATCTCATGAAACATAGAATCATATTCTATGCCAACAAAGTGGAGATAAAATGGAAGAATGAATGATATCAAAGAAAGAGAGAGAAAACAAAGAGAGAATTATAATGGAGTTGGCACTTGGAATAGCTTGGATAATGACCCTAGATAACATGCAAACATTCCTGTTTGCAGGTGAATAGTCATACCAGCCCTTTGCAAGGAAAATGATTAAAACTTCTGTGGCCTCTCAGAGATCAGTGTTTCTCAAATCCCAGCAACTTTAAGATGAATAGACTTCAACTCCCAGAGTTCCCCAGTCACCACTTCTCATTTTAAAGTTGTTAAGGTTGAGAAACACTGTCTGAAACTAATCAATAAAATAAATGAAGCAAGGAGGTTGAGAAAAGGGCCAAATGTTATGATCTGAAAAACAGCCCACAGTTCCGGGACCCTGACAAACACGGTAAATAGTTGCCATTGGTCATAAGATCAAGGATAAAGAGAAGTGGATAAACAGCTGGATTTAGGCCCCATCCAAGCACTCAGTGGTTCCTGCTCAATTATAGCCTAAAGATTCAGTAAAGAAGAGACTTCAAATAAAGATTAAAGCATGCATTTTTTTTCACTTAACATGTATTTAACTTGAATTGATACTAAGGTTTAAGCATCGTAAAAGAAAGTGGTAAACGTTCGCCAAGAACAGATCCAGGGATTGTTGTCCAGACTTATCAAATAACAAACACAAAATATTTTTCCCTTTTGAATGTCATTTCAATAATGAAAAATGCGCTTAGAAATTCCGTTCACATCATCTTCTCCACAATATACTGTTTTTATTTTATTTTATTTTTAAAATACAAACAAATGATTTTGTTTGTTTATACTCACAAGCTTCCCATCTGTTTGTGAAATATTTTTGGAATGGCAGTCAAAACCCTGCAGTTGAAAGACAAGCTTCTGATTGCCTGTTATTAAGATGTATTGCCTTTTTCTTTGACAAGTGCAGGGGGGGGGGGTTTGCACGAAGCTAGTGAAACTAATTTTCGGCAGAGTTACACCTGACCTCAATCCCAGCTCTCTTTATGGGAGATACCAGGTTGATGTCCCCCAAATGAACTTTTTTCCCTCTGAAAAGCTTCCTGTATAAACTTAAGCAGCAAGGCAGGTATTTTGGGAGTAAGGAAAGTGTAATGACACACTGTTGTCAGTTTTACTGCAGGCCTGAGACTTGTTTTATGATAAAGGGAGGAGATTTGACAAAAGAATGTTTTTGTTCCTGAGAGGTCATGAAATGGATGATGTTGCTGGAATGACTGGAATGAGAGAAGCCACTGGAGTTCCCTGGCCTTCTAGCTTAGAACAAAAGGCAATTATGTGCCTCTATTTGAAGTGTGTATGAGAGAGAAAGAAACACAATCTCCAGATGTGCCTACAACTCTACAATTGCTTTTATTCCTAGCAAGTTTAAGTACCACCCGATTCCCAACTTTGAAAGATCACAATACATTGAACAATAAAAACACAATGCAAAACAAAAGATAGGATCTGTACATGTACAAAAACAGTGAGAGGCTCCATCTACCCTAATCTAAAACCCAAGAATAAAACCAGAGATTATAGAGAACATAGTCCAACTAATTTGAAGAGGCTCAGATTGAGGAGATGAGTCACTGCAAAGAAGCAATGGTGAAACTGAACAGAACACAGTCAAAAGCCACAGATGAAAATGTACAATTACAGAAGTTTTGCTCCCTGGGACAAAGGACAAATGCATTTCTTACAACATTTTTCTTTTGATTTGTCTTTTACTCTATGAATAAAAAAAAAAATATTTTTCAAAAAGAAAGTTGCTATTTGAAAATAAAGAGCGTACAGCATGCGGGGCCCTTCTCTTCTTTAAGAGAAGCCAAATTCTGCTGCCATTCAAACTAGATTTTCTTGCTTTTCCAAACAGAAGCCCCAGAGCCAATCCGCAAAGGGGATCCTCTGGGCCATTTGCCACCTCCACACGCCATCTAGTGGCCAGTGACGGAAAGGCCCGTGAGGACCATTCCTTTTGGCAGCGAACCAATGAGAGATGCCGTGGGGAGGGCAGAGAGAGAGAGACCCTGATTTGAAAGGTTTAAAAGGTTTAAAAGCTTTCCGGTGGGGCAGCTCTAGGCACTTATCCTGGTGGGGATCCTTTGTGCAGCCAAGCTGGCCCTTACTCAAGAAGACCTTGGCAGAGGAAGCTTTTCCTTTTCCCAGAGTCCCAGGAACAGGAGGGTAAATGTTTCTCAAAAAATGTGTTTCTTTCAAGTTAATAACATCAACCACAACTACAATAAAGTAAGTGTCCCATGTCGCTTACATGGGAAGCATGTGGAGCTGGGTTGCAATGGCTCATAATGCTATATGCAGACTTTCTCGTGCACTCTAATGAGAACAAACTTTATTGAACGTAATGGCATGTGTGTTCATTTTTAATTGAACATGTGTTCCAAAGCTATATGTAAGCTACAGGATCTACAAAAAATTTCAAGGAATTCTCTAAAGTGGTCTATTAAGGTTATTCATGAAATGGATATATTTTACCCTCTAAACAATAACAATCTTTGAAGTAATTTTACTTTTGTTTACCAAAAAGAAATAATAATAATAAAAAAAAACATTTGAAGCTTATACATTTTGTAATGTTGTGATGTGACAGTACAAATGATGGGATTCAAATGTGTTTTAGGAACCACTTGATTTTCCTTTCATGTCCTTGAAGCCTGCTAAGATATCTTTATGATTTGTAATTTTGGAGCAATAAATATTTATTGCTGATGCAACCTTTGGCTTTGCTGCTCCATAATGGTAAAATATTGCAGGAATTGGGTATGTTACTAAACAGGCCCAAACATTTGCTTTTCCCAAAACTTGCTTGGTTTGGTCACTTTTAACTAAGTCTAAACAAGAAAATCAAAAATAATTGATTTCACACATGTTGTCATAATGTAGTTTGCTTAGTTTTTGCTTTGTTTGATGTATGTATTTGGCAACTGTAGATTATTAAATATTGTATAATAGATACAATTTACAGTATTAAAGCTTTGAACAAAACAGATAAATTCCTATATGTGTCAGTTAAACAATCTTGTGCTATTTTTGCATTTTAGGAGCATTTACAAAGTTTATATTTAGCCTTTGCTGGCTTTGGATGAGGGGCATTGTAAAATCTCGAGTTCACCAGATTGGAAGAAGGCTAAGATGTTTTTACAACAATTCCATGGTTACATTTTCAGTCATTTTCAAGCAAAATCCAAAATATGTAATGTGCAACGTCCCAATAACAGGACAGATCCAGTTTTCTTTCCAGTACTTTGAAGTACAGTATTATAAACAGTGGTGGGATTCAAAAAACTTTACTACCGATTCTGTGGGCATGGCTTGGTGGGCTTGGCAGGGGAAAGATACTGTAAAATCTCCAGTCAGAGGTGGGATTTTCCAGTTCTCCGAACTACTCAACATTTCTGCTACTAGTTCTCCAGAACTTTCAGAACCTGCTGAATACCACCTCTGATTATAAAGAATAAAGAAACCAGTTTTGACAAGTGGTTTAGGCACCAGGCAATGTTGAGTTCTAGTCCTACCTTAGTCATGAAAGCCAACTAGGTGACTTTGGGTCTTTCTCTCTCAGTTGAACATATCTCACAGGGGTTTTGTGTGTGTGTTCAAAACAGGAGAAAAAATTATATGAGAGTTATATTCACCACGTTCAGTTATGGACAAAAAGTAATAAAGGTGGGATATAAATAAATCAGTAGGCTGTTTAGGCTTCTTTACAATCTTCACAAAAAAGATTGAAATATAAGGAATGGAAGAAGGTTAACGAATAGAAAGGCAGTTCAAAAGCCCAGGGGGATAGTTTGCCTTTATTTTTATACTTTGCATTCAGTTGCTCTAAGAAGAATCCATATCCTGTTTGCAGGTTTTGACAGTCCTGCTTTGTCAGGGTCACCTTAATATGCCCTTCAGCAATTTGAGCAAGGCTAAAGTCCCCCACCTCTCTTTCAATTGCTTTGTCTCTCTTTTAAAAAAAGCAAACTACTTTTAAAATTATTTCCTAAATTGGCCCTTATCTCCCTCTCAGTACAAGTAGCACCATTCTGGCTAGCTAAGCAAAACATGCTCAAAGCAAAAACAGACAGTCATACTTAAAAATTAAGCTGGATATCTTCAGAGTATCTTCCAGGCTGAAGCTTGAGTACAAGCAACCTGTAGAAGTTCATCGATTTAAATTATCAGGTTGCAAGTCTTATTTGTTTATCAGGCCATAAAAATGTGCCTCTTGTCTTTTAATCCCCAGTCAGGTCTCTTCTGTGGGAGATGAGAAAAAAAGCTCAGGATTTCTCTCATGGAGGTAGGTGTTGACCAAAACAACATTCTGAGAAAAGATGGGCGGACAGCCTCAAAGAAAGCTTCAGCTCTGGGTCCTGCCTGCAGGTCATAAAATGGAGAGCACAACCCTGTGGTTATCCTCAAAAGAAGCTTCAGCCTTGGGTCTCCCAAAGGCTCTGCCCGTAGGGCATGAAATGAAGAGGGCATGAAATGAAGAAGGTAACCCAGTGGGCATCCTCAAAGGAAGCTTCAAACCTGGGTGCTTCCAAAGGTCCTGCCGGTAGGTCATAAAATGAAGAGTGTAACTCAGTCAAGCACGTAGACCCATTTGGTCTTAATAAAGACAGTGTCCAACGCCTATCAAACAGCTAATTATCTCAGAGCAGGAGGAAGGGGTGATCAGCCCACCACAATAAAAGGACACATATCTGTTTTAATGATGGGTAAATCTAGGTTCCTGGTGTGATGATGCCATTTGGCTTAGAAAACAACAATTTTGAGTGGGTAGCATTTCTCCTCCAATTGCTCTCTACCAGCGGTGGGATTCAAAAAATTTTACTACCAGTTCTGTAAGCGTGGTTTGGTGGGCATGGCAGGAGAAAGATGCTGTAAAATCAGTCAGAGGTGGTATTTGCTGGTTCTCTGAACGACCCAAAAATTCTGCTATGGTTCTTCAGAACTGGTCAGAACCTGATGAATAGCACCCCTGCTCTCTACACAGGAAGACCAACCTACAATATCAAGGGGTGATCACCAAGGAGAATTACCCAATTTTCTTGTATGCTCTAAGCCATAGGAAGGTCATTTTTATAGCCAAGAGGCACACTTAACATAAGGGCAAGCACTAAATTCAGATTACTACTGCCAAAGCAGAGGAGGGGTCATGACCCTGAAGGAGATATATCTATATAGCTATATCTATATCATCTATCTATCTATCTATCTATCTATCTATCTATCTATCTATCTATCTATCTATCTATCTATCTATCTTCAAAACACTGTAGGAAACTAGTGTTCAATGTGTTTGATCAGAGAATCTCCAAGTGCTGCAAAAAAGAAACTTGGGGGTACCATGGAAACAGAAACTCAAATCTCAAATCCTGTCCTACACAGACAAAATGCTATGGAAAGTGGATTTCTTGTTTGTCAGGCACAATCAATCAGATGTACACAAACAAACAGATCTACACCCAAAGAGTTGAATTATCTATTTTATAACAGGAATTTTCTCAAACTGGCAGTTTGAGAACTGGGCCAAATTAGATAAGGTTCAATGAAATTGTGGGGAGGCTTTGCTCTCTTGTGTCCACATAGAGATTACAGACTAAGTCCCTGCTTGATTCCTCCCCCTGGTTCCACCCCAACAGTGCAAGTTTGCAGATTAAGCAACCTTCCTCCTTAGCTTTTTATATAGAGTTGTGGAGAAAATAACAGAAAAGTGTGTTGGATGTGTTTGCCACTTTGAGTTATTTGTAAAAATAACAAAGGTGGAATTACAAGTGACTAAATAACTAAAAAAATGTATGGGAATTCTGAATGTAGCTACTGTAATACATCTAAAGCACAGGGACATTTGAGAAGAAGGTTGCTTGTATTAAGATATCTTCAATGTCCCATATTTTGCAACATGCAACCATCAGCTGTAAGCCACTGGTTACAAATCAAAATTCAGTTCATGTATTAAAACATACAATTGTAAATTTTGAAGCAAGATTCAAAATATTACTTTAGTTATTTTTCTTTTTTTTATTTCAAGTATCCATCTAATTAGGATCATAGAGCAGGCTTTTAGTGGGGGAAGTTTTTTTTTTTTTCATTAAGTTTTTAATGAAAAAATTGAGAAGTTAATTGAAGCATTTGGTGTTGCCAAATCTGGTGATAATAGGTGCAATCACAATTTTTAATTTTATTTCTGCAGTTTTTGCAAAAGATCCTCAGGTATGTTAACACCTGCTCTACCACAGCACACCTATCCTTTCCCAGCCAGGCTGACCATTTAGCTCCCTGAAGGAGTCATTAAAGTAAACACAGCTCTTAAAGCCACAGCAACTTCTTTCAGGCTTCCATAAAATCCTGAAAAAACACAGCTGCTGGAATGAAAAGCAAAGAGGCACTGTTTGCTCATGCAAAATCCAAAGCACATTTGAATCATTTTGAAAGTGTACATGGGGCTGTAGAAAATGCCAGAGAACTTACTGCAAATGTGTTCATATTGTTCAAAGAGGCAGCTTTCTGGGACCGGACTTTTCCAACAGAAATGTATAAGGGGGCAGAGGAGTCCCCATCCTTCAGCCTCCTACCCCATCACCATTACGGACAACGATGAGAGCACTCAAGGCATTCTCCACTAAGCCCGCTTCCCCATTCATTTTTTAAATTTCTGCTTCCTAAAACGCACAGGTTAGATGGGGAAGTTTGATAGGCCAGATCCAGCCTACAAACCAAATGTTCCTCCACCCAAATAATGACTTTTAATGATAAAAAGTCACATTTACTATCCCATATATTGTGGAGGGAGGGGAGAGGCTTGTTAATGTAATTTAACTAGTTCTCAGTAGAATTAAATCACCGTCATTTTTTTTTATTTCCCCTTTATTATTTTTATAAATAACTCAAGGCAGAGAAAATATATAATACTCCTTCCTCCTATTTCCCACATGACAACAATCCTGTGAGGTGAGTTTGTCTGAGAGAGAATGGCTGGCCCAAAATTACCTAAGCTTTCAGACTTAGGGCGGGACTAGAACTCATAGTCTTCTGGTGATTGGCCCAAAGTCACCCAGGCAGCTTTCATGTCTAAGGCAGGACTAGAATTCACCATCTCCTGATTTCTAGGTCAGCAACCTAAACCACTAACTAGGGATGTTAAACTCATGACATCATGGCAGCATCACATGACATATCTGGACTTTTTTCCCCGACGCCAAATCGGGCGTGGATGTGGCCAGCATGTGACACATCCAGCCCACAGGCCAGGAGTTTAACAGCCCTGCACTAGACCAAACTTTATATTACCTCAGTTTCTTAGCCACTCTCTATCATCCCTGTTGGCATCACTAACTAACATAGGACATTTCTTTAATACTCATATTTATGGTCTTTCTCCATTAATGAATCAAAGTTCTCTCCAACCATCCTAGAGTTGGCAGAAGCTGGACTGTCATCAACTTTGCTATCCCAATTGGTGACACTCTCCTGCACCTGTTCTCAGATACCACCACTTCCCTCCCAAGATGATGGGTAGCAAAGCTTGATGAATTTTGCATACTTTGAGGCTGCCCTGGGACAATGTCACCATCAGGGAAAAATAGTGCTTAATAGCAACAGAACTAAAAATAGGAGCTTCTTTCACTCACAGGCCTTGGATAAAAAAAAGTTGCCAGGGCATGTGTGGTCCATAATTAGGACTAAAAGGAGAAAAGCCTATAAGTCATTTGGGCACAATAAAATCCTACCCCTGTTTCAGATATTTGTAGCAGTGATAGTTGTGGGATTTTTTTAACAGTGTTTCTCTTATCCCATGGATTTTAAGATGAGTGGACTTCAACTCCCAGAATTCCCCAGTGAGTTTGAAGCTCTAAATCACAATTAAGGGGTGCTACTATCCTGGAGATATTCAGCTCAACACATAACTAAAGAGGACATAACTTTGTTGTTATTAGCATTTTTCCAGTCTTCTCCCTTTTCTAATTGTTGCACTGGAAGGAAAGAAACAAAAAATACTGGATAATTTTAAAATGTTCTTTTTAAATCTCCAGTTTTACTTTTGCAAGCATAGTTGTTTATAAAACATATGAAAGCTGGGCTTTTCTCTTATTTTTCCAAATTATCCCTTTATATTTGTACAAAATACATCTGAGAACACTGACCTGGCTATATTTCTGTGTATGAATTTTAGTTTATTTTGCTTCCTACAATATAATATCTTCCCCTAAATATTATCTTGGCTTTGGCAGACAACAGAATTATTTATTTAGAGAATTTACATATGTGGTCGTCCCATTCACTTTCAATGACTTTGGATGGCACGTGATTCTCATGGGAGAAGAAATATATAAATCCTCAACTTACAACCACAATTGAGGCCAAAATTTCTGTTGCTAAGTGAGACAGTTAAGTGAGTTTTCTCTCTATTGTTGTCCAGTACAGGAAAAATTCTCAACCCAGTTGCAAAAATATTGTACAAGATTCTTGCTTCTCCAGAACTCTGCCATTTAGGAACATTCTTACAATCTGCAAGATAGGGAATCTAGACATTGCCCAGCAGAATAATTAACACATTGCAAAACAGTTTGTTAAGTGAAGTTGGTGGTAAGTCTCTTCTTAAAGTCTTGTTTGTTTTATTCAGATATGCAAATTGTCTCCCTTTATTAACTTCTCTGTCTACGCAACTTCCTTGCTTTGGTAACAGTAGTCTAAGAACCAAAATCAAATGATTCAAGTCCTCCTTTGTTGGCTAACTAAAATAAGCCCTAATTTCCCACATTGAAGGGAATTTGGTTCAGCCAAACTCCCCAAAACACACATTTACCCTCCTTGCTTCTCAAATAATAGAGAAGTACATGAACATTTGAGACTCATCAGTAAACATTGTATACTAACACCATCCCTTCACCATCAGTGTTACAATGTAAAATAACACATTAGTGATATAATTAACCTAATCTAAATCATAGTAAGTCACAGAATAATGGTTTGTAATTTGGAGTGATAAGGTTTGTCACATACTGACCCAAATGATGCTAATCACCTTACAGTATAATAACATCCATCCCTCCATTCCTTCTTTATTGAAAAGTATAGCAGATTTGTACACCTCTCAATATTGCTTTTGGGTAGAATGGAAAGTACACAAATGTAATTAATAAAGATCTGTATGATTAGTTCTGGTGGTATTCAGTTGATATTAGCCATGGCTTTTCATCTTTATGGCCAAATTTATAGAATAAACCACAATTGGCCTAGTTCATGCAACAAAGCCATAATATGTCTTGCTTGTTTGCTCTTACAAAAAAAAATGCAGCTCTATCTGTAGTATTAACACTTGGTTTCAGTTTAGCATACTGTACAAATTCAGCCATTTCCCACACACACACACAAAAATGCATTTCATGAACTTAGCTGCAGTGATGCATCTTAAAAATCAGATTAGTTGGCTACTCTTAGGCTATGCAGATTCACTTTTCAGGTCCTAAAATCATTGTCTTTTGATTCATAGGTGACAAAATGTTTCCCACCATCTTTTTACCTGGATCAACTGCAAATCCAGTTTCTTAAATTCAAGATTCCTACATTCCTTCAAGAAAAAATACACTGGCTTCATGTAAGCTGCAGGTTACATCTGTGCCAGCACCAAGGAATTGTAACATCATATTGCACGAAGGGCAGTGAGTGACATTCCTTGAGCAAAATCTGTCAAACCCTCAGAACACAATTGTACTACTAAGGAAAGGGAGTGTGGCTAAGTCAAGGGTCTCTTTGGGTACTAGTCAGAAGATGGGTTGGACTAAAAGCAGCCTTCTTTATTTATGTGCATTCTTGTACCCTTTGACTAAATACTATGCTATCTTCAATACTATCTTCAATCCACAGGCCATTCTGCTACTGAGGATAGTGAGAATTGTGATCCAAGACATCAACCAAGGACCAAATTAGGGAAGCTGGAGGTGGAGACCAATCCTTCCCTTCCTGTTTATTTGAATGCATTTCACCTTTTACTTCTTCAAGATATAAATAATAGTCATTTGTTAAGAATAGTGGTAAAAAACAGAGTTTTAGCAAACTTGGCATCAGAATACTACCTTCTCCCAAAGATGCAGATTCCCAAACTTTGGGAGAGCTATACAATCAAAAAATAGATTACATATGATGAGGCAAATGCAAATGAATCCTGGCTAGGTTTCATCTTTGCTGCCTTTAAGATTGCAATGTGGGACCATGATTGCTTAATTCCCCTAGTATGGCTCCCAGATTCTAAACAACTGTGCTAAACTCAACAGTTGCAATGAATGAGGATGTTAAATCAACTGCCTTCATGCAAAATTAATTAATTCTACAAGAACCTGGGTTCCCATATCCATGTATTTAAGGCTCCCAACAGAGGGATCTTCTAAAAATTCTGAACTTTAATTCCTCAAATTCTAAGGAACCATAGCTAGTGACCATATTGACTGGATTGTAGGGTTTGCTCCCATTTATCTAGAATTTATCAGTACAGAGAGGGATCCTCCTGAAAGAATAAATGAACAGATTCTTACAAGAGCACCAGGACTTGATAAAGTATAAATAAAATTTGCTTTTGCTGTCAGTCACATATGTAATGAAGCTTTTGCCAGGACAAAAATCTTAGATTGATAGCACTGTCAGTGCCCTTTGCCCCAGCTGAGGAGCCCAGAATCGGGCGTGTGATTAGAAAACACCCTGGCATACTTTCATTCCTTCTGCAAGAGAGTTATGATCCTGAAGGGAGGGGGGGAAGAACCCTGAACACTACAGCAAGCAGATAACTCCAGGGTAAGGAAATTCTCCATATTCCTTAAGTCCAAAGTTTCAAGCAAGAAACCAAGCTCAAAATATCTGATTCCTTCTGTATCTTTTGGCTAATCAAATATAGTATTCAATTTTCCCATTATCTGTTCCAAAGACCCCAACAGGACACATATTGCATGTTGTCTAACAGTATAGTAAGCAGACTGTGCCAGTTCCCAGATAGTATACCTAGATTTCAATGCAATTTTTCATGGTCCCTAGCTATGAGGGGGAAAATCTTTTGTTTTCATTCTTGGCAGGAACTTAGCCTTGCTGGTTGGCTGTTGAGCCAGAGGAATGGCCTTAAACCTTTACCCATATAATTGTAATTAGATATTTAAACCTCCCTGCTTTCCCTCTTTATTTCTCGTGGCATCCACTTGCAAGTCAGAAGCCTTTCACAGAGGGCTGATGAGACTTCCTTGACTTAGCAGACTCAGGAAATCACCTTGTCGATGGGCTTAATTAAGGATTCCAGGAAACTTGGCTTGTAATTATTTTATCTAATGTTTATTATCTAGGAGTCCATAGAATTCAGGGATATAGGCTCTTGTCTGGTTGATCCCATTTTGTTCCCCTTTCAATCCTATTCCTGTAACTTGAGGTCACATTTAATTGTCTTCTCCTGTTTTTTGTTTCTTGTTTTTTTTTCTTTGCCTTCAGGTATACAATCACCATGTTGCTTTGGCCTCTGCTTCCGGTGCTCCTGGCTGCATTGGGCATTTGTGGCTTCTGGGCTGTGTGAGTAATAAATGCATGGTGGGGCAAATAGTTGAGGTTAAGGGCTGGTTGGAACACGTATCTAGAAGTGAAGCACAAATTAGATTGTATTGGGGGTTGGGGTTGGAAGCTCAGAGGTAGTGGAAAAGTCCAGTTGACTTCCTGGCTTCATGCCTCATGAAGATTGTGGGGAACTGGGTGAAGATATGTTGCCAAAATAAAAGGCAGCATAGCCCACAGTTGAATAGTGAGTGAGGCAAGAGCTCCAAAGAAAGGCTCCCAAGTTTCTTGGGCTCTAACAACGGATGGGAATCTTTGTTCTTTCTCTGGGATCTAGGAAAATGGATTCTTATAAAAGCTCTGACACATTACTATAGGAGAAACCTTTTGCCTTCCCAAAATGAGGTGTATCTAACATATAACTAAATATGCTAGCTTCCATTCTTAACTATTACAATAGTTTCATCTGTGGCCATTCTAAGTAAGTTGTGTTAATTTTCTTTGTTGAAGGAACAATATGATGCATAATAAGATGTTACACAATAAGATGGATATGTTAACAAAAGCAGGCATGGCCTCCCCCATTCAGTTCATGTTTTAATGGTACAAAATAGGGCTTACTTTTAATCTTTAATTAGGCAGTTTGATCATCTTTCCACAAAGAATCTTTCTGTTAAAATGCTCTATAATTGGAGTAAATTGGCTTACTTTGGCATAATTGTGCAATTCTGTGTGAATTGTTGTCTCTGTTTGGCAGTACAGTTCCTCTAGCACTTCAAAAAATTGCAAAGTTTTAAATAGGGTGAATGGGCTTCAATTGCTAAGGAGTCATTGGCAGAATTACATCTTGAACCACAAATTGTGCTGCCTTTAATAATCCCAGATATTTGAAGTAACAAAGTTAACATTATGCTGAGTCAAAATGTCTTCCATATAATGTTGGGTATGTGACAAATTCTTATCCTTCTCCTTGGTAGCTCACCTGGTAGATTAATATTAACAAGGACTTCTGATATTCAGGTCTTCATTCTTAGAAATCTCATCAAATCTTGGAGAGCTTCAGATTAGAAAAAGCTGATTTATGTTAAAAATACATATATCTGAGAAACCATTGCTGGAGGAAATGCTGGATGATCTGTACTAGAATTGTATATATGGATAATCTACCACAATTAAGCCCCACATATCTGTTTCTAAGCAAGATAGTTAAATGAATTTTTTTTTGCCTGGGTGTAAAAAAGGTGTTGGTATTTAAAGAGTCATGCTAATTTTAATGGTGGGGCTAAGTTTCATGTGAAACAAACTGCTTTGTTCACACACAGTCCAAAACACACTACTAAGGTATGCACAGCTGTAATGTGCATTATGTAGCAGCAAAATGTATTGGGAAGAAGGCCATGAAGATGGCATCACAACAAAACCCTGCCTACTTTAGAAAATGCACATTAAAGATAACGGGCCTTCCATGGGGATTTCACACCCGTTGCTTGCATGTTTTGACACTTCCAAATGTGCCTGCAATAAATTGCCTAAGTTAGCTGGGAATAACGCTAACTTTCAGTAAGATTGTTCTAGTTGTCTCACCAGGTTCCCATTTCTTCAGATTTGCCATGGCAGTTACAAATGGCTCAGTCAACATCACAGAAGCTTTTCCATATATCAGGTAAGAGGAAAAATTCCAAATTCAAGTATTTTGGGGAGGCAGGCGGGGGAGGTTACCTCACCAACCTACAAACAATTTTCCAGAGAATCTTGTTCTATTCTGATCCTGTCCTACCCCAGTTTGTAAAGGCCAAGTTATCACTGGTAGAGGTGAAGGACTTTTTTGTAGTTGCTCCTGTCTTTTTGAACAGCCACTCCAAATTCTTTCCCTGCTTATATTTTTATCATTTATGATTTAAGATAGTGTTTCTGAACCTTAGCAATTTCATACCAGAGGTATCTTAAATTCCAACTTCCAGAATTCTCCTTAGTGGCCATGCCTGGCTGTGGAATTCTGGGAGTTGAAGTCCACATATCCCATGATTTGGGATAGCTGTCCTAAATCAAAAGGGGTAAAAATGTAAGCGAGTAAAAAAATGAGGATTTTAGGATAAAGTGGACAGGTGGTTAAGGAAGGGTTTTGGATAGGTAGAAGAAGTGTTTTGCCTACACTTCAACTTACGTCCTCAACTTATGACCACATTGGGGATAAAAATTTCCACTGATAAGCAAGGTGATTTTTTGTGAGCCACACTCAGTTTTGCAGCCTTTGCTGCCACAATTAAGCAAATAACTGCATTTAAGTGAATAATGTAGTCATGAAGCAAATCAGGTGGCAAATGGTGGATTTCGCAACTCTTTTAAATGAATGCCAGTTGCCAAGTGGTTGAATTTTGGTTACATCACCATGGGGATACTGTGGTGGTTATAAGTTGAGGACTACCTGTACTTTATTGTTATTAATTAATGTATGTGAATAAATCATGTGCCAGTTGAGTTATGGCATGTAAATCACCTTGTTCATCCAAATTTGCTTAAGAATCTGAAACCTAAATAATAACTTTTACATTTACAATTGATCTTGGGAAAATTTGAGTAGAAACTATCTACCCTTCAAATGATGCAGGAGAGAGAGAGGACAAACAGGGCCATCTGATAAAAGGGGGCATTTATCTGCCTAGCTTAAGCCAGGGGTCTCCAAAATTGCAACTTTAAGACTTGTGGACTTCAACTCCCAAAATTCCTCAGCCAGTGTGGGAGTTGAAGTCCACAAGTCTTAAATTTGAGAAGTTTGGAGATCCTGGCCCAAGCTATAAGCTGTGTCAACTTTATTTTACACAGAAAATATTCAAATATATAATAGAAAAATCAAGTATTGATTCTTTTTTAAATCAAGCTTTGCTACAGGAGTAAATTGATGAGAATTATAACCTAAGCACCAGCCTGGGGAAAGGTAGTCTTTGGCCAATTTGAACATAACATATTGGGATGGGGACTTCTGAAGCAACTAGGAGAACAGCCTTAGCTTCTAAAATTGCACCTAGTTATGTGAAATTTCCTAATTTCTCATTTCTCAGCACGTGTGGTGCTTATCCACCCCAGAGTTGTGTGTTTGGACAAATTCTTAATCTAGGAGCCTTTTTAGGTAAGGTATTTCCATCTATTCCTCTTATTGTAAATTGTTACAAGACCTTAAGTTAATACCTTAATACATCAATCAACTCAGTAAACAGGTTCAATCTGCCCTCTCTTAAAATGGATACTCCTGAATATGGGAATCCTGATGACCTCTCACCCCTTTCAGAAGAAGCCAGGATGACTTGCTAAAATTGTTTTTCTTAGGATCTATTTCTTCTGTAGAGCTCCTTTTTTTAAAGAAACAGTCAAGGATTTCAGAATACTGAACATGATACACCATCTTCAAACTTTACACACAGTTATGGCTTATTGTGTTGCATGAATCCAGAAGCTGTGATTGATAAATGTGTTCTTTAGTTCAATTAATTGTAACTTTCTTTTAGTTGGGTCAATGTTTCCAGTGAAGTGTTATTGCCAGTAGAATATATGTTTTTAGTGAAAGGCAGCTGATTCAAGGAGACCAGCAAAATACTGTTTCCTTATCTTTAGTCTTTCTGCAGTTAAATGCAAAGTCAACTTGTTAAAATAACAATTTTGGCAATTTCTATAATATAAAAGGTGCCTTGTTGCATTTCAAAGAAAATTATTGTAGCCTCCTCACCCTGTGACTAGTTCTCCAGTCTCCTTTCTTATCTTGCAATTGTAAGTAGTTCTCCCCTGGAATCTCTATAGATACTTAAACTGTTTTTGATCAACACTTTGATCTATGTAATTCTGGGATTCTTGCTCTTGAATACAACCAGGGACTCATCATAACCTAAGGGGTTGCTGCAAGGAAGAGTGGGTCAAATCATTCAACAAAGCACCAGAGGGCAGGACAAGAAAGAATTTTGGTTGAAAACTAACCAAAGAGAGAAGCAACCTGGAATTAACAATGAGGACAATTAACCAGTAGAACAGCTTGCCTTCAGAAATCAGAAATTGGGGCTCCATCCCTAGAGGTTTAAAGAAGGGACTAGGCAATCACTTATCTGAAATTGTGTAGGACAGGTTCTCATGCTTGAGTAGGGGCTGGACTAGAAGACCTCCAAAGTCCCTCTATCTTATCTTCTGCTATACTCTACTTGCTTTGAAATAATAAAATGTTCAGCAAATTCTTTCCACGTTAAAAAAAATCAAAAGTTTGACAGCATCTTTTCTGAATAACAAATCTAATTAAAAGGCATTAGCTCAGCTCCAACTCTGGAGAGTTTATGCCTTTTAATACGAATTGTTACTTAGAAAAGGTGCTCTCTGACTCCTGCATTTTTGCTGTGATGAACTAAGTACAGTTCTACTATATTGTCTATAGGAGGCACTATTTCCACTTGTTGGTGTTTCTTGAGTGAGTTTTTCACCATGCTTAAGTGTTGAACAAACCAACCAAAGGTGATTTTTTTTTTTTCAGTGAACCATGTTGAAAGAAACCATGGTTTGCCATAAATTTATATGGCCAAAAGGACAAAAATGATAGAAATTTATCCCATTGTTATTTTCAGCTGTGGTGATCTGTTTTCTGAAGTACCAACAAATCCGAGATTATGGCTATCACTCCCGTCTGAATCTACTTGGACTTATTTTTGGTGTACTTTGTGCCTTTGGTGCATCATTAGTGGGGAATTTCCAGGTAAGCTACCACTGAGACCAGTAAAAAGATCAGAGGAGGGGTGGAGAGAAAGTCAAGGAATCTCCATAGATAGAAATCTACTCAGAAATGAAAGACAGAATCTCCATAGAGAGAAAGTCAGGGGTCTTCTACGCTTGTTGCATAGTTTCAGTCCCTAAACCTAAAAAAAATTCCACCACCTTTTGAAGCTGATCTATATTGAGTCTCACTACCTCATAGCTTAATTCAAGGCCTTGGTGGCGCAATGGTTTGAATGCAGTGTTTGCAGGCTGCCTCTGCCCACTGCCAGCAGTTCAATCCTGCCTGGCTCAAGGTTGAATCGGCCTTCCATCCTTCTAGGATCAGTAAAATGTGGAGCCAGATTATTGGGAGGGGGGACAATATGATGACTCTAAACTACTTAGAGGGGGCTGTAAACAGGTGGGATTCTACCGGTTCAGTCCGTTACAGTTCCCGGTAGTTCGAAGAACCGGTAAAACAGGCCCCTGGCTGGCCCCACTCCTCTCTGTCCGCTTTTCCAGTCACTGCCCAGTCAGTCCTTATCACGCATGCACAACATTGCTCACATGCGCAACAAGTTCTTGTTTTGTTCCCTGGGAAGGCCTCCGTCATGGAGGGTGATGTCTTTGGGCCTGGCGCTTTCTGTCTTGGCCTCCTGCCTCACATGGGGTGGTGGGAGGAGGAGGTATATGGTGGGGAAGGCTGTCTGCAGTTCTTGCAACGAAAGCTGGGAATCCTGGAGTATCAGCAAACCCATGGAGCCCCATGGCTGCGCTGGCTGGGAGGACACTTACTCCACATGACACTGCTCACCTGCCTAGCCAGTGTGTGTCAGAAGAGAGGGAGGAAGAAAAACTTGTCTTCCTCCTTCTCGGGCATTCACACAGAGTACGGACACGTGAGGCTGGGACCTTCTGTGCATGGGTGAGTCCCTCCGGCGCTGTGCACATGCAAAGGATCTTCTGCAAGCAGTCTGACGTGTGGACAAGTCCCTCTAGCTCCATGTGTGCCTGCTCTGTGTGTGTGTGTGTATGCCCGAGGAGAAGAGTTGCCGAACTTTTCTTCCTCCCTTCCAGCGTGAAGGCAGTTGCCACAGCCTGCCCCTTTAAGGTACTTTGACGTGGGGTGGGGATGACGGGGGACCATAAACGGACAGCCAGGTGACAGGAGCTGCCTATCGAGCAGTTCCTCTGTGAAGGGAAGGGAGGAAGAAAAGTTTGGCAATTCTTCTCTTTCTCTGGTAGAGTATGCCTCCACGGCACCAGGAGGATCTTCTGCAAGGAATCGGTGCGTGGGCGAGTCCCTCCAGCACCGTGAAATTTGTGAGTGTTTGCTCTGTATGTATGGGGCTGAGAAGGAGGAGGGAAACTGCCAGGTTGAATGCTGTTAGCACGACTGCAGAGAAGCAGGAAGCTGCCAATTGGGAGCAGGAGGGCTCAGGAGCCATGAAGCGCTCACCACCTCTCTGACACCCACCAAGTCTCCTCCCAGTGTGCTTCTCTTCCTCCTCACCAGAAGCGTTATTTTTGGGGAGACTCTGGGATTGCCCCACCTCCCTGCCAGCCATCTGGTCTTCAGTACTGGCTAGTCAGATTCCCACTACCCAGCATCAGTTCAGATGTTCCTTCACACACACACCCCAGGAAGAGGGAGAGATGAGAGAGAGAAAGAGATGAGAAAAAGAGAAAGAAAATGAGAGTGATGACACAGAGAGAAAAATGAGAGAGAGATAAGAAAGAGGGAGAAAGAAAAAGAGATGAGAGAAAGATGGGGAGGAGAAAGAAAGAGATCTGTTTAAAAGAAAATAGAAAAATGGCTCTTTCAGTGTTTAAGGTTAGGCAAACTTCATGGTCATTAAGTAAACATTGGTTGTTAAACAAGTCCCTTTTCCCCAATGGGCATTTTTAACTGGAAATCAGAAGGAATTGTGGGCAAAAAACAGAAAACTTCAGTCACATGACTGTGTGGGATGTTGTAACTATCATGAGAGAGAGAGAGAGAGTCCATGGCTGTCAAAACTCCAGAAACAGGTCAAATAGCTCTGGGGAGGTAAATTAGAACACTTGCTAAACAACTGTCTACTCTAAGTCAAGGTGGCATACACAATGATTCCTTTAATTTAAATTAGTATTAAAGGCTATTAAAGTTTTTCCCTCTGGGACAATTCTAGCAATTGAAGCTGGGAAGTAGCACTTTACAGCAACTTGTTTAGCAACTGTTCAAAGTTGCAACAGCACTGAAAAAAGTGACTTGGGGCCATTTTTCACACAACTGTTGCAGCAACCCCTTGATTATATGAATAAAATCCAGATGCTTAGCAACTGACTTATATTTATGACTGCTGCATGTCCCAGGGTCATGTGATCACATTCTGCACCATTTCCGCAAGCAAAATCAATGAGGAAGCCATGTTCACTTAATAACTGCATTACTAGCTCAACAACTGTGGGAAAAAAAGGTCATAAAATGGGGCAAATTTCTCTTAACAGGTGTCTCAATAACAGATATTTTAAGCTCCATTGTGATCATAAGTCCTTGGACTACCTGTATTTAATTACACAATCTATATAATTAATGTTCTACTTGTTAATTTCTTTCTCGTCATTTAAAGACATGGAATGACCCTTCTGTCTTTCCCTCTTTTGCAGCAATATAACGAACTGGAAATCCATGTGACAGGCGCATTCTTGGCCTTTGTGATTGGCATCCTTTACTTCTGGGTCCAGACCTATCTGACCAACCAAGTGAAACCAAGACATGGAGGAACCTGGATTGGACCACTCCGGTTCTTTCTTAGCTTTTGTGGTTCTGGCTTGTTTATTTCCAGTATCCTGAATAAGAGATTGGCACAGATGGAGCATGGGGTGGGCAGGTGGGAGGGCAGGAATTACAGTTCTGGAGTAGGGGTGTCTGGGAAGAGATGGTGAAGCTAGAGCTCGCAGTCTTCAGGGTTGAAGGGACCCTGGAGAGATAGAATCCTTGTTACTACTGGTCTAACATTCGTTTGGAAGAGGCACACGAGCCTCATGAGATTTTCTCTTGAGATGTTTTAGGGAGTGTTGCAAGATCAGAGAGGTCTTCAGATCCTTAGGGAATGTCCCAAAGATGCTTTTTTACCCAAAGGGAACTGGACTTTGTTTTTCCTTGAAGACATTTTGCTTCTCATCCAAAAAAATTCTTCAATTCTGTCATCAGAACCGAAGAAGCTTCTCAGATGAGAAGCAAAATGTCTTCAAGGAAAAACAAAGGAAGTCCAGTTACCTTTGGAAAAAAGCACCTTTGGGACAACCATGGCCTGTATGACTTAAGAATATCCATACCATTTTAAGGAATGGTATTGAAGTATCTCTTATTAAGAGCCTGGAAACACTTTTTCCATGGCTGGTATGAGAAAGTAACCCTGTCAGGATATCTGATATGTCCCTTAAACTCATAGTGTAGAGTCTTGTACATTTGTTTTCCCATTTAGCCTGCTGATTTATCCTCTGGCCATAAGAGGCCATGAGAAGCAAGAGTTTCTGTCTTGAACTAGCAAATCTATCCTTGGCAAGCAAGCAACTCTGCAAGGAGAAAGAAGGGCAAATCTTGCTCACTTGACAAGATTCATACATTACCTAGCTGCAATTGAGTTCAATTCTTTTCGAAGGAATAGATACGTTCTCACTGATCTGATCTGACCTTTCTTTAGTACCAACCAATCCACATTATGGTTTACTTTTTAATCATGAACACCAGTCTTGTGGACTGTAGAGGTGCTTTTTTGTAGAGGTGTTCTGAATCCAGCCATTTCTGGCTTAGTTAAGATAGTTTTACCCAGTCATAAGCAACCTTTTAGCTGTTAAAATAATACTTTCACATTTTTCAATGTTGGAGGATTTTGAGGATGAGTGGTAGCTGGCATCTTTGTGAGGGCTGTGATCCAAATTTTGAGGCCCTGATTTTCAGGGAGGAGGAGGATGGATCTGGTTAAAAATATTTTTACTCTGGTGTTTTTAATGTGTAAAAATTTCCTTAGAAAGTGCTAAGAATGGGGTTGCTGAAATTTGCTGATGGTTTTGGTGGTACAGGTAGTCCTCAACTTACAACAGTTCATTTAATGGCCATTCAAAGTTATAACTGCACTGAAAAAAATGACTTATGAATATTTTTCACACTTATGACCCCAGTGGTATTCCTAGGCTCATATGATCAACATTCAGATGCCTGGCAACTGATTCATCTTTACAACGGTTGCATTGTTCCAGGGGGTCACACAATCACCTTCTGCAATCTTCTGACAAGCAAAATCAGTGGGGAAGCCAGATTCACTTAACCGTGTTACTAATTTAATAACTGCAGTGATTCACTTCACAACCAATGCAAAAAAGGAAACTCTCTTAACAAATATCTCACTTAGCAACAGAAATGTTGTGCTCAATTTTACTGTAAGTCGAGGACTACATGTATAATCTTGGAGCTCAAAAGTTCCAAGGGTTATAGGCAACCCGTGTGTTCCTCATCCCTGGCTTAGCAAGATTACTGTGAAACCAGTTTGTGTTTTCCCACAAAGGGAAACAGACTGGAATACATCCCTGGAATATATCTCACCCTCTCCAAATCTGTTGTGAATTTGATTCTACTAGATGGAAATTATGATGCCTTGACTTTTCAACTTCAGCTGTTGCTCTTTTTTTCCTGCAACTGCATTCTGAGGCGGCCTACTGCGAATGGGCCATGGCCATGGACCTCTTCCTGCTGTTTGGCCTTTTTGTGGTGGATTTCTGGCACATCGGCGGCTGCTCATTCCATGTACTGCCCCGATGTACAGACGAGAATTCCCAGAATGTGCAGATATCAGTACAAACACTTTCACTCTGAAAGTAGCATCTTGATGAATCTATGCACAAGATCTGATTTTTTGGGGGTGGGGGTGGGGGGGTGAAAAAACGTTGTATGAGATCCTCAGAATTTGGCTGTGAGGGAAAGAGAACCCAAAACATTGCCTGACCTATCATTTTCTCATTTGAAAAGTCCTCTTATTTTGTGGTAAAGGAGAAAGTATCCTAGGTATCCTTTATAAGGATTCACCCTTTTTTGTTCTGACAGGGAAGTTAGCCCCAGTGTTTTTCATTGAAAGATCTACTTGTCATCTCCTGCATTGTTCTTTTGTTTTTTAAATAGATTTTTTAAAAGAAAATCTATTTAATTTTCTGCTAGTAACTTTCCAGTTGGCTAGCTCATCTCCCAAACCAGCTTGATGGAAGAATTCATTACAAATTGAAAAGTGATGAAAAGTTTTTTTTTTCCTCCTAGTAGGACTATTGATTCCTTAGTATAGATAAAAAATGAATATATTTCCTCCTCTTCTTCCATCATTGCCAACTGAGCTATGAATGAGAACAAATGAAGAAAGCAGACAAGATGCTACCCAACCATTTTGCAGATTATATCTTGTTACCTCAAAGCTGACTAAACTACATGTACTTATATTCTAAAACCGGTTTAAATAGTTAAAATCTACAGAACAGATATACCTTTGCATGAATTGTTCCTTTCAGACATGCAAGATGATGATACTATCCAGTTTCTGAAAATACCCAACTTCTTAAAATGTGTATATCTGTATATATACTAGATCTACATTCATCAGAGTGAATCCAGTTTCTTTACATCTCCTAGAAGTTAACAACTTTGAGTATCCTTTCTCTGATTGAAAAGGAGCTTGCTTTTCCTAATATTTAATGAAGTTGAATAATCCCATTAGAAGGCCAGATCTGAAAATCCAAAGTTGCCCTTTTCCTTTTATGTTTTCTTCAAACTTTGCCTAAATTATACGCAAAGGGGTCAAAAGTTTCTATCTTCCTCCCTGACAACTTTTATTTTAATTGCTGTATTTACAGAATAATTTCTCCTGGCCCAATTTCAGTTCTTTTGTGATGGAAAATTAATAAATGTAAAGTTTATCTTGTTCACAGAAGAATGTTTCCTCTTTTTTCCCCTCTTAGATTATACCAGATCTGGTGCATTTGTATGCAGAGTTTATATTATATTGAATATATTTAACTATGTAGAAAATAGAAAGGTTGTGTCTTCCAGAAAGATTTGGAGATAAAACCTCTAAAACCAATTGAGGTTAACAATATATTTTTTGCTAAGTGGGAAAGAGTCCCAGATGGATTTCTCCAAGTGTGAAAATGAATTCCGGCAATCAAAGGATACTGAATAGTTCCATGATTCTTTGGAGGGAACAGTAAAGAGAATTAACCATTCCTAAATCACAGCATGCCAGGAATCTTTTTAAAAAGATGGCAGCCTCTAAATGGATTCCCAAAATGATACCATCTCTTCATATACCTTCTAACACAGAAGTGGACAACTATAACAATCTTATAATGTACAGATTTCAATTCTTAGAATCACCCAGCCAGCTCTTCCGTGTTAATAATGGAAATTTTCTTGTTAATGGAATTCATAAACATGGTGACTTATTTTGCAGATAAACTGTTGTTTATGTCTCATTTATTTGTTGGGTATGCCACTTTCTGCATCCCCTTTCACGGCTATAACCTTTGCATGAAAGGTTGCATTGTTCTTAATCCTATCTGTGCAGAAATTTATATACCATCTACTACTTCTCAACCCAGATTCTAGGGGTGCCATCCTTTATAACACAGAAACCTGAGCTCATAGTCAATCATTCAGCCTTGCTTTTCATTGCCCACTTTTATACACATACCTCATATATCCTCATTCCTGGCAAACACTTAAATCTATCCTTAAATTCCTGAAGATACGGTCAGTTAGTTTCATCCATACAGGTAGTCCTCAGCTAACAATAATTCACTTAATGAGTGTTCAAAGTTACAATGGTGCTGAAAAAAGTGACTTATGATCAGTTTTCACACTTAGATCATTGCAGGATCTCCATGGTCATTTGAGCAGAATTTGGAGCTTAGTAATTGGCTCATTTATGACGGTTGCAATGTCCTGGGGTCATGTGATCACTTTCTGTGACCTGACAAGCAAAGTCAATGGGGAAGCCAGATTCGCTTTACAATCTTGTTACTAACTAGGCAACTACAGTGATTCAATTAACTGTGGCAAGACAACTTGTAACATTGGGCAAAACTCCATAATCTCACTTAACAACTGAAATTTTGGGGTCAATTGTCATAAGTTGAGAACTCCCAGAGTTGATAGAATATTGGAAGTTTAGACTATCAGAGAGAAGAGGAGATGTGTATGTGCATTTTCATGTGTGTGTATACAAACAATAAGAATGGATTCACAAAAGAGATAGGCAGACCCATCTAGGAAATATGGCAGAAGGGATATACAGTAGATCGTATCTAACTCCAGTTCATATGCACGCCGACATGCACTTTTCCTTACAACTTGTGCTTCCCCTCCCAGCTGAGAGAAAAGAATCTGCTCGAACAGGATGAAAAGGAGAAAAAAGAAATAGGATTGATTTTGGAGACTTCCCACAACCTACCCTATCTCAAGGCACCAAGTTGTAGGATAAACATGAATATCTTGCTGCCCAATGAGTTATGAAAGGTTTTTTTGGTTCTCATCTCCATCCCAATTACTAATTTATGTTAAGCTTGCTCCTTGTTCAAATGTTGAGGTGGCAGATCCTAACCCTGGTGTCGTCGCACTCCTCTGCCTTTCAGGGGCATCCTGGGCAAGGAAAGGCTTTTTTTTTTAAAGTCAAGATGGCAACTTGCAACCATATAATCCAAATTGCCTATTTTATGAGACTCCTCCCCAATTCCTGCTACCTTCAATCAATAACACAGTACTCTCTATTCACCATTATTTCCTTCTCAACTCCCCCCCCCCCATACACACACACACATCTACAGACATACATAGGACTGTCTTGTATAGGGAGGGGACTGGGCTCTTTGCAAAAAGGACAGAGGCCTTGGGAAAGAAATTGGATTGTATATAGCCCATTTAAGAATTAAAGTGTTCTGTCAGGGCTGCTAAAATTATATGAGACAGAGCCAATGAGAAGCTGAGATCAGAGGGTATATTAAATTCGTTGAGATATTGCCAGCCAGCAAAGATTATAGAAATGCTTTTTTAAAAACTCTAATTTTGGCAGTAGAAGGACATAGGCAAAAACAGAATAGGATAGGATGTTATGAAATATACTCATGTTTCTTGGGACAGCTGGAAAAAAAAAGAATTCATCTCTTAAAATAGCAATTTGCCCTTAGTACAGATACAATTTAAAATCTGCCAATAACCTCCTTAAAAAGCTGTGATACAAAGCAGGAGAAGTGCACAATAAAAACCAAACCTGAAAGTTCCCCAAATCCATTTAATTGGAATAAAGAGCATTCACATTAGTTCAGAACCCAAGTAGGAGTAAGAATGGAGAATATAACTACACTGTGCTACAATTGTTTTGCAAACTCAGATGGCTCGTTTTTAGCGCTATTGACTATTCCTGGCCATGCACAGGCTATATTTGCTGATTTTCCAAAAATTGCGATTTGAAACTGTACTGTATTTATTATTGAAGCTTTAGGTAATTCTTGGCATTCGGCATTTTTGTTTCTTTATTTACTTATTTACTTTTCCCATTTCTCTTTTGAGCAAATTTCCAAAATGCCAGCTGCCCAGTAAATATACTATAGTATAAGCACAACGTAGTTTAGATTTCTGGATCCTGAATTTCTAATTTGATTCCACATTTCAAATTTAGATTTGGCTCATTTTTTTTTAAATACAGATTTAGGGGAGAATTTTCCAAAAGTTTGTCTTGTAACAAAATGTTTATTAGAATTCTGTAAATATTTTCACCCCAACTCATGAAAATGTTTTTAAAACATTGACTGGTTACATAAAATGGAAAAAAAAATCAAAAAGAAAAAAAAAATAACGGGAATAGAAACTTTTAATTTCTCTCCTACACAGGACATCTTCCTACTAGCTCTGTCTCATAATTTTAGCTTAATGCCACCATGATACTGTAAATACTACAGAAGAAAAAGCAGGGGGGAGAAAAATAAGTTTCAAGGCAAGAAAGTGAGGCGGGGGTCTGAAAGGGTTCAAGAAAATAAAGACCCCCACCGTCTCACTAAAGGAATCAGATTAAATCCCTCACCCCCACCGGCTCCTGCCCGGTTTCTCTCCTCATGTATGTTTTCCTTTTTTTCCCTTCAATCCATTGTCTTTGTTTTCGGTTCCATGTTGTGTTTTCCCACCCACCTCTTGTTCTTTTGTGGATTTGTTCTGTTTTCTGTTCTTCGTTAGCTATTTACAAGTTCACAGTATGGGCCTCTCCCAACATGGCCACTTTTTGCCCCAGGATGAGTTGGGGTCATTAAATCTAGACCAATCTCCATCTTCCCACCCTGTCCCTTGCCTCCCTGGTGGGCCTTGACCCATCCATGGGGCTGGTTGGCTCCTCCTGTCCATTAGGGGTGGCTTTAGCTATTTCCAGGGGGCTGGAGGTGGCTTCTTTCAGCTGCTTTTTCTCCCCCAGCCACCCATGTGATGCTCTCCTGCTCCATGCGTCATGGCTGCTGTGGGGACGGAGTTTGTGGTTGCTGGACTTGAGTCCCGTTAGAGGAGACAAGCTTCTTGTCCTTGGAGCCATGTCGATGTTGTTCAGTTGAGATGTCTGATTCAGAGCGTCGAGACGGCTGGCAGCTGCGGGTTGGGGTGCCTGGGAAACGGAGCTGCTGCCCATTCTTTTCATCTAAATGTTGATGAAAGATCAAAGATTAGGTTAATTTCACCACCAACATCCCCTCATGACCCCAAATGTCCAGAAATGGGCCTCATCTTCTTTCTGTCCTCTACTGACATCCCAAAACAGATGATTTCAAAGTGGTACTTAGACTCATTTGTTAAAGGAAATACGCACTTTCAGAGTCCAAGTGACACCTTGTCATATACATACATACATACATACATACGTACGTACGTACGTGCGTGTGTGTGTGTGTGTGCGTGCTGTTCAGCTTCCTTCGGGTATTATCCCACGTCATCGTAGTGCTTTTAAAGTTGTAGCAATGTTTCAGCAGAATCTCATCTGCCATCATCAGGCTTCTGTATAGAGTTTGTATCAGAAGCCTGATGATGGCAGATGAGATTCTGCTGAAACGTTGCTACAACTTTAAAAGCACTACAATGACGTGGGATAATACCTGAAGGAAGCTGAACAGCACACATGTAAGTACCCGCGAAAACTTAAAAAAACAAATATATATATACATATATATATATCTCTCAACTAGAAATCTTTTTTTCTTTCTACAGGCAGAATCTCAAGGCAACCAGTCTTCCCTATTTTGTTTCCCCACCACATGTTTCTAAAAGTCCTTTGGATCTGGAGGCTTCACTTAGCTTTCATAAATACCAGCTATATTAACATTTACTGGTAGACTCTCACAATATGTTCCTTTTAAATGGATAGATGGATGGAAGATGTACCATCAATCTGGTGCTCTTAGTAACTACACAGATAGCTTTTCTTCAGGGTGGTAAATGATCCTAGATAATATATTTTATCTAATATATGGCAAAGAATTCAAAAGGCATTTTGTAAAGCATCTTGGAAAAGTTGCATTTTTAAACTTCAAGAATTTTCCCAGGTTGTCCCAAAGGCATGGAAATGCTCAGAGAAGTCAATATACCCAATACGATTCCAGTGAAATGAAGTGAAGCAATAGTGTATGGATGCACATACACATACATACAAGTAAACACAAAGATAACCCAGGAAAGCAGTTAAAGCAGATGCAGTGAGCTTTCTAGATGATGAAGCAGTTGCTTCAACATCTCAGAGAAGAGTACTCCATTTGCGCCAACATGCTTTGCAAATTGTCCTTTTGAATCCTCTGCGCAGCCTTAGAAATTCACTTAACTCATTCAAAAACAAGCAGGAACAGTCAGTTGTTTGTATGATAAACGATATATACAGCAGTGGTCACCAACCGGTGGGCCATGAGAAAATTTTGGTGGGCCGCAGAGAAATCTCACCCCAAGAGCACCCCCCCCCAAAGCAATTAATCCAGGGTGTGCAGAAACACAAGGTGCCCCACGGGAACCCTCCCCATTCACTTCTTACCTGGTAAACTTGCCTGCTAAATTTCAATTTTTCCTTTTTCCAGCCATCATCTGTTCTCTGTGCTGGGAGATTTAGATTAGCAAGGAAGCAGAAAATGGTGGATTTCTTGCTTTCCAGCTAGTCTTTAGGTCTTTGGCTCTGCTTTTAAGTACAGCGGACCTCCCTTAGGACTGAAGGTTTGCTTGCAAGCAAATTCAGTGCAGACTCACGGCAAGCAAATTTGAGAAACTGAGCTAGCTGATGGCAGATAGATAGATAGATCAATCATTGAATGATTCTGTGAGGAACTCAATCTGCCTGCTTTGCCTGATTTTGGGTAAAAGTTGTTCTTTTTTTATAAAAAAAAATATTTACATGCATGGTGTGTTGTAAGTTAATTTTGTGAGTTTGTTTGCTAACAAATTTTATGAGTTTTCTTGGGAGCAAATTTTATGTGACAGACTGAGCTAGCCGATGGCAGATAGATCTCTGAATGAATCTGTGATTCCATGAACAACTCAATCTGTCTGCTTGCTTTGCCTGATTTTGGGTAAAAGTTGCTCTTTTTTAATAAAAAAATTCAATATTTACATAAATATTTATCATATTTATATAAATATTTATAATATTTACATACAAGCCATGCCCAGCCATCCACATGACCACCAAGCCACACCCACAAATTAGGCCACACCCGCAGAACCAGTTAGTGGTCCCTGGGATCTAAAATTATGAGTTTGGTGGTCCCTGAGGTCCAAAAGATTGGCGACCCCTGATATACAGTAACACCTACCTGCAAGGGCTTGCACAGAAGGCTGGTCATGTGTGCTGAGTAGTTGTGCCTGAATCGTTTCCACAACCCGCTTAAACCGACGGCTGGGACCTAGAGAAGCAGAAGTAGGAACAGAAATGGAACAGATTCCATTTCTAAAAGGTCTAAAAGTAGGACGCCACTCAAGTCCGATGTTGGGAAGAGACTATTGTCTGTACTATGTAAGTGTACAGTACATATAATCCCTTCAGGATTATGAGTTGCACTACAACAGTTTGGAAAACAGCTAGGAACAGCTAGAAAAAATGAGTCTTTTCAGAATAGAACAGAATAACAGAGTTGGAAGGGATCTTAAAGGTCTTCTAGCCAACTCCTTGCTCAAAAAGGAGACCCTACACCATTCCAGATAAATGGCTGTCCAATCTCTTCTTAGAAACCTCCGGTGATGGAGCACCCACAAGTCTAGAGGTAAGCCATTTCCCCTGTCAGGAAATTACTCTTTAGTTCTAGCTTGGATCTTTTTTGTATTAAGTTTCCATCCTTTATTTCTTGTCCCACCTTCAACTGCTTTGGAGAATAGATCAACCAGCTCCTGTCAATATTTGGCAGCCTCTCAAATATTGAAAGACTTCTATCAAGTCATTCTCGTTCTTATGTTTGTTAAACTAGACATATTCAGTTCCTCCAACCATTCGACGTGGGTTTTGGTCTCCAGTCCCTTAATCATCTTTGTTGCACTTCCCTATACTTTTTCTAGAGTCTCAACATCTTTTTTGTATTATGATAATTAAAATCTGGACCAATGGCTCTTAAAAACCTCCAGATGTTAGAGAAGGTGCGATATTGCCTCTGGAATTACTTACTGCTCCTTTCCTGCTCCTTTCACATTTGTCTCCTCTGTAATGGTTAGAAAACAGTGAACTTAAAGCCAAAAGGCACAACGTGCACCGCACACACAGATACCTACATGCACACACCAACCTGGAATCTGCTTCTTTAGGCTTTGTATGCTTTTAATCAGAACTGCAAAATCTGAATGTTTGTAAACTCCAAAAAACATTATGGTTCCTAAAGATGACTCAAAGTGGGAGGGAGGACTTCCAGCTACCCACCTGAGATGAGGGTGAAGGTGACTGAATAGATCCCACTGTCCTTGTGTGCCTCTCCCCCCTCGGAGTAGCTGATGTCAACTTGGAATTTGACAGGTTTTTGGAAGACGGAGGGGCCACCCGATGATTTATATTCGGCCCGAAAGCTTGTTTGGGATATAACGCTGTGACTCAGGCTGGGGATCTGTAGATTAAGTGGAGACAAGCAATGTCAAGCTATAGACATCAAATGAAAAAAAATCTTCCTTTTAGTGTCCTGTTTACTCTAGCCTTCTCCACCCATCTGCCCTCAGTGTCAACAGGACCTTATCCTACCAACTAGCTCCATTTAACTTTTCAGAATCAATCCCAGCCCTCTCCTTTTCTTCCAGTTGAGCCCTTACTGAGAGGAAGGCATGTACAATATCAGCCTTGATGGAACTCAGGGGTTTGTCTTTGATGACCACAAAAATTTGTTCTTCTTTGTCTAAGTTGATAAAATTTCCAAACCAGGATTTCTTGGCAAGCCTGCAAAGGAAGAAGAGCAGAACAAAGCAAGGCAGTTTGGAAATAAATCTTAGAAAGATGCTTTGCTTGTCTCCACTGAAGATGATTCAAGGTATTTCTCCTATCATACATTGTGCAGTTATAAGGACATACATTCTTGTGATGTGTTGTTGGTACTGTACGTTCATGAGAAAGAGGGAGAAATCTAGACTTCCCATATTAGTGAACATTAAACACATTAATTCTGGGATAATATCATCATTTGGAAAAGCATTTGTAAGAACCATGAATGGAAGAAAAAAATGGCTGAATTCACCTTCCTCCTCTTGGTCTCTTCTAATACTCACTCTGGGGATGACTCTGGTGTAAGACTAGACATTTCTTCTGGTGTGGGAACTACAAGGAGAAAATGAGTAAATGTTAAATGGAAACAAGCTGTTCTCATTTCCTACCAATTGCAACTGTTCATAGTGACTGAGTGGAGCAAGTGGCCAATTTTACGTTTCTGGGTGTTACCCTAAGAGGACCTGACCTGGGATGCCCACATTGCAGCCCTGGTCAAAAGGGCCCAGCAGAGATTATCCTATCTGAGACTTCTCAAAAAACAACAACAGAATGAGAAACTGCTGGTGACCTTCTACCGCTGCACCATAGAGAGTATCTTAACTTATTGCACCTCTGTATGGTTTGCCAATTGCACCGTGGCAGATAGGAAAGCACTCCAGAGGGTTAATGTCATTGCCCAGAAGATCATTGGTTGTCCTCTCCCCTCTTCAGAAGAGCTTTATAGCTCCCGCTGCTTTAAGAAAGTTCAAAACATCCTCAAAGATCCATCTCATCCTGGGAACCCTTTTCTGAATTATTACTTTTTTTGATCGAGCAGATGGTACAGGACAATAAAAACCAAGGACAAAAAGGCTGAACAACAGCTTCTATCCCAGAGCAGTAACTACATTGAATTCTACTGTACAGTGCAATATTAATGCAATATCAGGGGTTTCCAATTCAATTGTATAGAATGCAAAGCATGTGTGTTTGTGTTTTACTTTTATAGTTATAATGTACCTGAAGATGGCATTTAATTTCATTGTACAAGGTGCAATGACAATAAACTAAACTAAATTAAACTGTTCAAAGCAGCTCATTTGCTACCAGATGCCAAGCATAAAAACAGGAAATTGCTTTTATTTTTCCATTCTTGTAAGAGTTGGAAGGGACCTTGGAGGTCTTCTAGTCCAACTCACTGCTCAGGCAGGAAATCCTGTACCACTTCAGACAAATAATTGTCCAATCTCTTCTCAAAAAATCTTCAGTGTTGGAGCATCCACAACTTCTGGAGGCAAATTGTTCCACTGATTAATTGTTCTAATTGTCAGGAAATTTCTCCTTAGTTCTAGGTTGCTTTTCTCCTTGATTAGTTTTCAAGCATCCAGATATTCCAGACATAAAAAAATCCCAGGTTCTTTTAAAGTGATTTTAAAAGACTTCCAGATCAATACAAAATTACATATTGTTATGTTACAACTCTCTGAAACCCATCCTGCTGGTCAGGTCATCTGAGAATTTAGTTCAGCAACATCTGAACTAAACTAAATTAGGCAATCCTCATTCAAACTCTACTTCTTGATCACACTTGTTGCTTTCTTCTTGACTATCTACAGCAGTGTTTCTCAACCTTGGGCATTTTAAGATGTGTGGGCTTCAACTCTCAAGAGTTCCCCAGTCAGCACAAAGCCCACACATCTTAAAATGCCCAAGGTTGAGAAACACTGGTCTACAGTCATGCTCAATTCTGATGTGGCTTTTTCTCTTTATCCTTCAGCACTTTCCCAGATAGACTGCCACTGTTTGGGCATGTCTTTTGCAAGTTGAGAAGTTGTGGTTCTATAATTAAACATCCACCACACACGCATCATCTCAGGGAAAGTATAACATACTCACCTTGCAGTTTCCGACGATGGAAGCGTGGGGAACCAAGGAAGCTGTTCTTGATAGAATTCAAGCGAGTTTTCCACGCCACACCGGCCACACCAGGACTGCTTGGGGGTGTTCCACACGGAGTGCCGCTGGGGCTCTCTTTAGGCGTGTGCACAGGAGTGCCGAGTGGAGTGGGGAGGGGGCTTCCCCGAGGGGAGGGGTGGGGAGTGACCTGCAGTACAGATTTGGGTGGGGGTTTAGTAGAGGGGAAAAAGCAATGGGGAGAGGAGGGTGGGTGAGGGGGTGGAGAGTTAGGAGGCAGGGGGAAGGGGGTGGAACATCGACTCTGGAGGGCCCCCTCCCTCGCTGGGCTGCCCTTGGCAGGAAGCGTCTGAGTCTTCACAGGGGCCGGGGGAGGTGATGGGAGAGAGAAGCTGAAGATGGGGCTCTGGGTGTGGGGAGAAATGGGAGGGGAGAAAGGTGAGGAGGGGAGAGCCGTGAGATGGGAGTGAGCAATGGCAGGTGACAATCTCATAGCCTACTCCCAAATGGTTTCACCATGTGGCCCAGATTTTGAGTTTGCCCGACTGTGGCTAGGACATATTACTCATTTTTTAAGGAATCAGCTTGCTTCAAGTTCTTAGGTCTTTGTTCACCTACCCCATCTTGTCTATATGTCTTCATTCATGCTGTAGCAAAGGTAACATCCCTGATTCTACCATGAAACTATATACGGTTGTCCTCCTGTAGTAGGTCCACACTTTGCCACTTAATCTTTTCCATATCACTTGTTCCGCAAACTGAGCTTGCCTTTCAACAAGACCAAATTTTTGCAATCTCTCTCAATTGGCTGTTTTTCCAACAGAATGCCAACTGTCAACTCTAAACCCTTTCCCAGATAAATCTCAAAACTCAAATTATTGTAAAGAGACACTATCAACCCTAGGAGTTTCTCCATGCCACCTTTTTCTGTATGGTCTTATTATGTTGCACACAGAAATTTGCTTGGATCTCAACTGCCAGAGATACATTATGCTGGTAATAACAATGCACTTTCTAATGTTTAAGGGCAGGATAGGTACTTGACATTTTATGGCATAATTATCTGCTTTAAAAAAACTATGTTTTCCACTGCAAATATAATCATGGTTCATTGCTAAATGCCAGCTAATAATAAAGCTAACACCTCGAGTGTTACAAGAGATAACACAAAAATATGGTTGATCGTTGTTCTGGTAGTTCTTGACTTATAACCATTTGTTTAGCCACTATATGAAGTTTCAGTGGCACTAAATTCTATGATTGTCATTTGAACCTTTCCTGCTGGCATCTGACAAGCAAAGTCAATGGGGGAAACTGGTTTTACTTAACAATTGCAATGATTCATTTAACAATAACGGAAGTTCATAAGATTGGGTGCAACTTATACAACAGCTACCTTAACTAGCAACAGAAATTTTGGTCCCAATTGTGGTTATAAGGTTAGGAATATGTATGCATGGGTATGGTTACTAAATAACAGATATCGGTACATATATAGAAGACTAATAAAGGACAATATTTGTAAGTCAGGGTTAGCTTCAAGGATCCTTAGTGTTCTCTGAGCTTACTTATTTTCTTGCAGACATTTCATTACCCAAACTAGGAAACATCATCAGTTCTGATGATATTACCTGGTTTGGGTAATGAAATATCTGCAAGAAAATAAGTAAGCTCAGAGAGCACCAAGGACCCCTTATACATATAGAACAAATCCACCATTTGTTATCCCAGTTAAGACAGCAGGAACACTGCCATCTGTACACCAGTACCAACAGAGCTGATCTGGATCAGGATATAATAAATCTGAGTGAAACAAAATCAAGTGAAGATGAAGATGTTCAGGATGTATAACAATCTCAGGAACAACTGTCAACAAGAAAAGAGATTCCAGCTCTGTCTGGAAAGTGTCTGGTTCAAACGAGGAATAATCTGGAAGACTTCTAAATCTATAACAGCAAAGAGAGTCAAACACAGATTCAGAATCCAGTGCAGGGCATGGGAGGGGAAAAGAGGAAATACTCTGAACTTTTTTGTAATGGGACTCCAGTGGAACAGAAGAGCGACAGCATTAATTGACATTAAGCAAGAAATATTTATGGGAGAAGCAGATTGACTCAATGGTATAAATCATCATGACTTTTCCTTATAACATTCTGCTATTTGATTTCCTTGGTACATGGAATCTTGGACTGATCTATGACCAGCAACCCTAATTTATGTTTTGGCAACGTTCATGACATTTACCAGCTGGATTTCCAGCAGTTTACAAATAGCTTGTCTGCTGATTCTGCTGACTCTGCTATCCGACTGCAACCTTTAGTTTAAAAGGACCATCTGCCTCCTGTAGTATCTGCCAGTGCTTCAGGCCTCATTGTTTAAACAGTGCTATCTAGTAGGACCCAGGAAGCAGAGCCTTCAGGAACAGAGTCTTCCCAGAGAACCACAAATCCCCTATCTCAATCTCATCTAAGCAAACCTTAAAAACCTCTGTTGCTTCCTCCAGGCCAGGGGTTGTGTGTGTGGTGGGCCTTTTCTGGGAAAGTTTTGTACTCAGGTCATGATTTTTGTTGTTGTTTCCAGACAAATATTTGTTGCTTATATCATTCCAATATTCCTTTTATTATTGAGCTGTTATGAAGTTGGAAGACCTTAGAAATTTGACAAATAAATGAATACATTATGGGCAGGAAAGAACTGTGATATGGAGGAAAAAGTGAATTCCCTTCTCTTTTACATGATAGTCTTCATCTCGATCTCCCAACACTGCAACTATTACTAACAAGCCCAAAACAAGCATTCATAGGACAGCTGGTTGTTCACAAAGTGTCTGCAGGCTATGATTTTAAAAAGTCAAGATGGTACGACTGAAGTTCTACTGCTTTTATGTGTAATGTGCATTAAAACACAGGTAAAGTTTGATCACATCATTATAGTCACTACTATTTTTTGATTACATCCCACAGACATCCTTAGTTGCTCAGATTTGAGTCTACTTTCTCCAGCCTAATCTTTTCCAGGGATATCCCAAGTTCCTATTCTGATGTAGTTCAATACCAGAAAGATTGTTATAATCTTGCATTTTGCCATCCAGACTAATTATAATCTTTTCCACTGACAAATCAACAATGTACAGATTGCTTAAATGAATAACTAAATCAAATAGGTGAGCAATGCCCTGCCCTTTAATCCTACCTCCTGCTTCAACATGTATCCAATTCCAACTTTCAACTCCAATTTTCCTCATCCAAGTTCTACATATACCTCACCTTTCCTTTCCTATTCTGTACCTTCTCCCTTCCCCCAATAGAAGTCAACAGGTGTAGCTATTCTCTAGCATGGAAATGTAGTCATGAAAATGGGGTGGGAAGTGAGTTGTTCCAGATGCATCTTCCGGCTATCGTTCATGCACTGTAGAGTACACATCACGTCTGCCAGGAAAACTAATGTAACATCCTCAACACCTCAGCAATTGGAACTAAGTGCAGGATGGGATGTCAACAAGACTGCTGAATCTAGGGATCATTTTTCCCAACTTCTTCTCCCTCCCAAAGCCTAATATTTTTTTGTCCATCATTGTCTTTGTCATTTTTTGCCACAATTGCTTGCTGTACCCATCCATCCCTTTAACCAGCATACTATTTCTTTTGCCTAGCTGACATACTCACCCTGGGGCTACTGAGGGGACTAGAAGATAAGCCAGTGGAGGCACCACTTACAGATCGAGACCTGTGGAGGGCAAAGACACACATGAGGATTAGTGCTGCCTTGGAAGGGAAGAAGATGGTGAAACACAGAGAAGAGGATGGGATGCATGTGAAACATCACTCTAAAATAGCATTACAAAATGCTTTCAACCATCCCACCGCCTGGCCCCAGTCAAAGGTACCCTAAAAAAGTGAAGAAGCTTTGAATATCACCAGCAGAAACTAGCAAAGATTGCCAAATATATATTGTATATCCTGAAATTATTTGATGTTCGCTACTAGTGATATTTGTTGTACAAATAGTACAACACAATTTACAATCACAATTGAGCCCAATGCTAAGTGAGACATTTGTGAAATGAGTTTTGCCCCATTTTACAACCTTTCTTGGCATAGTTGTTAAGTGAATTACTACATTTATCAAGTTAGTAACACAGTTGTTAAGTGAACCTGGCTTTCACATTGACTTTGCTTGTCAGAAGGTCACAAAAGGGAATAATATGACCCCGGGACACTGCAACCGTCATAAATATGAGTCAGCTACACAAGCATCTGAATTTTGATCATATGACCATGAGGGAATGCTGCAATGGTCATAAGTATGAAAAATGGTCCTGTCAATTTTTCAGTGCTTTTGTAACTTTGCATGGTCACTAAATGAACTGTTGTAAGTCGAGGACAATCTGTAGTTTCTGTACAAAATATATGCTTAACACACAACATTTCATTTTATATAGAGTAGGACTACATTTTGGACATTATGCAAAAACCTAGCTCTCTGAAGAAGCTGCTAATGCTAGGAAAGATAGAGATAGAAAGGTAGGAAAGATAGATAGAGAAAAGGGGAAAAAAAGAAGACAACCAGCAGGAATGGACTTGGTAACAGTGGTGATAGGTGCACAACTGGAAGATTTCAAGGTTGGGACAAATTGTCTTGGAGAAGATCAGTCTATGTGATTATTAAATATAAAAAAAATGACTTGATGGGACATTATCAAACAATCAAAATCTGCACAGTAAGAGACTATCAAAATATGCCAGTGATTTAGACTCGACGAGGAATCAAAAAAGTATTGAAAGAAAGCAGTAACAAACTACAGATAGTCCTCAACTTACATAGTTACACAGCACCGAAAAAAAGGACTTATGACCATTTTTCACATCTACAATCATTGCAGCATCCCCATGGTTATGTGATCAAAATTCAGGCACTTGGCAAATGACTCATATTTATGACAGTTGCAGTTGCCCCTTTGCAGCCTTTGGACAAGCAAAGTCAATGAGGAAGCCAGACTCACTTAACAAATGTGTCACTAACTTAACAACTGCAGTGATTCATTTAGCAGCTGTGGCAAGAAAGGTTGTAAAATGGGACAACATTCACTTAATTTAAATGTTAGCCAAAGAAATTTGGGGCTCAGAATTGTGGTTGTAAGTCGAGGATTACTTTCTGTATTCCAAGAGAAGAGATTTATATGTAGCTCAGGGCTGACCTGTGGAATCTTAAGTGGATTGTTGTTTGCAGATGTTTCATGACTTTAAGCAAACATCCATGCTCAGAGAGAACCAAAGACAGCATACTTTCATATGGTTGCCATGGAAGCAACATAATTAAAACCAGGAAGTTACTAAGTATGGAGCTTGATCATTTTTAAGAGATACATAGGTGCAACTTTTCCCCACATTTATGGCAGTATCTGGCAGGTCCCTCAAAGCTAAAGAGAATCAAAACTGATTAATACTTAGATGGGAGACACCAGAAAATCCTAAAACTGCAAACTGGCCTGAAAAGCTGAAGAAAAGTCCCAGAAGATGATAGTGATAAAAGGTTTCCATACTGTTGCCAAAAATGCTACATGGATGCGTCCCTGTGGTTAGCAAGAATTGAGTTTGGTTTTGAAAAATTTTATCTTAAATGTGTATGATCATTTCTAGAACAGCTTTGGAGGGTAGCCAACTCTTAAAATGTTTGCAAAATCCATTTTCAGTGGCCAGGAAGCACACTGAAAAGACAGCAAAATCTCCAAATGCCAGATCTAATGATCCTTCCCTGTCTTTCACACATACACATAGTTGGACACAAGCTCACCTCTGACTATGTTGTGCCATCTCTATGGCCCGTCGGGCTGGGACTGGAGAACCACCATCTGTAACGCTCAAGACTTCCATGGACTTCCGCTCAGGTCGGCGTTTGCCATGTCGGTTCAGCATAGGGGAGTCAACTCGCTTCCGAGGAGGGTCTGAAACACATAAAGGAGAAGGATGCAACAAGGCTTCCCTTTGGATGAACTTCGGAGGCTGGTGTTTATATAAGAAACATTCCATACTCAGAATAACAAATTGTTTGAATCCAATGTCCATCCACCATTCATTCATTCATCCATCCATCCATCCTATGGCAATGTTACATCAGCCACGAGACTACAATGCAAATCTAGAGTAATCCTAAAAACAATTCATTAGTGACTTAGGATGCAATAGCTCTGAAAAAAGTGATTTGTGACCATTTTTCACACTTATGACCATTGCAGCATCCCCATGGTCACGTGATTTACACTCAAATGCTTGGCAACTGACTCACATTTATGACAGCCACAAGCTACTGGGGTCATGGGATTATCTTCTGTGACCTTCTGACAAGCAAAGTCATTTGGAAAGCCAGATTCCCTTAACAACCGTGTTACTAATTTAACAACTGCAGTGGTTCACTTAACAAATTTGGCAAGAAAAGTCGTAAAATGGGGCAAAACTCATTTAATAAATTCCTCACTTAGCAACATAAATTCTAGACTCAATTGTGGTTGGAAGTCAGGAGCTACCTGTAGTTTGTCTGCCTGTTTACTAGCTTTGTTTGGTTCATGCTCGCGCGTTTCCCAAGGTGTGCGAAAGGAGAAGGAGCTAGATCCAAATGACCCATCCATTTATCCACCCACAGATGCACTCTTTTGAAAGAGCAAGAGAAGAGAATTTGGGAATGAAGATGAGCTACTAGGACTCTGGAAATTGTTAATTTGGAGGCTGAGTTCAAGGTGATTTTATCCAGGGGTGGGCTTCAAAATTTTTTAGCAACAGCTTCTCTGCCCAGCTGCTGGATGGGCAAGGCCTCCTGCATCAAGAGGAGTGGGGAGGGGGCGTTTTTGTCCTCTCTGGGCTCCAGAGGCTTTCCTTGAGCCTCCAGGAGGACAAAAACAGCCTCCCTGGGCTCCGGAGACTCTCTGGAAGATGGAAACGGGTCCATTTTTAGCCTTCCTGAACTTCTGGGAGGCCCATTTTTCACCCTCCCTGAGCCTCCACGCACACCCTGAACTTACCTGGATCCAAAACGGACCATGTGGGGACTCCTGGGAGGGGCAGGGTGAGAGGGGTGGGGAGGGGAGGGGCCAGGCAGGAGTGGGATTTGGGGATTGCAAACTGCACAGAATCTTAGCTAGGGGCTCTCCCGAACCCTGCAAACCCCCACCAGCCCACCCTGATTTTATCTGTAGATCATATCTGTAGATCATATTGCCTGAGAACCAACGTATATTCTGTTGCACAGGCACAGGGCAAGCTTCTTCTAACTGATTTTAAAAATCCAAGTTAAATCTACCCATTTTAAACATCCTAACATCCATATTCACAAATGGTAACTGCTCAGGGCACTGCTAAATGTTGTAAATACACACAGGTTGCCAAATGTTGGAATTTTGATCACATGACTGTGGGAACAATGCAACGATTTTAAGTGCAAGGATAGGTTGTGAGTCACTTTTTCAGTACTGTTGTAGCTCTGGACAATCAGTAAATGAATGGTTGTAAGAAACAAATTAAACGAATGGTTGTATATGAATGATTGATTGTATATGGGCAGAATATGTCTACAAACAGTAGAGCTTTAACCAAAGATATGTTGACATGTATTTACTTGCTGGTGTCATACTTCTTGTTTCCTCCATGTCAGAGATGAATAAAACTTGGGAACAGTTGTCATCACTTGAGTCAGTGTTTCTCAACCTTGGTCACTTGAAAACAGGTAGACTTTAACTCCCAGAATTCTGGGAGTTGAAGCCCTTCTAAGGTCCACCTGCCTTCAAGTCCATCTGCCTTCAAGTAGCCAAAGTTGAGAATAGTGCCATCATCAGTCATCATCACCACTGCTCTGTTTTTTTTTGGTGCTGATGAAGTAAAAGTTTCCCCCAAAATCTCACCAACATCATTGCGTGGAGGCAGATCCTCATCCTCACAGCTGGGATATCTCTCTTTGCGGTCAAGCAGAAGGTAATAAATCATTTTCTCCTGATTTTCTCTGAAGTGGAAAAAGGAAAAATGAGGGCTCATGCTTAGAATAAAAATGGGTTTATTGCCTGATTATAGAAAAGATATAGACCATTTTTTCTCTCCAATTATTCACACATGTTTTCTAACTGGCCTCTTCTCCCATCTTTCCTGCCTTTTGTCCACATACCCATCACAAATGAAACTGCAATTCTATTTCCTCCTTTATCAGACACCTTCTCTGATAATGCATCCACCCTAATGGCACTCTGCAAACTTTTTTTTCAAACATGGGAATTAAAATGGTGAGATGATTATCCCAGCTTCTCTAAGGAAGCACAGTTCTTTAAATATCCCAAATATGTTTCTTTCTTTCTTTTTAAATTTTTAAAAATAAACTTTATTAAAGATTAAAAAATATGTACAATGCATAATATAAGACATTCCATTGCAAACAAAATCAATATATAAAACAATGAATAAACATAAAACATATATGTTTCTAATCAATTAAATGGCGTGTCCTTTTCTCAAAAACAATTTTTCTAATATTCATTTCTTGTTTCTGGTAACTACTCTTAGTCTAATCACTTTATTTTTTCCATTCCTTATCTTTTTAGTTCCTGGTTTTTATCTTTAATCCAATTGTACCATTTTTTCAAAACTACTATATTTTGAATCTACCTGGGTAAGTATGTCCATTTCAGTGCAGTCAAGGACCTTCTGAATTATCAAATTGTTTGTTGGCATTTCAAATTGTTTGTTGGCACAATCCTTCCAACATTGTGCCAGCGCAATTCTTGCTGCCATAATTATATGAAGAATTAGATATTTCATTTCTTTTTCATAATAACCTTTTATCATTCCCAATAAAAATATTTTGGCCTTGAATTCTAGTTGAATATTTGTAATTTCTTTTATCCAAAATCTAATTTTTTCCCCCCAGTATTTTTTACTTTTTGGGCAAAGCCACCAAGCGTGGAAAAAGGTACCCCTCATTTGCTTACATTTCCAACAAAGCAGGCTTAAGTTTGGGTACATATTAGCCAATTTTGAGGGCACCAGATACTACCGATAATACTCAAATGTTTTTTTCAACTGGACCTTGGTTTTTTTGTTTTGTTTTGTTTTTGTTTATTTGAACTGAACTGAACTGAAAAAGTTTCATGAATGAGAAGCAAAACATCTTCAACGAAAAACAATGTCAAGTTGCCTTTTGAAAAAAAAGCATCTTTGGGACAACCGTGGCCTGGATGACTGAGAATATCCATAGGCAGTTCCTCCAATAAGACAAAAAAATCATATTTTTATAATCTCACCAAAAGGACTTAGAACGCTGCATCTCCTCAGCAAAAGGAGCAAAGCTTAAGGAAAGGTTCTTATGGCCCCATTCAACCACACACCCCAGTTCCTCACCCTTCATTTTGCAACTCTTGCTTTAGCTTGTTCTTATCACGGAAACAGCCCAATGAGTGCATGCTATCCAACACATCAGGGTCCAGCTCACTGACTGACTGAATCCGTCGGATGGCTACCTTCCGAGGGATTGGTTGTTCTGGTTCTGGTTCATTCTTCCCTCCCCTGTAAGAAGAAGTAGTGTGTAAATCAGATAAAAGAAAGAGACAACCCTGTTAAAATCTTGAGGAGTGAGATAAAGAAGTCAAGACATCTGGCAAAAGCCATTGTCAAAAATGATTCATTTTCAGGGAAGTGAAAGCAATTGGTAGATTTCTCAAAATCAAGTTCATAAAGATTTGGAAATAGGATATATCCTTGCCATTTACCCAGTCTTAAAACTATCCAGCCCACCAGAGCATAAAGGCAGAGTATGTTATGGATCCCAACTATTAAGGAAGTACACCTGGTACTACCTAGGAAAAGGGCCTTCTCTGTGGTGGCTCCCTCCCTCTGGAACATTATTTCTTCAGAGAGAGGATTGGCTCCCATCTTGTTTCTTTTCTGCAAGGTCTTGAAGACATAGTTCTGTCATTTGAAGGCAATAAAGTAGCTTGTTTGATTCTATTTTTTGCCATAGAGTGGGGATGGGATTAAATTGTGGGCTTTTAACTGTGGATTAACTGTGTGAATTGGGCAGCTATATAAATTTGGTTAATAAATAGTATAAATCAGGTCAGTTTACTGATTTAGCCCCAATATTTCTTATTTGCTTTTCTGTAAAAATAATCCAAATCTGCCTATAGAAGCAGCAGCAAGATAAGGCAGCTTTGATTATTTTGAGCATTAATTATTTTAACTCTTCTGAATTTGAGGCTTAACTGGCCATGTAAGAGGCTGGAATTAGAAGCCCATACTCTTCTCCTGAATTATGTTCTTCCCAAACAATATATATCAATGAAAAAGTTGGGTTAACTCTATGCACCATCGCCAAGTTGCCAAAGTTTGTATTTATGGGACCATGTTTGTACACCTGGTACATTTTTTCCAATGGTTAATAACTATATAGATCATAACAGTCTATATGTTTAGTAGATTTTTCATGAACATATAATCTGGACATGTATTGAAAACTCATTTTTTTTAAATTCTATAGTCATATTTTAAAATATTATAGCTCATATATAGCTAAATAAATATAATTACAGGTAGCCCTTGACCTACGACCTCAGAGGGCCCAAAATTTCTGTCGCTAACAAGGCAGTTGTTAAGTGAGTCATGTCCCATTTTATGACCCTTTTTGCCACAATTCTTAAGTGAATCATTGCAGTTAAACAAATCATGAGGTTGTTAAATGAATCCGGCTTCCCCTCATTCACTTTGCTTATCAGAAATTCCCTAGGAAGGTTGCAAATGACAATCCTAGGATCCTGAAACACTGTAACTATTATAGATACATGCTGGTTGCCATGTTTGTTCCCGTGACTGTGGAGAGCTGCAACCATTGTAAATGCGAGAACTGGTCAAAAGTCACTTTTTTCAGTGCCATTGTATCTTTGAACTATTACTAAGCAAATGGTGGTAAGTCAAGGACTACCTGTATTCACTTTTGTCTTTATTAAAGCTTTTTGCTCTCTTAAATAAAAAGCTAAATTGAAAGGGCATTTTAAGTTGGAACCTCAAAAACCAAGGAGATGTTTTCTGGCAAACAAAAGGTCAGGAATATTCCTCTCTGTTGGTCATGCTGGCTTGTTGTTGACTTCTGAAGAGCCACAATGGGGCTCACCCCTATCTAGACAATGATGACATTAGTAGAGTGGGATGTTGGGATTTCTGCTGATATCTTTGTCTCCTCTAAGAGACCTTCTCTCACCTCTGGTATGTGAAGGCAAAAAATACTGAGATCTTGATCTATATTGAGATCTTCTCAAAGAAGGGAAAAGAGAATCAGCTGGAAATCAAATACAGTCCTGAAATACTCACAAGAACCACGGGTGTTTCTGAATCTGTTCCAGCTAAAGCCACCACATGGAGAAAAATAAACCAACATTAGGCTCCTTTTCGCAAATATTATTTTTTTAAAAAGTTACAAACCATGACTGCTCTATTCATCACTATCACTCATTATTAAAACATGTGTTATAATAAGCTCCTTATCTTCAGATACATTAAAATAAACAGAAAGCATTAACTGAATCTTAAAATAGATTTGCTTCCCAAAGCCAGGGGCAGAAATATAACATGTGGGGCAGAATTGCTCAACTTAGAGATGGCTCCTTAAAATCTCTTTACACCTTTCTAAAACTTGCCATCAAGTTATACTGTTTGAATCATGAGGAGATGTTCTAGAACAATATTAGCTATACTCAATTGTTTCAATCAAATCCTAATTAAATTTCAATCCCACCAGATCATATAAAAATCGACCATATCAGGGAAGATCTTCTCAAATTCCTTGTGTCACTTTTGGCCAATAAAGAACTATTCTATTCTGTTCCGTTCTGTTCTATTCTGTCCTATCCTATCCTATCCTATTCTATCCTATCCTATCCTATCCTACTCTACTCTACTCTACTCTACTCTACTCTACTCTACTCTACTCTACTCTACTCT
>BLBF01000050.1:5249332-5262720 GCA_015471245.1 Laticauda colubrina | reverse complement strand
CTACTCTACTCTACTCTACTCTACTCTACTCTACTCTACTCTACTCTTATTCCTATTCCTAACTGTCCTATTGTGACAACTATTATCCTATTGTCATATTCAAGAGTGGCCCATCCCCGGGGGTGGTGGGGGATTCCTGCCTGTAATCTGAAATGGTGCTACTCAGGGGCCCAGAGCCCTCCAGCCAAGCCTTCTCCTCCCTCCATTCCTCCCAGTCTTGGGAAAGACAGGATGACTCACACTGAGACGTTTCTCTGGCTCCACCTCGATCATGCCCCGCAGGAGATTCTGACAGTCTGGCGGAATGAAATGGGGCATGTGGAAAATCCCACGTTTCACTTTTTCCAAAAGCTGCCGTAGGTTGTCATCGTCAAAGGGTAGCGCCCCCTGCAGAGGAGAAAAGGGTGAAAGAAATTAAGGCCAAAGAAGCTCCTTCGGATTTCAGGTTTTCAAGGAATTCCTTGAATTAGCATTACAGGTATTCCTTGAATTACAACTATTTGTTTGAAGTTACAATCATAGTCATGTAATAAAAATTTGGGCATTTTGGCAATCATCATGTATTTACAATGGGTGCAGCATCCCAAAGTCATGGGATCACCATTTGTAACCTCCCCAGATGGCTTCTACAAGCAAAGCCAATGGGGAAAGCTGAATTTGAATCAGAATAGAGCTGGAAGGGACCTTGGAGGTCTTCTAGTGCACCCCCCTGCTCAAGCAGGAGAACCTATACCATTTCAGCCAAATGGCTGTCCAATTCCTTTTTAAAAACCTCCAGTGATGAAGCACCTACAACTTCTGAAGACAAGCCATTTCATCAATTAATTGTTTTCACAGTTAGAAAGTTTTTCCTTAATTCCAGGTTACTTCCCTCCTTGATTAGTTTCCATCCATTGTTTCTTGTCCTGCCCTCTGGTGCTTTGGAAAATAAATTAACCCCCTCCTCTTTGTAGCAGCCTCTCAGATACTGGAACACTGCTATCACATTCCCCCTAAAAGTCCTTCTTTTCTCTAGACTAGCCAAACCCAAATCCTGCAACCAATCTTCATATGTTTTCATCTCCAGGGCTTTAATCATCTTAGTTGCTCTTCTTTGCACTTCTTCCAGAGTCTCAACATCTTTTTTTTGTAATAAGGTGACCAAAACTGGATGCCATTAATGATCACATGATGTACTTAATTGCAGTGATTTGCTTAACAACCATGGCCAAAAAGGTCATAAAATCAGTCACGGCTCACTTAATAATGGAGATTCTGATTTCAACTGTAGTCATAAGTCAGGGACTAGATGAAAATGCCCAAACACTGTTTAAACATGAAGCAGTGCAATACTGGTCTTTTTGCCCTCATCTTCTTTACTAATTTTTCTCTCTCCCTTTCATTGCCCTCTCCCTAATATCAAACATTCTCAGGACAACAATCAGAATCACTGGGAATTGGCCAGTACAAGTAGTCCTTGACTTACAACCATTCATTTAATGACATTCAAAGTTACAACAGCACTGAAAAAAGTGAGTTATGACTGTTTTTCACACTTACGACTGCTGCAGCATCTTCATGATCATGTGATCAAAATTTGGACACTTGGCAACTGACTCATATGACAGTTGCAGAGTCCCTGAGTTATGTGATCCTCTTTTGCAACTTTCTGACAAGCAAAGTCAGTGGGGAAGCCAGATTCACTTAACAACCATGTTGCTAATTTTCCAACTGCAGTGATTCACTTAACAATTGTGGCAAGAACGGTCATAAAATGGGGCAAAATTTTCTTCACAGACCTTTCACTTAGCAGCAGAAATTTTGGGCTCAATTGTGGTAGTAAATCAAGGATTACCTGTATATAAATTTAATAAATAATAATAAAAATTATAATTATTGCAGGTAGTCCTCAACTTTTCAACACAATTGAGCCCCAAATTTCTACTGGTTAGCAAGACATTTGTAAAGTGAATTTTGTCCCATTTTATGCTCTTTCTTGCCATTAAGTGAATCAGTGCAGTTGGTAAGTTGGTAATTCTGGGAGTTGAAATCCTCAAGTCATAAAAGGGCCATAGTTTCCCACCCTTGATCTAAATGGATTCCTTGGGCAGAAGACAGTAGTACTAAATGGGGAATTAAATGCCAAGACTGAAAAAACATTTTTGGGACAAGCTTACCACCAGGAGGGCGAAGAGGATAACACCACAACTCCACATGTCCGCACGACGTCCATCATATTTCTCCCCCTAAAGAGCAAGAAGCAGAGATTGGGGTTTTGATAATTGGTTTGGGGAGGGAAGAGAGCAGATTTCAGGAATCAGTGAAATATAAGAAATCAGAAGTAAGGGCGGGAGCTTTTTCCAAACATTAAGAGCAACTGCAAAGGGGAATAACTATAATAATATATTTATAGTATAATACATTTTTTTTAAAAGCCACTAAAATGATAGCTGTTCTTCACTATGTCCCCTCTGGGAAGAGAGATAAAGGGAAGAGACCTCCAGATACCCAGAGGAAAGTTTACTTTCTGATTAAGGGGCGTTTGCAAAACCTTATCACCATATATTAGGTTGACATTCCTTGGAAATCCATGTGTTCTTATGTGAATCTGGAGATTTCTTTTCCTCTGATTTCCCATGGTTGGCTTTTCCAGTATTTTTTTAAAAATTAGGATAGTGCCCTTGCCCAGTAGAATCTAAGTTTCAACTTATTCTTACTAGCTGGGAAAAAGAAAGCAGTACAATTCTTCTGGATCAGGTTTTTGATGAGACTGGAATTGTATATATACATGAGTGCGTGAAAGTACATGCATATATGTACAAGTTCATTACAATAACTAAAATAATTCAATTATAGGTAGTCCTTGATTGGTTGAATTTTTGATGGATTCAAAGTTCTGACAGCGCCACCCAGAGTCATTTGGTCGTATTGTGGTCACTTGGCAACTGGCCTTCATTTACAGTCTTTGCAGTGTCCCGCAGTCACATAACAGAAATTTACAATGGTTTTTGCCATTGTGGGTAATATATTCAATTAACAATTTGTAAAAACAAATTTACAATCACAGAAGTAAAAGTGATGTTTACTTCTGGTTTGAACAAAAAAGGCCATTGTGGGTAATGTATTCAATTAACAACCATCGCCCCCAAAAAAGGTTGCAAAATCAGGCATGGTTATATGGTGACCTGCTTAATGACTGGTATGACTTATTACCATAATTCCAGGCTCAATTATGTTCACCAGTCAAGGACTACCTGTATAACTTTACAAATATTTAATTTCTACTTCTGGGTTTGTTCTAGAGTACAATTTTGACTCAAACCAATATATGTTATTTAAATTATTAAAATTATCTGTTTGAATTGTCTGAAATATTGTGTCATGCTGTGAAACTTAGGTGTGTTCATCTTTACAATCTGGGCTGACCCTCTAAATCTTTTTAAGTTATAACTCCCAGTGGTCTTAATGGCAAAGGATGAATGCTGGGAGTTGTAGTACTAGATGGATGGCCACAAGTATATAATACATAATTGTTCCAATTGAGGGGGAGGGGGCAATTGAAGCAGGCTAAAGCTGATTTTGAGGGGCTCCTTGCTCTGATCTATTGGACAAGGGGGGACGGGGGAAATCAGATACCAACAAAGATAAGGCGAGGGCACTAGGCCTGAATCCTTACCTTGATCACCTCTGGACATGCATAGTGAGGAGAACTGCAGCCCAGCATTGGGGGCAGAAAAGAAAGAAAGACAGAGAGATAGGAAGAGTGAAACGCTGAAGAAAGCTAACCCATAGGGCCATGGGTTCAACAAGCATGTGAGGAGAAGTCTGTGAAATATACCACCCCTCCCAGTCTAAGATGGGTTATGGCAATCCTTGACTTTGAGATGTTTGGTAGGTTTCAGGTGCCAGGATAAACCTTCCTTGGCATCTTCGAGTTAATTCTGGAGTGGCCAATTATCCTACTAGATGGGAGTTGCTTAGAATTGCAGCTGAACCCATGTGGTCTGGAGAAGACCATTCTAGGCCATTCCACACAAGTGGCTTCTTCAGCAACTTCTCCACATTTCTAGAAGTGGTAGAATCTTTTCTTCCCTCCCACTAGAGACAAATACGTCCCTTCTTTGAGGACAGTTATCAAATAAAATTCCAATCTCCTAACTCAGAAATATGAAGACCAAGCTAAACTTGACATTTACACAATTAGGAATTGTGGAAATGACTTTTTAAAAGGAAATGATAGCTGTGAGGAAGGAAAAATCTTGGTTAGGGATTCTGGCATTACAGAATCAACTTCCTCAACAGATGTCATTTGTTTTAAGAAAAAAGCACCATCATTGCACATAGGAGCCATGGTTGATGCAATTGGCTACATCTATTGGCTAAATTTCACTCCCTATGTATGTTCTAAGACCATAAATTTGGGGTTGAATGGGAGGAATTTTCACATCCAAGAAAATATGATTTGCATTTTCATTGGTAGTAAACTTCTTCTGTCCTACATATGGCAGAGCTTTGATGAATTTGTCTCTCTACTTGCAAGCAAAGGAGCAATTCACATTTCAAATATTAAGTAACAGCAGATATTTCTGGTTCATTTACATTTCAATGACAATGGTAATGTGTGACAACAATTCCATCTAAAGTCAAGGAATAGCTTACCTAGGTTCCCAGGCATATATTTCCTTCCTGTTTCACTTTTTACATGTCCACTACATTGGACACATTGGTATTCCTGCAATAATGTGTGACTCAACCCATGCAAGGAGCCATGTGACTGACTTCCTCCCACTTCCCTCAGTCTCACAAGCCAGCACGACTCAGTTTTGAGGATGGCTCACCCACAACTTGTTTCCAGCAGGCTATCTCCGACCTGCAGGGAGGCCATGCCGAAATCTGCAATCCGAATGTTGTTCTTCTCATCCAACAGTAAATTCTCAGGTTTCAAGTCTCGATGGCTGAAGGGGTCCAAACAATACCCAATGGAGATTGATCAGTGGCAAAGCTCATGGGCGTGCACATACACAAACATGTCTGAACTTGTACCACTAAATCCCTTAAGTTATTACATGAATGACTCTCCAATCTCCACCCAGTGGGAGTATTAGATCAGTATTAAGTATTTGCCCCCTCCCCCACTTTAGGCAATGCTGAAGTACAGATTAAGGATTATTTTGTTTGCTTAAGTGATATGCAAGTGCTCTACTGAATATTGTATGACTTGTGGCACAATTTTGAAATCTATTGCAACTCAAGGATCCCAACCATTCTCAAGATCTTTTGCATTATTTGAATCAAGTGGAATAAGACATTGTTTGCATAATAATGCTGACAACTAATGAACTCAGTTTATCCTAATGCATCATGCTAATCTGTATTATAATTTATGTTAATGGTTTATTATGTCACATGAGCCAATAGAATTTGGTAAATTTAGGAAATCATGGGGAAGAAAATGAGTTGGGTAAGGCTATCCAATTTAGCTTATTTAAATATTAAATAGTAGTAGAATATTAAATAGAGCAATACTAAATAGTAGAAAGTCTAGTTTTGAGACTTTTGCAACTCAGATTTGGTATCCTTACATTAAAATGCCATTTGAACAGAAAGACTGTTAGCTTGGCAATGTACCCTTGATACACCAGATATTTCAGTGTATTTCACTAGATTCCCTTGCTAATTTTGGGGAGATCATTAAAACTCAGCAGGTTTCTTTAGGTATAGAACAAGCAGTGTAGTCTGATGTATTTGGATTAACAATTTTTGAATTATTAATCCCAAGAGTGCCAAGTTAGCTCCTTTCAATCTTTCATCTATTCTTCCTCCTCAATGAAGCTGTAAACTGGAACTGTGATTTTACTAAATTTATTGGTTTGGAAAATAATTTTCTCAGATGCTAATATTATTTCCAACTATTTATTCACAATTCAAAACAATTTATAACCCAGAGATATGCTTTTAAAAAGCATATCAGGGGAGTCAATAGAAATTATCTAAAAAATAGGGTTAAACTATATGTATCCTAAGTTAAATGAAGCCAGGAATAGAGGTGACTACAAAGCTTACATAGATGCCTACGCCAAACTAATGAGGTCCAATTCAGCCAGGAGGGGAATAAAGAACTGTGGGGCCATCAAGATGACTGTGTTTCATGTTCTCCATGATTTGATTGATAGCCTATGAGCAACAAACAGATGCAGAACATGCTAGATGATGTGACTAGAATATCTACTGTTTCCTGTTCCTGTGCTTGAAATGAAGCTTGATCTGCACCTGCTAGCAGAACAAAGTGATTCTCAGCCAATGGCACAAACTTCATAGATAGGATTTGGAAGTACAGTAGATTGTAGACTGAATTCCCAGGAGGGAGGGGCTTCATTCCAGAGGGCAAAGAGTTATCGAAGTATGGAGAGTTTGGTAGCGAGGAAGAGAGTTAAAAAGGCTCCTCCCTAGTGATTCCCAGAGTATATCTATAAAGATGCAACTAGTTGCTTTAGTTTGGCAAGACTTCTACCTATGGGTGAGGAATAATAAAGGAAACTACTCAGAAGTAACTCAACCATCATTCTCAGTTCCCAGGAGCCTGACAAGAAGTGATGGATGGGATATAGGATAAGTTATTAAAATGTTAATGAAGTATTTAAAACTTTGACTGGATGGGACTTAAACTGTGAAAGTCTGGAAACCACTGCATTTATTAGATATTACATTTTGCCAGAAAAAGCATCCACTCCCAATATTTACATATCATGCTGTGATCAAAAGACAAGAAAACCAATGATCATCTGGTGACATAGGGAAACATGTACTTTAATAAAGAGTAAATTGGCATGTCAATTATTAATAGGATGCAGGGATGGGAGAAGGAACAATAATTACTATAATAAGTATTGATTTTTCTTTATCAATGATAATTCAAAGTGGCCGGTAGCATTAAAAACTAGAGACACAATAAAAAAATCAATAGAACACCAATAACAAAGGGGGGATGACCACAAGACAATAGAGAAAAATAAACCCCAAAGACAAATGTTTTTCCTTTCTTTTCCTGCAGGAACAAAACGAGATACTGTAAGAGCTCATAATAACAAAACAGTCAGCTCACCATATAGAATAGCTGTGGCAGAAATCCAAAGCTGAGACAATTTGTCGGAAAAACTTCCTGGCTTCCTTGGGGGTCAGGCGGCCTTTCTTAACCAAGTAATCGAAAAGTTCACCTCCTGAGACGTGTTCCAAGACAAGGTACCTAACACATTAGAAGTCCAGAGACAGCATGACCAAGAAGCAAGGACAAGAATTAAAAAGAAATTGAAAATCTATCAGACCACCATGGGAGCAAACTCAGAATCCATTCAAACCAAGGCAAAACTATTTTCTTTGCAAAGAAAATTAAAAAGAGAAAGAGAGATGTAACCCTTTGATCTCGAGAGTTAAAAAGAGAAGGGGGGAGTGGGGGAAATATAGAATTCAAAATATTTTATATTGCTTCACCATGACTGAATCGCCAGCTTCTATGCAACCTCAAACAGAGAACAAGCAAAGCTCATTCAAGCCATGGCTTCAGGTTTTTTTTTAATAGGAAAGACTTCTGTTTAATAAATGTTGTGTACAATTAGCTGTACATGGGTGGCTGAGTAGCAGCTGGGTGTGCTCTGAGTGAAGGAGATTCTGGCCATTGGTGAAATTTAAAAAAATTCTCTACTGTCTTCATGGGCGTGGCTTGGTGGGACTCAGTCCCTAAAAGGAAGAAGGCAGGTGAGCGTGGGTGGGACCAACTGATTCAAATCGTCCCTATCACCTCTATGAACTGATTCAAATTGTCTCTACTACCTTTTCCAAGGTGGTGCGAGGTGGTTGAATTTCACCCTGGTTCTGGCCTTGGCTTCCTAAAATGTGTTTCTTGCATAGGTAATCCTCAACTTATGGACATAACTGAGCCCACAATTTCAGTCATAAGTCACAATAGACATAAAGCTGGACCTGATTTTACAACTTCTTTTTGAGGCAGTCGTTAAGCAAACACCAAAGTCGTTAAGCAAACCCATTGTTCACTATGAGATGTCTGAGGAGATTTTCAGTCGTCCAGGTCACAGTTGTCTCAAAGATGCTTTTTCAAAAAACATCTGGACTGTTTTTTTTCCTTGAGGAAGAGGAACAAAACGTTTTGTTTCTCATCCAAGAAATGTCATCAGTTGTGATTTTGGGGAAGGTGGAGGAGAGCAAAATGGAATGGAATGAGAATGAGAAACGAAATGTTTTGTTCTTCTTCCTTGAGGAAAAAACAGTCCAGTTGCTTTTTGAAAAAAACTCCTCTGAGGTCACTATGAAACCAGAAGTATAATGCTGGTTTCCAGGAAAAATATTGTAAAGTCATGTCACCCCAGGGTGCTGCAAACATTTGAAAATGCAGCCATTTTAATGTGGAGGGGAAGGTTGGGTGGGATATCAGAACTTCAAAACAAGTTCATACTTCCATTTTTGAAATTCTCTGTAACTTTGAATGGTTATTAAGCAACTGGTCATAAGTCAAGGATTACCTGTGCATGAGGACAACTCTCACACCTGGCATTTTGACATAGCAATAGTACTTAGCAATAGCACTTAGACTTTACATATTGCTTTACAATGCATTTTATAGCCCTCTCTAAGCGGTTTACAGAGCCAGCCTATTGCCCCCAAACAATCTGGGTCCTCATTTTACCAACCTCAGAAGGAGGGAAGGCTGAGTCAACCTGGAGCCTGGTGAGATTCCATCTGCCAAATTGCAGGCAGTTGGCAGTCAGCAGAAGTAGCCTGCAGTACTGCTCTCCAACCACTGCACCAGTGTGACACATAACACTGTAATTTTAGGCATGTTTAATTTGAAAGTTAATTTGAAATTCTGCAGTGTTGATTGGGAATTAATTCCGAAGACCGACAGGTCAGTATATCCACAAGAAAATCACTTCCATTAAAGTCAATTAAACTTCCAGTGGAGTAAATAAGTAGTGAGGATTATGATTAAAAGAGAATTTTTGAGCCTGAAATGTGACAGGTTGAGAAAGTTGAGCCTGAAATGTGACATTTTCAATGTTATTTGGCTGAATTTTTATGAATAAAATAAATAAATGTTCATTTTAATAACAGTATATATTTTTAAAAAGACTCTAGCATAGCTTAGATCATCATTGGCTATGTTAAACTGCACCTCTTATTATCTCCAACCAGTGCACTCACCAGTTTGACTGGGCAAAGATAAGCTACATGGCTTAAAATGAAAGCTTGGAAAGCTAGCCAGAAGTTTAATAATACATCTCCCCAATATTAGCCCTAATACACATATACATATTTTCTCCCCATGCGTTCCCTTTATCCTATGGCTTTGTTTCTCTCTTTATATCTCCTCCCATTGATTCAGAAGAGGATGACAAAGAAAGCTTATGTGTAGAGGTCTGGCACTGCCTGGTATATTGGACAGCTATCCTGCAATTTCCCCCCCCCTCCCTCCTTCCCTCTCTCCCTCCCCCTCCCTCTCTCTCTCTCTCACACACACACACATACACACACGCACACACATGCGTACATACATATGCACGCGCGCGCGCGCGCACACACACACACACACACACACACACACACACACACACACACAGAGTAGCTCTGCCATTCTGGCAGCATTCACACCCAAGAGAAATACAAATATCTTCCACCTAGGAAACTGTCGCTTTGTGCCAGGAATTTCAGAAACAGATGGGAACACAACTCCTTTCTTTTTATTGGTCCTGCACCTTTCCAGAAATGAAGCTTTTGAATTTCAATTACTTTAGCAAAATTGGTGGAAATGGTTATTTCCTGTCTTCTGCTATCCTCTCTCCCTCCCCATTCAAAGAATGCCAAATATAAATTTGAGGAGGAGGGTGGAAGGTAGCCTCAATCTGTTAGGAGTAAAGGGTGTAATTGGATTGGTAAATACTTTGGGATAAATAAATCTTTAAAAAGCTTTAAGAATCCACTTCAGAACAGCCTTCATAAAACCACAGGTCTTTGGCTGTTGTTTATCACACTTTAACTTGGTCTGCCTTCAAGAAGAAGTCCAAAACTGGCCCTGTATTCAGATAGATGAGGTCATTGCCTCAGACAACAGACGTTAAGCAGGTGGCCAGCTGTGAAGGGAGCCTTCTGTCTGTTCTTCTTGAATATCAAGCTGTTCCTTTTTGCTCATAAATAGAGCCATGGATGATGCTTCACCCTTTCTTCTGTGCCTGCTAAACTATTATGTTGCAAGTGTGGAAATGATACTATCCCATGGCAAATGTTGAAGCAACCCTTAATGGCCAATCCTGCTCTTCTTTATATGAACATCAAATATCAGGAAAAAGAGTTTGGGGAAGGTAGAATAATACCTGAGTGGTAACTCATGTAGGTTTGTTGCAGGCAACATTGTGATTAAGAACGTAAGAGGGGCATTGAATCATACTGATTGGGGAAGATGGAGGGGTTAATGACTTTACACATTGCACAAATCCAGGGCTGTTTCACACATTAATTAGTAGTCTTTGGCAATTATTTGCAATAATTTTAAACTGAAACTACAATTTTCACATTGTCTGTGCTACAAATTAGATTTCAGTCTGCATGTTGTTATATTTATATATTTATGTATCAATTCATGTTTTTGTAAGTCTGGAGTTGTAATCCCTATAGCTACATATATGACTGGAAAGAAGGCCCCACATTTCTCCTGTGTGTTCAATCCTCAGCAAGCAAATCCATAGAATGAGATTACAATATTCCAGGTTGGAATGTGGCTAATTTCTAGAAAGAACTACAGGTAGTCTTTGACTTACAATCACAATTGAGCCTAAAATACCTATTGCTGAGTGGGACAAGTGTTGAATTAGTTTTGCCCTATTTTATGACCTCTCCTGCCACAATTACTAAGTGAACCACTGCAGTTGTTAAGTTAGTATCATGATTGTTAAGTGAATCCGGCTTCCCCATTGATATTGCTTGTTAGAAGGTCACAAAAGGTGATCACGTGACCTCAGGGCACTGCAACCTTCATAAATATGAGTCAGTTGCTATAATGATCATAACTGTGGAAAACAATCAGAAGTCACTTTTTTCAGTACCATTGAAACTTCGAATGGTCACAAAACAAACTGTTGTTAGTCAAAGACTACCTGTAATTCACTCTGGCAGGTATGTATCCAGGGCCCCATTTGCAAGTGGGAGGCCATCTGCCAATAAATACCTACAAGTATTTTTTGTTCTCGTAGACATCATGAAGTTTGAGTACGTGAGGGTGTTCAATCAGCTTCAGAATGGCAATTTCCCGTTCCACCTGCAATGGAAGAAAAAAGAGAGAAAATGTTTATGGGTCTATGACAATTCGTCATAGCCAACTAGCCATGGCCAGCTCACTATGACCAACTTGCCACAGCCAACTAGCCATGGCCAGCTCAGTGATATGCCACAGTGATATGGCATATAAATTTAATAAATAAATCAATAACATGAAATATTGATTCTATTTGTGTCCTAGGATCCAGAGTTGGCGCTGATGGAGACAAGGGCTTTTCCCACTAACTCATTTTCATTTTTACTCTTTTACTCCCTACTACATTATTTTGCTTTTTTCTTCATATACCATTTCTTTTTTCCTTCCCCCTTTCCCTGGTCTTATGATAATTCTTTGAATCATGAGTGGCTGTGTTGTCTTGCCAGGTGATGCATTCATCAAACCTGTAAAGCCACAATATCCTGAAGGAATGGTTGCAGACACCTATCACAGAAGATATTCCCTGAAGCTCGTCATCATGTCTCTCTAAGCATGATACAAACATGTCCCAGGAGCTTCTTAAAAACCATGGCCTCTTACCCACAACCCACAGGTGAAGCACTGTAAGATTGTTTTAGTTTTAAAGTCATTTTTCCTCTCTTCTCCAAAATATAATTGGCAGGCAATACCCTTCACGCATGCCTCATTGTGAGTATGGTCTTGGATGCAGACAGGGGTAAAAAATGTCCCTAATTCCTATAGGTCACTTCAGACTGCTTCACTGTGCCTCTTCCTTTGGTCATTGGAAACTGCCATTCACACTTGGGCTCCAGAAGAGAACAGACTATAGTTAGCCCTCACCTTATGGCCATAATGGAGTCTAAAATGCCTATTTTTAAGTGAGACATTTGTTCATTGAGTTTTGAGTGATTTTCTTGCCACCGTTATTGAGTGAATCACTGCAGCTGATAAGTTATAAGCAGTTGTTAAATGAATCTGGCTTCCCCATTGATTTTGCTTGTTAGAAGGTCACAAAAGGAGATCACATGGCACCACAATCATCAATATTAACTTGCCAAGCACCTGAATTTTGATTCTGTCTGGATTTTGGTCAGATGGTCATGTGGATGCTGCAATGGTTGTATGTGTGAAAAATGCTCCTAAATAATTTTTTTCAGTGCCATTGTAACTTTGAACAGTCACTAAATGAATTATTGTAAGTTGAGAAGCTACTTGGATGTTCTATTAGAACAATTTCCAGCTGGTATTTGACAGGTCCCACTTAAGATCCTTATAACAAAGTTTAATACCAGGATTGTGGGAAGGAGGAGTGATTCTTCCTTTACAAAGAGAAATGACAGAAGCAGCAAGGCAGATCTGCCAAAACACCAAGGGAACAAGACATAAAAGGAAGTACAGGTAGTTCTCGAGTTGCAACTAAAACTGAGTCCAAAATTTATGTTACTAAGCGAAACATCTGCTAAATGAATTTTGAGTTGCTTTGAATAAACAGGGTTTCCCTTTGGGTCCTTTAAGCTAGACTAATATTAAATATCACTCCACCTACTCTTTTTTTCATTTTATTGATGTTTTTAGTAATTATTACAATAAAGTTAGTATGATATTTCTTAATAATCTTTTTAGATTTGTTGTACACCCCTCAGAGTCACTTTTGTGGGATGGGTGTCCATATAAATAAACAAACAGGAAAGAAAAGGAAGCAATATATGCATGCAAATTGCCTATTCCCTCACAGGGACTTTTAATCAGGAAGGGATATTGTAGCATGCTGGATCAGGTAATGGTCTTGAATGCCTCATTTAGGATTAGAAATTCATCTGGAAGTCAATCTAAACCCCATCATTGGGAGGGAGAAATTCTAGTGTTATCAAGAGCAGACTAGTAAGATTTTTTTGTATGAATATTAAATAGCTGTGAAACAGGTATGTCTCATAAATAGTTATTATAACAAAGAAGTTGGGTGTTGGGTTATGTAGCGGGTTTAATTTATTCAAATGTATGAGATATCTAGAATAGAAAATGCCAAAAACACATTGTTGGAAAATGAAAAAGGAAAGGGGAAAAACGGGAAGGGAAGGGAAGGGAAGGAAAGGAAAGGAAAGGAAAGGAAAGGAAAGGAAAGGAAAGGAAA
>BLBF01000050.1:5217528-5249322 GCA_015471245.1 Laticauda colubrina | reverse complement strand
AAAGGAAAGGAAAGGAAAGGAAAGGAAAGGAAAGGAAAGGAAAGGAAGAAGAAGAGGAGGGAAGGCAAAGAAGGAGGGGGAGGGAAAGGAAGGTCACCCAATGATTTCAAAATATGAGGACCACATCAAAAAAAATTATGTTTATTATTTTCAAGAATGCTAATGCTACACTCACCTATCAGGTGGCCTGATAGCTTCACCAAGTTATGCACTGCGCAAATTTTTTAATTAAATACTCTTATGTTGTTTTGTTGCCATATTATTTTTCCCTTTCCCAATAACAAATTGTAGTGTTAAACTATTTCTCTTTTTACTGTGATTTTTTAAAAATTGTATAAGCAGGCTGTAGAGTGAACTGTACAAAAAGGAATATCTAGGGAACAATTAGCTTTATTAAGGAGTCACTAATGTCATCTGGAATTATTTTATTTTATTTTGGCAGTGGTTTGTTCTCCAAGCTGATTTCCAGTTAGTTTCTGAATTTTTCATTATCAGACTAAGTAACATCATCAGCAAAATTTTCTTGAGGAATGAGGAATAAGACAAAAAACTCATGTATCAGGGTTCCAGCAGTTACTCCAATTAAATAATGAGCCTTGAACCACACTCACAAAACTAAAGAAGATTTATTTGAAGGTAACATTCTACATCCAGCACTAACCTGGGCGCAGCCAACTCTGAGATACATAATTCACTGTCACTCTTGATCCTGCTTTCCACTTCCCACATCCAGGGTAGGATTCAAATTTTTAACAACCGGTTCTATGGGCATGGCTTAGATGGTGGATGTGGCTTGGTGGTCATGTGACTAGGTGGACATGGCTTGGTGGTCATGTGGCTGGCTGGGTGTGGCCAACTCAACATCACTCGCATCGAGGCACGCATGTCCTTGCATGGCCTCTTGTGACTGTGGGGATGCTGCAACAGTCATTAGTGTGAAAAAGGGTCATAAGTCACTTTTTTCAGAGCCATTGTAACTTTGAATGGTCACTCCACACAAACAAAGAATCAGCAAAGGAGGAAGAAATACTCCAGAGACGTTCCTGAGACAGGAAGTCTAATCCTGCCAAGAATGTAATAAGGGTTAACGGAGAGGCAGTTTCTGTAAGCAACACCAGAATGCTTCCTTCCTGCCTTCCTTACAGGATTAGGCCAGTAATTTCTTTTAACAACCGGTTCTCCGAACTGCTTAGAATGTTAACAACCGGTTCTAGCAAATAGGTGCAAACTGGTAGAATCCCACCCCTGCCCACACAACCCTGGGTGTATCACCCAATGAAAAATGTCCATAGCCAAGAGTCATCAATGATGCTCTCCAATTAGACTTTTTCCCAGCAGAAGCTTCAGCCATCTAATCAGTCTTTGAAGCAAATATGAATGAAATGTACTTTTGATTTCACACTGTTGCCTGCTCTTTGAAACACCCTCCCTTCTTTCTGTTGTCAACTATAAAAAGTGTATACAAAATGTTTTATGAGTTGACATCCTGCTGATGATGTTACCTAGTCTGGTAATGAAACATTCAGAAACTAAATGGAAACAAGCTTGGAGAGCAGATCACTGCCAAAACCTACAACCTGAGCTATAAGTGAATTCTTTTATTTACATTTCATATTTCTAAACCAGCCATCTCTGAATTGAAAAAAGTGACTTAAGACTAAGATGAAGCTGGACGAACATGCAAACGCTCTACAGGCAGTGGTGGGATTCAATTTTTTTTAACTACTGGCTCTGTGGGCGTGGCTTGGTGGGCCTGGCAGGGGAAGGATACTGCAAAATCTCCAGTCAGAGGTGGGATTTGCTGGTTCTCTGAACTACTCAAAATTTCTGCTACCGGAAAATCTCCAGAACTGGTCAGAACCTGCTGAATACCACCTCTGTCTACAGGTGAAAATAAAGATTTGTTTCTTTGAGTCTATCACTTTGTTACAGAAAGTGGGCATCTAGCTTCTGCTCAAGGCCTCCAGGCAAGATCTTTGTATGTCACCCACTTGTGTTTCATCAGCTTGTCAACTTGTCCTCAAAGTACTTGGCAGAACATTAACTGGCAAACACAAGGTACTCAATTTGATATAAACCCCTCATATATACCTTTCTGTGATTTGTTTTGCTTTCCTGTACTGGGCATTTGATCCAGTCTTACCAAACACCATGGTACATGTTAAAACCCATCCCCCTCCTAGAGGAGTGAAATATTTTAGGATATATTGAAAAGGCAGAATATTTCCCCTAAAGAAAAAGTAGAAACTCAAGCAGAAACTCAGCCCTCCCACCTTTGTTAATGGGCCATTAAGGCCTGGGGCAGGGTATTCTACATAACAAAGATCTACCTTCTTCAGGCAGAGCCACTCAATTGCCCTTCATTGCATCATCCAGCAAATGTATTGCTGATTCAACCAAACTTAGCACATAGACAACCTACAAAGCTAGCTATGACTTTTGACAGCAACCAGTCAGGATACTCTTCCTGTGCTCCAGGAAGTTCAAAGCCTAGAGAGGGCGTAAAACCAAAGGACTATCAGCATCTTTTCCCTTTTTTCTTCACCCACAGCATGTGATCCTGTCCATCATTAAACCATCTTCCCAAGCAGTCACCATGTTTCCAGTGTCTTTCTTCCCTACTTGGAACTGAACCCAGAAGGATATTTCTTCCAACACCAACTATTTATTTAATTTTTATTTATTTATTTGGTTGGTCAATTGCTGATAAAATAATAGGTATAAGTAAAAACATAGTTATGAATACATGGATACATACAAGAAAAATAAAAGAAACAAAAGGACAGGAACAGTAGGTACGTTGGTGTGCTTATGCACGCCCCCCCTACAGACTTATTAGGAAAGGGGTGAGGTCAATAGTAGACAGTCTAAGATTAAAGTTTTTGGGGTTTGGGGAAGAAACCACAGAGTCAGGTAGAGTATTCCAGACATTGACTACTTTGTTGCTGAAGTCGTATTTCCTGCAATCAAGTTTGGTGTGATTAACCTTGAGCTTGTAACTATTGTGTTATCTTGTATTGTTATGGTTGAAGCTGAAGTATTCATTGACAGGTGGGTCATTGCAATGTATGATTTTATATACTATACTTAGATCGGATCGAAGGCAGCGTAGTTCTAGGTTTTCTAGGTCTAGAAATTCAAGTCTGGTGGCATAAGGTATTCTGCAGCGAGTAGAGGAATGGAGAACTCTTCTTGTGAAATATTTCTGGACTTTCTCAACTGTGTTAATATCAGATACATAATGTGGGTTCCAGACTGATGAGCTGTATTCAAGTATTGGTCTAGCAAATGTTTTGTATGTTCTAGTTAGTTGTGTAATATTACCAGAGAAAAAGCTTCGTAAGATTAGGTTAACAACTCTTAATGCCTTTTTGGCTATGTTGTTACAGTGGGCTCTAGCACTTAGATCAACTAAGAGCATGTAAAGATTTAGTAACCTTCTCCTTATGCATGACAATTTCGGGTGCTCTTTTTCTCCTAAAAGAGAGGAAAAAGGGATGCAGTTGCCCCTATTAAAAAAACAAAACAAAAACCAAATTACCATTTGCTTTATGGCTAAAGCTATCTGGTATTTGGAGAGTCTTTTCAGTGATTTTTTCCATATTAGCACAAACTTCAGAAAGGGGGAAACTATACCACTGTACAGAAAAAATACTTCAGTCGAACCAATCCCATGAGATTATTCCACTTTGCAAAAAGAATCAAAGACAAGGAAAAAAATTGCTCTGGTGGTGCAGATTGAGATGGTCTGGACAAACAGATCAAGATCAGGATATTAGAGCCCCCATGGGAGTGTTACTTAACCCTGATTCTGTTCTGGGTTGTACCATTCTCATACAGAGATCATATACATTTTAGAGTATTTGTCTATGTTTTGTGTATTGTTAGGCAGAAAAATCTTACTACTCCTTCGCCACTAACAACTTGCTGCCATAAGTGTCCACAGCAAAACCTTGAGGATTCCAAAATGACATTTGTGTCATGAGTTATTGTACAAATGATGTTAGTATGTACTTGAATCATAATGTAGGATGCAAATACCTAAAAGTCATGGCATCTGCATGACGCTTATATCATCATTTACCCTTCCCCGAATACCATCAGTTACTTAGAACACTTTCTATAGTTATCCCTCCATTGCTGTGGCAAATTGATGGGATTGCAATAATGAGGACAGGATGAATATAACTTCAATGGCAGCTAGGGGCTGCTATGAAGTTGCTCTAAGTACCTAGTGGAGAAGCCACCTTATTAACATCACTGTGTGCTGTCTTCTTTACACTTGACAACTTGGTGAGAGATTGCATTAATTTTGCAAATTTCCCAGTGGCTAGAAATTGACTGGCAACTTCCTTCAGGGCACTAATACAGACAATGAATCAGTTAGGTATCTTCCACTCTTATCAGACTTTGACCTTCCCATGGGAAGGAAGGTGAGAATCAGAGATGAGATGTGTAGAAAGCATAGCAATTTATTTCTCTCTGGACTGATTCTGGGCCTCGCTCTTTTGGCCTTCTCCATCTTCTCCAATCTCCTGCACCCACCCCTCATTCCCCTGCTATAACCCCAAGAAATATGACTTGCTTACCTTCATCAGTACAGACTCAGAAAGCTTTTCCCGGTTCACTATCTTAATGGCAACTTTCTGCCCTGTAATGCAGTGTACTCCCAGCTTCACCAGACCTATGGAAACAAGAAAGGCACTAGAGTTCTACCGGAATGCAATCTACCATAAGCTTTGTGAAATCAGTTCATTCCATTCTCTGCAATGGCACTTCCTTCAAATGTGCCTGTTTACTAGCACATGCTTGGTAGCCTTCAGAGATGAAGAACTGCAAGGCAGGTAAAAAATGCATTGGCAGAGAAAGGATAGAGCAGAAGAAGGCTGTGGATGAATGGAACTACTAATCACAGGTAGTCTTCGACTTACAACAGTTCATTTCGTGACCCTTCAAAGTTGAATCTCTTCAAGCCTTTCCTTATCTCTGAGTTCAAGAATGTTCTCCATACATTCTTAAGTAGGCAGCAACTATACTGATGTAGTTGCCCCCTCTGCCCAGTCTTTTTTCTGCCACTAACCTCTCTCCAGAATTCAGGAAGTCCTCGACTTACAACAATTTATTTAGTGACTGTTCAAAATTATAACGGCTCTGAAAAAAGTGAGTTATGACCGTTCTTCATACTTATGACCATTGTAGCATATCTATGGTCACGTGATCAAAATTCAGGCGCTTGGCATCTGATTCATATTTATGTCGGTTGCACTGCCCTGGGGTTACTTGAACCTCTTTGCGACCTTCTGACCAATGACATCAATGGGGAATCCAGATTCACTTAACAACCAACCATGTGACTAACTGTGACATATGACTAATTCACTTAACCACTTTGGCCAGAAAAGTCAAGAAATGAGACAAAATTCACTTAATAACTATCTCACTTAGCAACAAAAATTTTGGGCTCATTTGTGGTTTTAAGTCAAGGACTATCTGTAGTCTTCCATTTTTTTCCCTTATGACTGAAATAATCCTCAGGTATCTACATTTACTTATTCTTACAGCTTCCCAGAAAAACTCATGAATGGTTTCGGAGCATGTGAGAAGTTGAAAGAGTGGGCCACACACAGCCACCTAGTGTTCTTGGATCCCTGCTCTGAAATTTAATAACTCTAACCAAATCCTGCATTTTACTTAACATCTCTTCAAAGCTAAGTTTAAGACATGGTAGAGAGGCTTGAGACAGAGAAATAACTTTTGCTGTATGGACAAGAAAGAAATAGAAGCAGAGTTAGCTGAGAAGTTAGAGGGATAACACAGAAGATAGAAGAATGGTGGAAGGAACTCTTGCTCTTTAAATTCTCTTGCTCTTAAACTCTGAAACTGCTATTTAACTAGGGTTGCTCTCTTCACTTGTCATATTTGTAAATTTAGCATCTATTAAAGATATTATAAATAGCAATAATGCTATATTTGCAAAGCAAATCTGAGCATGTGTTCCATGGAAAACATTTGTGTGTGTATTTCCAAGTATGTGCATAAATGCTTCAGTGCTATCTCATCCATGGGGCACAAATGGGGTAATATTGTTTGGGAAATAAACTAGATTAGAAACACTTAAAGACAGAGTTGGAAGGGACCTTGGAGGTCTTCTGGTCCAAACCCCTGCTCAGACCTGAAACCCTATACCATTTCAGACAAATGGCCACTTAATCTCCTCTTAAAAGCTTCTAGTGTTCAAGCACTGACAAATTCTACAGGCAAGTTGTTCCAATGATTAATTATTCTGTCAGGAAATTTCTCCTTAGTTCTAAGGTTGCTTCTCTCCTTAATTAGTTTCCACTCTTTGCTTCTTGTCCTGCCCTGGGTGCTTTGGAGAATAGCTTGACTCCCTTTTCTTTGTGGCAGCCTACCTCAGATACTGGAACACTGCTGGTCCTTGTTTTCATTAAACTAAACATACCAATTCCAGCAACTGTTCTTTATCTGTTTTTGACTCCAATCTCCTAATCATCTTTGTTACTCTTCTCTGCACTCTTTCTAGAGTCTCAGTATCTTTTTTTATATCATGGCGAACAAAACTGAATGCCCTTCACAACATTAATATTATCTTGCAAGGAAAATGCTTCTGCTCTGAAATTAGTCCAGAGTATCGGAATATTCAGAGATAGGACAATTCCAATTCCCATTGAAATATAGTATCTTTTCATCATTAGCGCTTTTTTTCAGTATTCCCCATTTCACTGCAAGATGCAGAATTAGAACTGCAACTTTATCTATCTTGAGCTGTCCTCAATATAAGGATGACCAAGGATGACCAAATAAATGCAAAAAAGCAAACATACTAACATTTTAACTTACTATATTTCTCTGACACCCTCTGGGACAATAACAGAAATACAGGTAGTCCTTGACTTACAACCACAATTGAGCCTGAAATTTATGTTGTTAAGTGAGGCAGTTGTTGTGACTTTTGCCCCATTTTACAATCTTTCTTGTCACAGTTGTTCAGTGAATCACTGCAGTTGTTAAGTTAGTAACACAACTGTATAAATGCACCTGGCTTCCCCCTTGACTTTGCTTGTCAGAAGGTTACAAAAGGTGATCAAATGACTCCAGGACACAGCAACCTATATGAACCAATTGCCAAGCATCTGAATTTTGATCACTTGATCTTGGGAATGCTACAACAGTCATAAGTGTGGAAAACGGTCATAAGTCACTTTTTCCAGTTCCATTGCAACTTCAATGTCAATCAAGGACTATCTGTTATTACAAAGATTACCATACATATAATGGCACAAATATTTAATTTAATCAATTGGATCAAGCATTGACGATAAGCCAATATTATTCCCTTACCATAAAGAAAATGGTGAAGTAGAAAATTTGTGGGAAACCTTGTCACTCCCTTATTTTATGCATGTATTTCTCTGCATTTGACAAGAGTTTCAGTATAGGCAATAATGAGCTGACATGGATAGAGAAATGTCTATCTATATAGCATGATAGTAGTTATAGATCCTTCAAACATTAAATGATGCTGCAGGACCAGGATAGCAAAAACAAACATGTGAATATCATGACTATATTGACTAAGAGGAGAAATTCAAAATCACAGTTCTACTCAAAAGCATGATCTCTATGTCTGGATTGTGCTGCAAAAAAACTTCTTTTGATGAGCAGGAGGATTTCTATCATTCTTACTTTTATTTAAAGCTGGCCACAGCATGATGGCAGTTAGAGATAAATGCCTTAACATTCACAAAAGAGAGATGAAATGCTGTCACATTTCTTACATTCTCAAAGGTTATGAATGGATCTTCAATTGATTTAAATGTCCTGCCTCTTACTTCTCTTTTCAAGGATTGCAATGTTGTAAACACTTAAAGACTAAAAACATTGAAAGGATTCTATGAATTAAAGGCAGTTGTTTCCTGAAATTACCATAAATCAGACCATAAATCCTCCTGCTTTGAAATATAATGAAATTGGTTTCTGATATAATATCAAAATCATATTGTAAAATTGGACTGGATACAACCACATTTCCTCAAGTATCCATAAACTAGTTGCACTTGTGCATTAGTATTTAGGTACCAACTCTACAAATAAACCCCCAACTATTGGTTCACAGAATTTTAGCAAATCCATAAAATTAGTTCTTTTTTTAATAAATAAGATAGATAAATGGAATCTCTGTCCTTTGTCTAAGGTGGTATATATGGTTTTATTCTTCTCTTTCCATCATTTTTCCCACAACAATCCTGTGAGGTAGATTAGGCTGAGAGAAATAATGGCTTCCAGAAAATCATCCATTGAACTTCAAGGTTGAGTGGAGATTTTAAATTCAAAATCACTCCGAGGGTGGTGGTTGTTGTTTTTATTAAATGGATGTCAATGAATTTTATAGAACATTCCATGTAAAATATTTGACTTGTATACCTCAAATTTTCAACTAATAAAAAGAATAAATCCACTGCATAACCAAGGATGATGCTGTCCTCCTTGGCCATATTCTCTCTTCTTCTACAGAAGAAAACATCAAATGGATTTGAGGACAAAAAGTGATAATTCATGTCTCTGGTCTATGACATAGTTGGCAGTTAGTTAGCAAGAATCTGGCACTAGCACTACAAATTGTTGATTCCTATCTCCCTTAATATACTGGCTAAATATGCAATTTAGACAGTACATGAAAGGAGATAGGAATCAATGATTTTTATAGGCTGTGTTTCCAGTTATACAACATGAACACAGCCAAGAAAAAAGCTTGTTGGTTCTCTTTATTTTGTATTGGTTAAACCATACCTAGAATATTGTATGCAGCTCTGGGCACCACATTTTAGGAAGGACAGTGACAAACTGGAGCAACCTAGATATAAAGGAGGCTGGAAGAGGAAAAATCTTATGAGGAATAGTTGGAGGCACTGGTGTTGTTTCACTTAGATATAATTGAGGGAAGACATGAGTGTTGCTTTCAAATATCTGAAGGATTGTTATTATAGTAGCCAGACAAAAATTCTGACAAAATTCTTGGAGATGTCCCATAAGACAGGACAAAAAAGAGGACAACTGAGACTAAGCTATACAGAAGTACATTTCAAGTGGACATTGAGAAAAATGTCAGGCTGGTAAGTTCTGTTCAAGAATGAATTAGATTGCCTTGGAAGGTGATGATATTTTTTGGTGGGGGTATTTGAAAGACTGGGCAGCCATCTATTGATCCCAATTCCTGCATATGGTAAGGGCTTGGACTGGATCAGTGATCCCCAACCATGGAAAATTTTAGAAATGTTGACTTCAACTCTCAGAGTTCTCAGCAATGGCCAAGCTGGCTAGGGAATTCTGGGTACTGAATACCACTCCTCAGGAAGTTACCAAGGTTGGGAAATTTTGGATTACATTATCTCCAACTCCTTTTTTATGATTCTATAATTGTAAGTCAATGAAAATGCTTAACTGAGCTACATTTTACCAAATTAGTTTCATTGCCTGAGTTGGAATAACACATAAGAAGCCACAGGACTGCCATGTAATCCATTCCCTTGGTCTGCATGGGAGGACCCAAATTAAAAGCTTGTTGATAGATGGATATTAGCCTCTTCTTAAATACATCCAGGAAAAAGGATCCAAAAATCTCTTTATCAGTGATATTTCTATCAAACTACATTTATTGATAAGAACATGTTCTTAATGGTTTTCTAGAATTTATTTTTCTAAAATTTAGAGCCGTTGTTCTGTCCTGAATTCTGGAACAAGAAGAAATAGGTCTTGATTTTGAATAGTGTTGCCATATTTTGCCTCAGTCATGTTTTCACAGTTTTTCCTCAACTAGCTATCCCTATTTTTGCTACCGTGTTTAGCTACCATGTCCACTATGGAATCTATAGATTCCAGAATAAAGGCCAACAGAGTATTCTAGCAGAAACAAAATCATGGCTGTGAGCCCAAAGGAACTTAGGTTTCATTGGGTTCCCAACCTTGAAAGTAACTGAACCCATTGAATACAGTCACATACACATACATTTTTGCATTCTTCAAATGAAGCTGGAGAGAAATATTAAGTCAGATCAGACGTTTTCTATTTATTGGCCTTGCTCCTTTCTGGATCTCTGCCAGAGATCTCGTGGTTAAACTAGATGTTTGTGATACAGCCATTTGTAGTATGAACATATGCTTGTACCATTTACATAGGCTGCATTCACACAGCATGTTAAACTAAAACCTGGTTTGCTGATCTATGGTTAAGTGTCAATATTACCACAGTGGGGTACCTTGGGGTTAGCCTGGAGAGGAAATACTTCTCACTTCTCTTTCTGTTGCTCCTTTTTGTGCAGAATCAGCCCATAGATCTAGCTTGTCCCTCAACACACTGGCATCTATAGTAAGTGCTCACATTGCATTTTTCCTGGGTCATCATAGATGTTCACTTCCAGGTTGTTTTGTGCGTCAAGTCTCAATTTTCAAACTATGCATTCACTCTCTGGCATCACAAAGCACAGAGGCCTTGGATATGATTTATCATAGATAATGATAAATGATATGATTTATCATAGAGGATGCTCTATGAGTATATGTTGGCAGGGACCCAGTTCCTTCTGGAATTGAGTCCATGTAAATCCCTGTAGCAGAATTAGACAGTCCAGCAGACTCTAGACATTTGAACTAAAATTTCCCTAATCCTTGATCCTTCATCTTGGTAGATGCAGCTGATGGGAGTTGGTCCAAAACAAATGTAGGGCACTTGTTTGCCTGCACCTGTCCTGGTAAAAGCCTTCTTTATAGATTCTCTCCTCCCAAATTGGAGAAGGAGGAAATGTTAGGGAGTAGAAGAAGCAGGGAACACAAGGTCCCAAGAAAATCACTTAGTCTCTTCAAATCTTTTTGACAGATAGACAACTGAGATAATTCCAGCTTGGCAAATTTACAGAAGGCAAGCTGATACTGTATACATTTTCTACATCTTTTGGCTCCACTAATGGACTCTGTAGTCTACAATACTTAAATGGCACTAAGTTGGCTATTCCTTGACAAAACTGAGTATTTTTTCAGATTTGTACAAATAATTCCCAACCACCTATATGTCCAGCTTTAATCTCCATAACCCCTGGCCATTTGTAATGTTGAAGCCTATTTGAAAGGTAAATTGGAAATACCTTAATTGACCAACTAGGTTTCCTTTCTTGCCATTACATCATGTAGCATCTTGAGATGATAGCATTTATACCTGTGCATTCCATTTTTAAATATGTTTTACTTATGTTGATATTGCTGAGTTTCTTTTTTTCTTCAATTGTTAAAAGAAAGTTCTGCCAGCTACTCACAGGGCCATTAAACTTTTTCTCTTGCTAGACCTCTAAGTATGGCTTTGATATCACTATGGGCAAAAAATAAATTATCTGCTAAAGGCTGCAACATAATCATGTCCCAATATATACTCATTTACTGGGAAAAGAACAAGTGAATATCTTAATTCAGTGGCTCCTAACCTTTTGGACACCAGGGGACGATTTGGTGTAGAAATGTTTTTCTATGGAGCAGAGGGGACCTGGTTTCACATGCTGCCCGCATCCCATGGATGGGGCTTCACTTTGTTTTCACAGCCTGGTTTCTGGCATGCCATGGCCCAGTGGCAGTCCACAGACTGGGAATTGAAGACCCCTATCTTAATTTGAGCTGAAGATGTCATTTAATACCTAACAGAATTTCATACATTGACTTCTGAAGCTCTGAAGATATATTCCTCTTTATGGCTATGTTTACCAACATAATGAAAAGAAAAGCAATCTCATCTGAAAAATAAATGAATACGGTTTGCCAAAAGGCAACTAGAAAACATTCCATATGTAGTATTGGTAGTAAAACTGAATCAGTTGAAGGACACAGAATTTTATAGTGAGCCCATTAAAAACAACTTTTTTTTTAATATTGGCTAAATTACAGCCCTCCTTTGACCTTGATGTTCAAATTCACATCATTGGGATATAAAGAAATGGGAAGGATCGATTTCCACATTCACTATCCCCCCCCCCCCCCAATCTCTTAATACATACTACCTAGAGTACCCCCATGGTGAGATAGATGACAAATAAATTTAACAAATTAAAAAATGGATAGACAAGCAGACAGACAATTGTCTAACATAACTGGTATATGAGAAAAGAAGACAGCCAATTGTTAAGGACGTTTTAATTTGTATTTCTGTGCTGAGCAGGGAATTGCACTCAATATACTAAATAGCTCTTCTAGTTCTATGATTTTATTATTCTTAGTGTGTTATATCTATATATCATACCAGTACTATCAAATTAGTCAGATTGGGTCTCAGACTGTTTTGGTGCTGTGTAAAATAAACAGTCCTGATAAATCACAGGAAGGCTAAAGGAAGGGCAAGTGCCCTTAATCTAGAGCAATGTTTCTCAACCTTAGCAACTTTAAGGTATGTGAACTTCAACTCCCAGAATTCCCCAGCCAGCAGGGCAAGTTTATTTATTTAATATTTATTTTATTTAAGATAACATATATGACACGCATTCACTCTCAATGACTCTGGGAGGCTTACAAAAAAATAAAAACTCAATATACAAACAGTAAAAACAATAATATTCTCCAAGCCCACACATCCACCAACTTTGAAAAATATTGACCTAGAGACAGAATAACAGAGTTGGAAGGGACCTTGGAGGTCTTCTAGTCCAACCAAGGGTGGGATTCTACCAGTTCACACCTATTCGCTAGAACTGGCTGTTAACATTCTAGCCAGTTTGGAGACCAGTTGTTAGAAGAAATTACTGGCCTAATTCTGTAAGGAAGGAAGGAAGGAAACATTCTGGTGTTGCTTACAAAAACTGCCTCTCTATTAATCCTTATTATGTTCTTGGCAGGACTAGACTTCCTGTCTCAAGAACATATCTGGATTTTTTTCCCCCTCCTTTGCTAGTATTTTGCTTGTGTGGATTGACCATTCAAAGTTACAATGGCTCTGAAAAAAGTGACTTATAAACATTTTTCACACTTATCACTGTTGCAGCATTCCCAAAGTCATGAGAGGCCATGTAAGCAGATGCGTGCCTCGATGTGAATGATGTTGAGTTGGCCACACCCAGCCAATAACATGACCACCAAGCCACGCCCACCAGCCACATGACCACCAAGCCACACCCACCAACTAAGCCACACCCATAGAACCGGTTGTTAAAAATTTGAATCCCACCCCTGGGTGTGGGGAGTGGAAAGCAGGATCAAAGGTGACAGTGAGTTACATATCTCAGAGTTGGCTGGCGCAAGGTCAGAAATTTTGCAATATGGAGGGAGAAGGATGTGAGGAACCAGTGCAGAAAAGTCAGAACAGAAAAACAGATGATTACACTCAAAAGTAACTTATGAGTACTTTTAGTTTGCTCCTCGTATGTTGTAGGTGGCAAGTGTTGGCCCAAAAATGGATGATCCCAAAACATTAAGCAGAGTAAGATCCAGCTGGGAACCCCAGGACTGTGGACCATAAGAAGAAGATTGAATAAAAAACATTTGAATAAAGCAATGTCGATCTACTTCCATACCACTGGCAAACCCACCCCCCACCTTACATGTAATTTAAGCTTAAATAAAGAGAGGGCTTAATTTTTAATGCTTGACAATGATCCTATTGCTTTTGTAGGCAATGGTCATAGAATCAAATATCAGGACAGAAAGGGTTTTTTTCTAAATATTATTTTGGTGCCTTTTGCGCCAAAAAAAGTTTATTTCATAAGTAAACACATTCATAAGTAAACACATTAAAACAGCCTCGCCTTCCAAACAAATTTTAGATTATAGTTCTCAGATTCCCCAACCATTGGCATGTGGGGAAATTAGGGTACTATCACATCCATAAGGTTGGAAGATAAGGCTGGATTAAATATTTATCTTTTTATTAAGATACGCAGTCTTCATCAGCCTTGCATATTTGCAGTTGACTTTGGATTGAGGCAGGCTAAAAATATTGTAAAATAAAATTAAACAAGTGCATGCAAACCAGTTCTCTTCATCTATGGTAAAGTGTTTCATGCAGCAATGGGTTTTGGCAGAGTTGTGTTTAGAGGATGTGGTCAGATAAGTTTTTGTGTATTTCTGCATGTGTAAAAAATGGCAAATGTCCCTGCCTGCAAGATGTTTTTTCAGTCTCATGATCTATGGTTTTATGTTCTGTGGTTGTTAGTCTGGAGCAGAGCCACCACAAATAATGAAGGCCACCTATATTATTAATGAAACCTAAAAAGAGAGGAAAGGGGTCAAGATCCCACATACATAGTTTTCAATATTTAATCAATTTAAACAAGCTCATCTTTGTAACTTCCTTATCTTTCTTGCTAAGGATCACTTTGCAAATTCTGATGCATGATTCTGTATTAATTTTTCTTTTATTGCTTGTTACGGAACTATGTTAATGAAAAGAGATATTAGCTGTTTTATTCAAAAACCCTAGAAAAACTTATTTGTCTTTCAATGTATAAATAATAGATTTTATGTGTGCTGTTCAGCTTCCTTTGGGTATTATCCCACGTCATTGTAGTTCTGTTAAAGTTGTAGCAACGTTTCAGCAGAATCTCATCTGCCATCATCAGGCTTCTGTATGGATGTGGGTCTTACAGCTCCTGGTTTTAAATTTGAGGCCGGTCCATTCTGATTGGCTAGGAGCCTGGGTCTGTGTTCATTGGACTTGGAGTTTGATTGATTGGTGTTTCTGGTTTCTTCTGTCTGTTTTGTGGCTTTGACTGGCTGGCAACAGTCTGTTCTTGTGTTGGAGGCTTTCAGTGCAGCTTGGCTCCGTGTGAAGGGACGGCTGCTCTTCATTAGCAAGCTGGTATTCATTAGCAAGCTGGGTTTCACCTGGGTGCCTGGTGGGGGGGTGTTTGAGTTGGAGGCATCAGAGGGAGTCTGTCTGTGCTCAGGTGTGCTCCAAGTCCAATGAACACAGACCCAGGCTCCTAGCCAATCAGAATGGACCAGCCTCAAATTTAAAACCAGGAGCTGTGAGACCCACATCCATACAGAAGCCTGATGATGGCAGATGAGATTCTGCTGAAATGTTGCTACAACTTTAACAGCACTACAATGATGTGGGATAATACCCAAAGGAAGCTGAACAGCACACATGTAAGTACCCGCGAAAGCTTAAAAAAATAGATTATATATATATATATGTTGTTCAGCTTCCTTTGGGTATTATCCCACGTCATTGCAGCTGTGCTTTTAAAGTTGTAGCAACGTTTCGCCAGAATCTCATCTGCCATCATCAGGCTTCTGCACTGAGTTCAAACTCAATACAGAAGCCTGATGATGGCAGATGAGATTCTGCCGAAATGTTGCTACAACTTTAAAAGCACAACTACAATGACGTGGGATAATATCCGAAGGAAGCTGAACAGCATACATGTAAGTACCCGCAAAAACTTTAAAACACACACACACACACACACACACACACACACACATATATATATATACTCAATACAGAAGCCTGATGATGGCATATGAGATTCTGCTGAAACGTTGCTACAACTTTAAAAGCACTACAAAGACGTGGGATAATATCTGAAGGAGGCTGAACAGCACACATGTAAGTACCCGCGAAAACTTTAAAAAAACAAATATATATATATATATCATTATAGTCGTGCTTTTAAAGTTGTAGCAACGTTTCAGCAGAATCTCATCTGCCATCATCAGGCTTCTGTGTTTTGTTCATATATTGTAGTTGTGCTTTTAAAGTTGTAACAACATTTCGGCAGAATCTCATCTGCCATCATCAGGCTTCTGTATTGAGTTCGTATATATGTGTATATATATATATGTGTGTTTGTGTGTGTGTTTTTACCTGTACAGCTGTACTCACTTAGGTGGAAAGCCGCTGCTTCCGTCATCATCCCCAAACTACCAGGAATAGCCCCGGATTCCTAAGAATTGCAGAGTTGCAGTGGCCCCCTGTTCTCCCAGCAGTACAGCATTAGCAGCAACCATGTTTGCATGCACCAAACTCAGTCAGCAAGCACTAAAGGAATTCCAAAGAATTACTCTTATTGTTATAGTTTTATTGCTATAATTCTATTTATTTATATATCATTTATTGTTTTTTCAATAATTCAAGGGGACAATCATGCCTAATGCTTCGTCCTCCTCCTAGTGCTCTCAACAGGGAGATTGACACCACTGCCAAATTTATTAATGCTGGTGTTTAATAAGAGGAGGGGCACTTCTGGCAGTGGTATTGAAAATGTCTTTAGGAATCATGGTCACTCAGAGATTAAGACACTGGCTGGAAACCAGCAATCCAGGTTTGAGACCCAAATGCCACTCGACAGGGTGAGTTCCCATCCTTGCCCCAGCTTCTGTCAACCTAGCAGTTTGAAAGCATACTAATGCAAGTAGATAAATAGGTACCACTTTGATAACACTGGTAACAGTGCTTCAGGGGTGGGATTCAAATTTTTTAACAACCAGTTCTGTGGGTGTGGCTTAGTTGGTAGGCATGGCTTGGTGGTCATGTGACTGGCTGGGCATGGCCAACTCAACATCACTCACATCAAGCATGCATCTCCTTGCCTGGCCTCTCATAACTGTGGGGATGCTGCAACAGTTGTAAGTGTGAAACACATTCATAAGTCACTTTTTTCAGTGCCACTGTAACTTTGAATGGTCACTCCACACAAGCAAAGTACCAGCAAAGGAGGGGAAAAAAAAACTCCAGAGAAGTTCCTGAGGCAGGAAGTCTAGTCCTGCCAAGAATCTAATAAGGATTAATGGAGAGGCAGTTTCTGTAAGCAACACCAGAATGTTTCCTTCCTGCCTTCCTTACAGGATTAGGCCAGTAATTTCTTATAACAACCGGTTCTTTGAACTGCTTAGATTGCTAACAACTGGTTCTAGCGAATAGATGCGAACCTGTAGAATTCCACCCCTGCAATGCTCCATGACATCCTGATGGCCACATGACTGCGGATACATCTTCGGTCAGCGCTGGCTCAATGGCCTTGAAACGGAAATGAGCAATGACTAGTGGAGTAAAAATCTGCAGGGACTCCTTTACCTTTTTAAAATCTTAGGTATCTATTCATTGGTTATGCCAGGCATCCTTCTCTGAAACAGCAAATGTACTCTGGGATTTGCCCTGTCCGAAGCCATGAGTCTCTTCTCTCTCATGGTTACATTTTTAATTTTGTTTGCCATGTGAAGAGATAAGTTTCCAACCTTGGCTCTAATCAACTGCAATGATTCTGGGAACCTGAGTTTGGAAAATTTTTATGATGGAAATGTATGCTTCTTCCAAAGCAACTTCTTCAAAGATGGCAACAAGTATTTTTAAAAATAGTTGAAATTACAGATAGTCCTCAATTTACAACAGTTCATTTAGTGACTGTTCAAAGTTACAAAAGCATTGAAAAAAGTGATATGACCATTTTTCAGAGTTATAACCTTCGCAGCATCCCCATGATCATGTGATCAAAATTCAGATGCTTGGCAACTGGTTCATACCTATGACTGTTGCTGTGTCCCAAGGAGGTTACGTGATCCCCTTTTGTGACTTTCTAGCAAGCAAAGTCTATGGGGAAGCCAGATTCACTTAACAGCAGGGTTACTAAATTATCAATTGCAGTAATTCACTTAATAATTGAGGCAAGGGAGGTTGTAAAATCTGGCAAAACTCAGTTAACAAATGTCTCACTTAACATCAGAAATTTTGAGCTCAATTGTGGTCATAAGTTTAGGACTCCCTGTATATTTTATGGAAGGAGTCGGGAGAGGATCAGTATCTTGTTGGAGAACATCTCTACAACATTAACCTAGCTCTACTAAATTATATGTACATTTGTATTTGCTCAGGAAATTTTTCTCAGGATTTCTCAAACCAAACCAAACCAAATGAAAATGAGAAGTAAATGCATATTTTAAATTTGCCATTTGTTGTCTTAGTCCTGCAGCGTAAGAAAAAGGGGGCTTCTATATGATGCCTTAGCATTCATGCCCATGCATTTATATAGAGAAAAATTTTCAATGTTTGGTAACATTTGTTAGTTTTACTTGCTATATTCATTACAGACTTATTACTGTTTGGGTTCTTGTTAACCATAATGGGTTGGCTTTGCTAAGAGAGGGTTTCTAGGGAACCTGAGAAAGTTTTAATAACTTCTGATACAAAGTTTATCAAAAGATAAGAAGCCATAATATGAATTCTACTAAATGACTTTTATTTATAACAATCAAATATATTGTGCTGTTCCTCCCATCTACTTTACATAGAAGCAATTCTCTTGGGGTGGGATATATAGTTTCCATCTATTCTTTGTTTTGGTAACAGTCTGATATAGTGTTAGATACTGTAATTTACTTCTGAACATGTGAGAATTAACTTTAACTGATTTTATCAAATGACTTTCACTTAACAGATGCAATTGATCCTTTGGAAAACAAAATGTACCACCATTTTCTGAATTTGTCTTCTTAACAAGTTTGAATCCTAAGAACACTTTAAGCCCAATTTAGGTATCTCTAGGCTTTCCATCACTCCATCTAGCCTATATTTAGTAATATAGTGGCCTCAAAATCAGCCAAAACTGAACTAAAACACTTGAAGAGTAAATGTTTGCGGGGATTTTATACAACTACTGTTGGCCTAATAAAATCCTGTCCCTATAAAAGCACCTGGAATTAAGCAGGCTTGGATTTAGTTAGTACTTGGATGGGAAATTACAGAGATCATCAAGAATATAAATGACATTTGGAAGTAAAAACAACCATAACAAAACAACTACTGAAAATCATGTCCTATAACAAGGTTGTCTTCACGAAGTCATCAGAGTTTAGCTTGAGGATATCTTTATAATCTTAGCTTTCCCCATTCTTGTAGCTGGGTGTATTGGAGTATCTCCAGGGATGGTGGAAATTGAACTTCATTACATAATTGGGCTATGAGATGGTGCTCGCCGAGCTTGGTTGTTTTCTAACTAGTTTGGGTAATGAAACATCTGCAAGAATCAAGCTCGGAGAGCACCAAGGAACCCAATTTCAACCCTGAGCTACAAATATTCTCCTTTATCAGTTCTGAGCTATGTTTGGCTGCAGGAAGTGTTCAAGCTCCCCCCCCCCCCGCAAACACATTGTCCACTATACTTTTCATAGTTTCCTTTGAGAGCAACAGTATGTGAAATATCATTGCCCAATTCTTCACCATTCCAGCCTATATAATTTACATCCTTGTGCACATCTAAAAAAAGCTCATCTGTTCTTTGTGAGATTTTGGTTGGAGTTTGCAGTTTAAACCTGAAGGAAACACACAAATACACAAACTACCCACATGCCAGCATCCTCTCCAAGAGACAATCAGAGGAAAGGGAGTTGGGGGGCAGATTGCAATTTGCCAGAAGGAAATACAATGAAAAAAATGGCTATTCCTAGCAGATCGGAATAGCAGTACTCCATGACTTGATAGATATATTTTGTGACATAATATTGGTGAGACTATTTGCAAGGCTGGTTACACAGACAACCAGACTTTCAACTGGTATAAGAGGATTAGATTGGGAGCATGGAGGTTCAGTCTGAAATCCTCCATCACCCAATAGACTCAGTGGGCAATTGGGAACTACAGTGTCCACTTTTTCTTCGCACAATCTACTTTATACAGTTGTCACTGTGAGGAAAAGAATAAAGAATGACCTTATAAATGCCACCTTGAAGGTCTTATGATTGCAAGGCAGGATGTAAATAAAAAATGGTGGAATAGGATTCATAGGACTTAGAGGTCAACTCCCCAGGATGAAGTTAATTGCTAACTCAGGCCAGGTATCATCCTAGTTTAAGATATCTTGACAGTGTTGTGGAGAAAGTAAAATGAAGAGGCAAAAGAAGACCATAACTCCTATAGGAAATATGGGATATAACAAATAACTATATCAATAGAACAAATCAGAATATTTTATGGTGAGTCAAACAATATATTTCCCGCAAACACTGATGGAAGGAAAATTAAGACTAATTTTATTGAGGGGTTTTTGTCCGTTTGATTTTATTCTTTGTTCGATATTGTTTTATATAACAGCCGTGTGACCTCTTGAAATCCAGTTATATGACAAGCAACCACATAAATATTTTAAATAAATAAATAATATAAGTTAAGAGACTATTTAGTTGTATGTCCCCAAAGTGTTCTTTAAAAAGCAACTGAACTTTTATTTTTTTCTTGAAAACGTTTCACTTCTCATCCAAGAAGCTTCTTCAGTTCTATCAGCTTGTTGGAAGAGAAGTGAAATGTGTTCAGTTGCCTTTTGAAAAGCACCTTTGGGACAACCATGACTTGGATGATTAAGAATCTCCATAGATTTTTACTAGGTACAGAGTATATCTCAGAAAAAATCAGTGAGCTAATTCGGCCATTTTCCTATATGACAGATTCCCATTTAAATATCTTTAAGTAATCTTATCAAATTTTAACAAAAGTTTGAGGGTGGTAGAAAAATCTCCATGTTCTATTTTTAGGGCAAAAAAAAAAAGGTTCCTAATATGAAGACTTAGAGTTCATTTTTTAGCTGTGTTAGTGTCTCTCCAACCTAAATTTATAAATAAGAGGGACCTAATTTGGTCATGATTATTTTTTTCCAAAGCAGGTGAATATACATATATAGCTTAAATATCCATGGGAAATAACCATAGCTGGGAAGCATATTCTGTGCAAGAAAGAAATTTTACTTTTAGGTTGGAGTGAGGAACAAAGAATATCAAAACCACATCCAGCAAATATCCCTTAGACCACCAAATTTTCCTGATACATATCAACTTGTTCTGCTCCAGTATCATCATTCATGCAGAACTGACAACATTTTGCATGTTGTTGGCATCCCCAAGTGTGTGTTGTCAGTTCATGCTTGTGGATATGGCAATATGTTGGCTTGTAAAGTAATGTTTTAATTAAAAATCTTAGCTTACACAGAACAGCTTAAGCATGCTCAGGATAAATTTAATTTAAGATTTGTTGCATTTGTGATAGATTGGTAAGTATGAGCCCAAACTCTATAATCCTTATCATTGCTAGGAATGCTGTATGTGACATGGGTATGACAAAAGCTAACAACCTCATCTATTGCCTTCTCTAAAGTATTAAAAAGTGAAGTAACCAATAATGTGGGTTCCCACTGATTTCAATAGGACTGAAGTGTGACTGACTTCCATAGCAATCTCATCTACTGCAGTTTCATAACTGATAGATTTCCTAAATCCAAGATCAGTAAGCTACCAGCTGCATCCCTGCATGCAACAAACCTACTTAAGGGATTCTAATTGCAAAAAAAAAAAAAAAGTGAGGTTTCTGGTTACTATTGGAATATTTCCATAATTTTAGAACAACTTTTTCAGCATAGTCATGCTTACCACCCATATCATACACAGATTCTTTTGCAAAGTTTGCAAAATGGTTTTCTCCATATCTGAATGATTCTTCATTGCGCAAGCTGACAGGCCATTCATCATACACCCCAGGTCCAGCTGGACCATCCCAGCTTAGCTTGGCTATGGATTGAAAAACAAAACTAAACAGGATCATCATGGAGACACTGAAATATCTACCACAGTTTATTTGTATCTCTGCTACCAGAGTTCCTTGATGACCTTGGGCATGTCTCTTGTTTGTGAGCTTCATTTATTGCCTATCCATCTTCTTCCCTACTGAACATTCAACTCCTTAAGACATGGAAATAAATAGGAGGGAATCCATGCCAATACCATTAGAGATAAAAGAACCTAACTTCTCTGTTCTCTGGACGAGGCATCCATTTGCCCTACTATGTTCCCCAATTACTTCCCAGTTTTTGGGCTATTAGAAACAACCTGGTCTCTATCCCTGCTCCCCCCACTCTCCATCATCTCCAGGCCAAGAACAATATCCATCCATCTGCCCATTCATAGGAATATTCTTGAATCATCTTTGTATAAATTGCCTGCCACCACAGTCAAGAAATGATTATTCAGCAAAATTGGCCTTTCCTTATTGCCTGCTGCCTCTTCTGTTTCTTTTTATCCACCTGCTCCAGATTTTTATTATAACGATTCGGGGCTGGGGGGGACAACAACTCCCAAACATGCATACTCACATATACACTGGCAAATACGCAAACGTATCCTGGCCCCTTCTAAAGACAGGATGTCTTCTTTTTTCTTTTTTTGGCCACTGCAGAAATCCACCTCCCCCCCCCCCTCCCCTTTGAAAGCCTCAAAGCTCATTCTACCCACAGACACACAGAAATTAAAGGACCGGGGAGAGAGGCCTGTGGTCTGAGTTTTCCTGCATCATTGCAGAGAGATGGATAGATTCCACCCCCACCCCCACTTTCAGTCTTCCCTCTTGTGCCTGACCAGGAAAGAAGACAAGGAACTACAGAAGAGAGATTTCCATAAAACCCATTCTCAGGCATTTATTTAAGCAGTTGCTCTTGTAACCAAGCCCATCGTATAAACCGCACAGTCGAATCAGCATCCCTGCAGATTTTTTTTTTTTTTTTTTAAATCCCTGTTCCATTCATACGGAGTGCTGCAGCAGGAGAAGAGGTGGTGGAGGAGAGAAATGTACAGGCCTTCCCACAACAGTCTTCATCACCCCTAGTTTCAGTCTTCAGATCCAGAGTCCCCACAGGACAGAGATGGAGAGCAAACAGATCAGGATGTCTAGGTCCATATCCATTATTTTTCTAGTCTAGATCTGTGTGCTGGGTTCTCCTTCCCCGTTTTGGGGTTTTTCTTCCTCCCCAACCAAGCCTGGTCATTGCAGCAATGATTTTTGGTTTTGTTTTTTTTTTAAAGCATCAGCTGCACCTCTGACACCTTCTCCTTCAGGCCCCGATTGCCTGGCAAAGCAGCCTTGAAAGCAGGCTTAAAAGTGACCCAACCATGAAATCCATGGCTTCCCTTCCCTTCTCTGTTTAAGTGATTATGCTACACACACACACACACACACACACACACACACACACACACACACCTCTTACAAAGACATAGAACATACATCTCTCTGTGACTATGTACACACTGTGTCTTCAAGGAAATCTAACGACACTTCCAGCTAAGTAGTAATATAGTTGTGGCCTTTTAAAAACCTATGCTTTTTTTACTATTACAATGTTATTTCTTGCGGGTTATGAGCATGCCAAATATACTTGAACAGGGGAAATATTTGATGCTCTCCTCTAACTACACTCCAGCACAAATCAGATTAACATTATCTCTCTCCTGAGAGCCCCCTCCCAGCACCTCAACATCTCCAGTGATATCCCCCAAACCCCACCCCATGCCTACCTACCTACCCAAAAGCTGTTTGCCCTAAGCAGAGTACCCATTTACTTCCCTTTCCCCAAAAAATCTCTAGGAAAGGAACCTTCTCTTAACACCTTCACCCCACAAACCCCAAATGAATTTCCAATGGAGCCCTATGCTCCCCCACCCTTTCAATCCCACCTTTAGGCTGCTATAGGGTCAACAGTTCCACTCACCTACAACCTCACATTTTTATTCCTCCCAACAGGCCAAATTAACCTGGACCGTTTGGTCAAAACACCCCAGATGTTCCTTCATTCGCCTCTGTCTTTAGATACATCCAAGGCCAAGATGAAGGCAATTTTTTCAGCTGCTGAACTCATACCATGCCCACCCCATGGAACTGGTGCTCTCTTTCCTGACCCCCGCTTCCAAATCTGCCAAAGACTCACCGGTCTGCCCTTTCCCCAGAGTCTTCTCCAGCCGATAGGGCCCCACATACTGAGCATGTTGCTGGCTCTGTTGCGACTGGTAGGGGTGGACCCCACCTGCTTCTTTGCCACCGGACATGGCTTTTGTTTGTCACCCTTCTGAGCAACAATCAGAAACAGAAGGTGGTGGGATGGGAAGGGGTACAGCAAGGTGAGGCAAGCCCCCCCCAGCGCCCCCCTATAGGGACAATACCAAGGCCGGCATCCTGATGGGTTTAGTAGGAGGGGGATGCTCTCAGCATCAGGAAAGGGAGGGTAGAGGAGGAGGAGGAATGCTACAGCCCGGGTACCAGCATCATTCAGCTGGTCCAGCCGATGCTGTGGATGAAGGCTGTTCCTGGCGAGGCTCTTCTCCCGGGCTGGTCCTTCGCCTCCTCTCACTGCAATCTGAAGGGATCTCTCGAGCTCTCCCCTTACATCAGCATCCGGGCAACTGGGTGACAGACACAATCCAGGTTAACCCTTGGCGGAACAAAGGCAGCGCCTCCTCCCCAGGCAGGGGGGAAGGGGTGGGGATGAAGGGGCGGGGTTGGGATGGAGAAAGGAAGTGGGGAAAGGTTTCTGACAGGATACGTGAGGCTGCGGGGTGGGAGGATTCAGTGAAGGTTGGGAGCACTGGATGAGGAGCTTGGGAAGGAAGCAGGGTACTCAGCTGAAGATTGCAGGTTCTTGTTCTGGTAGGGGAATATTGTACGCATGTAAGCTTTTATATGGGTGTGGGCACAAATGCTCACAAATATGTAATGAGTTTTTGCAAGGGAGAGATGGATGCTGATTTTTAAGGAGGTGGCAGTGCTTGTGTGTTTGTGTCCATGTGGACAGGGATTGCCCTTTGCAAGAATCAGGTTTGCTCACAGATGGAAGGAGGGGAGGGAGAGAGAAAATGTGTGAGAGAGAAAGCTGCAAGATCTTTTACTTTTTATTTATGCCATATAATCTCTTCTATATAAACAAACTGAGAACCAATATGGTTTAGTGTTAGGATGCTGACCCAGATCCCAGTCTTCCTTTAAGCATAAAAGTTTGATCCAGTCATTTTGTCTTGGTCTAGAATAGGAAATAGAAAAAACGTCTTTCTGCCAACCTGCATTGGATCAAGAGGATATATTGCAGTCCATGTCCTTCAGTGAAAAGGTCTTCATAGAGGATCAATTATTTGATAATAATAAAATTAAAGCAGAGCCTTTCCCTTCTGGCTTCTAAGTAGGTTATAGTTGGTAGATCAATACTTTTATAAACTGCATGCTTGGATAGGTGAACAATTGCAGTTAACTTTAGCTGATCACGAAAGGCTAAGCTGTTAATGCTTGGAGGGAACATCATGAGGAAATTTTAGCTTGAGAACTAAAAAAACAATCTGAAGGATTTAAGCAATGATGTATTACAGTATTTCTGCATGGTTGCCAAAAAAAAAAAAAAAAAAACAAAACCCTGAAAACGTAATCTAATGGTCTACTAGACATAAAACATGACTTGATGGAAACTTACAAGAAAAAAATATATTTGAAGACCAAAGCACAATTGCAGCAGAATATCTTGAAGAGGCCTTATTGCTCCAGAATGAGGTTCTATTCTTAGTCAGAAAAAGAGGAAAAAAAAACATATTTGTAGTTATAACTCCCTTTGGTTTTACCTTGAAACCCAACTGAAAAGCACTGCTACCGCAGCTGGAGACTAATTATGCTTTTCCTTGCTTTTTTCCTTCTTGCTGTTTTGGTTTTGGGCAGAGATCAGAGATTACCCAGCTCTTCCTTATAATTGCAATGTTGAAAGACCACAGATCTTCATGGGTGAATAGGTAATCCTTGACCTACAATCACAATTGACAATTTATGTTGCTAAGTGAGAAATTTGTTAAGTGAATTTTGTCCCATTTTATGACTTTTCTTAGCATATTTATTAAGTGAATCACTGAAGTTCTTAAATTAGTAACATGGTTGTTAAATTAATCTGGCTTCCCCATTGACTTTGCAATTCAGAAAGTCGCAAAAAGGAATCATATGAGTCTGGGATACTGCAACCATCATAAATCAGTTGTCAAGCATCCAAATGTGAGCATGAGGATGCTGCAACAGTTAAAGGCCACTGCACTTACGGATGCAAAGAGGATAAAATGTTAAAAAAAGCTTGCCATCCGTTGGAAAACACTATGCATCCGTTGTGTACTCACTGCATACGTGTTTCATACGCTTTATCCCTCGACCATCTGTTCACTGAGATTTCATCCGCGCAAGAAGTTTTGAGCTGCACAAAACTTTGTGAACGAATGAACTTTCCGCCACGTACGATGTACACCCACGACATATACGGGCAACAAACATTCTATGTCCGTTATCAACCGTTAAACTTCGGCTGTATCCTCTCTGCAACCTCTGGCCATCCCCTCAACTCACATCTGCTGCAGCTGAAAATGGAAAGAGGGAGGAAACAAAAGGTGCATGGAACGTCTACACAGCGTTAGTAGCACGGAAATGGAAAGGATGTAAGCGTATGCCTCTCGTACATAAAGGATTAAGATGGAGAAAACGTTTGTATCTGGGATGTATCTCGTATATTTAGGATGTCTGCAGTATGTCTAGAGTATGTAGAAGGCCCCATAGTGGACTACCGATATTTCCTATAAAAAGGGGAAGAAAACTATCTGGATCTCAGTAGGAGTCCAGCAGCCGTGGTGTACAGACCTCTTCACCCTTGGTCTTGGTCTTCCACATCATCAATTGTTCTCCACCATGGATGATGACACAGTCCGTATGACAGCTGCGCTCATTCATCACCAGAACCAAAACCTGTTCAAACTATTTCAACTTTTATACAGAAGGAGAAGAAGGAGACGTCCAAGAGCTGTGTGGGTCCGAGGATGGATCGTGAGAAGAATGGAGTTTGGACTGTATCACCAGTTGATGGTGGAGCTGAGGAATGAAGACCCTTGTGCATTCCATCACTTCATGAGGATGCCACCAGCCATGTTTGACGTACTTGTAGAGCATCTGAGATCCAGGATGACCAAGCCTAGCACCAACTTCCATCCCAACCTGGACCTTGGACTGAAAGTGGCACTGACTCTGTGGCACCTGGCCTCTGGAACCACATACAGAAACATGCAGTATGCCTGGAGGGTGCCACACAACAGCATCAGCAAAGTGGTCAGAGAAGTGGTGCAGGCCATCATTGAAGAATACGTGAAGGAGCTCCTCAGGTGCCCCACCACTGAACAAGGCTGGAGAAAACTTGCAGAAGAGTGGTATCAGAGGTGGAACTTTCCCCACACCGTTGGAGCCATAGATGGGAAGCAGGTGGCCTACAAAGCTCCAGCCAATTCAGGGTCCACTTTTTTCAACTACAAGGGCTTCTTCAGTATCATCCTCTTTGCCATGATTGATGCTGACTACATGTTCCTCTACATCGATGCTTCAGGCAACGGGTCAGCTTCAGATAGCCAGGTATACAACACAAGCGATCTCAAGGAGAGGCTGGAACACAACCTCATCATGGGTTTCCCAGATCCAGACCTCCTACCCAATGACACACAAGATGTACCCTACTTCATTGTGGGTGATGACGCCTTCTCCCTCAGAACCTACCTCATGAAGCCATACACTTCAAGATACCTCACCTGTGAAGAGAGGATCTTCAACTACAGGCTGTCTAGGGCAAGATGGGTGGTGGAGAATGCCTTTGGCATCCTGGCCATTAGGTTCCAGGTGCTTCTCACCATCATGCAGCATGACCCAGAGACTGTAAGGAGCATCGTGGAAGCTTGCTGCATCCTGCAAAATCTCATGCACACCCGCTACCCAGTGTTGCAGAACAGACTTGTGGACCATCAACAAGGGAATGGGGACATGGAGCCTGGTGAATGGAGGCAAGGACGAAACCTGATAGACACTGTGGATGTACAAAGCTCCAAAAGAGCTTCAAGTGAAGGGAAGAAGCAGTGCAATCTACTGAGATACTGGTGCAACTCCCCAGCTGGAGCAGTGGAGTGGCAAGACAGGATGATAGATGATTAATGGATGCTTCCTTGAGCCTGTCGCATAACACTGATGAGATTGTGCTATGTATGTTGAGTGGTCCTACAATGAATAGGGCATTAATAAAGAGCTTTGTTTATTTTAAAATGTGTTGATCAATGATTAAATTGTTATTGATAATAAAGGTCCATATGTGTGGAAGCTGGGATGGGGGACCATACAATTCCACTATGCTTGCACTGGAGGTTTATCTATCCCACAACTATCCTTATCTATCCCACAAGCATGCAAAGGCTTAACCATTTGTTAAAAGTTTTCACCAACACTTTACTAAGGTAAAAAAATGAACCAAGTGTCTTAAGCAAAGATAACCTTTATTAACTGTCTTAGGTAAACTTTATGACTTTATTAAATAAGCAAAATGAACCAAGTAAACTGAATTAAGTGTATTAAGCAAAGATAACCTTTATTAACTGTCTTAGGTAAACTTTATTTAAAAAGCAAAATGAACCAAGTAAAGTGTCTTAAGCAAAGATAAACTGAACAAGTACAACTCAGTCTCTGACACTATTTTCAGTCACTCTGAGTCATGTCCATGGTCTGAGCTGTTAAGCGGGGAGGGACTGTGGAGGTGGCTGTGGCTTGAGTGCTGGTCTGAGGCGCCATTGGGGTGCTTGGCCCTGAGAGTACAACAGGGGATGGTGTGTTCAGGAAGCTTTCCGAGAGCTGACTCAGTCTCGTGAGGTTGAGAGGCCCTTCATCAAGGACCTGAGATGTGAGGCCCAAGACTGATGACAGATTGTCTGTTGATGGGCTTGGCTGTGGGGTGGAGGAAGGAGGAGTGTAGTGGGACTGTCTGGTCTGCAGGTGGGTGAGGAGTGGCGTCTGTGGCGTGCGATGAACCCAAGCCTGGACTAGGAAGCTCTGCTTCTGCTGTGGGAAGTCCTGGTAGTCGTAGCCTTGGTAGGTGAGGGGCTGTTGAAAGCCGTGGAATGGCTGTGACATCGCCTGGGGTGGAGGAGCAGACCTGGATTGGATAGGAGCAGCTTCAGCTAGGCCTTGAGGGTTGTGCAGAAGAGTTGTTATCTTCTCCTTCATCACCTGGTACTGGGCCTTGGGCAGGTCCCTGAGGTTGTGGTTCACGTCGGTGATGAAGGTGTGGCGGCCCGAGGATCCTCTGTCCAAATGGACCAGCTGAGAGAGAAGCTCTGGTCTTCATTGTGTCCCTGATCTCCAACAGGACACTGTGGTTCTGGCCCTCCAGTCTGCCTCTCTGCGTGCATCCTGTGGAGCTGGGGGTGGGGGTGGGGGTGGTTTGGCCTCTGGTGGCTGCTGCTTCTTCCTCCATTTGTGACAGGAGATCCTCCAAGTCCGCCGGCATGGGGAGTGCAGCTGTCAGGGGGGTCTCTGCTGTGGGGCCTTCTGAAGACACCTGCCTGGACAAGGCCGCTGGCTCCTGGCTGGAAGAGGACTGGTTGTCTGTGGGCTGCCTGAGGGAGAGGGGTCTCAGAGGGGCTTCTCCTCGGTGGCAGATCTCATCCTCCAGGAAACTGCACTTGGCCATGATGTACATCTCCTGGTCAGTGAGCTTGACAGCGGCCTGCCCGGATTTCTTGAGGTGTAGCTTGCCATACCAGGTGTGCATGTGCTTCCACCATCCCAGGAGTACATCTGCAGTGTACCCCAGGCTCTCTGCCTTGTCTCTCCAAGCTGCCTGCTTCTTCTTGGTGTCGCAATAGAGTCTGTGGCCCTTTCTGCTTCTGCTGGGGCTTTTGCAGCCCGGGCTTGCTCTTCTGGGGCTGGGGCTTCTGCTGATGCTGCTTCTGGAGGAGCTGATGATGATGCTTATGGCGGTGGTGCTTCTGCTGGTGCTTACTCTGCTGAAGCTGCTTCTGGCGATGGTGCTTCTGCTGGTGCTTACTCTGCTGGCACTGCTCCTGGTGCTGGTGCTTCTGCTGGTGCTTACTCTGCTGGCGCTGCTCCTGGTGCTGGTGCTTCTGCTGGTGCTTACTCTGCTGGCGCTGCTCCTCGTCCTGCTGGTCCTGCTGGTGCTCCTGGTCCTGCTCATGCTCCTGGTCCTGCTGGTGCTGCTGGTGCTGCTGGTGCTGCTGGTGCTGCTGGTGCTGCTGGTGCTGCTGGCGCTGCTGGTGCTTACTCTGCTGATGATGATCCTGGTGCTGCTGGTGCTCCTGGTCCTGCTGGTCCTGCTGGTGCTGCTGGCGCTGCTGGTGCTTACTCTGCTGCTGATGATCCTGGTGCTGCTGGTGCTGCTGGTGCTGCTGGTGCTGCTGGTGCTGCTGGTGGTGGTATGGAGGAGCAGCCCCAACAACCTGGAAGCCCCTCTGATGAGGGCCCATGTGGTCCTGCCAAAGGGAGGAAGAGGCAGACGCGAGAACAGGAGAGGAGGCAATACAACATAGAAGAGGAACATGAGGATGACGTGCTGGAGTGGCTGAGGGAGAACGAGTATCTATGGCGGAATGGACACAGGCTCTATAGGGACACCAAAAGGAAGCAGGCTGCTTGGAGAGAGAAGGTGGAGAGCCTGGGCTACACTTCGGAGGTGCTCCTCGGCTGGTGGAAGCACATGCACACCTGGTACGGGAAGCTGCACCTCAAGAAATCTGGCCAGACCGCGGTCAAGCTGACGGACAGAGAGACCTACATCATGGCCAAGTGCAGCTTCTTGGAGGGTGAGATCCGCCACCAAGGAGCAGCCCCTCTCACAACCCTCTCTCTCGGGCAGCCCGCAGAGAGCCAGTCCTCTTCTGGCCAAGAGTCAGCTCCTGTGTCCAGGCAGGTATCTGTGGAGCGTGCCATGACGGAGAACCACCTGACAGCTGTACTATCCATGGCGGAGCGCGTGGAGGACCCCCTGACGCAGTGGGAGAAAGGAGACGGCACTTCCACCACAGCCCAACCCGCATCCACCCCCAGCTCCATCTCCACAGAAAGGCAGAGAGGCAGACAGCAGGAGGGGCAGAGCCACACTGTCCTGCTGGAGATCAGGGACACCATCCGCACCAGCATAGATCTCCTCTCTCAGCTGGTCCACACCGACTCCTCATCCTCCAACCACAAGCCCTTCCTCACCTATGTCAACCAGACCCTCGTGGAACATGGCGGAACCCCAGTACCAGGAGGTGAAGGACCAGATCACCGAGCTGCTTCACAACCCTCCAGATCCAGAGGAACCTGCTCCCACCCAGTCCAGGTCTGCTCCTCCACCCCAGGTGATGTTACTCCCATTCCAAGGCTTTCCACAGGCCCTCACCTACCAAGGCTACGGCTACCAGGAGGTCCAGCAGCACAGGCAGCAGCCCTTCCCAGTCCAGGTACATGTTCATCGGATGCCACTGGTGCCACTGATGCTGATGCCACCCACGCCACCGATGCCACCGATGCCACCCATGCCACCCATGTCACAGATGCCACCGACACCAGTCCTCACCCAGCTGCAGACCAGACAGTCCCACTACATTGCTCCTTCCTCCACCCCACAGCCAAGCCCAGCCTCAGTACATCTGTCATTGGTACTAGGGCTGACACCCCACGTCATGGAGGAAGGAGCTCTCAACATCACAGGGCTGAGCCAGCTGTCTGAGAGCTTCCTCAACACACCATCCCCTGTTGTCCTCTCAGGGCCAGGCACCCTAGTGGTGTTTCAGACCAGCACTCCAGCAGCAGGCACCTCCACAGCACCTGGACCCTTCACCCCTGAGACTGGGCACACCTCTGAGTGACCAAGAAGAGTGCCAGAAACTGGGTGGCTACCTGTTGACTTTATTTTTGCTTTGGACACTTGACTTGGTTCATTTTTCTTTTGCAGCTTGTTATTAATAAAGATTATCTTTGCTTCACATACTTGCTTCATTTATTTTATTAAATAAAGTCTTGGTGGAAACTTTTAGAAATGGTTTAAGCCTTTGCATGCTTGTGGGATGGGTTGAGATAGCAGTGGGATGGGCAGGGATACCTTTGGGATGGGTTAAGATAGCTGTGGGATGGGCAGGGATACCTTTGGGATGGGTTAAGATAGCTGTGGGATGGGCAGGGAT
>BLBF01000050.1:5199823-5213514 GCA_015471245.1 Laticauda colubrina | reverse complement strand
CTATCTATCTATCTATCTATCTATCTATCTATCTATCTATCTATCTATCTATCTATCTATCTATCTATCTATTTTATCTAACAGGAAAGATGTTTGATCGTGGGAAAAGAGACTCGAGACCAGTGTGACTTTTCAGCTCTTTGTTTAGTTGCTTGAATCTGTTCTGGCTGCGGAGCTGCGGCAGCCTCTTTTATCGCGGCTGCTAGTGGCTTGTGGCCAATGATGGCTCTTTGAATCCCCCGCCGATCCAGTGGGCCAATCACAGGGTGGTAATGCGAACCAATCAGGATCGTGTTTCTGGACCAATCAGCAAGTAGTATTTCTGGTCCAATCAGAAGGGGGTATTTCAAGTATGTTAATATAGAACACCCCTCCCCTCTTGGTTTAGCCCGACCTACGTTACATAGTCCTGTAAATAGGCAGGGCTTTTCTGTTGTCTACTTGACCTGCGCAGCTCAGTTGTGGTGTTGCCTTCAGCTGGTTCAGACGGGATCGCTGTTTCTCCTCTCCTTCTTGGTGGAACCTCCTGGAAGGGTGAGTCAGCCCTGCTGCTCCCTCCCGGTCTACCCGGGCTGGTCAAGTCAGCTCTGCCACTCCCGCCTGGTCTCTCTGGGTTGGTTGAGTTGGCTTGGCTGTCTCTTCCAGGAGTGGCCTCGTGTTGGTTTTCCGCTGTCAGTTCCCATCTACCGAAGTCTTCTGCCAGTAAGTGGTTTTGGTTTCTCAATGGGCCTAATGGTGGTGTTTGTTGTTGATTTGTTTGTTTTTCTGTGATTAGTGGGTTTTCTCCTCCCCTTTGATTTATGTTTGGGTGATCTCCCCCCTCTCTGATTTTGTCATAGTCTCTTTGGTGTGGTCTTTGTGTGTGTGTTTGTTCTGCGTTCCCGGTGTTATCGGTGTTTCTTTCTATTGTCCTAGACAAGTAGTTGGTAGTTGGTAGTTGGTCTATGTGTCTCTTCCACCTTCTTCCATCCTCTGTTTCTAATCGGTGTGACTGGGGTCCCGTTATTTGGGTTATTCTAGCTGGTATCCAAAGTGGGTCCCCCGTAAAGTTTTTTGCGTATACCAGATCCCCTGTTGTGAATGTGCAGTATTTACTGGAGGAGTCTGGTGGCTTTTCGGGGTTGTATGTTGGGTGTAATCTGTCCAGGTGCGAGCGTAGTTTCCTGCCCAACAGGAGTTCTGCTGGGCTCTTGTTAGTCGACATGTTCAGTGTTATATGTTGGATGGTTAGCAATTTATTGATTTTGTCTTGAATGTCTCCTGTGTCTATTTTATCTAATGTCTCTTTGGTATACTGGACCATGAGTTCCGCCCATCTATTTGCGGCCGGGTGAGCGGGCGCTGTTAGGGCATGCATATACCCAGTTCGGCGAGGAATTTTTCGAATGACAACACTGTGAACTGCGGCCCATTGTTTGAGACTAACAAGTCCGGTAACCCATGCATAGCGAATAGTTTTTTTAGCTGTCTGATGACAGCTTCCATCATTGTGGACTGCATGACTGTGACCTCTAGCCAGTTGGAGTAAGCACTGACAATTATTAAAAATGTATATCCCTTTGTGGGTCCAGCAAAATCTATATGGATTCTCGACCAGGGGCCCCTGGGTGTCTCCCATTTGAGGGTAGATGCAGGAGGGGGGGTAGGTCTGGACTTTTGACATTTTGTGCATGTTCCCACCCATGTCTCAATGTCTTTGTCCATCCCGGGCCACCAAACATAACTTCTGGCCAGGGATTTCATTTTGATGATACCTGGGTGTCCTTCATGTAGCATGCACAATACTTTTTCCTGCATTTTTTTTGGAATAACAACTCTATCCCGCCACAGTATACATCCCTTCAATATCGATAGCTCCGTTTGTCAGTTTTGGAAGAGTTTAAACGTCTTGTTTCATCAGTTTCCGGCCACCCTTCCCCTACCCAGTTTAAAATCTGCACCAGTTGTCTGTCTCTTGCGGTCTCTTTTGCAATATCTGACACGGTTATGGGTAGGTTTGGAAAGGTCTCTATTTGTAGTGTGGACATGGTCAGTGCTGGTCGTCTTCCAGATCAGGTAGGGGGGAATGGCTCAGGGCGTCAGCGTGTGAAATGTTCTTCCCTGGCCGGTGGATTAATTGGTAGTTATATGCGGCAAGGAATTCGGACCACCTTGTCATCTGTGGTGACAATATGTTTGGGGTGGCCTTGTTACCTGCAAGTATCCCCAGGAGTGGTTTGTGGTCGGTAATGAGTAAGAAAGTCCAACCATAGAGATATGCATGAAAACACTTTACTCCAGTGATCACTGCTAGTGCCTCTCTGTCCAAGTGGCTGTAGTCCCTCTTTGATTTGGACAACGTCTTGGAGTAGAATGCGATTGGTGCTTTTCTCCCATCCGGTAGTGCGTGACTGAGTGTGGCCCCAACGCCGAAAGGCAATGCGTTGCATGTCACTGTCAGTGGTAGGGTTTCGATGTATTGAATGAGTACCGATTCAAATGTCAGCAGATCTTTTACTCCTTGGAACGCGCTTCTTCCCGTTGGCCCCTGGTCCATGTAGCTGTCTTATCAAGTAATCTATGCAGTGGCTCTGCCGTTGTTGCCTTCTGCGGCAAAAAGACATAAAAATTAATGAGTCCCAGAAATGCTTGTAGTTCTGTTTTGTCTTGTGGTCTGGGGGCTTCTTTTATAGCTTTTATTTTCTTTTCAGTGGGGTGAATTCCATCTTTGTCTATTAGATACCCCAGGAATTCAACTTTCTCGGTGGCCAGCTGGCATTTTTCTTTTTTTACTTTGAGTCCTGCCTCTTTAAATCTTTGTAGGACCTCTCTGAGGCGGCTTTCCATTTGGTTTTTGTTCTTAGTAGATACCAGCACGTCATCGAAGTAGGGCACCACCCCTTTAATTCCCTATAAAAGACGCTCCATCTTTGGAACACCCCTGGGGCCACGCTGACTCTGAATTGCAACCTGTTGCATTTAAATGCCCACTTGTGAGTCACAATGGTTTGCACATCCGCTGTTTTGGAATCGATGGGCAATTGCTGGTATGCCTGCGCCAGGTCGAGCTTGGCAAAGACTTTTCCTCCCCCCAATGAATACAACAGATGTTGCACCACTGGAATGGCTTATGCGCTTTGTCATAGTGCGTGGTTTAGTTGGCCTTATAGTTTCCACAGATTCACATGGACCCATCTCTCTTAACTGGTGTCACAATAGGGGTTTTCCACCATGCGTGGTCTATCTGTTCCAGTACCCCTTGTGTGATGAGCTTATACAATTGCTCATCGATCTTTGGTTTGAGTGCGAATGGGACTTGCCGTGCCTTTAGCCATATTGGTGCTATGTTTGGATTCAAATTAAACGAAATAAAGGACCCTTGGTACTTGCCTAGCTTCCTGTCAAATACGTCCTGGAAGTCCTTCATCAGGTTCTCCTCCCAGTCTGCCTCGGTGATGCTGTTTATGCCAGTCACTTTCATCCCCAGTGGCGCAAACCATTCTAGCCCCAGCAGGCTTGGACGATCCCTGTCCACCATCATCAATGGGAGGATTTCTGTGTGTTCCTTGAAGGTTATTTGAAAATGGCTGACGCCGACTACAGGGATCCTGTTCCCCTGGTAGTCCTTTAAAGTCAGTTTTTGGTTTTCCAATTCTCTTCTCTGTATGCTGGCTATTAGTCGTTTGATGGTGTTCCAGGATACCATAGACAGGTATGACCCAGAGTCCACTTCCATGTTGCACTGTTGGCCTTCAATTTTGACCTGTACGTTTACTTTTCGGGCATCTGTTGCACTCGAATGCCCAATGGTAATGGTTTGGTGAGTCTGTTCCTTCCGGTAGGGTTCGCTGCTCCACTTGTTCCTGCTTTCACGGCTCCAACATCACCCTGCCTGTCTGTCTCTGGTACTGGGTGGGGGGTGCTGTCTCATCGCCTAGGGCTGTAGCTCTTTTTATTTTGGCAGACCCTAGCAAGGTGTCCCCATTTCTTGCAGTGCTGGCAAATAATGTCTAGGAAATGGCACTCGGATTGGGGGTGGTTTCCTCCGCACCCGGCGCATTGGAAATCCGGCTTGCATTCTCTCCTTTCCTGTCTGTACTGTTCCGACTGGAGTCTATGTATTTCTACCTCCTCGTTGTCGGTCTCGGATAAGGACTCGACGTCCTCATGGTGCGTGGTAGTGGTGGTCCTTTGATTGCCCTCTGTCTTCCTTTCTTGGTGTTGGCCTGTTTCTGCCTATGTTTGCTGGGTCACCCCATTCATTTTCTGCATGGTTGCTGCTGACTTCTTCGCAGCCTCAGCTGCGGTGGCCTCGGCAATGGCCTCAGTGACCGTGATGTTTGGCCGGGTCAGTAGTCGGCTCTGAAATGTGAGATCCCTCAGTCCCAGGACCACGCGGTCTCTCATGGCTTCATCCATATTGAGGAAATCACATGCACTGCCAATGTCCCTCAGAGCCGCTACGAATTCCCCGACACTCTCACCTTCTCTCTGGTCTTTTTTCATAAAATTTGTGTCTCCTGATAAGGTTGGAGACACCCGGTGCATAATGGGCTCTTAGTCGTCGGTCCAACTCTGGCTATGTCATCTGCGTGACGTCCTGAGGTTTGGCTAACTCTTTAGCCATTTTGAACACTGTGGGCCCACAGTGTGTCAGGAACATGGCTCTCTTCCTTTTATCGGTGATTTCTTGCAGGTTGTTGCTCTCGAGGAACATGAGGAACCGGTCGATGTACGATTCCCAGTCCTCTGTCGTTGAGTCGAATGGTGCGGGTGGCGAGTTGCTGCCGGCCATCTCGTTGATTGGTCAGTCCTCGTTGCCACGTGCTCGACTGGTCTCCTTTGCTTCAGAATCCCACCTTCATTGCCAGTGTTTGATCGCAGGAAAAGAGACTCGAGACCAGTGTGACTTTTCAGCTCTTTATTTAGTTGCTTGAATCTGCTCTGGCTGCAGAGCTGCAGCAGCCTCTTTTATAGTGACTGCAAGCAGCTCGCGGCCAATGATGGCTCTTTGAATCCCCCGCCGATCCAGTGGGCCAATCACAGGGTGGTAATGTGAACCAATCAGGATCGCGTTTCTGGACCAATCAGCAAGTAGTATTTCTGGTCCAATCAGAAGAGGGTATTTCAAGTATGTTAATATAGAACAAAAGACATTTTCCTGTTAGAAAATTAACAGGAAAGACAACAGCAATTTGTATCTGCCAAAGAATGTTGCTGCATGATATGTTAAGTTTATAGTTTCAGGGTGTCTTGAAATTGCTGTTTCATGGAACCTCTGTTTTTTCCTTCCATTCACCCCCTTGATTTTCCATTTCCTCTTGTTACTAGTAGTCTATGACTAGAGAGTCTACTGAATTATAAGTGGACCTCTGCTAACCTGAGGCTTGTTCGAGCTTGTTAATACCGAAATATCTTTTTGCATCTGTATGGTGCCATTCTGCAAAAGGTTATGCACCACAAATTAGATGCTAGAGGTGTTGATTTTATATATGTACCTTGTCTTTTTACAGTAGCCATAACATAACAAAATAAAACATTAAGATAAAATAAATAAATGTTAAAGGTAAAAATCAAGAACATTTATTAAAGAAAGCCTGGAATAATGCACAATAAAATAGAACAAATACAACTGAAGCTTCTTTTTTCTTTTTAAATTCTGATAGGCAAAATTGTTACAGTGAAAAGGTCAAGGCAAAATAAAAAGCAGATGAAATTAAGAAATAAAAATGCTTCTCAAAGGAGAAACTTTTTTAGTGGGGAGACGGGCAGGAACTCCCCCTTGCATCCTGTGTTTCGTATGAGCATTAAGAAAGATACTTTAGCAACTACAAATAAAGTAATAGGGAAAGGAAAGATCTGGGAAATAGGAAAAACAGCAGCTGACATTTGGTGAAAAGATACAATGAACTTTCAAGATGACTGCAAGGCAGAAATACCCCTGATTTTCTTATTCATTTTTCTTCCATCTTTGCTTGATTGTTTGATTCAATTCAAGCTAAAAATCTAGGCCGCTATTTTTACTAAAGTTGCTGGAAGGAAGAACCTCTCTTTTCTTCTTAATGTACAAACATATGTAAACCCAAACACACATGTAATGCTGAACCTTGGAATAATTTCCTGAAATTTAGAGTTTGAATACTTGGCCTTAGATGCAAAACCAGATGTATGTAGCAAGAAACCTATATTGAGTTGGGCCAGGGAGCCAAAAAACCTATATTAGATAGTTAGTTTGGTATAGTGGTTAAGGCACCAAGCTAAAAACCAGGAGGCCATTAGTTTTAATCCTGTTTTAAACTTGAAAACCATCTGGGTGATTTTGGACCAGTTATTCTCTCTCAGCCCTGCCCAACTCACTGGGTTGTTATGGGGAAGAAACAGGAAGAAGAAGGAGTATTATGTATGTTTTCCACCTTGAATTATTTATAAAAGTAATACAGGCAGGATAACAAAAACTAAGAAATAAAATACAATATAAATAACTCAGGATGATTTATTCACTAATCCAGCTAAATAACTTTTTCCTAATTTGATGTTTTAAAAGTATATGTTGGACTGCTATAGACACTATGGTACACATGAATTGATAGACAATTTCTGAACACTCTGGGACAATTGGATCAGAAGTTAGAAAATGTAAGGCATCAGTCTAATAAAATTCTGTGTTTATGTCAGAATGGAGAATGAAAGAGGATGGAAAAAGATTGCATCTTTTAAGTATTTGCCGCAGTTCTCCAGTTACAAGAGAAAGAATTAATCCTGTTACATGTTGTGATTTCCTTGAAGTTGGAGCTTGGTTCCAAGTCTCTATATATAAAAGCGAAATACCACTCACGCATCATCATAAAATCTCCAGAACCGTAAAGCCTGCAAACTTGAAATTTGGCACATATGTTTCTCTTGGCTTCTAGGTGTTCACTAAGAAAGGATTTTTCAAAAAGGCCATCAGAGCATTAGTATTTCATATATCATTATTAACACGTTCTGACTCTAAGGAGTTCTACTTCCTCTCCCTACCTGAAAAGAAATCTGTTCCAAATGTAAAACACAAGCAGAGGAGTTTCAGTTTTAGTTTCACAGCAGCAACCAGCTTTAGTACAGAACAGTTGAGCTAAGCCATGTCCAGTCTCCTTGCTGTCTCCTCTTTGCTCATACAACAAATACTGTTTCAGTTTCCATGTTTCAGTTTCCCAATAGCCCTCAGCTCTCTCACACACTGACAGGACACTAGCCAGATGAATACCGATGGATACTGGTAGGCAGAGGCACAATTCCCCCACTTATTTTCCTCCCTAAAAACTATGCCTGATTACATAGTTTCATAGCAAAGCATGGCTATAGAATCAATTTACTCATATTTGGAAGAGACCAAAGGAAGTCAGAAAGAGTTAAGCTTATTTCTATATTTGAAATGTTATACACTGATAATGCTTAATCTTGCTTCATCTTACTTCTGCAACCTTTGGAATAATGATCTTGAATGGCATGTTTTTGTAAATCAATGGCAGAGTTGTTCAGAAAAACTAGATATTAATTTATTTATTTTATGAAATGCCTTAAGGTGGTCCTCCAGCAGACTTGGGGCACCTTATCAAATATGAATTCCAGAGAGATGAATGGTGTTCTGTATGCAAATTGGGTTACTCCAAAACATGAAAATCTGATTGGTCAACTAAAGTAAGCATTGGATTGGTTCACTACGAACCAATCCAAATAAAGTAAAAAAGGCGGTAAATTCGATCAGCTGCCATTGGTTACAATCCGGCAGGCTAGCCTGTATAAAAGGCTGCCACTAAGTCAGCCAACCGTTCCGTTTTACTGACTCCTTTGAATAAAGACTTTTATTTGTTGGAACCCGGTCTACCTCGTGTTTTTCCGAACAAAACACTGGTGACGAGGATGGGATCGTCCTGAACATGAAAAACTGCACGCGGTGATAAGAAGCCCAGATGACAACAAAGATGCCTGGAAACAACACACCGCCCGCACCCTTCAACCCCAACGAAGAGGATTGGGATTCCTATGCAGATCGCTTCCAAATGTATCTGGAAAGCAATGAAATGGAAGGAATTTCAGAGCAACGTAAGAGAGCTGTGTTCCTAACACACTGTGGGCCAACGGTTTTCAAGATGGCAAAGGCTCTAGCGAAGCCCCAAGATGTCAAACAACTAAATTGGCCAGAATTGCAATGAATTCTCAAAGCACACTATGCTCCGATGGTGTCAAACTTAATAAAGCGACACGAATTCTACAGGAGAGACCAGAGAGAGGGAGAGACCGTCGCCGATTTCGTTGCTGCACTTCGACAAATAGGTGGTGAGTGTGAATTCTCAAACCTCAACGAGGCAATGAGGGATCGAGTGGTGTTGGGGTTGAGAGACTCGACCACACAGAGTAAATTACTCAACAAACCCAACATCAGTGTAGCCGAAGCTATCAAGGAAGCCACAGCCGCCGAAGCCGTGAAAAAATCGGCTGTCACTATGAAGAAAATGAACACACATAGTGATGAAACGAACCCAACCAAAGACAAAAAACAATCTACCACCACCACGCATTACGAAGAGTATGGCGAAACACCTGACACTAGCGAAGAAGACGACGAGGTCCACCGCCTATACACTAACAGAAAAGAGCGCGAAAGAAGAAATTGGCGGGAATGCGCTGGCTGCGGAGGAAACCATCCCCGAGCCGAATGCAGATTTCTCGATGCCATCTGCAGGGTCTGCAAGAAACGAGGGCATATCGAAAAAGTCTGCAGAAACAAAAAATATTACAGCCCAACGAGACGCAGAAATTCCCCAACACGAGCTGAGCCTAAACGAGCTGAGAAAAAGTGGCAACAAGAGAAGCGAGCCAATACACACCAAACTGTCATTATAAAGAGCGCTCAGACGGAAAGTGGGAAGAAAGTTAAAGTCATTGTAGAAATCGAAGGGAAGCCCTGCAAGATGGAAGTAGACTCGGGGTCCTTTCTCTCTATGGTATCGTGGGACACAATAAAACAGCTAGTCCCACATATCAAAACCAAAGAACTAAAGAAGCAGCACCTAACTCTCAAGGACTACCAGGGAAACCAAATCCCTGTAGTCGGCATGGGACATTTCCGAGTTACCTACAAAGAACACATCAAAGTGCTACCGCTGACCATAGTCGACAGAGACAGACCAAGTCTCCTGGGCATCGAATGGTTCGCACCATTGGGCATCGGGATGACTGGGATCGATCGAGTGACTGCAACCGGCTGGGAAGAAGACCTCATCCGGGAATTCCAGGACGTTTTTGACGGCTCACTTGGCAAGTATCGGGGAAATCCCATTTCTTTCACTTTAAACCCCCAAATAGCCCCACGAAGAATAAAAGCCAGACAAGTTCCTTTTGCACTAAAGGCAAAAATAGAGGAACAGCTAGACAAATTAATAGCCCAAGGGGTATTAGAACCTGTGGACCATGCCAAGTGGGAAATGCCTATAATCACACCTATCAAACCCGACGGGTCCGTTAGAATCTGTGGTGACTATAAGGCTACCCTGAACCACGCATTACAACCAAGCGCATACCCGGTGCCAGTAGTCCAGCATTTGCTTCACTCCCTGGGAAAAGGAAAGGTTTTTGCTAAACTCGACCTAGCACAAGTCTACCAACAACTCCCAGTGGACCCAGAAACTGCGGAAGCACAGACTATAGTTACCCATAAGGGCGCATTCAAATGTAACTGACTGCAATTTGGAGTAAGTGTAGCCCCAGGCGTTTTCTAGAGTCTAATGGAACGCCTCCTAAATGGCATACAAGGAGTCGTACCATACTTTGACGACGTCCTGATCTCAGCCAAAGATGAAACCCAATTAAAAAAAAGACTCAAAGAAGTACTAACTAAGTTTAGAGAATCTGGCCTCAAGGTGAAAAGAGAAAAGTGTTGCCTAGTTAAGAATAGCGTCGAATTCCTGGGCTATTTAATAGACGGAGAGGGTATACACCCTACAGACAAGAAAATTAAAGCTATCAATGAAGCAGCAGAACCAAGAAACAAAGCCGAACTACAAGCATTTCTTGGACTGATAAATTTTTATAATGTATTCCTACCGAATAAAGCCACAATAGCAGAACCATTGCACCGTCTATTGGACAAGAAAGCAATTTGGACTTGGGGTTATAGAGAGAAGAATTCCTTCCAGAAAATTAAAAAATTGCTAACATCAACAAACGTTCTCATTCAATTTAGCGACACACTGCCATTGAGGGTGACCTGCGACGCTTCGCCATTTGGAGTCGGTGCCATCCTGAGCCACCAACTGCCTGATGGCAGAGAGGCACCCATCGCCTACTACTCAAGGACCTTGTCTAAAACCGAGAGGAATTACAGCCAACTCGACAGAGAAGCTCTAGCAATTGTCGCTAGAGTGAAACGCTTCCACGAGTACCTCTACGGGCGGACTTTTCAAATTATAACAGACCACAAACCACTAATGGGAATTTTGGCGGGAAACAAGCCAACACCAAATATCCTTTCTCCAAGAATGACTAGATGGTCAGAGTTCCTAGCAGCCTATTCCTACACTCTGACACATTGACCAGGGAAACAAATTTCCCATGCGGACGCTTTGAGCAGAGCACCCTTACCAGAAACCGAGGAAGACCCGGCACCAGCGATGACAGCATTATAAATAGAGACTTGCCTCGATCTACCCATATCTGCTTATGATGTCGCCAGAGCCACCGCGAAAGACTCAGTGACTTCCCGCATCCTCAGCTGGGTAGGTAAAGGCTGGCCGGAAAACCAAAAAACTGAAAACTTTAAACCTTTCCGGACCAGACAGACTGAACTTTCAATTCAAAAAGGGTGTTTATTGTGGGGTGATCGGGTAGTCATTCCTAACAAACTACAACCCAGGGTACTTGGGATGTTACATGAAGGGCACCCGGGAATTGTGAAAATGAAAAGCCTTGCAAGAAGTTATGTTTGGTGGACGGGTATTGATAAGGACATAGAATATTGGTTAAGCTCGTGCAACAAGTGCCAGAGAATTAGACCGTCCCCGCCTAAAGCACCCATTAGAGACTGGGAAACCCCGCGAGGCCCTTGGTCAAGAATCCACATCGATTTCGCGGGTCCTACCAAGGGGCATACATTCCTGATTGTCGTTGATGCCTATTCTAATTGGCTAGAAGTAAAAATCATGCCATCAACGACAACAGAAACTGTAATCAAACAACTAGACAACCTTTTTGCCACCCATGGTCTACCGGACGTCCTCGTATCAGATAATGGGCCACAGCTAACCAGCCTACAATTTGAGCAATACCTAGCTTCCCTAGGTATAAGACATGCCCTAACCGCGCCGGCTCACCCGGCCGCAAACGGCAGGGCTGAGAGAATGGTCCAGTTTACCAAAGAGGGATTAGAAAGAATGGACACCGGTGATGTCCAACAGAAAATAAACCGATTGCTCACTCTCCAACACATAACGCCCAGTACCACGACCAACAAGTCCCCAGCAGAATTGCTCATGGGGAGGAAATTAAGATCATACCTTGATAGGCTGCACCCAAATTTTACGCCAGAAAACCCCCCCGACTCCTCCACACGATTTAGGAAATTTGAAGTAGGCGAGTTGGTTTACGCTAAAAATTTCACCGGGGACCCTGTTTGGCTACCAGGACAAATAATGCAAATAACAGGCCCCAAATCCTACCGGTTAACAATTGACGACGGCAGGGAATGGAAGCGGCACATAGACCAGCTCCGTTCCCGAAACATAGAACGAAATACAGACATACACCCATACATGGAAAAAGCCGGTGATGGACAAACCAAAGGGGGGGGGGGGAAATGCGAGAAACAAATAAAGAACTGATACAAACAAAACCCAAAGAGACTAACAAACAAAAAGAACAAATAAAAGACTCACTGTTTGAAGAGACTTGAGTGAAGAGCCCATCGGAAGGGGACAGCCAGGCCAGCTCGACCTGCCCGGAGGAAACGGGAGGGAGCGGCAAAACCGCCGGCCTAAGAAACTCAGGCGGCAGAATGGCTGACTCACCCTTCCAGACGGTTCCAGAGAGAAGGACGGACGACACAGCAGCCCCATCCGAACAGGTCGAAGTCTCCGCCGAAAGTGAACTGCGCAGGTCCAGTCGAGTCAGGAAAAGCCCCGCCTACCTGTGTGACTACATCACCACGTAGGACTGAACTCAGGAGGGAGGGGTGTTCTGTATGCAAATTGGGTTACTCCAAAACATGCAAATCTGATTGGTCAACTAAAGTAAGCATTGGATTGGTTCACTAAGAACCAATCCAAATAAAGTAAAAAAGGCGGTAAGTTCGATCAGCTGCCATTGGTTACAAGCCGGCAGGCTAGCCTGTATAAAAGGCTGCCGCTAAGTCGGCCAACCGTTCCGTTTTACTGACTCCTTTGAATAAAGACTTTTATTTGTTGGAACCCGGTCTACCTCGTGTTTTTCCGAACAAAACAAATTTCATTTCAATTTAAAAATGAAGTTACTACAACTGAAAATATAGTGGAAACCTCAGAAAACATACAATTATGATTGATTACATTGGGTTACTGCTTGGAATGCAATTTGTGAACTGTAATATTAATTCATCTGACCTCAGTTACCACCTTTGGTACCCCACCCTGTGAGGTGAATTGGTCTGAGAGAATGAGTGACTGGCTCAGATATACCTGCATTGTCCGTTTTGAGTATAGAGTTGAAAGAGGAAGCTTGAAAGGGTTTCTCAAGATGGGTGATATATGGGAACAAAATTGTGACTGAATCTCGATGTTCTGCTTCAGATACCATGAAGCCCCCACCCCCCGTGTGTTTGTATGTTGTATAGGTAGGGGTAGACATATACTGTACACTTTCTTTTGAAAGCAGGCAATAGAATTTCATTTTCAATGGGTGTCATGCGCCCACAATAAAAAAAAAAAAAATGGCAATAAGGGTTAAACTTAATGGGGATGCATTCCAGAACAAACAAAAAACGTGTCTCAACTTGGGACCCCTTGGCACTTGAGAGACCTCCGCCAAGAGAGGGTAGTCTGCTCTTCCTCCACCTCCTTAGCCTTAGGATCTCAAGAGTTTCTTCGTTGACGGGAGTCTGCGGAGATCATCCGTCACGCCTCGCCTGCGACGCGAGGAGGTTGCCGCTTACGAAAGCAGAACGGGCGTCTGCTGTAATTCCCGAAAGCCGCCACCAGGGGCTCCCGAGTCTCCCCCCCCCCCCCAAGTCTCCTCCTTTTCCTTCGCACGTGGTTGCCTTATGGCCGCCCGCAGAAGCTTGGCTGGGGAGAGAAGCAGGACCGGCGGGAAAGGAGCCGATCGGCGTGGGGAGCGACAGGTACCTGGACAAGGGGAGGGCGGGGGCAGGTAGGACAGGGAGGGGAGGAAGGGCCTCCCCCAGAAATGGGGAAGGTTTGAAGGAAGGGAAAATAAAGAAAAGGGAGATTCCTCCCCCACCCCCCTCCAGGAGAAAAGGGGTTCATCATGGGGTGTAGGGAAGAAGGCAAGGGCATTGGGGGTCTCCCCGAACTCACTCCGTCAATGTCTTGGAAACCTGTAGTTGGTTGTAACCTGTATTTGGCCTTTAGGGAAATGCCAGTCCCGTTTCTCAGAAAGGCAAATCGACACACACACACACACACACACACACACACACAAACACACACACACACACACACACACACACACACACACACACACACACA
>BLBF01000050.1:5113299-5199813 GCA_015471245.1 Laticauda colubrina | reverse complement strand
CACACACACACACACACACACACACACACACACACACACACACACACCCTATCAAACTCCCTTTGGCATGTCTGGGAAAATCCTGTAGTCTTCAATTACTTAGTGGAAAACCTTCTCCCTCCCCCCCTCCCCCATGCCATTTCGTCTGCCTGCTTGTAAATAAGGTGCCGGCCTTCCCAACCTTCGGAGCGATTATTACCAATTTGTAAACGTTACAACAATCCTGCACTGTCGGTCAGTACTACGCATCTCCTGGGAAGAAGACGTTGGCATGGAGAGAAGAGCCTAAGGCCCATCTAGTAATTTCATGGCAGGCTGGCTCAGAGCTATGGATTTTCTGATTCCTAACTTTACATTTCTAGAGCTTCAGGAGAGAAAACTGGGGAAAAGATTTCTGGCAATTTTTGGAAAACGAAAGCAAGAATTGAGGTGCTCTCTGAGTTGCTTGTTTTCTTGCAGGCATTTCATTAGCCAAACTAGGTAATGTCATCAGGGCTAGTAAGGAGTGCAGTTTCCTGTCAGTTTATATTCTATAGAAGAGAATTACATTCTATAGAATTGGAATATAAACTGACAGAAAACTGCACTCCTTACTAGCATTGATGACATTACCTAGTTTGGCTAATGAAATGCCTGCAAGAAAACAAGCAACTCAGAGAGCACCAAGGACCCCTCATGTCAAACCTAAGCTACAAATATTCTTCAATAGGAGAAGAACTGTGTAGGATGAGTTATTATTGCTTTTGTTTATTTTTTCATGCCATCTTTTGTACATAATTCTTTTACTGCTTTATTTCAGCCTTGAAACAACACTCTTGTAAGGTAGATTAAGCTGAGAGCAAAGGAGATATCCAAAGTACAGGTTGTTCTCTATTTGTAACAGTTCATTTAGTGACTGAAGTTACAGCACTGAAAAAAGTGATATGGCCATTTTTCAAACTTTCAGCATCCCCACGGACATATGATCTAAATCCAGACACTTAGCAGCTGACTCATATTTATGACGGTTGCAGTGTCCCGGGATCACCTGATCACCTTTTGCGACCTTTTGACAAGCAGAGTCAATGGGGAAGACAGATTCACTTCACAATGATATTACTAACTGCAGTGATTCACTTAGCAACTGTGGTAAGAAAGATCGTAAGATGGGGCAAAATTCATTTAACAAATATCTCACTTAGCATCAGAAATTTGGGGCTTAGTTGGGGTTATAAGTCAAGGATGACCTGTAATTTTGAAATTATGCTACACCAATAAATAATGGCCTTGGGATTTGTTGGGGTGATAATACAATAATCCTCATATCTTGGTTCAGAGTTTACAATTATCAGTTAGGAACCAAAATAACAAAATTTGTCTGTTGGTCTACAGCTGGAGGCAATGAAAATTCCTATTACATGAAGCTGGCCTGGGGACAGGAACTAGTTCACACTTGACATGATTTCTCCCTTGGGTTACATCAGGAGAGCCAGTTTGGTTAAGGCACCAGGCTTGAAACCAAGAAATAGTGAATTCGAGTCCTGCCTTAAGCATGAAAGCTGGCTGGATGACTTTAGGCCAGTAACTCTCAGCCCAACCTACTACACAAGGCTGTTGTAGAGAAAGTAGGAAGAGGAAGGAGGATTAGACATGTTCACCACCTTGAATTATGTATTATTTTTCAATTTTATTGTACACATGTTGTGCATTGACAATAAACATTTGCTTTGATTTATAAAAGAAAGTCATGATAAGATATTGAATAAAAAGGTAGAATGAATGAGCTGGTGTTGTTTGTATACATATATAGAGTAGAATTTGTGGGATTCAGGTTTTCCAGAACAGGATTTCTCATCTATTCTATTTTTATTCTTCCTATTCTTATATCTTCCAAAATGTTATTTTTGTTTATGGACAATATTCTGTTCTCATTCCTTTTCCCATGAAAGAAATCCTAAAAATCTTTAACTAAGTCTCCACAGCTGACATCTAGTGGGCAAAAACTAGTTACAATTCTCTATGCAATAGAAAATTAGAAGATAGTCTTTTAGGATATCTTGGTAGTGAGAGACATGTAACTTCTCACTCAATAATTCAGACAAAAAATGGAATTATACCTATTCACAGTAAGTGATAGTTTCCTTTCACTGAATGTGTTCAGACAAAAGAATCTCTTTCAGATTATTTAATTGGATTCCTGCATTGAGCACTTTTGTATAATAGTTAAGGGCTGAATTTGCTCAGTGGCCATGAAGTAAGTATTAGGTGTACCGGGTGATGGTTGAAAGGGTTGTCTGTAGGGGAGAAGTAAAAAAAGTCATCACACATAAAAAGAGACGGGGCTTTGATTTTATGGTTGTAACTTTTTGACTTCCTAGCACAAGGGTTCCCAACCTTGGCAGCTTTAAGGTGCATGAACTTCAACTCCCAGAATTCCCCAGCTAGCCATGCTGGCTGGGGAATTCTGGGAGATGAAGTCCACATGTCATTTCTCTCATTTTAAAGTTGCCAAGATTGGGAATCTCTGCCCTAGCAGACAGCTTGAATTGTTGTGTGGGAGAAGTATGAATGGAATTAAGTCTTCTGACTCTAAAGAGAAATTAAGGCTGGCAAGCTGGCACTCTGGTGAAGAACATTTGTATTGGGTTAAGTTTTTGCTTTATAAAGAGGGAAGATGTATTTCTGAAAAGCAAGAACTGGAGCAAAGATATGGCTGATCTTGTGGTTCGGCTCCCAGTGGTTTTTTTTCCCCTTCCACTTATTCTTCTTTCTGTTTCTTTCTTTACAGTTCCTTTACAGTTTTGGTGATTTGCCTCCACGTTCGTGACTTGTGTCCACGTTCCCCAACCATGGCTGAAGGGGGTACAGATGGGAACCAGCCACCGCGCGAGCATCCCCGCAATTTGCAGGGGCTGCTGCAGATGGCAGTCATGGCGGGCAATGCCGAACCTGGTCAGACGGAACCTATGTCTGATGAGGTGTGCACCTGGGCTCATCAGGAGAGGGAATCGAGTCCATCGTTTAGACATAAGGGATTCCTGATTATCCAGGCAGGAAATAGGATATGAAGCAGAGGCCCTAGATTTACTAATAGGATGTTGGACATGAATAATGGATGCATGGATTCAAGTCCATTCTTAAACAGGGAAAGTTGCTGGATGGCTTTGGAGAGTTAGTAGTGGGTTTGTTTGGGTTTCTGGGAGAAAAAATAGAAGAGAGAATGTATAGTTCCTGGAGGAAAGACTACCTTTAAATCTAGATCAATTTTAATCATTTTAAGATGTGTGGACTTCAACTCCAGAATACACCAGCCAGCAGATGCTGGCTAGGGAATTCTGAGTTGAAGTCCACATCTTAAAATGACTAAGGATGGAAAACACTGATCTAGATGATGATGGTAATGTTAATTATCAGCCTATATTATGTGCAAGAAAAAAAAAAGTATGCATCTCCAGCAAACCTTATTTACAATGGTAGAATTACTTTTAATAGAATTCATTGAGGGAAAGGTGAAAGCTAAACATATAAACACTTCTGATGCCTTCAACAAGGAAATGAGATGTTATCATCCTAAATTAAGCACTGAGTCTTCCTAAGAATTAAGAAAACCTGGGTTTAATCTATCCCTAGACATGGTAATATCAGATCTGTGGTGCTCTCTCAAATCAATTTAATTAATAGGATTATTGTTGATTTATTTCCCCTGGTTCTTATTTAGTTATACTAGGTTTTTTTGTATTTACTGATTAGTTACTCACTGGTGATTGTACTACATTATTGCCTTTGGGATAACTGTTTGTGTCATCATCTTCATACTGCATATTGCTCTGAGAGAAAAAAGTAAGCTGTAATGCAGCATTTAAGGCATCCCAAACACAAAAAGAGAATATTGTTTACCGATTTTCATTCCTCTCCTCTTCTTCTCACCACTAATGGTCAATTTCCCAGAGGAGACAGTGGTTGCAGGAAGCCATGGTTGAGGCATTTCGTGGTCAGATGGATGAAGTGGAGCAAATGAAGGAATGCCTGCGTATTTTAGAAGAGTTAAGCCCAGGAGCAGAACGTGGGGAAAGTTCAGAGGAAATGCATTCAGATCTTGACCGAAGGGAAAGTGCCCTCGATGTATTGGCAGAGTTGTGTGAAAACTTGGATAATGCTGCAGGTACAAAAACAGTCTCATACCTGTATATGTGAAAAATTGTTATTTGAGCATAATAGGTCCATACTGCAGTATTATTTTCCCTGATTCCAACTCAGATGTTTCAGAAAAAAGAAGCATATATCTAAGAGGAAATTAACTTATAGCACAGGGTTTCCCAACCTTGGCAACTCTAAGACATGTGGACTTGTAGAATTCCCTCAGTTAGCCCTTCTAAAGTTCACACATCTTAAAAGTTTGGGAAACTTTGACTTAAAATAATGATTGCGGCCAAGCAAGTTATTGCAAGATAAGGAATTCGAAATCAGCTGAGCTGAATAAAATTTTTGCCCCACCATATGGTCACTTGTCCCCAGAAAAAGAAAACCTTCACCAGCACTTCCCAAAGAAAATGTAACCGGAAGCTTAAAGGGAATGATTTTTGGAAGCCAGCTCCTACACTAATTTTATGGCTTCAGGGATTATGGCCATGCTGTTAATGAAAATTGAGAAGTATTTGGGAAAGGTATTTTTAAAAGGATGAGTTTTTCATGGTTTTACATGTATAAAATCAAACAAAGGCTTGTTTGTTTTTATTTCTGAGAAATTGCACTTTGCACTTGGGCGATTTGGGGCAGTATAATCTGGGTGGGCTTCAAAGGATTTTGGGATGGGAAATACATGGTATAATTCTTAATATGCAAAATACGCTAGTGGAAATCACTGGAGAATCACAAACATAAAAGTACAGATTTCCAGAATTTTCAACTTAGGTATATTTACTGTGGAATTCTGGGAGTTGAAGTGCACATATCTAGAGGTCATTCAAGTTGAGAAAGCAGTTGTATCCTTACTCTTTGAGCCACAACAGAGTGAGTAGGACCAGGAGAAGTTAGCAGGTATTCTAGCCAGTATCAATGTATTCTTTTGTTACAGACATTCCTCGAGTAACAACTGTAATCAGGACCGGAAATATTGTTATAAATCATATCGGTTTTTAAGCATAAAGTGACTGACCTGATTTTATAACTTTTTTATGTCAGTGGTTAAATGAATTACTATGGCTGTTCTGTAAATCTGAGGTTATTAAACTTCAATGGCTGTGTTTTGCTAGAAACTGGAAGAAAACCACAATTTCTGGAAAACAAAAACCCAATGTAAATTGTGATTTGTGGAAAACAAAAAAAAACCCAGTGTAAATTGTGATGCTATGAATGGTCATAAATGCAATCTGGTTGCTGAACACCAAAATGCTATTGTATGATCGCAGGGTGTGTGTATGGATGCGTGTCAGAACTTTGTGTTCAGGTCATCATATATTTTTGTGGACCATCATAACTTTGAACCGTTGCTAAATGATTGGTGGTAAGTCAAGGGCTACCTGTATTGCTTTCAATCATACAGATTTCTGCAAACTGGAGGGCATGCGGCTGTTGGCCCACCGATACTTGGAACATGAAGAGCAGGAATTGCGATGGCGAACTGCCCATCTGGTGGGCACCTGTGCCCAGAATGTGCCTATGGTTCAAGAGCAGGCCCTGGCACTGGGCTGCATGAGGAAGCTGCTGCGGCTGCTGGATCATGACCCCAGCGAGGCTGTTCGGATCAAGGCGCTCTTTGCCATTTCTTGTGAGTGGAGTGGCTGCTTAGTGAATGAGAGCCAAGCTGAAAGTGATGTAGGAGATCTCTCCCAGTATGGCTGTTAGCTGTGCAACAGTGGAAAAAGAAATCTAGTGTTTTTATTTTCTTAGACAACAACGCCCATTTAATGAGCCCATTAAATGAGCCTGGTGAGAATAGGTGGCAATATAAATTTCCTAAATCAAATAATATAAATAAATAAAACAGTGGGCAGTTAAGAAATAGGAAGTATATTTGTATGTATGTTATGTATGCATGTATGTATGTATGTACCGTGTTTCTCCAACAATACGGCCTTCACCAATAGGAATCCCCATCATGTTTTATTGGCATAAAATCAAATTAAGCCCCTCCCCCCAAATTAAGGCCCATATTAAACATGAGAAATGGGGGGGGAATGGCGGGGGTGGGCTTGCATTTAGGAAGTACTTGCATGCCCGGATATAGTGCTGCCTATGTTGGTGGGGCACTTCATACCGGGAGACCTTCCGCCACCGTTGCTTTCCCTTCTCCCTTGCTGCTGCGGCGTTAGAGGAACGCCACGGCATTTGGCATAGCCACGTGCGGCCAGTCAGGGCTCCTCCCTGCAACAGGAACCCTGAGGAGACACTTGGCTTCAGGCGCTCCCGTCGCCGCCTTCCAAAAGAAGGCGCTCGCCCGAGAGGATCTCTCCCTCTCTCTCTCTCTCTCCCCACAAGGTCAACGTCTGTGCTGCAGCTGAGGAGGAGGAGGCTGCAGCCGGTTCCTTCTACTTGCTGAGAGGTGAGGAAGCCGCAGATTTGCAGAGCAAGCGAAGCGCTGCTCGCTCGGGCGAAATTTGGGAGCAAGGGGCAGGAGGAGGCATGCACGCACCTGCGGCTTGGTTTCCCAGCTCTGCCCAGCCTGCACGGTTTTGGTGCAGCCCTGGCGGGATGAGCGGAGGGTCCAGCAGGGAGGTACTCGCTACCTTGGTGAGAGCTCTGCCACCAGGAAGGAGGGCCTGCCTGTCAGCTTAGCCTGGGGCGCCGAGACACTCAAAAGCAGCTAGCAGCATTCTAAAAACAGGCAGCAAAAATCAAAGCACCACACACACCTATATGCTGTAATTACCAATGCTGTAATTGGTTGCCAATTGCCTCTTGTGCTTATGCCTAGACAGCACAGGATATCTGATGCTAAGATACTCTGGCCTATTGGAGTTTCCTGAAACAAACCATTATTGGATGCCTGGAGCAATCTTGGAATGTACTTCTCAGGAACCCAAATTTGTCATTTGAAAATCATGTCCTCGACAGTGGAATTTATCTAGACATTGCGAGTTAATTCCAATGTTCAAGTTGATTGTAGGAAAGTATGGCCTGAAGGTGTTAGGTGAGCAGGAGTGAATACCAGGTTTTCATATAATTGTATAGTGTCATGGCTGTTCTGGTACTGAATGAATGTTGTAGGATATAATTATAGTGATTCTTGGATAATAGCATTCTCGTTCTTCGTTATATTATCTGGGGATGAAATAAGTGGATGGGATGTGAATCTTGATCTGGGTTTGGAACTGCATGAGGTCATCCACACCTTGTTCCATCATTGTTTAGTCTGCATTTGCTCATTCTCATCCTTCTTTCTTGATATTTCCTTCTGCTACCAGGCTTAGTAAGAGCCCAAGAAGCTGGCCTACAGCAATTCTTACGCCTTGATGGTTTCTCTGTCCTCATGAGGGCCATGCAGAGTAATGTACAGAAACTGAAGGTGAAATCAGCCTTCCTCCTCCATAATCTTCTCATAAACCACCCAGAACAGAAAGGTCAGAGTCTTTTTTTTATGGGGATATGGGTGAAAAAAGAGCAGGGAGGGAGTTGGTGTCCTTTGTGGGGTTTTGCTGGGCATCTAGTTGACTTTCTCCTACTTCATTTTAGGAATCATGTCAGTCTAACCCAAGGGTAGGCAAACTTGGCTCTTTTATCACTTATGGACTTCAACTCCCAGAATTCCTGAGGGAGCCATAAAAGGTTCCTCATCCCTGGCCTACTGGTTTTTCAGTTGTGAGGGAAATCAATTTTGACTTGAATGGGACTGTTTAATATATGTCCTACATTTTATGGCTCCCTCAGGAATTCTGGGAGTTGAAGTTCATAAGTGATAAAAGAGCCAAGTTTCCCTACCCCTGGTCTAACCAGTCTTTAAATATTGAATTCTTTATTGCCTCTTTCGTGATCTCTTTAACCTACCTATCTGAAATTCCCTGGCTTTCCTGGTCTGTGTTTTTTTATAGTAATAACTGTTGAAGGCTTCTGGTTCTGACAGGCCCATAGTTTCTGATATTGCACCCACCAATAAAACCAGCCACTACCAGGAAGTCAGACCTTCCCTCTTGGTGGGTATAAAGTCTGCTGTGCTTCCTTTGGATCTTGAAACCTACGTTTCTTTTTGGAATAGACCAGCTTCCTGAAGGTTACTAGCAGTCCTCATTTAGTGACTGCCTCATTTAGCAACCATTCACAGTTACAACAATGGTGAAAAAGTTATGACCAATCCTCACATTTAAAACCTTTGCAGTCTATAAAACAAAGGAAAGCTAAAAATCATAAACACAGTCAGGGTTTCACTTAGCAACCACTTCATTCAGTGACCAAGTTGCCAGTCATAGTTATGATTGCTAAATGAGAACTGCCTGTATTTCTAACATACACAGAAATTACCTTGTGAAGACTCTTTAAAGCCCTGCTAGCAGTTGTTGGATGCATTAGGACACGGGTATCAAACTCGATTTCATTGAGGGCTGCATCAGGGTTGCATTTGACCTTGGGGGAGGCATGGGGGATGCATGGCCAGTTTGAGGTCACTTGTGTCAGAGGTACCTGTGGCGGCCAAGTGCTAAGGCAGGACTTCTCTCAGACCCACCCACCCTTCCTTCCTTCCTTCTTTTTTCTTTTTTCTCCTTTCTTCTTCCGTCCCCTCTTTCTTTATTTTTCTTTCCTTGCTCTCTTCCCATCTTCCCTTCTTTTTCTTTGTCTTTCCTCTTTCCCTTTCTCCTTTCCTGTCCCTTGCATGTTCAAATGCAAAAGGGGAAATATTTCTCCTTTTGTTTTGTTTTGAGTTTGTTTTGCTAGCCCTCTGACAGCAAAAACGGAGCTTCGGGGGTGGGGCATGTGGCCCCATTTTGGCTGCAACAGCCTCTTGCAACCCTTTGCCAGCAAAAACGGGGGCCAGGAGATTTACGGTCCTTTGCTGTTTCCAGGGTGGTCCTGTGGGTGAGACATAAGAACCCCCCCCCCCCCCCCCCGTGTGCCTTGAGTTTGACACCATTGCATATCAAGGCCTCCTGCTGTTTCAAACTGATGTGCATCATCAGTTTCACTATTTCTTCACATTTTATTTCTTTGCTCCAGCGTTGGCAAGAATAGTATACATAGAATCAGATACTTCTTTGTGTCCTCACTGCGATTAATAGAGTAGTATAGGCTCAGCAACAGAAGGAGAGTGATTCACATGTGATTACATGACTGAATAGTTTTGAAGTTTTGTCTCATCAAAGTTTTAATCATCCCATTGCCACGGTTCCAAACCAAGCCAGCAAAAGAGGCCACACTGTGCAGAATGGGTCTCTTTACCGGAGTCTCAGCTTAGCACATGGTGAAATATACAAGTAAAGGGTTTCTAGCCAGCATTACTAGCTACTGCTAGCCAGCTGGCTATACAGACTCAACACCTCCCCCCATCCTTCTATTCCTGGTTGCTCCCAGCTGGCTCCAGCTAGTACTCTTTAGGCCTGGATGGCTTCTGAACTGATCACAGCTGGCTTGCCTTCCTGGCTCTTCTCCCAGTGTGAGTCCCATCACCCAACACCCATCTGTGCCCCCATGCACCCCCTCCACCTGCTTGTGTGTGGCAACTCTGAAACAGTGTGCTGTCTCGGACGTTGACACACACTTTACTTATATGATGCAGATGCTGGGTGAATAAAGTTACTTTTTGACTTGGTTCACTCAGCTGTGACTTGCTTAATCCTGCTTTCATAGCAATTAGTTAGAATCACACCGAGCTATAAACAGTGTTTTACCCAGCATAGTTTCTGTGATCTTTGCAACCTGCTAAGGCAAAACCAAACTTGTTATATTAGAGCTTGTGTTTCTCCTTCAGAATGAAAGAATTTGAGAAGTTGAATAGAACGGTTGAATAGAACTTGAGAAGCTGAATAAAATAAAAACGTTTCTCAAAGACATTCTCTTTGTCTTGGAGAGATGTTAGGCCCTGAGGTTACTTGCATTCCCTGAGTCCTGAAAACCCCTTCTGTTTCAATGCACCTTTGATCCACCGTATGATTGTGGGCGTCCACTGAGCTGTGTGTACGGATTGCTTAAATGCCTTGATCTTTCCTGTACCATTTTCACAATCCACAGATAACAGAACGATACACAGAAATTGTTAATAAAGGAAGAAATGGGTGTGGGGGGAAACTATGTTTGGATCACTCTTTGGCTGGTCCTAGAATAACTCTTTATAAATAGGGTTTTGAAATATGAGGCTGAGGGTCTTTCACAGCTCTGAGCAAAAAAGAAATGCTCCCTCTTGATGAGCAGGAAACAGCCAGGATGAAATGTGCTCATCTGGTTGCCAATTCCTGCCCTGTTTCTGGTGCTTCTGTTCCCAGTCATTGCAGTCAACAGCATTTTGTGTTTGAGAATGGATTTTAGACCTCTTGAAGTGGCCCTTAGATGGTGTGGAAATCAGGAGACAAGGGCTGCTTTCACACCAGTCCAGTTCAGGTCCAGCTTAGGTCTGCTTCAAGCACTGGGGATGGGATAAAGGGGACGTGACAGGAATAAAGAAATATTGCTATAATATGTTTGTGCTGGCCTATTTTATTTCTGGAAAAAGAAACCTATTTCTCATAGAATATATAAGCAGATCAGTTTTTTTTAAAAATTGTACCTAGGTGGTCTACTCTGTTGTGCCAAGCTCCAACATTCTTGTGTACTCGCCATATTGTGTGAACTTTAAAATGGGTTAATTCAGCACAGGTTAAATTTATTGTGCACATTCAGCCAGATTATTAGCCAGGCAGCATATCTTCACATAAAGCAAGGATCAGCAAGCTCTTTTTTTGTAAAAGGCTAGGTAGCAATAGCACTTAAACTTATACAGGTAGTCCTTGACTTATGCCCACAATTGAGCCCAAAATTTATGTTGTTAAGTGAAATATTTGTTAAGTGAGTTTGCCCTATTTTATTATCTTTCTTGCCACGGTTGTTAAATGAATCACTAGTTGTTAAATTTGTCAAATTGTTTTTAAGTGAACTTGGCTTCCCCAATGACTTTGTTGTCACAAGGTCGCAATGGAAGCAAACATTACTCTTATTCCAAAAGAAGATTCAGACTTAATGCAGATAAAAGTTTTAAAATGTTGCAAGATTCTAAAAATAGAGGAGATCTTGGGCTATCAGATTGGGAATTGTACTATCAAGTTTTGATATTCACTTCGGTGAAAGAATGGATTGGCTTGAGAAACAAAAGACTATTGACCTTGGAGGGGCATGATCTCCAACTGGGTTGACATGCTTTTTTTATAGTACGGAAAAAATAAATATATAGCTATTTCCAAAAACATTATATTAGAAATGCACTATTATCAATTCAGGAGAAAATTAAAGAACAACATTATTTGAAAATACTGGTCTAGCTCTCAATAATGGAGGCATTGATTTAAGCAAATGTTCTTGATATTGAGAATATTACCATACATAAAGATATTTTGAATGAAAAGGGGGAAATTAAAACCAACAGGAACTGAGTGATCAAGGTATTGAGATAACATGGTAGTCATATTTGCAGATACAATCTAGATATGAATATGATGTTAAAGAACTAACATAAATAGATCAGTTGTTAACAGGAACAGATGAAAAAATAATAAATTATATAGCTATTTATTAAGTATCAAGATGGAAGATGAACAAGTAAAAGAGGCAATGATAGTATAGGCAAAAATTTTTGGTTATCTGATTGAGTTAGAAAAGTGGCAGAAACTATGGGATAAAAATTATAAATTAATGTCTATTATGTACAAAGAAAATCTTTATAAAATTTTTTATAGGTAGCATTTTCTGCCATCAAGTTTAGCAAAGATGTTTAAGGATAAGTTTGCAAAATGTTGAAAATACCATGAGACAAATGGCTCACATTATCAAAAATCCACACATGGATGGAAAAAATGATAAAACAATATATTGACTTGAAACCAGATATATTTTTGTTGGGCATTTTGCCGGATCAATACAATAGAGGGAATGCATATTTGATTTTGTATGTACTGACTACAGCTAGAATTGTATTTGCACAACAGTGATAATGTGAAGAGATCCCAACAGATGAAAATGTAATTTAAAAAATATTAGAATGTGCAGAAATGGATAGGCTAACACAATCAAGGAAAAGAAGGAAACTGAATACTTTCGGACTTGGGAGTTATTTTTACTAGATTTTTATTAGAAGTCTATATTTACATAGACTTCTTTAAAGCCTTTGATTCAGTGGTGCATGACAAACTCCTGTTGAAACTAAGTTTTTACAGCATCTCCAGATCCCTGCACAAGTGAATTTCAGCCATGTTTCTGTCAAACAGGCAACATATAGTCAACATAGAAAAGGCCCTATCAAATCCAGCACCAGTTAATAGCTATGTCCCCTAAGGCAGCATTTTAGGCTCTGCACTCTTTCTGCTTTATATCAATGACCTATGCAATAGTATTAAAAGCAGCTGCTTCCTCTTCACTGATGACATAATTATTTAACACCACTGACAGTGCTGTTGCCCTACAAAGGGACCTTGGCTATGAATGGTTGTGCAATTGACAACTTCAAATCTCAACTAATAAATGCTCTGTCCTACACACTGGCAATAAAAATCAAAACACCAAATACATGTTGGGTGGAAACGATCTCGTAGACAACCCTCACCTGTCAAGGTCCTAGGAGTATTCATCTCAAATGATCTAAGCCCCAGAGCTCACTGTAACAACATTGTCATTAAGAGTTGTTAACCTAATTTTGTGAAGCTTCTTCTCCAGTAATATTGTATTGCTAACTAGAGCATATAAAACCTTTGCCAGACCAATTCTTGAATACAGCTCATCTGCCTGGAATCCACTCTGTATATTGGACATTAACATGATTGAGCGGGTCCAGAGGTATTTCACAAGAAGAGTGTTCCACTCCTCTACTCACAATAGAATCCCTTATGCCACCAGGCTTGAAATTTTGGGCATGGACAATCTGGAACTGTGATGCCTACGGTCTGATCTAAGCATAGTACACAAAATTGTCTGCCACAATGTCTTACCTGTCAATGACTTCTTCAGCTTCAATCACAATAATACAAGGGCAAACAATTGATAGAAACTCAAGGTAAACTGCTTCAAACTCGATTGCAGAAAGTATAATTTCAGCAACAGAGTTGTCAATGCCTGGAATGCTCTACCCAACTCTGTTGTTACAGCCTCAAATCCTCATAGCTTCAACCTCAAACTTTCTTCCATGGACCTCACCCCATTCCTAAAGAGGTTTGTAAAGGGACATGCATAAGCGCACTAGCGTGCTACCGTCCCTGTCTTACTATCCCCATTTATCTGTATGTAATTCCTTTGTTCATGTTTATGTCCAAACTTATCCTTGCTATCTTGTACATGTTTGATAAACATGTACATGTTTGACAAACAAACACTAATTGTCCTAATAGTGACTGCAACTCTGACCTGGTGATCTTCAGCCTCCCTATCCAATGTTCACTTGTGAGCCACATAAAAAGAGGTACAGATAGACTTCAACCACCACAGTTGAGTCCAAAATTTCAATTGCTAAGGAAAGCAGTTGTTGAGTCAGTTACAATCTTTTTTCCCCACAGTTTTTAAGCAAATTACTGCAGTTATTGAATGAATCATGTGGTCATTAACCGAATCTGGCTTGCACTGCTAACTTCGCTTGTCTGAAACTGGCTGGGATCACATGACCTGGGATAATTGTGATCACATGACCTTGATAGTACAACCACCATACATACCTGCCAATTGCCAAGTGCCTACATTTTGATCACGTGACCATGATCAACAGTTGTGTGAAAGACAGCCATAAAAATGTGCCATTGTAAATTTGTGCCATTGTAAATCAGTGCCATTGTAAATTTGAACAGTCACTAAACAAATGGTTGTATGTTGAGGAACACCTATATTGGGCTAGATTTGGCCTCTTGTCCATATCAGAGTTTGCTGACTCTTGCTGTAAAGGAACTTTTACTTTCATTTGAGGAGTTAACACCTGCATTTTTCTCCCTGCAGAGACTCTCTGTTCCATGGGCATGGTTCAACAGCTGGTGGCTCTGGTACAGTCTGAACACAATACTTTCCATGAGCACGTCCTGGGAGCCCTGTGCAGGTATCAACAGAAATGAAATTCAGAGAATTAGAAGTGGGATTTGGATGTGGGGAAAATGTCCTTGGCAGAACGGGTGAAGGACTATGTCTAAAAGAGGTAGCTCAAGGAAGAAGACAAAAAAAAAGAAAGGAAACATCGGAGGAGTTGCAAAAGACACTTCTCTTCACCAGTTATTATGGTGATTGCTGTCAGGGGGAACCACTGAGATTTGCCAAACTCTGGATATTGCTCTAATCATTGTCTTCAATCTTGGGAAGGTGTGGGAACTTCCAATTCCAAAAATTCCACAGCAAGATTTGGCTGGTGGCTGGTGAATTCTGGAAGTTAAGGTCCACACTTCTTAAAATTTCCAAATTTGAAAAACACAGGCTCTAAATAATGAAACTTAAGTGGATGGACTACTGAGAACTGCATTCTTATTTTTATTGTTTTAAAATGTTTTTTGTACTTAAATGGTAATATGTTTTTGTATTGTAAACCATCTAGAGTCATTGACTGAGATTGGGAAACTATAGAAATGGAATGAATAAATTATTTATTCATATATTTATTTATATTCTACTTTTGTTATTTAACAAATAACTCAAAGCAGGTAATATATCCAACACACTTTCCTTCTGCTATTTTTCCCACAACAACAGTCCTGTGAGGTGGGTTGTGTTGAGAGAGAGTGACAGGCTCAAAGTTATCCATCTGGCTCTCATGGCTAATGGGGACTTTAATATACTGTCTATTGCTTTCTAACTCAGTGCCTTTACCATTGGACCCAATTGGCTCTTTATTTAAATTTATTATCGCTGCACACTCCAGTGATCACTGGATGGCTTACAAATGGAAAACATACATGCAGAGATTTAAAAATATGCAACTGTACAATTTTAAAACATTGCTTATAATTTGAGTAGGGAAGGGACTGATTGCTGAATGGCTGGCAGGAGCAAGGAGTGGAAACAGTTCTTTCTCCATTCTTTGAGATTATGATTGTGTTTATTAATTCATTATATTGATATTAGGTTTGTTTTAAAATCCAAGATTAGCTGACAAGGAATTTTCATCATGTTAAAATTATTTTACGAAGGATCTGCTATATGCAACAGACCATATTAAGAATATGTAGCTGGGTCCTTGGTGTTTTCTTGGGCTCCAGATTTCATTTTAAATAAAACACAAGGTTCAGCTGGCCCAGCCCTGCTAGCTTACAGGCCTTCTGAGCTACTGTAAGATTTGACTGGCCCCTATCCTGTTAAACTTTTGAGAAGACTTTGAAGAATTGGCTATTCCCTCAGCCACATGGGCCAGGATGTTAGAGAAGCTAATCCTGAAAAGTGGAATATATGTTGAAGAACCCTGACTGTTTTTTGTTTCAAATTTTATTTTTATCATTGTACACTGCCCAGACTCATATTTTTGCAAGTTGTCAGATCAAATGAAGCCATAAACAACCAAACAAACAAATAGTTAAATAAAACAAAAGACATTCAGTTATCTCGCAGCTAACAAAAAGTATGGATTCTTATCCATATCTGTGCCATATATAATCAATATATTTTGCATATGATCAATATACAGCATGATACAATATGTTGTATTCCTTTCTCTGTTTTTGTTCTGTTTCTTTCATTCTTTTTTTCCTTTCTTTTATTAAATGAATAAAGGACACCCAAATTCTTTTTTTTAAAAAATAAATTGTTAACTTCTCATTCACCCACCTCTAAGCTTTGTTTGTTTCTTTCCCTCTGTTTAACTGATATCCTTGAACTTTCCAGTCTGGTAACAGATTTCCCCCAAGGTGTGCGAGAGTGTCAAGAGCCAGAATTAGCACTGGAGGAACTGCTAAAGGAACGCTGTCAGCTGCTTAGGAATCAAGAAGAATTCCAGGTAGGCCTGCATCCAGTTACTCCTACTGTCACTTCGACTTTTTCAGTTACCTGATATTTGAGAAAGACTTGAGATCAGGGGTGGGATTCTACCAGTTCCCACCTATTTGCTAGAACTGGTTGTTAACATTCTAAGCAGTTCAGAGAACCGATTGTTGGAAGAAATTACTGGCCTAATCCTGTAAGGAAGGCAGGAAGGAAACATTCTGGTGTTGCTTACAGAAACTGCCTCTCCGTTAACCCTTATTACATTCTTGGCAGGACTAGACTTCCTGTCTCAGGAACATCTCTGGAGTTTTTTCCCCCTCCTTTGGTGGTACTTTGCTTGTGTGGAGTGACCATTCAAAGTTACAATGGTACTGTAAAAAGTGATTTATGACCATTTTTCACACTTACGACAATTGCAGCATCGCCACAGTCATGAGAGGCCAGGCGAGGAGATGCATGCCTCAATGTGAGTGATGTTGTTGGCCACACCCAGCCAATAACATGACCACCAAGCCACACCCACCACCTAAGCCACGCCCACAGAACCGGTTAAAAATTTTGAATCCCACCCCTGCTTGAGGTGTTATCTTGGGAAACATTTTGATAAGAGTGGTGAAGTGGGATAAGGTGATGGGGGCCAGAAAGATGGGTTTTCAAGAAAAGGGGAGGGGGAAGCCTGGAGGAAATCAGAGAAAAAGAAAGGAGGAAAAAACATAAACATCCATATCAGATTGAAAATTATGAAGGCAACAAGTTCCAGGGGAAATATAATAAAAATGGAACTGACAACTGTAGCAAAGACTGTGAAATTGGGGACATATATATATTTAATAAATATTTTTTTTTAAGTAGAAGACTGAAGAACAGGTGAACAGGAACTTCAGAATCTCTTTGGATAGCGATAGGACAGGAACAGAACAGAATAAATAATAAAGTTGGAAAGAATCTTGGAGGTCTTCTAATCCAACCCTTTGTTCAGGCAGGAAACCTAATACTATTTCAGACAAATGGTTGTCCAATCTCTTCTTAAAAACTTTCAGTGTTGAAGCACCTTTCTTGGAGGCAAGCCGTTCCACTGATTGTTCTAACTGTTAAGAAGTTTCTTCTTAGTTCTAGATTGCTTCTCTCCTAAATTAGGTTCCATCCATTGGTTCTTGTCCTGCCTATTTTGGAGAATAGACATACATCCTCTGGATGCTGCCTCTTGTGAGGCAACTGCAGGACAAGGTTTTTCTATGGGTTTGAGTGTTGAGAGACAAAGGAATCGGCCACCTTGCTCACAACTGTCACAGAGCCTTTTAAAGAACACCATGTTTGCAAGCCTCACTTTCTAACCACTTTTAGAAATTAGTTATTAATCATTTTAAAGCTGTTAGAGACCTTTGGAACAACAAGTTTGAAAAATTATAAATGTAAGGACTTAAAATATTTTGAAATGAATAGTAAAAGACTAAGAATTTGATTTGTTTTCTAAGTGGATTATGGATTTGGATAAATTTAGAATATTGCTAAGATTTTGGAATTGTCTATAAATTGGTTTCTTGTGGAAAACAGTGATATATTGACTATTCTGGCTATTGTAAGCCACAACAAAGGTAAGTTACTTTAGGATTTTAGAAGCTGGACACCAGTTTAAACTTTAAAGGGGGATTAGATATTCTGAGCAGAAGAATAAATAATACAAGTCTGCTATTGATGTCAATACTGGGACTTACAAAATGACAGAAACATAACATCGGAAATATTAAAGGAGATCTCTAAAGAATGAAGGTCAGTAACTATTATCGACAATCTCACTCATGATGTTCGATTCTGTGGATAGATTATGTCTAGAAGATGTCAATGAGGGAATGACAGGTTTATAGCAAATGTTATCTGACAAAATAGATAAAGTACCAGAAGTGGAACTACAAATGACTCGCCAAGAGAATAATCTGAAAAAGACCCTTTTGGGATATACAAAAGAATCTCCCTGATGTTTGAAAACTTAAAAGAAAAATATAAATAGAGAATGATCTAGGAAATATTTTCTTACTGTATCTACAATAGAGGCATATTAAATCCTTAAAAGAAATTTTGTGCAATGGGATAAAGAGAAATTAAGTCCCATAACAATACTTGACTGAATTAGAGATTAAGACTGTTAGAAGTAAAAGGAATGAATATAAAGTTTATTTAATCAAGAGTCAATTTGGTCTTGTGCATTGATGTTCAAGCTTCTGGCTTGCCTCAGCTACTTTGAGTAAAGAGGAATTGTCTTGGACCAAATATAAAATGCATAATTAAATTAATATATGTAAATCACATAATAATGTTAAAACTTTGCGGTCTTGTGAGGATGCATTACTACCTGCCCAGGGGCTCATGCAGTTCATGGGTTACAGATTAGACATGCCTTGTCTCGTAATTCAGTCACCAGGATAGAAAGTAAGAGTTCATGAGTTCAAGTCCCTCCCTAGCTATGAAAGCCAGCTGGGTTACTGGGCCAGTCAGTGTCTCTCAATCCAAAACAATCACACAGGATTCTTGCGCTGGAAAAATAGGAGGAGGAAAGTGTACTGGATATGTTTGCTACGTTGAGTTATAAAAACAAGGCGGGATATAAATACATAAAAACATAAAAGTGAGACCATTTTTTTTTGCCAAGTTCTGGCAATTCTTTCTGGACATTTTGCTGATCCCAGGACTGAAAAGTTTATGTTTTATGAATTTATTTATAGATATGGGATGGGATATGGGATGAAGAGATAATCTTTTTGTAACCTGAAAAGGAGCTAAAAGTTACTAAACTTGTTGATATTTGTTGTGATAAGGGTTAGATGTCGCTACTTTATGTTTTTTTCTTTCCTGTGCATTTTCTTCTTTTTCATCCTTTTTATCTCAGTTTAGTTTGTATTGTTTTTACTATTATAATCAAAATTCTTATTAAAATTATATTAAAAAATAAAACAGTGAAACCACACAGCTCTGCCTTATTGGCAAGGGCTGATCACCAAGTTTCTGGATGCAGTTCAGAGTGCTGGTTTTAACCTTTAAAGCAAGGGTCCCCAACCTTGGAAACTTTAAGTTTGGAGGACTTCAACTCCCAAAATTTCCCAGCCAGCAAAGCTAAGGACATTTGCCCTCACTGTGAGTTGTGTTGGGGAGAGGTGCATGAAGGGAGACTCAGCCAATCTCATTGTACACATGTTGTACTCTGACAATAAAGGTAATAATAATAAGAAAAACAAATCTGTCTCTGCCTCCCTGCTGCCTGGAATGGGCCAAAAACGGGACACACAGAGGCCAAAAACAGGATGCGGAGGCCAAAAATGGGGTGCACAGAGGCAGCAATAGATAATGGCAATCCCTGCAGCCTGAAATAGCTGATTGTCAGGAGGCCGATCGAACTGACAATCAGCTGCTTGTGCTAATCAGGCTGTGCTGAACCTGACCAAGTTGTTTTATGCTGCAAGGAGGCAAATTGCTGGGAGGCAGAGGCCGAAGGATGTGGTCTGGTGGGTGGGCAGGGCTTCGGCAACATTCGCTGTATAAGATGCACAGAGATTTCCACCCACTTTTGGGGGTGGAAAAAGTGTGTCTTATACTCCGAAAAATACGGTATATACCACTCCACAGTGCTTTACAGCCCTCTCTAAGTGGGTTACAGAGTCAACATATTGTCCCCAACAATCTGGGTCTTCATTTTACCAGCCTTGGAAAGATGAAATCTGAATCAGCCTTGAGCTGGTCAGGATCAAGTGCCTGGAAGTCCTGGAGTGAGTGGTGAGTTAGCCTGCAATACTGCATCATCACCTCTGTGCCATCACGGCTCCTGGCCTGACCCTTCATAAGGAAGCCGTTGGCTGTGCCAGGCCTTCTTCCTGAGGCTGTATGAGGCCTTGTCCAAATTGTGTGGAGCCTTCTCACAAGAATTAGAAGCAAAGTGAGCAAAGCACAGGGTGGCAAGGCCAGTAGAGGGGGAAAGGCAGGGCAGCCAAAAGAGCAGAGATGGGTGGAGTTGAAGAGGAGAAAGTCCCTTAGCTTACTGAGACTTGGGACTGGGAGGGACCAAGCCAGGAATGTGTTGGATTGGGTGGGACTTGGTTAACAACAGCAGCCAAGAATGCTTGAGTTGCTATTGTTAAATTATGCAGTCATGTGACACGGAACTTTATAACCATATTGCTTAGTGATGGAAATTTCCAGTCCCAATTACATTAGTTAACTGAAGACTGCCTGTGTAATCCAACTAGTTTTAGTATTCATAACTTTGGGGTTCAAGTCAGGTCTACCTTTAACTGGCAGACCGTTGGTTATTCCCCACTTCCATGATGCAAGCAGGCTTGACCTAAGATATGCTATTTTTTTCATTATGGCTTGTATATTTGCAGTCTCCTCTTACAAATTACATTGGCCTGTCCTTTCAAAATCATTCTGGAGGATAATAAAGACAGATGATGCCGATGAAGATTAAACATTAATTATGTAACTACTGAGGGTAATAATGCAGTTTTATTGGATTAGTTGGTAGCTTATTTAGTAATTTAAGAATATAACAGTGTCTACTGGATTGGGCCCTGTCCCATCCAGTCCAGCAGTCAATTCTCACAGTGGTCAACCAATTGCACAAAAACATCCAGGAAAAATCTCTTTACTTTTGTCTGAAAATAACAAACCATTAAGAAATCAAAGTTTGAAGTTTTTTTGGAGGCAAGTACTATTATTATTAATAGAACACAGCTGGAAGGGGGTTTGGAAGTCTTCTCCAACCTGTTGAAGCAGGAATCCCCATACCATTTCAAACAGGTGGCTGTTCAGTCTTTTCTTAAAAACCTCCTGGGATGAAGCACCCACAACTTCTGAAAGTAATCCTGGTTTATTGTTCTCACTGTTAGGAAGTTTCTCCTTGATTTCAGGTTGCTTCTCTTCCATCTATTGCTTCTTGTCTTGTCTTATTTTGCTTTGCAAATGAAGTTGACTCCCTTCTCTTTGTGGCGGCCCCTCAAATACTGCAATACTGCTATCATTTCATCCCTAGTCCTTCTTTTCTATAGACTAGCCATACCCAATTCCTGCAACCATTCTTCATATTTGTCTCCAGGTCTTTAATCATCTTAATTGCTCTTTGCACTTTTTGATGATGAATTTTTCACTAAAAATCCACTAACTCCACTTCCAAGGCCAGTATGGTATCCCATAAATAATCATCAACTGAGCAGAAAATAATTGATCAGCCCCACATACTAGTTTTTGTATTTTTGCAGGAATATGACTTTTATGGACTTACACACCACAGACTATATTAAATGGGCACAATTTCTAATGCAAATAGATAGTATATATACAAGTAGTCTTTGACTTAGACTATAGAACAATAGGGTTGCAAGAAACCTTGGAGCCATAGACTGGACAGGATAGCCAAAAGTCCAAATGTGGCCTGCGGGCTGTAAAATGCCCACATCTGGTCAAGATCCTTCTGCATCTTGAGTCTATTTCCTAAAGTGTTGTCTCTTTCCACCAAGTTGGTGTCATCTGGAAATTTGATGAGTTCCCCTTCTAGTACCTCATCTAAATCATTTTATGAAGATTTTTAGGAGGACTGGATCTAAGAGAGAACCTGGACATCCCCTACTGCATGCTTCCCTCCATTTCAATATAGTGAGAACTTCACATTGAGTGTGATTGATCTGCCATTGTAAATCCATCTGGTGGTGGCATTACCTATCCTACATTGTTCTGTCTTACCAAGAAATAAGTCGTGGTCTACTTTGTCAAATGCCTTACTGAAGTCTAAGTAAAATATGTCTGGATGACAAAGTTTTTTGCTAGACTTGTCAGGAACCTGTTTGATTTTCCACTTGGTGCCGAGTTGGTCCCCCAGTTGATGTCAGGGCAGTTAAAGTCCCCCATTGGTGTGCTTCCTCCACATCTCAGCTAACTGATTATCAAAAAGGTAATCTTTTTCTTCTGCTTGTTTGGATGGCAAGTATAAACCTATAGCACTGTCATTTCTTTTTCTTTTATATTAGCTCAAATATATTCAAGAAGGTTTTCATTCTTGTCTCCACACACACCCACACACCCACATTTCTATCGAAGTGTAGTTATTTCTTACATATAATGAAATACCACATCCTCTTTTATTAGGTCGGGATTTTTTTAAACAATTTAAATCCTTCTAGCAGTTTCCTTCCAGTGGGTTTCATCCCACCAGGGTTCGGTAATGACAAAAGTATTGTACCTGCCCTCATACACTAGGACAGGGGTCCCCAGCCTATGGGCTGCAGTCCATTAGTGGGCTGTAAGCTGTTTGCAACTGGGCTGCAGAAATGGTGGGTGAGTATGCACATGCTCATCCCCACTTGCTTGAGTAGCAGCCAAAGCATGCACTCATGCTGCCTTTTTGATTGACCTTGCAATTACTTCCTACGTCTCCTGTTTTATATCGAGGTTCTCGTTACTCCTCATCACTTGATTGGTTGTCTCGAGGTTTATGCTTGTCTTGAAGTTCCTGCTTGGGATTAGATCCTAAAGACTTACAACCATTCATTTTACAGTCATTCAAACTTACAGTGATACTGAAAAAAGTGATTTATGATGAGTTCTCACACTTATGACCACCACAGCATCCCCAGGGTCACGTGATTTAGGTGCTTGGCAACTGGTATGTGTTTACTATGGCTGCAGCGTCCTAAAGTCATGTGATTGCCATTTGCAATCTTCCCAGCTGGCTTCCACCAATGGGGAAAGCTGGATTCATTTAACAACTGTGTGATTTGCTTAACAACTACATGATTTACTTAACAACCCCATTGGTAAAAACAGTTGCAAAATCAGACATGATGCACTTATCAACTGTCTTGCTTAACAATGGACATTCTGGTCATAATGCAAGAACTATATAGGCCAAATATAGGGTCCCATTCAGCACCCAAAAGGATAGGTAGCAGAAGGTGGCTTTCCATGCAATTACAAGCTGCATGTGTGAATCTCTTGATATAATTGAGACAGGCAGCCTGGTACTCTGTAAATGTTTGGGACTTCAGTTATCAGTATGGCCACTGGCAAAGAATTGTAAGAGTTGTAATCCAGACTGCCAATCATAATTCTAGCTTTGTCATCTCTGCTTTAGCATGAATTGAAGATTGGGGAGGGGGAGGAAGAGAGCAATATTACTTTTGTGAAAATGGTTCTCTCGCATGTTCCCAGAACAAACAGTTTTCCCACCCCTGCTGTTAGCAGTGACAGTTTTCAACGAACATAGCAATTAGGTTGCACCGGGCTTGATAATTAAACAATTGGCATAATATAGTAAGTAGAGGGGATAAAAAAAGCAACTTCATGGTTCTGTCTTTTAACTACCATCCTTCCCTTTCTCTTGCCAGGCTCCATAATGTTGCCAGATGAAAACATGGTCCCTTTTTTTATGCACAAATAGCTATGGCGCCATGTTTGCAACAGACTCAGGAAGTAGGTTTGTTTTTCTGTGGCCTATCCTTGGTATAAGGGAGCTTGCTGGGCATGTATGGGTCCAAGTAAGGCTTATACTTTCGAGTTATATGATCAGCTATATCCTAGGTTACCATCCTGCTTATTTCTAGTACAGATGGGATATTCATTGCATATTCAACTATTTATTTCTTATAAAGACAAAAAAGGGGAACAGTTTCATATAACGATTAAAACACCAGAGTAGAAACTCAGAAACTGAGTTCTAGTCCTGTTTCAGGAACAAAGCCAGCTGGGAAACTTGGGGCCAGTCATTATCTGTCAGTCCTAGGAAGAAGGCAGGAAAAATCATTTCAGACACTTTGCCAAAAAACAAACAAACAAACAAACAAACCAGTCCAGACAGTTGCTAGGAGTAACACTGACTTGAAGGCATTTAAAAAAAACAACACATACACAGATACTTTTCACTTAGAAATCTGGTACGCTGAGATTCAGCTGTGGCCTGATTCTTTCTGCTCATTGCTGTTGGGTCATCTCTCTTTTGCCAATCCAAGCTTCAAACCTCAAAGGCAAACTTTTTTTTTTAAAAAAAAATCCTGGTCTCTTGAGGCATGTTCTATGTATCTCAGTGACCAGCTTCCTCATATTTTCTCAGCTCTGAAAAATCAATCAGTTTCTCTGGTTGTGTTTATTTTATATCTTGTCCAATTCCTTTCCTCTAAATAAAACCTATTTGATCAGTTCTTTTTAGATACCGTTCCCCATTATATTTGTTTGTTTAATTAGCTGGGCATTCCCTAGAGGATTGTGTGCACATGTGTGTGCATATACATACAAATTAATAAAATGGTCTGATTGAAATATGTCTATTTTCTTTCTTAATTTACCCATGCTTTCAATTCTCTTTCTTTCTTTTGTTATATCCATTACATCAAATTTTGAATCCTAAGCTGTTTGGATTCTACAGATAATTATTTGTGTTAGATTGTAGTAATAAACTCTAATTTATTTAGAGAATTTATATGGCCACCCACTTACTTTCAGTGACTGGGCAGCTCACATGACCCTCCTGGGAGAAGAAATATACAAGTAGTCCTTAACTTACGACCATAACTGAGCCCAAAATTTATGTTGCTAAGTGAGGCATTTGTTAAGTGAATTTTGCCCCCATTTTACGACATCACAGTTATTAAATGAATCATTGCAGTTATTAAGTTAGTAACCCAGTTGTTAAATTTGACTTCCCTATTGACTTAGCTTGTCAACCGGTCACAAACGGTCATAAATATGAAACCAGTTGCCAAATATCCGAATTTTGATCACATAAACTTGGGAATGCTGCAGTGGTAGCAAGTGCGAAAGTAGGCGTGTCACTTTTTTCAATGCCGTTATAACTTTGAATAGTCATTAAATGAACTGTTGTTAGTCAAGGACTATCTGTATTGTATAGACAATATGGCATTGACAAAGCCACTCCACATTCCTAGGGATCATGGTTTTATGATTCCTCACTAAACTGTTTCTGTTTCATTTCATTTTATTCCCTGTTTGATTTTTGGTTTTAATTTTCTCTTAATCCTTTCTTTTACATCACTACCGATGGTAATCTTGCCAGCAGGGAGCATATTGTTTATATTCATTTCATACAGGTCACACTCTGAGATTTCTTCACTAAAGAGCTTGGCTAAAACCATTTGAGATGTAACACGTTTAAATCCTGTCTTACTTTTAGAATTTTAAAACAGCAGCCATAGATTTATATTGTAATACTTACATGCACAATTTCCTTTTTGTGCTTACGACTGCTGGAAACTAGTTTGAAATGAAATGTTTTTTAAGCTACAAGATACTGAAAATTGGGCTTCAATAGATGTTGGAAAAAGAAAAGATAGCTGATACAGATGAGATAGATTTGATGCTACATTTGTTCTTACAGATAGTCCTCATTTAGCAACCACAATTGGGCCTGGCAACTTGGTTAAGCGAAGTGGTTGTTGAGTGAAACTGTCTGTTTCAGCTTTCCTTCGCTCTACAGACAGGCAAAATGTGAGGTTTGGTCATAAAGATGCTTTTTCATGGTTGCTTAATGAGGAAGATTATCTATAATGGAATGTGGGAATGGCCCTGGAAAACAAGGTGACCGTGCCTAGGAAACAGATAAGTGACAATATAGCCTGCAGCTGGATAATGGACAGAAAAAGAGAAGGGACCCTCCCTAATTTCTTAGGCTGTAAAGGAGATGGTGGGAGACTTATACTCTCTCAATTGAGATTTGCAAGATTCTATTACTGTAGCTTCACAGTGAGGTAGATTTAGCTTATGTGGTTATATTTCCCATCTGGTCTACCTGGGTGGCTGACGCTACTAGCACCATGTTATTATTCATGTCATGATTCAGAGGATTATATTCCCATTTTTTGAGTCCAAAGGTGACTCACAACGTACCTCTTTGTGCTTGCAGTTTGACAAAGAAGCTAAGAGAGAGGAGATGGATATGACTGGAATGTATGGGAAGCTGGGAGGGGAAAAAAGGAATTTAGACTGTTTCCCGAGGTAAAATGCTAAACCTGGATTGATGGACAGTGGACACAGGGCTACCTGGGGGAAGGAAAAGAGGGTTTTACTATGCTGTGCTTTGCACGGAAACCTCAGAACTGGCTTTACTTCTTCTGTGCCTGTATGGATCTGTCAGTAATGTTTAACTCTTAGTAACAAAAATGTTCCAGGAGTTTCTTTTGCTGTGCATGTCAACAGGACAGGTTCACTAAAGGTCAGGGAAATACTTTGAGCAAGGATGGATAAGGACAGACAACTACTCCCCTGCAGAGATTTTAGTTTACTTTCCCACAGTCCTTAGACATTGGCCGAGCCAGTGGGGACTGATGGATATTAGGGCTTTGCAAAGAGACTGGGTTACCAGTTGTCTAAGGCTCCTGCAAGTCATTAACTAAATTCATGTGGACTGCAGCCTAATTGTAAAAGCTTTTTCAGTTAGTTATTTTAAATGCCTAGAGCAAATTCCCTATTTCTTTCCTGCAGCCTCTTCTGTGAAGGAAGAGAAAATAGGCAACTCAATCGAGGTTTTGTTCCAGTTGCACTAAACTGCTGAGCTCTCTTTTTGGTATGGAATAGGCCTCCCACTCCCTGCTGGAATACAGCTCTTGGAAGAAAAAAAATGTTTTTCCATTCACAATTAAGGAAAACTAACACAGGTATTCCTCAACTTACAACAGTTCATTTAATGACCGTTCAAAGTTACCACACCCTGACTTATGATTGTTTTTCACAATCACACATTGATTGTTTTTTCACGTTGCAACATCCCCACAGTCACCTGATTTACATTTGGATGCTTGACAACTGGTTTATATTTATGACGGCCGCTGTGTCCTGGAGTGCCTTGATCTTCTTTTGCGATCTTCTGATAAGCAAAGTCAATGGAGAAACCAGATTCATTTAACAATCATATTACTGATTTAACAAATACAGTGACTCACTTAACAAATTTGGCAAGAAAAATCATAAAATGGAGCAAAACTCTCTTAACAAATTTCTCAGTTAGGAATCTAAATTTTTGGCTCAATTGTAGTCATAAGTTGAGGACTACCTGTATATGGAGGCAATTATTCATTCTTGTTTAACATGGGAGTTTTCAAACTAAAAATGTTTTATCTTTCTTTCCCCCTTTCCCACCCAAAATGGGAGTCTGAAATTGCCCCATCAGAGAACTGAGTCAGGACATGCCTATAAGTGGTCCTCGATTTATGGCTACAGTTGAGCTCAGAATTACATTTTTGAGTCACACCAGTCATTAAGCAGGTCACCATGTCATCGTGCCCAGTTTGATGACTTTTGTTTTCCTGCTGTGGTCATAAAATGAATGCAGCCTTTTAAATGAATCCATTGCAACAGGCATTTTCTGACAGAAACAGGAAGTGCCATTTTCCAAGTAAAAATGCAAATCATGATGACGTGATTGTGTGATGCTGCAAATGGCCATAAACATGGGCTGAGGGCCCAAAATATGATCATGTGACTGCAGGACCTGAACACCAGAACTTCCCAAGTCATAAAAAGCCCTGGGAAGGTCCATCATAACTTTGAATGGTCATTAGGCAATCAGTCATAAGTTGAGGACTGCCTGTATTAGTCATAGTGGTCTAACATTAGATATTACAGGAATTAATAGAAAAGTCACTTGTGGGGCAGAATGGAAAAAAAGAAACAGTATTGAGACTGAAGTTTTGCCAGCAAGGCAAACATTCCTGATTGCTGCATGTACTGAAAGTTCTCGTTAGCTTGGACTTTTATTTACAGTTGCATAAAGTTGCAGAAATCCAACAGTTTATTGATCCCCTATTTTTTCTTTTTTTTTAATTTGAAAAATAAAATAAAGGAGGAGCTGGATTTCTGTGAAACCCTACTGCGTCTTTGCTTCCACAGTCAGCCTGAGGAAAACAACATGGACCGGTAGCTTGGCTGTTTGACATGGTTGAAGTTCACACTCATCTTTGGATCTGTGCTGTTTGGAGGCCTCTGATGGAAATATCCACATTTATCCTACATCCACTGACCCAGCGGTAAGCTGGAGTAACAGGAGATCTTTTGGAAACTGAGATATGTTGCTGTTAAGCTGAATGATCAGCAGGAAGACTTTCATAAGCTGTTGCTGCATAACTTCCTTTTCATCATCCTGCAAAATGCATTTTTCTACCCTTGTAGTTTACTGGTAACTTGCTCATCACAGTATAGCTTCCCTATTCTAAAAACCATAGTTTTTAAAGGATTCTTTTATTCTCCAACTTTAACTGGGAAATGAGCCCTACTTCCTATTGTGCTTTGCTTGTTTTCATAGTTGCAGTGATTAGAAGGGAGGGACAAGGTTGAGTACTTTTTAATGGCTTGGCCATTAAAGCCTTGGAAGAGAAATCAGCATTTTTAAAAAATTCTATTCCCAAGCATGTGCCTTCTAGATATTTGAACGTTTACTCCCATTATCCTTAAACTATCAAAACCAGGGTTTATGATGCTTTATCTCTGTTCATGCAGGTAGCAATTGAAATCCACAGGTATGGAGAACAAAGTTTTGGGGGCAAACTCTTTTATAGCTATCACTGAAAGACAGGAATGTTATTGCACTGCTCTTGAGCACTAAAATGCTTTCAGCACCTCTCAGAATGGCATCTATGGCTGGGGGTGAGAGGGTTGTTAAAAATGTAAATACATCTGAAATTATCTGGAAATCACTTCCCACTCCGGACTTACAAGACTGTTGCATTTTTGTGCAGAAATTTAGGAAACCTGGCTACAGCCATATTTTAATCAATTTTAGTTCAGGATTCTGCTTAAAATGTCTATCTCTTGGGGATGATAGGAAGTCGGGGATCCCCAAATTTCTTCTATAAATATGTCATGTTCGTTCAGCAAAGTGAGCTTTTTATGCCAATGTAGAAATGCAGGATCTGTATGATAATTACCTTTAAAAAGTGTTTCAAATATGGGATAACTAGAAAAGGTATGTCAGATTGGGCAGCTTGAAAGGCAAACAGACTGTTGCTTCAGTAGAGATGAAAAATGAATTACCATATATAGAAGTAAAAGGTAATTCCATTTTCTTTGCAAGTCTTGGAGCCCTGCCTCCCCCCCCCCCCTTGCAAATGGCTTTCCTGGTTAGAAATAGGGATTGTAGACTTTTTGATTCCCTCCCCCCCTCCAATTGGCTCATCTGATGTACAGTATTCAAGACGCTTGTATCTTCTATCACCATGCCTTGCTATTGCTGTATTCTTTTTAACAAGTTTCTCTTTTGGGCGATAAGTCTGGCATGTTTTTTGTTTTTCCTATCAGCAAAAGCTTGTAAAACATTGAACACCTCTCTTTCACCTTTTAACATAAATAAACATAGAGGAAGATGCTAGATCCTGCAAGAGAAGGGGCTGCAAACTGGAAGCCTGTTAGTCCTAATCAGCCTCCTTTCCATCAGCTAATGCAGTGGTCTCCAAACTTGGCAACTTTAAGACTTGTGGACTTCAACTCCCAGAATTCTCCAGCCAGCAGTTCTGGGAGTTATAGTCCACAAGTCTTAAAGTTGCCAATTTTGGGGACCCCTGAGCTAATGCCTACCTTAGTACTACCCTAGAGGCAAGACTGCTGGATTATACAGGTACTCCTCGATGTACAACCATAATTAAGCCCAAAATTTCAGTTGCTAAGCAAGATAGTTAAGTGAATTGTGCCCAATTTTGTGACCTTTTCTGCCACAGCTGTTAAACAAATCACTGCAGTTTTAAGTGAATCATGCGGCTATTAAGTGAATCTGGCTTCTCCATTGATTTTGTCAGAAAGTTTGAAAAGGTGATCACATGACCCCGGGACCATCATAAATACATGCCAGTTGCCAAGCATCCAAATTTTGATCCCTTGACCATGAGGATGCTGCAGTGGTCATAAGTAGGAAAACCAGTCATAACTCACTTTTTCAGTGCCATTGTAACTTTGAATGGTCACTAAATGAATGGTCATAAATCGAGGACTTCCTGTATTGGGAAATAAAGCAATGAGATTTGCTCCCAAACTCCTATATATCAGGTAGGAACAGGGGAAGGAACTGTCTTCCCAAAATCATCATCCATAAACTTGACACTAACCAGATTTAGGAATGTATGAAACTGAAAGGCAGAGATAGAACAGTCAAGAACTAAAAAGTAGATATCACATAAACGACCCTTTGGCAAGATGGCTTATTTCTTATTTTCCAAAATGCTGGGTATGCTCTTCTAGTAACACACATTCTTGAATGTTAGATGTGTGATTATAGACTTTTGGGTTCAGGGTCCTGAATAAAAACCTTTCACCACATGTATCCTCTTAACTACTGTGATGATGTTAGTAGGTATTTCATATGGCGTTACAATCAGCTGAATTTAAACATAAAAGGACAACTATACAACTAATACCTATGCTTAAACGTGTTTAAATATGTTTAGTAATTCAAAGTGTTACCTCAGGCCTTTAACCAAATCCGTTGCTGGGGGAGTGGGATACCTGAACTTTGGCATAAGCTTGAAACTAAGCTGCTTTGGCTATACAGTATATGGCATTGTTTATGCTCCAATTCTGAATGCATTTAATTTTAAAGTAGTCCCATAAATTTATAAGGGTGAAAATGCTGTACTTCAAAGTGCTGCTATATATATTCTTTGGCAGTATTTCTCAACCTTCCCCAGCCAACCTGGATTCTGGGACTTGCATGTTAAAGTCCCCAAGGCTGAGAAACAGCCTCTAATGAGAGTTACTTCTACAAATTTGTGTATAAAAATACAGATATCTATCACTTAGCTGCATTGTCAAGAAAGAACTGCGTTGCTATTATAACATACAGATAATCCTTGATTTACCACCTCAATTGGGACCAGAAATTTCATTGCTAAGCAAGGCAGCTATTAAGTGAGTTATGCCCAATTTTATAACTTTTTTTTTTTTTGCTATTGTTAAGTGAATCATTGCAGGTATTATTATCCTGCAGGTATTAATCTGGCTTCCCTCACATTGATTGCTTCTTGGAAGCTAGCTGGGAAAAATCACATGATGATCACATGACTCTGGGATGCTGCAACCTGCTGGTTGTAAAGCTCTCAAATTTAGATCACGTGACCATGGGGATGCTGCAATGGTTGTGTGAGGACCGAACATAAGTCGCTTTTTTCGATGCTTGCTGTAACTTCAAATATTTCTTAAATGAATAATTGTAAGTCAAAGACCACCTGTATATGTTTTATGAAAGGAGAATTACAGTAAGATAGGATATGACTTTCTAGTCATTTTATACTAGAGCACAAAAATAAAACAAGAATTTAGCAACAGCAGTTTCAGTGGATCTTATGTTCAAAATAAAGTTCCCAACGTGTTTATATATATAGTCTCAGCCATGATGTAGCTTGTTGGCTCTTAGCTTAGAGCAAGCTATATAAACTCAAGTTATTTTGCTTTGTAAACCATGACTCATGGCTTAATACAAAATAACAATTTGCTGTAGAATTTGCAGGTCTTTAAATCAATAACAATTTTCCCCCTTATTTAAACCATCCACCTTGACAAAAGTACCATTTATGGGGAGGGTTTTTATGTTTAATCCATCAACTCCCAGCTGCCGGTTTTGATTGTTGCAACACTGTAAAGCAGATATCATTGAGTTATGGTTGGGGCTTGATTATCCCAGGTGGCCCACAAAACACTGACCTACTTCTCTTTGACAATGAGATCCTTCAGATTCCCAAAATCACAGCTGGTTCAGCATCCCAGATGCAGTGATCTGCTTGGACCAACAGCCACAGAAGTGCTGACATTCATGACACAGCTGTCAGGCTGGTGTAATCCCTGGTTAAGAAATGTCCTCTGCTGTCTCTTCAACCCAAAGGAAAACAAGTTGTAATATACAGGTGAAACTCGAAAAATTAGAATATCATGCAAAAGTTCATTTATTTCAGTAATGCAACTTAAAAGTTGAAACTAATGTATGAGATAGACTCATTACATGCAAAGAAAGATAGTGATTTGTCATAATTGAGATGATTATGGCTTACAGCTCATGAAAACCCCAAATCCACAATCTCAGAAAATTAGGATATTGTGAAAAGGTTCAGTATTCTGGGCTCAAAGTGTCCCATTCTAATCAGCTAATTAAGCCATAACACCTGCAAAGGGTTACTGAGCCTTTAAATGGTCTCTCAGTCTGGTTCAGTAGGAAGCACAATCCTACTGGGAAAGACTGCTGACCTGACAGTTGTGCAGAAAACCATCATTAACACCCTCCATAAGGAGGGAAAGTCTCAAAAGGTAATTGCAAAAGAAGTTGGATGCTCCCAAAGTGTGTATCAAAGCACATTAATAGAAAGTTATGTGGAAGGGAAAAGTGTGGAAGAAAAAGGTGCACAAGCAGCAGAGATGACCGCAGCCTGGAGGATTGCCAGGAAAAAGCCATTCAAAAGCGTTGGGGACTTTCACAAGGAGTGGACTGAGGCTGGAGTCAGTGCATCAAGAGCCACCACACACAGAGGAAGCCTGGACATGGGCTACAAATGTCGTATTCCTCTTGTCAAGCCGCTCCTGAACAACAAATGTCAGAAGCATCTTACCTGGGCTAAAGAAAAACAGACCTGGTCTGTTGCTCAGTGGTCCAAAGTCCTCTTTTCTAATGAGAGCAACTTTTGCATTTCATTTGGAAACCCAGGACTCAGAGTCTGGAGGAAGAATGGAGAGATACACACTGCAAGATGCTTGAAGTCCAGTGTGAAGTTTCCAGAGTCTCTGTTGATTTGGGGAGCCATGTCATCTGCTGGTGTTAGTCCACTGTGCTTCATTAAGTCCGGGGTCAATGCAGCCATCTACCAGGAGATTTTGGAGTACTCCATGCTTCCTTCCACAGACAAGCTTTATGGGGATGCTGACTTCATTTTCCAGCAGGACCTGGCACCTGCCACACTGCTAAAAGCACCAAAACCTGGTTCAATGACCATGGGATTACTGTGCTTGATTGGCCAGCAAACTCACCTGACCTGAACCCCATAGAGAACCTATGGGGCATTGCCAAGAGAAAGATGAGAGACATGAGACCAAACAATGAAGAAGAGCTGAAGGCCACTATTGAAGCATCCTGGTCTTCCATAATACCTCAGCAGTGCCACAGGCTGATAGTTTCCATGCCACGCTGCATTGATGCAGTAATTGCTACAAAAGGGGCCCAAACCAAGTATTGAATACATATGCATGCTTACACTTTTCAGAGGTTCAATATTGTTCTATATACAATCCTTGTTTTATTGATTCCATGTACTATTCTAATTTTCTGAGATTGTGGATTTGGGGTTTTCATGAGCTGTAATCCATAATCATCACAATTATGACATCATGGCTTGAAATATCTTGCTTTGCATGTAATGAGTCAGATTTAGTTTCACCTTTTAAGTCGCATTTCTGAAATAAATGAAATTTTGTACGATATTCTAATGTTTTGAGTTTTTCACCTGTGTGATCATGTTTTTTTTAAAAAAAACAAAAAACAAAACCAAGAACCTAGTTTAAATGAGCGCTCATGAAAATCAGATAACTGATAGCTCTGGAATTCATAAGAAAAATTAGCAGAGTATTAAGCTTTGCGGGCAATTTTTTTAAAAAATGATACGGTTATGATGGGATCAGTATATTTGTGGACTAGAATGCTTCATCAAACCACGTGTATAAATGCGGGACGGACATGAGAATGAGCAGGGGCAACATGAAATGCAGCGATACAGCAGCCCGTGAGATGGATGGTTGAAACCGCGATAACAGAACATGTAAAAGGAGCCCAATAGGACGTACACATATTTTAGTAAAAAATACAGATTGGAAACACAAGGAAGATGCCTTCATCCTCCAATGGATAGAATGGTGAAAATGATGGTGATGATAAAATGTAAAGTATTTCAAATTACTCGGCAATAAAACGTGCTTGAATGAAATAGCAATAAGAATAAAGCTAGTGAACGGAGATGTGCCCACTTGGGAAGCAAATTTAAACCAAATTGGGGTGGCGGGGGGGGGGGGGGAAGGTCTTCGAAAAATAGGCGCAGATGAAAAATACCACCGCCTCATTCCCGCGCATGCTCATTGTCGGCTGGCTTTAGGCGGCGCCTGCGCCGGTCGCGTTTTTCTCCCCCTCCCTCTCTTAAAGCAAAATGGGAGGAGCCGGGGAAGCGAATGCGAGGCTGCGCGGGGCGCGGGGGAGGGCGGAGTGGGGGATGGGGAAAACAAGTGAGGAGTGAGTGAGAAGGAAAGGAAGAGCGCGCGGAAGAGAAGGTAGAGCAGCAGGAGCAGCGAAGAAGGTGTAAGCGGAAGGAAAGGCGACTCCGGGGTGTAAGGGGCGGGGGTTCAGCCGGAGGAGGAAATGGCAAGTGGGCCCCTGGAGGCGCGCGCGGTGGCTTCTGGGATCGTGGCGGTGAAGGCAAGGGAAAAAAAAAAAAAAAGAGCGGCGAGTGAGCGAGCTGCTTTCCCATTTCCTCCGCCAGCTAAGAAAAAGAGCAGGAAGGAAGGGGCTCGTGCCCGGTGAGCGCGGTGGACCTTGAGGGTGAGGAAAAGGGAAGGGGGAGAAGGACTGTGGCTAGGAGTGGGGGAGAGAGAGAGAGAGAGAGAAGGGGGAGCCCTGTGGGAAAGGAAGCTGCCGCCATTTTAGAGAACCCTGTGGGAGACCCCCCCCCTCTTCTTGCCCCCCTCAGTATCTTCCCCCCCACGCCCCGTTTGGGCGCTTGTCTTCCCTCTTCCCGCCTGATGAGTCCTTGCTGGGCCCTCCTCCCTTCGCTCCCTCTGGTAACAACCCGGCTTTCCTTCGCTGCTTCCCCTCCAGCACCCCCGCGTCCCCCTTCCATGCCTCCCCCCGCCAGAATCGCCAAGCTTCTTTAGGATCCTTCACGATGTGAAGAGATGGGGTAGGGGTGTCGTCAGTTTTTCGGTCCCCAGCATTGTAGCAGCCTTTTGAGGTCTCTTAAAATTAAGTAGTTGGAAAGGTAGGGAGACACCCCCACATCCCGACCGCTCCCCCCTCCCCCCATTTCCTTCAAAAGTTTTGGAGGCCGCAAGCCTAAAACCTATAAACTTGAAGATACGCGCCTGCACGAATATCCTGTTGACAGAATCAGAATTGAAATGGACTTGGAAGGAGAGTGGTATGATTTACAAAACAGTGATTTAAATAAATAAAAAAGAAACTGGGAAAGTGATGCCTAAATGGTGTGTGTGTGTGTGTGTGTGTGTGTGTATCTATACTTAAAGAAAGCTTACAAGTAAGAGGAACAGGTGTCAGAAAAATTTGAGCACCCCATTTATGTAACTTTGGTGAGAATGGCAACTTCCAAGTGGGTGGGATGATGGGTCTGATATGTATCAAATAGCAGCACTGTTTTAGGTTTGATTAACTGAAAAAAAATGGTGTTTCACTTGGCACATATAGAATCTTTTGATTTGTTAAGACTTATGCACTGTACTCAAGTAAAATATAGAGTTTTAAAAATTATTGGCAAATGCCTATTTTTGTGAACTTTTAAGCAGGAATTCAGAACAGCTGATACTCTTATCAGTATGCACATCTTAATACATAGGGCATGTCACATTTACTATGGACCTGATATTTTCTTAGTTGCATTTTATTCTGGCAATAAAATAATAAAACTAGAAAGTGATGATTCATGAAAGTAGGGATATGGAAATGTATAATGATAAGTATATTGACACGGCCTGATTACAAATGATTTATAAATATGACATAATTTCATGATATCAGGTACCATGGTGAGACAAACTGCTGAAGCTAACTAAATAGTTATACAGTGCTTATATTTCAAATAAAGTCAAATATTTATTGTCAGTGCACAACATGTGTACATTGAATTTTTTATGGTTCTAAACTAAACATTTGATTTCCTAAAGCAGGGAGTTTGCTCTAAACTGAGAAGTGAACTCAAAAAAGGGGAAAATTGATTTTTACCACAAGAACTTTAATCTTCAGAGCTATCTTGAAAGCAAATTGAGTTCATGCTTAGCTTGTTTGTAGAATTCACAAAAGATCCCTAGATACTTTGTATTTTGTCTTTTTTCATACTTTAAAACTGAGAATGAGAAAAATAGTTATGTGCAATATGTTTTACAGTATTTTGGCTGCTGTCCATTGGGGACATTAAAATATAGGCAAACTGATCTGTGATGCAGCTCCTCCTTTCCTTTGATCTGTCTGCTATTAACAGAAAGAAAGGGATCACAGTAGTCTGTCTGATGTGTCTTGTTTAAATTTTAAGAAAGTGTAAATCTTTCTTATCTGAAAGAGAGCCAAACAAAAGTAAACCATAGAGATTATTATTATTTATAGTTTATCCTATTTTAAAGATTCAAGCTGCTTTGGCAATCATAGTTAAATCTAGGAGTATACATATGCAGATTGCTTTGACAGTTTTGGCAAGAAGAGGCATACATTTAACCCCACTGCTACAATCAGCACATAAGGAAGGAATTGAAATGGATGACTTGACATTTCAACAAAGCTTTTCTTCTAATATTTTTGGACCAGACAGCCAAGTATTTCAATTCCTTACATGTTTTCTATAGAAGCACTGGTCTGAAGGAATCATGCATTTGTTATACTTGATTGAGCAGAGAGAATATTATTTTTCTGCATACAGTCTAGATATGAGACATTCTGCTATAGTAAATAACCTCAAAGGAGTTTTACTGCTTCTTAATAAATTTATATGTAGCTCCAATGAAAGGAGCTCCTCATTCATATTACAAAGTTCAAGTGACTTTTCCATGACATATGGAAGAAATTTATGACATCTATTTGTTTTAATGGAAGATTGAAAGGCTTTTCTCGGAGAGAAAATAGGATTGGCTAATTTGGTAAGAGAGCCTTAGTTTGACTGCATATCATGGATTTCTCCAAACTGAAATTACCACTTATCTTTGCCTTGCATTACTATGGTGGCTTAAATTCCTGGCTCTCTGTCTCTCTTTTTGGCCTTTGAAATTTAGAAAGTCTACAGTATAAATATAGACTAAGCTTTGCTTTCTTGGAAAAGGAATGCATTGCAGAAAGTACAGATCTGTAGCAGCAAAGCGAAGCAGAGCTTGAGAGATTAGTGGATTCATTTGGCTATTCAAAAACTTAAGTACTGTACTTTCCAGGTTGACAAGTGGCCTTGGGGGTGGGGGAATACCCTCTGTTCCAAATATAAGAAAAGAGTATTCAGTGCTAAATTGACGAAGACGAATAAATAAGGGTAGTTTTTGACTAGTTCTTAGTGTGTTACCACTGAGAGTTATGAAATTGATAAATGCGGATGAGAAATAGTTTTATGAAATTATACATATAACTGAAGAATCAGTAAAACCTGCATTTCTTTAAAAATTATAGTTTGTTAAAAGGTAACAATTGATGTATCCAATAACTTGGTGAACCCAAAAGCTTGCCAATAAATACTAGCCTGGTTGCTCCTAGTGACTGATAGGAATGCACAAGTATTAGCTGACCTGTAGAGGTAAAGAAAGTCTGGCAATATTTTTTCCCTGGCAGAAGGAGGGAATTTGCTTCATAAGCTAATACTTCCAACAAAGTGTGTTTAAGCTATGGTAACCAACATTACCTTCTATCTGTCTTTCCTCCTTTGGCTCTATTTCACCACTTTGGCACAGAGAACCAAACAATTTCCAGACTTCCGGCTAATTTAAAAATGCAAATGGTACCAGCTGTGCTAGTATAATAGCTCAGTTTATCTTTATTCCTTTCTCTGGAGTTGGGATGCAGCCTGCTTGATCATCGTTTCCCAATGGCAAGTGGGTTTTTCTTTTAAAGTCTAGGAGTAAAGTTTCCCAACAAACAGTCTGAGAAATATTTTGCAATTTGGAAGAAAACAAGTTTCCTCTTGCCAGGGTCCCCAAAGTAGTTAACATAAATATATGTTGTAGACAAGTATAAATGTTTGTGGATTACGTATTTTGATCTCATTTCTAAAGAAAGCTCTTGAATTTTCTCTTGGAAAGGATCTACAACTATTACATTTTCTATGCCTCATGCCATCATTTATTGTACTAACTATGAGGCTCTCTAGGTATTGCCAACACCTTTATTTGACTATTTGTTTGAGAAGGTAAAGATTCTTCCTCCCATATTTCTTGTTAAATGCTTTTTTTTGTTTAATATTCTGAAGTATAAACTTTCTGTTAGAGAATTTGGCAAGTTTGTTGCTCTTTTTGAGAGGAAAATTGTGATCTTGGCCCTAGTACATCTTGGGCTATAGTTCTCTGAGCATACTTGTAAATAGTTTAAACATGACACGAAGTGTGACCACTTCATAGTTGGATTGAAACAGATGGAGTATGCTGGGGGCATAATATTGGGTAAAAATAGAGCAGAAGCATGGTAATATCTCACAAGAATTGAATAGCAGCATTTGCACTAGATCAGTAGAACTGTGTATATCTGTCTTAGATCTTTGGTGAGGGGGTTCAGTTCAACCTTTCGAAAGCACACAGCTCATTTTTAACAGTCTTCTTGTTGGCTCTTCAATTCTTTTTTTGTTCTGAGAAATCGTTAGTTGCGGCTGGGCAAGAGTTCCTGTTGAAAGGTGATATCTCTCTAGCTTTATAACTGTTCTCTGGTGTTAATATTCTGTATGCATTGCTTGTTATAGCTTTTTAGCATCCTGTGGTCGATGATCTTCATGATTTCTTTTTATGCACCCACTACTTTTGTGTGGATGTGGAATGTCTTGGGTGGAGAGGATAAAAAGTCTTGAAACCAAAATTTAAAATGTTGAAATAATGTAGGTGAGGAAGGGGGTATTAAATATGGTAATGAGGTGGTTAAGTTGCTAGCCTAGAATCCAGATGACAATGACTTATAGGGCTTCCTTAGGCTTGAAGCCAAGCTGGGTGACTTTAGGTCAGTCACACTCAGTTCAACCCCACATCACAGTGTTGTTGTGGGGAAAATAGGAGTATTAGGTGTGTTCACCACCTTGAGTTGACTGACTGACTGACTGATTGACTGACTGACTGAAATAAATAAATAAATAAATAAATTTATATCAGTATAAGATACTAATGGTAATTGTAATGATATGAAAGAATGAGAATGTCTACTGGAGATAAATATTCTTGTAGACATTTTGAGATGCTGGTCTTAGTAGGCCCTGTAAAAGTTCAGCAATACATCCTGCCCATATTCATTTAGTTAATCTGATGCATTTAATCCTGCCCATATTCATTTAGTTAATCTGATGCATCTCTACTTTTTAGCAAATGCCTTGAAGCCTTTCTAAATAAAATGAATTAAAAAGCATTGTATTAAAAATGACAGATAAGAGAAAGATGAAACACTAAACTATTTAATTTAGAGATCACCATTGTCAATCAAGGGCAAGGAAATATTAAAAATGGATGGGCCTCACTTGACGCCCATAAACTATCATAAAAGAGCCAGGTGAAAATGGCTGGGAAGGTAGTTTCATAATTTGGATCCTACCAGTGAGAAGGCTTTTGTTCTAATGCTGTAGATCAGAGTTCTCCAAACTTGGCAACTTTAAGACTTGTGGACTTATTATGGGAGTTGAAGTTTACAAATCTTAATGTTGCCAAGTTTGGGGACTCCTGCTACAGATGCTTGTTAATCCTATTAATAGACACAGTGGTTTAAACTAAGGATCTTTTCAGTACATTTGAGAGATCAGGAAAACCTAAGAAATTGGCAGAGTTGGGGTGAAGGGAGTGAGAACAATAAAGAATTTAAAACTGTTTAAGGCACCAAGTTTGCTACAGATAATGCAAATAATTATGTATTTTAATATAAAAGTCAATGCTTTTATATTTTCAATTCTTCATTGTAAGCACTACTTATAGTTATAACTTTTAACTTTTCAAAGAAGTTAAAATAAAATTAAGTAAAAATATTTAAAAAGCTTGATAAAAACAATAAAAACTGCAGTTTAAAAATTATGGAGAGTTTCTAGCATTCTTATGCATATGCTTATAGGAAAAAAGGCATGAGAAAACTCCAGTTTGGTACTTTAGTAATATCTCTGTTTCTGAAGAATGGTATCTTCACTTGCCTGCATTCTCCTGTAAGTGGTTTGCTTGAGAGATCTACGTGCTACAGATACAAATGAATTCTATATTAAACTAATTAGTTTTGTGATATACACAGCAATGCAACTACTAAATGCAAGCAAATAAGACAGTTGAACAAACATTATAGTGTTGCCAATTAAAACTGTCCCAGAGTTTGATTAGAATTCTAATCTCACTAGTAAATATCTGATCTTCAAAATACATTTAATCAAACTGACATAGTATTCGGTTTAAAATGTAATGTATTATGTGCTGAGATTTAGACTCAAGCTTGTATCTTTATACCTTAGTGTTAAAGGTATTTTATATTTTCTCTGTCTCAACAAGACAGAGTTTAAATATTATCCTACAGTTTCTAAATATCAGTCAACAAAACTAACTCATTCAAAAATAGTAAAATTACACTATGCAAACAAAAGAGCTTTTGCACAAGCTTAAATTTTGTACGTTTATTGTAAATTTTATTCTTTATATGCATGTTTCATTCTGAAAAAGAAAGCAAAGCAGTAGTGTCTAAGGTGTGTGGCATGGTGAAAAGCTGAACTAGAAGTTTAAAAGTTTTGCTGAATAGTTTAGCATTTTTCAAAAGATTTCCAGCTATAGTAACCAGATATTGCTTTTTAAAATTAAATACGGTCAAGATTTCTGAAAATCAATGAATTCTATTTTCAAAACTTTATGAGAAATAGCAGCAAATCATACCTCACAAAACTGCTTGATGAGTATCATGGTCTTAAGATGCTTGTATACATGTATACGCAACTACACTTAATACTAAAATAAGCAATCTTATACCTTCAGATACAAAAGGCAACTGGGCTTTGTTTTTCCTTGAAGATGTTTTGCTTCTCATCCAAGAAACTTCTTCACTTCTTCAGAATTGAAGAAACTTCTTGGATGAGAAGTGAAATGTCTTCAAGGAAAAACAAAGGAAGTCCAGTTGCCTTTTGAAATATGATATGTCCAATAAACCAATTCTTTGAGGAACCTACTTGCTTCGGAGTCCTGTTTGTTATGAACACATTACTTGGGATACTGACATAAGTACCTTTAGGAAAACCATGATCTGGATGAGAATCCCTATAAATATCCAGCAGTTCAGCAGCTGGGTATTATGGGAACTGGGAGTTTGAAATATCTGGGTAGCATCAAGTTGCCTATTCCTGTGCTATACAACACACACACGCACACACACTTACTTTAGCGTAGACAAAATAGAATTATTCATATTTTAATTCTTTTTTATTTTACCCCAAAACAGATTTACACATCTCTTACACATGACTCCTATGGATGCCATTAATAATTTCATAGTAGTTTTGCTAATATTCACCCATAACTATACAGTGGGATCCAAATAATCCTCTTCCCCCTTCCCTGTTTATTAGCAGGATCAGTCAGGGTCACTTGCACAACTTCCCTAGAACTTGACCATTAGTCACAATCTCTTAATGAGCTCTTTGTAAGTAGCAGGCCCAGAGCCTGTCAGCATGGTCATAAAAACAGGCACCAAAGTTCAGATGAGGTAAAAGTGAATGCAATATGTAGTGGTTTCAAGTTTACCACACTGGAGCAGGCATCAGTCATGCAACACGACAGTTAAAGAACTATATGACTGGTCATATGTAAATCTCTAAAACGGTATGTCAAAAACTATGATGTGTGCAGTATTCTAAAGGTAGAGTACTGAGAATTGAAAAAGAACTGAGATCACATACAAGTGAACAAATTATAGGTTTTACAATATGTGACTGACTCGGTCATGATCAGGATGATTAGAAGAGTGGGAAATCTTCTGCTTTAATTTCATGCTGCTTCCAGATTCTGAAGGTCCTTGCTTTCCAGATGATTCCTTTGGGAACTACACAGAGAAAACTTTATTTTCTTATAGACCATAAATAAATAAAATGTACATGAATAAAAAATGTACCAATGCTTGACTCTGCCCACAGCTGACTTGGCCATATTTTATCAGCAGCAGAGGGATTTTCTACATAAATTAAAAAAAGAAGGGTTTCCTCATCATAGGGTTGTCGGCAAAATATGGTGATATAAAGATAATGATCAATATTGACCAAAATTCTGAGGAAAACAAGGCAAAAACAAAAGGAAAGGATATTCCCAAACTTGATAGGTATATAGACTTCCATTCCCAGAATCCTTAACAATAGTTATATTGACTGGAGAATTCTAGGATTTAAAATCCATATATTTGGAAGATGCTAAGGTTGAGAAACAGTAGTCTGACCTCTCAACTTACTGCATTCTTGTGACTGATGCAATGAAACTTCTAATAGTGTCAGTACTTCTGTACTATGTTGTTGTCAGTACTTCTGTTGTTGCTTCAGGTAAATTCTAGCTGTTATCTTAAAATCTTGCAAAATAATAGTTTGAGCCTTCCTGGTTCTTAAGAATTTTTAGAGTTGTCTTGCCTCTCTTTATATTAAGTAAGATTGGTAGCTGTATCAGAGAGGAGTAATGATAACACATTCTTTCTTGTTTGCATAATGACCAGACAGGCTAGTTTCTGTGGTTTTAATGAGTTTAAATTTATACTGGCATTCCTTACTTTTTGCTTTGAAAGGACATTTGACATTTGATGATCTTGTGGTTGTGGTTAAACATGAACTGTAACTTGTAAGCTACCAAAGATCTGCTGGGATATAAAATGTTTTAGATAACTACTGTTTTCTTTCATTGGCACTGATAAGGAGAAGCTAAATATATTTTCAAATGATTAAGTTACTAATTTTTCAATTGTTAACAGTCAGAACATCAAGATAAATAAGTCTGTAAGATGGACAAGAATAGTTATTCGAACTTATCTTGAATGTTGGCTTTCCATATTTTCTAACTTAGACCATTTCTAGCATTTGTAAACATGAGTTCATAATTCTTCCCTAAAAGTGCCCTTGTAGATTTCTGAAATGCCCCAAATTGGTTTAGAATCATTCAGAGAGGATTTATCATATTTTAATTGTAAACTATATGCAAAGCTTTGTTTTTGTACTTCTAATATCTCCATGGATAGAGATTGTCTGTGAGATATATTTATTTTGAACCTTATCATTCATAAAGAAGTAAAAAAATCTCTTCTAGAGGAGCTGAAGACTAGTTTTTTTTCACACTAATTACAAAGTGATTTGTCATTGTCTTCTTTAGCATGTGTTTTGACATTTCATTCCATTTCCTGATGGACTCCCATCTAAGTACTATTCAGATTCAGCCTCCCTAGGTTAACTGAGTGCCACATATCTGCTGTGACATATTCCCCAATCTCATCAATGAAATTTAAAATTATATAATGCAAAAAATCTATCATTTATTAAATTTATATGTCACTCATCTCATTATCAAGCAACTCTTTTAGATGGATTTATAAAGTTTGCTTAGAAATTAAATATGAAGTTGGAAATTTAATTTGGCAATGTGTAAGCAAATAAGCCATGCTTATCATCTGCTATAGAATTGGATCTAGATTGATTCACACTAAATCCTTTGAGACCATCATTAAAATATGTTGTTTTCAGTGAGAAAGTAGTTAGAATTTCATCATTTGAATTCATCAAATTCCTTATGTCTATGCTTTTACATAATTGAAGGGAAATGTGTTGATTATACTATATTAATATTAATAGTGTATATTAGTGAAATGTTACAGATTTTGTTTTATTGTATTGTAATAACTTTGGTGGTGTAAACTACTTCGGTGGGACAGAAGCAACATTGGTTGCACTTATGGATGATCTCTTGCAAAAGCAGAATGTGGATAGTGCATCCATTCTTGCTGTCCTTGACTTCTCAGTGGCTTTCAATACCACTGACCATAGTATCCTTTAGGAACATCTATGGGGTTAGGGGCTGGATGGCATAGTATGTTCCTGTTTGAAGTCTTTTCTCCAAGGTCAGTCCCAATTGGTGTGAACAGATAATGAGAAGTCTAATCCACGGCCACTCCTTTGTGGGTTGCCACAGAAAGTAGAGTACTTTCTCTGTTCCTTTTTAACATCTACTTGAAACTACTGGGCAAGATCGTCTGACATCAATATGCTGAGATGTCATCAATATGCTGACGATACATATCTCCATCCCAGTGATCCAAGCAATGCTGGCTGCCTTTTGTCAGTGACTGGCGGCTAGCTGGATTGGGCCCAACATACTTCAGCTGAATCCTGGAAAGACAGAAATCATGAAGCTGTGGAGAAAAATCTGAAACTGAATCTGGGTGGGTATGTCTAGTTTAATGAAAAGAAGGGCTAGGAATGACCTGATAGCATTGTTCCAATATCTCTGGGGTTGCCACAAAGAAAAGGGAGTCAAGCTATTCTCCAAAGCACCTGAGGGCAGGACAAAAAGTGATGGGTGGAAACTAATCAAGGAGAGAAGCAACTTAGAACTAAGGAGAAATTTTCTGACAGAACAATTTCATGAAAGAAGTGGAACAACTTCCCTCCAGAAGTTATGAATGTGCCAACATTGCAAGTTTTTAAGAAGAGATTGGACAACCAATCTCTGAAATGGTAGGGAGTTACCTACCTGAGCAGTGGGTTGAAGTAGAAAACTTCCAAGGAACCTTCCAACTGTTTTATTCTGTTCTGTATCTAATGGCCTGTATAAAACCTGGATTGTAAGAAACATAATGTAAGAATATGGTTGTTCAGACTGAATTTAAAATAATTCCAAGAGTTTTTCCTTCTACTGAGGATTTTCTGAAGACTGCTATTCCTTTGTTTTAGCATTTTAGTCTTAGGATTCAGCTTGATCAATAAGAATAAACTATTATGTCAAGAGATGGCAATTCATAGTGAAGTAGTTTCAGTAGTAGGTTTTCTGTTCTACTGTTCTTCCATTCCTAATCATTGCTTGGGGTTTTCCTTGCTATCATTGTAGAGTAGGAAGAATCAAATACCAATTTCCATCTGATAATTTTCATGCCACTGCTAGTGTATTTGGAACAGCCAGGATTACTGTGAAAGACCTCCAACCACCTCCAGTTTATATTTCTGATTGCTGGAGCTTAAATGAGCCATAGTGACCTTCATGCCTTGTGAAACAATGAGAGTGTTAATTGGATTACAGATTGGTTGATCTTATTGGAAAGATGGAACTATACCCATATTTTTACTTTCATTATTTTGTTTCACTTTCATTAGCACATATAGAAAAATTAGATAATATATTGTGCCAACTTCCTCAAAGGATATTAAAATTATAGGAAATTATGTGATAGTATTAGCAGTGTTGGGGATAACTCTGAAAGCACACAACTTAATAGTCCATTTATATCAGAGTTAATAATGTTAAACTCCACAGCTTTCTAGCAATTCAGTGGGTTGAATGAAAGTGGGTTGTTAACCTTATAACAAAGAGTTATGCACCATTGTGGTGCTTTTCCTATTTTAAATATCTTTAAGGATTTGAATGCATAAAACCTATTTAATCTTTTGTTCTTCAACTCTGCAGTTGCTTCTAATCTCCTCCTTGGTATCAGAAGAGACTTTATTTGCAAATCAGTGGGGATTTTTCAAAACCATTTTGCAAATCACCAGGGATTTCTGAAAACCATTAAATCAATTTTTGCACAACGATTTATTTTTAAACATTTGCTTTCATTTTCAGATAAGCTTGTGATGAAGTGGGAATTAAGAGAGCAAATCTCTTTATTTGTTAAGTTACATGTGAGGTTTGCACATAAGCAGCTTTGGCCTTAAATTAATGGAGCTTCTTTCCACTCCTCTGAGCAAGCATCATCAAATTTGACCTTTCAGAATGACTACATTTTCAGGACTGGAATGTTCCCTTTGATACAAGAGTTTGGGCTATTGATTTCAGAACTTCTTGCATTGCTGTTTAAAAAATCATGCATATAGCTCCTTAGGGTTCCTAGTAGATTATATGTTTTCTCTGCTATTTAAGCTAAGAAATGTAACAAATTGGAGAAAACCTGGGTTTTTACGAGCATGAGCCTGGAATTAAGTCTGGCATCAAGCTAGCAGCATCAAATTGCCCCTGAATAATGGAATATTTTGCCCCTTGTGATCCAGATGGCATGTCACTTGCAAACCAAACCAGCTTTTTCATAGAGGTTTTGACAAGAGTGTGGATGGAACTCTGACACCAGGGCTCATTTACTTTTTGGATGGGAATTTATTTATTCGGAGAATTTATATGGCTCATTTTCAGTGACTATAAGCAGCTTACAAAAAATTAAATACCCAATATAAAAAGAGTAAAAGCAATTACATGCACCCAAAAAACAACAATTGAAGCAATTGAACAAACCATTTAATGAGCTCCATCCCACTTTGCATTTCCAGGTTCCTTGACAAAACCAGGTCTTTAATGATTCTAATTGGGAGCATAATTTTGATCGCTAAGCAATGTGCTCATTAAGCTAATCACCACGTGACAATTTTAAAAGCATTTTCACTGTGGTCTCTAAGCAAATCACTGTTTGCTAAGCAAATCATGTAGTTGTTAAATGAATCACACAGTTGTTAAGTGAATCCAGGTTCCCAATTGACTTTGCTTGTCGGAAGATAACTGGGAAGGTTGCAAACTGCAATTCTATGTCTGCAAGATGTCACAACCATAGTAAAAGTGAACCAGTTGCCAAGCGGCCAGATTGCGACCATATGACCATGGAAATAGTGCAATGGTCATAACTTTGAGGACAGTATTTTTTCCAGGATTGTCATAACTTTGAACAATTGTTAAATGTATGCTTATAAGTTAAAGACTACCTGTGTGTAAGATAGGTACATTGTTTTGCAAAACTTTTTTCTTTAATCTGTAAAACTTCCATTATCGTCTAGATATTTTTTTAAAATTTATATGTCAGCCGTTTGCTTAGCTTGTATGTTTATTTTAAGCTAAAACAAATATTTTTAAAAGCAAAGAGAAAAACTCTGTGGGTGTGAAAATTCCTAAGCTTGGGCACTGTAAAATAAAGAACACCATCTCACCAATCCTGTCTTTACTTTTTCCTCCCTCCTTTCTCATTTCCTGCCCTTCTATGTTCGTAGTTTCTGTAAACTGCTCTGCTGTATTGCACAAGTCTTGTATAGAGGTTGCCTGGATACCAGATGAAAACTTCTAGCCTTTACAGTTGTGGTGGCAACAGGGTTGAAAAGGGAAGCGGGGCGTCACCAAGTTACTGTTTGTTTTTCTCTAGGTTTCTTTCCCTCTCTTCCCCACCTCAGCAGTACAGAGAACCTTTGCCATTTTGAATTACAGTTGTAGCCAGGGAACCTTGCAAGTATAAATGTGATCTATCTCACTCACCAAAGTTTACTCGGGGGTGGGGGGTGGAAAAGAGAGAGAGAAGACCTATGCCTTTTAGGCAAATTCAATTTTACTGTTGTTCCTCCATATTTATTCTCATCATCTTGATTAAGCTTGCCGTTTGTAATGTGACCGAGGACCCGATTTTGTCATAAGCATGGCTTGAGAAGAAGGGAGGAAAGTTGCCCAATCTGCTGTTCTTTAACTACTCTGTCATGATGGATTGCAGTCATTCTACAGATAGCATGACATGCCAAAAAACACTAAGTCCTGAGACAAATAATTCTTTCAACAACAACAATAGCAAAATTCTGAGTAGGTTGATCAGTTCCTGGCAACTTCAAGAATGAACTGGTTTCCTAGTGTGATTTGGGAATAGTAGCTCTCAAAAATCACCGCCTCATGATTTATATAGCCCTGCTTATGGCTTTAAACATATGAGAATAACTCTGCTTATTTCAAGGCCCATGTGAGATTGCTATTATATCTATTATAATAGATATATCTATTATATCTTCACACGTGAACTATGCAGATATTCTACTTACCTTCAGTACTAGAACCTTTATAGAGTCTCTTGTGGAAAGATACCAAATAAACAGCATCCTAAAGCAGAATCAAACTACATCAACTGCAGGAGGTATTCCAGTGCATTTTGTGTACTAAATTCTTCTAATTACGAGCTGATTGTTTAGAATATATTGGAATTTTTGCTGCTGTAATCAATGCATTCCCTATAATCTCCTTCAGATAGTTATTTTGTTGAGGTTAAGAGGGTTGTGTTCGGATACACTTTAGAGCCATGATGGTGAGCCTATGGCACGTGTGCCACAGGTGGCATGTAGAGCCATTGATTGCAGGCACACAAGCCCCAGCCAAATTTATCTGCACTAAGCATGTGCATGCCTCCTAGCTGATTTTTGGCTTGTTTGAGACCTTTTTTGCCCTCCTGGAGGCTTAAGGGAAACCTCTGCAGCCTTTGGAGACTGAAAAACAGGCCAATTTCAGCACTTCCAGTATTTCCAGAAATACCAGAAGCGCTGGAACAGGCCCATTTTTTGGCCTCCAAAGGCTGCAGAGGATTTCCTTGAGCCCTCAGCAGGGCGAAAACGGCCTCTCCCAGGCTCCAGAGGCTGAAAATGGGCACTTCCGGTATTTCAGGAAGGCCCATTTTTTGGCTTCCTGAAGCTGCAGAGGCTTCCTCTTAAGCCTCTGGGAGGGCGAAACAGGCCCCAAACCAGCCGAAAATAAGCTGGGAGGTGCACGCCTGTGCAGTGCTGGTAATGGGGCAGGAGGATTGCGCAGGGGGAACAAGGTGCATTGCATTGTGTGCACATGTGTTATCACATGCGTGTGTGCTTTCGGCACACCACAACAAAAAGTTCGCCATCACTGTTTCAGAGCATTGAACATCACTGTTTTAGAACATTGACAACTCAGTTATGGAATAATTAGTGCAAATAACCAAGTAATTAATGTGTTCAAATAGCATCTCTAGAATTATCTATTTCAATAATTTCACATTGATTGGAAACTTGTATGCAAATTTCTGATAACAGCTTCCCAGACCAATTCTTCCTAATTTGACTAATATTCTTGTTAAAATGTTCAGATTACAAGTTTGAATGATACTTACGTGCATCCTATTGATCCTCCTCCACTTATAAAAGCTTAACTCTAGTCTGCAGGAATGTTCTGATCGGCTCTGCGACGAGAGTCCAGGAATGGGTTAAGGTCCTCCTTCTGATGCCATCAAGCTGAGTCTGCCACTCTAAAAACATCAGCCCCTGGCTGGCCCACCCATCTTTTGACTCAGCTTCTTGTCGAAGAGCTAGTCTCTGGAAAAATTGCTTTAACAGAGCTAAGAGAAAGTTTGAAAAAGGACTAGGAAACAGATTCTGATTGAAAAATCCAGCTTCTGGGGATTTGGTAGAGCTCTGTCTCCAGGAGACCGGGGCCATTCTCCTGCAGCGTGGAAGGTTTGGCGCTACCTTGTGAAAGTCTGTGGACCCAGGGAGCCGTCTTAGAAGCCTTCCACGCAGCTCCATCAATTGCACGGTTTGCTGCCGCTATTGCCATCACCACCCAAACCACTCCACAGCTGATCTCAGAGCTTCATTCTACCGCTTCTCAGCTGTTTCGCTGCAATTTGATCGCTTGGGGCCTGGTAAGAGTCTATTGAGCGAAGGAGGTAAAGAAGCCATTCTGAAGCTCTTCCACGTGGCGGGTGGCCATTTTGAATCAGCTGGACAGCCATTTTGTTGAGGGTAAAAACACTTCCTCAGGGCCTCACAGTTTATAACTTGCCTGGCCCATTGCACCAGACAGCACCTCACAAGGGAACCTCACAGCACCCTTGGTGTCTGTGTTTGCAATATGGAAAGGAAAGCACCTCAGCCTGCGACCAAAGAATTGGAAGAGCCCCAAGAGGCATAAGCCCCTTCGAGGAAGAGAAAAAGACAGAGAGCCCCTTCTACCAACAGAGAAGTTGCTGCAGAAATCAAGGCCAAAGCCCTAGCTCCTTGAAAGTCTTCAAAATCTGAGCTTAGGGCTGAAATGAGAAGACATGCTGCTCTTGAAAAGCAGTTTGAAAAAAGGTTGACACAAATGCAAGCCCAGATTCATCAAGTCTCTCATCCTGGGGAGGTGCATATTAGCCCTGAGATTTCTTCTGAGGGAGGGAAATCTACTTCCAGTCACCTGTCAGCATGGTCCCTTGAGAGTGGAGGAAGAACCGCAGGATTTAAGCAGGTCAGCGCCTTCCTCTAGACAGGCTACATAGGACCTGGCCCTTCCTTCCTGAGTGGTCGGGATTCAGGGAGGATCTAGGCCTAGGCCTGAAGCAACCTACACCCCTACTGCTGCAGGCCTATGCTTGGAGGAGAATAGGCCTGAAGATCTCAGGGAGATGGTCATGGTAGCCATTAGACAGGGCGTAGCTGAAGGATTCAAATATTTCCTTCACTCTTGAAGGGGCCCAGTCTTGTTAATCCAAAGGTTTCCACAAGGGGTCTCCCAGTCTCCGAAGGGTGTGCCCAGATATCAGTTCTCTTCTCAGCCCTCCCTCTTGGAGTGGAGGAAGGAAGAAGAGCATAATTATTCCAAATCCTCTGACCATAGCCATTCTGGTCATTCTGAGGAGGAGGAAGGGGAACTTATCCCAAGTTCCCCTTCCTCCTTGAGGAGGACCTCAAAGTTGATCAACCTGTTGCAGGAGTTTTCAAACCTTCATTATTCAAGCCCTTGTTACGCAAGGCCTTGATCACTGCACAACTCAGCCCTGAGATGGCCCCTGACCCACAAGCAACCACTTCTGGCCACTCCAATTCATTATTCTCCAAGCCAGTGGTGCAGATGGAGGTACTCTCCTCCCCCTTCCTTCTCTGCCTTGATTTAATAAAGGAACAGTGCACCTCCCCAGGGGTGGGACCTCGCTCGTCTGCTCATGACAGATGATTCTACAATGTGGGACTGTCCCTGGCCAATGCCCTGGTCGTGCCGTTGGTAGATGGTCCAGTGGTGGCTTCATTCTCCTCCTATGGTACCCCCACTGAATCAGAGGATGTGCTCAAGGTGGAGGACAGGTGATCTGAGCAAACTCTCAAGCACACTCACCAGGCTGCGGCTTGGGCAATTAGAGCATCCATAGCAGCCTCGTATTTTACGAGATCCTCTTTGCGCTGGCTTCATTAGCTTCAGGAAAGGCTTCCAGCCACCGAATGCAGGGCACCACCAGGATATCAATAAAATTATTGCAGCAGCGTTTCCAGCAGACACCACCCTGAACTCGGCCAAATTTGCTTCCAGGGCCATGACTTCTATGATGGCCAGACAACTGCTTTGGCTGCCCAACTGGCGGTCCGACTGTCACTGAAAATAGAAATTGGCGTCAGCTTCAAGTGCAAGCAAGAAACTGTTTGGCAACGTCTTTGATTCTTATTTGATGGAAACCAAGGACAAGAAGAAGGTTCTCTTCTTGGTGGGGAAGAAGTCCGAGTATTGTCCCAGGCCTTACTATTGCCCATCATCCTTCAGATCCAATACCAGCCCTTGATTCTCCAGAGGCCAGAGGTCCTTCTCTGCTCGTCAGGAACAATGGCCTGACACTTCTGGGAGGCAGCAACAGGGCCCCAGTAAACGGCCCAGTCCATACCTCAAAGGCCTCTGGCATGCCTTCTAGAAAATGCCTCCAAGTCAACAAAGCCCATCGTACAGTGTATGCTTCTTTCTCCCAGACCGCCCACCTTCGCTCTGTGTCTGTCAGCTTTTTGAACACATAAGTGCAAGGCATCAGTCAGCTTTGAGAATCCTTTTGCAGAAAAACGGCTGCCACCGCTACATCACTTGCATCTGTTTGGACAATAAAAGGCTTGGTCTCATCTGGGTGCTGGAGGATGGTCTCAGCTGCGAAGAGGCATTTTAAGGCCTCGAAAGCTTTCTGACAGTCCATCGTCCAAGCCAGGGGTTGACTTGGCTTCAGTTTGGTGCATTTTTAATAGTTCTGTCAATGGAAGGGCAACTTCAGCAAAGGACTGAATGAATTGTCTATAGAAGTTGGCAAACCCCAAGAAACTTTGAAGTTGTTTTCGGGTTCTGGGGAATTGCCAGTCCATCACTGCTTTCACCTTTCTGGGGTCCATTTCAATCCCCAGGTTGGATATTCGGTAGCCTACGTAGTCCGTGACTCCTTGTGGAATTCACATTTTTTTTAATTAAGTTTTATTGATTTTTAAGGACAAACAAAAACAATCAAAACATAAAAACATCCAACTTTCTTTCATAAGTGTACAAACAGTGTGTCGGTGGGTTTACAATTTTTTTGTGCATTGATTTCATCGTCTCAATTACAGTTACATTACATAATAATTCATATTATCAGAAATTGAATATCCTAGTACTATTATTAATCAATCATTTGACTATAATTTTGTTCATTCATACTTTGCAAGATAGCTATATTTTACTTAGTTTATTTTATAACAATTCCTATAGTCCTTCCAAATCTATCCTAAAACATTATATATAGATAATAATAATAATAAAAAAGAAATACATCTTTATATATTCATTATTTTCTATAATTCTACATATTCTATTACTATATTTTGTTATCTAGCCATTGATAGAAAAGGTCCCAAATTTTGTAAAATTGTTTATTCTCTTGTTCTCTAATTTCAAATGTCAATCTACTCTGCACATTCCGCACATTCCAGTATTTTCTTGATAATTTCCTCCTGCAATGGTATTTTCTCATTTTTCCAATTTTTAGCAAATACAATCCTAGCTGCTGTTAATACATTTACAATAAAATATTTTAAATCTTTGCTGTATGTATCAGGTAGAATTCCCAATAAAAATATCTCTGATTTTAAATTGATATGCTTTTTGGTCATTTTTTCCAACCATGTGTGGATTTTAGTCCAATATTTTTTTGCATCTGCACAAGTCCACCACTTATGGTAATATGAGTCAGGTATCTGATGACATTTCCAACATCTTTCAGATTTATTCTTGAACATTCTTGCTATTCTTGTTGGGGGGAAATGCCATCTGTAAAACATCTTATACAAATTTTCTTTAAATGCTGTTGACATTGACATTTTATAATTTTGAGGCCACAATTTTTGCCATTTCTCTAGATCAATCCCATATCCAAAATTCTTCCCCCAAGCAATCATAGTTTCTTTAACTTGTTCTTTTAGTTTAATTTCTAATAAATATCCATACAATTTTTTAATCACCGTTTCATCAGTACCTGTCAAAATCTTATCTAAATCAGTCAATTTATGATAGAAACCTTCTGTTTTAAAGTGTTTTTCATACCTTGAATGTATTTGCGCATAAGAAAACCAATTCCTCTTTATACCTTGTTCCTCTAGTTTTTGCATCGATTTAAGTTCACCCTTTTCATTCAATCTTCCCCATATCTAACTGTTTGTTCCTTCTTATATGTTATAGGATAAGAAAATGCTTCAATAGTCGATAACCAGACTTGAATTTTCAAATAACATTGTCTTTTAATCTTCTCCCAATTTAACACAGAGTCTCCCGTATATGATGTCTTCTAAAACAACCCTGTATTTTAATTCCCTTATACCATAAAAAGGCATGCCACCCCAACAACAAATCATGTCCTTCTAATGTCAACAATCTAGTATTTCTTAATGTTGTCCATTCCTTAACCCATGTCAAGTTTGTAGCTTGGTAGTACAACTCCCAATTAGGCAGACCAAATCCTCCTCTAATTCTAGCTTCTTGTAAGAGTTTTAACTTTATTCTTGCTTTCTTACCTTGCCATATATATTTCAACACAATTTTGTTTAAATCTTCAAAGTAGTCCTTTCCAAGCCTAATTGGTATTGTTTGAAACAAATATAGAATTCTGGGTAAAATATTCACTTTGATTGTTGAAATTCTCCCTATTAGTGACAATTGTAGGTTTTCCCATTTCGTCAAGTCCAGTGTTATCTGTTGTTTAAGTTTAATGTAATTGCTCTCTTTTAATGTACTACATCTTGATGTCAAATGTATCCCCAAGTACTTAACCTTATTCGTGACTTGAATTTTCAATATATCTGCCAATTCTTCTTTTTGTCTTAGTAACATATTCTTTGTAAAAATCTTTATCTTATCTTTATTTATTTTCAGGCCGGCCACCTTGCCATATGCCTCTATCTTTTCCAATAGTTTTGGTGCTGTTTCTAGAGGATCTTCTAAAATAAAGGCCAAGTCATCCGCAAAAGCTTGCAATTTAAATTCTTCCTTTTTAATTTTCATTCCTTTTATACTCTTTTTGTCTCTAATGTTTCTATTTAACACTCCCAGGGTTAATATGAATAGCAAAGGTGATAGTGGGCAACCTTGTCTATTGATAGAGCCTGTTAATTCTCCCTCTATCGTTACCTTTGCCGTTTGCTTATAATATATGGCTTGTATTGCTTGAATAAATTTTCTGGCAAAGCCCATCTGTTCCAATAATAATAACACAAATCTCCAGTTCACATTATCAAATACCTTTTGTGCATCTAAAAATATCAAAGCCATTTGTTTTTCGGGGTGAGCCTCATAATATTCCAAAGTGTCCAGTATTACTCTCATATTATCTTTAATTTGTCTCTTTGGCAGAAATCCATTTTGGTCAGAATGAATAAAATTATTTAAATATTTTTTGAATCTCTCTGCCAGTATTGAAGCAAAGATTTTGTAATCTGCATTTAATAAAGAAATGGGTCTATAATTCTTAATTTGTAATGGATCAGTCTCTTCTTTTGAAATAAGTGTAATATAGGCTTCTGATCATGTTTTAGCTATCTTCTTCTTTAGCATAACTTCATTCATGACTTCTAGCAATGGAAGGTTCAGCGATTCTTGTAATGTTTTATAGAATTCTGCCAAAAGTCCATCTGGGCCTGGTGCCTTCCCATTATTTTGTTTCTTAAGTGCTTCGGTTAACTCCATCATGGTTATATTGCTTTCGAACATTTTTTCAGTCTCTTTAGGTATCTTAGGTAGATTAGCATTCTGTAAATACTGTTTAACTCTTTCCTCATAAATATTCTCTTGCTCATATAATTTCCCATAAAAGTCTCGAATGATTTCCTTCTCTTTATTGCCGTGGCAAACTTGACCTTGATCATCTATTAACTGCGGTATTTTCCTTGATTCTTTTTCCTTTTTCAATTTGTATGCTAACCATCTACCTGGTTTGTTTGCATCCTCAAAATAATTCTGTTTAGCACTTCTAATTTTCTGTGCTAATTTTTCTTTCTTTATTAAACTCATTTTATGTTTAATTGTATCCAGTTTTAGCTTAATGTCTTTTTTCTGTGGCGTTTTCTGTAGTTCTTTTTTGAGTCTTTTATACTCATCTTCTAAGGCTTCTGTGACTTGCCTTTTCCTGATGTTCCTTTTCCTTGTGTAGTTTATTATCAAGCCTCTAGCATATGCCTTCATTGTGTCCCATACGTTCTGGATTGAAGTATCTTCTTTTTTATTTTCTCTGAAGAAAAAAACCAATTCTTTCTCCATCCGCTGTATAAAATCCTTCTCCTTTAGAATAGTATTATTTAACGTCCATCTCGATCTTCTTTTTTGTCCTTTCCATTTAATTGTCATTGGATTGTGGTCTGCCCAAGTACTTGTTTCAATATTTATTTCTTGAATATTAGATATTAATTCTGTTGAAGTCCAAATCATATCTATTCTGGACCATGTTAAATGTTTACTTGAGTAAAAAGTATATTGTTTGGTTTTAACATTTCTTTCTCTCCATATATCTTTTAAATTTATTTCATCTATCATTTTAAAAAAGGATTTGGGGAGAGTCTTCCTATTTTGCTTTGTTGTTGTTGTTATATAGTCCAGTTTATTGTCTACAATTCCATTGAAATCTCCATTGAAATCAATTGAAATCAGTCTCCATTGAAATCAATTCAATTCCATTGAAATCTATATTGACATAGTCCAGTTCAATTATTTTTATGTGTAATTTTTCATAAAATTCTTCTTGTTTATCATTTGGAGCGTAAATTGCAATCAAAAAATTGCAATTCACATTTTGAGATATAATTTGGCAGCTAGAAGTTTTTCTAGAACCTGTCGAACCAATTGAACATGTTCTTCCATGGTTTCACTGAAAATAAGGATGTCATCCAAGTTCATGAGGACCCCCCAGCAAAGGTGCGGGTGTAGCACCTCATTGATGAGCTGCATAAACACTGCAAGAGCCCCCTGAAGTCCAAAAGGCATTACTTTGAATTGGAAGCTACCCAGAGGGAGTTAAAAGCAGTTTTCCACTCATCTCCCTCTTTGATGCGGACCTGGTAGTAAGCTTCCCTGAGATCTAGTTTGGTGAATATTTTGCCCTTCGACAGGTGGTTGAATAAGTCCTTCATAAGAGGGAGAGGATACATGTTTTTGACGCATACAGCGTTCACGCCTCTAAAGTCAACACCAATCTCAACCCACCATCTTTCTTCTTGAACAATACTGGGGCAGCTAATCTTGATTTGGCAGGTTCAATAAAACCTAGTTCCACATTGCTGTCAATGTATTTCCTTAATTCAGCCATTTCAGCAGGGGTCATGGAATAAATCTTTGATTTTGGTAATTTCACCTTGGGCTCTAATTCTATGGTGCAATCAGTGGCTCGATGGGGAAGTAAAACATCATACCCTTCTTCACTGAAGCGGACCATGGTGTTGGTCCAGTGGTCTGTTGCTCCTATCTGTGCAGAGGGGGCTTTCCCGGTTGTGTTTGGTGAACCCACCCCTACCCAGAGGTCTTCCTTGATTCTTCCAACCTCTAACAGTTGTATTAGGCTTCAACTGCGGAGCTTGTGGTACAGGAGCAGAGGCCAGACAATTGGCTGCCCTATGACCAGCTTGGCCACATCGGTAACATTTCAGCACCCTGATGGGTCGGGTATGAGCAGTTTCAGCTGGTCCGGTCTGCAGTCTCCTCGCCACAATTCTCTTAGTCAGGGCTGCTAGAAGGGGTTTCCTGTGTGGGTTGATGTTGCGATCTAAGCTGAGTGATGTGACATACCATGATTGTAAAGTCTCTGGGATTCCCCTAATTTCACAGGCCTTTTTTACTTCTGTATCAGTGTAAAGTCATTCTTTCAGACCAATCCATGAGATGGCTTGCAATCCTTCTAAAGTCCCAAATGAACTCTGACAAGGGTTCCTTGCCTTGCTTCATTTCCATTCGCTTCTCTTCAATCTTTGCTACCCCGTCTGGATTTTCAAATCTGAGTCTTAATAATTGAATAAATCTGTTTAGATCGTATAATTCGGGGGCTTGTTCGCTGTGTATTGGGCCAGTCTGAAGCTTCCCCTTCATTCATCCCATTTGTTATGGCCATAACCAAATTGCGCTCTGTGGCGTATTGATCTCCAAATTGTTCTATATGGGATCGGATTCAAGTGAGGAAGTAATTGAAATGTTCATGGCGGCCTTAAAGAGTATTTGGTCCGGCCTGGGTCGTGGTTGCGGAGGTGGCATAGGCTAGGCCCCTGCAGGTTGTACTGAATGAAGGGAACTGGCCTGGTAGTGTACATAGGCTGGATAGGCCCCCTGTGTCCTGACTGGGTGGTGCCTCTCTGGAATAGGGGTCCCAGTGGCCTCACTGCCGGTTGAGGCTGCATTTGTGGTTGCTAAGAGGAAGATGGATGTGGCCTGGTTCCCTGGTCGGGTGGAAGGGAAGTGGCTGCTGTCTGCTGTCTGGGCAACCCCCCTTCAGGCCAGGGCTGTGTTGGTTCTGGCTGCCATTGGCATTGAATCCACCCCAGGCCTGGATAAAATCCCCAGCCTGGAGGGATACTCTCTGCAGGGGGCAAAATTCCTTTTGGAAAAAGGGGATTGCCTGGGGGGCTGCAACATATCTCTGTCAGTTGATGCTTCCTTCTGGGCTCCATCAACTGGCATCTATATAGTCTCCTCGTTCCTCATGATACTTGGGTAAGTGAATATGGGTGGTCTCAAGCTTCCACCCGTCCAAACAGACTGTGAGACCAAACCTGTCACCCTTAAATTCTAGAACTGTTGATGAAAATCTGCCCTTGATGGATTTACAGGAATAATCTGGGGGTTGTCTTCTTGAGAGAAATCTGACCCTAATTGTCTCTCTTCCCTTCAATCTGACAGAATAGCCATATGCCTGGGGCTAGAGAAAGATTTCAGACAGATATGTTACATCTGGGTTATAACAACTTCTTGAGTTGAAATACTTTAGTATAGCTCCCAAATCTCTTTCTCCTACTGCCATCCTGAAAGCATCCATCATCTCCTCCAAACAAGGGCTGGCAGGTTCAATTAATGCTCCAGAGGGATGGCCCACACGCTGCCCCCTGCACATCTACAACTTCAGCTGATTGCTGATCTCTCCATTTCTGGGAAAAGAATTCCAGGGTATCAGCCAACCCTTTCAAAAATAAAAAGTGGAGTTTGGGAAATAAATGTAAGGCATCCAGAAAGTATCCATGATATCAATTACACCGAAACATTTTCTCTCCAATTTATTTCTTTAGAAACAGATCAGGCATGTCAAAGGCAATTTCCCAAATTGAAAAGTTTTTGTGCATTACACAGAATCCAGTTTCTCCCTTCTCTCCTCACACTATTCCACTTCATAAATCACAAGAACCAATTAACTGCCATTGGAATTTCCTAATATGCCACACAGAATAACCTTGAACTTTTCAACTCTTCCAACTCTCTTAAAAAAATGTGGCAGCTGAATTTCAAAGCTGACACCATAGTCATCGACCAGCTTACTCAGATTGGGGGGAAGAGGAAGAAGAAGGAGATTATGCTAACTCTTCTGATCACAGCCATTCCTCTCACTCTGAGGAGGAGGAGTGGGAAATAGTGGATCACAATACATCTGAGGAAGAAGAGTTTAGAGCTGGTCAACCTTACTCTTCTAGGGTTTTCAAACCATCTCTCTTCATAAAGCCTTGGTTACGGCAAAATTGACACCTGAGGAATTGGCCCCAGAACCTCAGACGGCCCTTACAGACCACAGTGATTCTTTGTTCACCAAACCAGTGGTTCATGCTGAAATTCTCCCTTCCCCACTATATTTCTTGATTTAGTTAAGGAACAGGGAGGCCTCTCCTGGGTCTGGCCCTCGGCCTTCTTCGCATTATAGGTGTTTTTACAATGTGGGCCCCGCCTTAGCCAATGCCCTGATTGTTCCTTCAGTAGATGCCCCAGTGGTTGCCTCCTTCTCCTCATCAGGCATGCCCACTGAACCTGAGGATGTGTTGAATGCAGAAGATAGGAGGTCTGAGCAAATCCTCAGATGCACCCACCAGGCTGCGGCTTGAGCTATCGGCATCTACAGCAGCTTTATTTTTCACAAGATCCTCACTGCACTGGCTCCAGCATTTACAAGAGAGGCTCCTGGCCACGAATTTCAGGGCGCATCAGGATCTTAACAAGATAATTGTTTCTGCGGAATTTACAGAAGATGCGACCTTGAATTCTGTGAAGTTGGGCCATAGCTTCCTCTGTAGTCACCAGATGGCTCCTTTGGCTGTGGAATTGGCACTTGGATGGAAGTTGGCGTTGGCCCTTTTGAAAAGCTGTTTGGCGACACTCTAGAGCCTTGCTTGGTCGAAACCAAGGACAAACACAAGATTCTATCTGCAGCAGGGAAGAGATCAGACTATCATCCTAGTCGGTACTACTGGCCCCCTTCCTTCAGGTCTGAATCCGCATCACGATTCTCCAGAGGCCAGAAATCTTTCCTGCATCACCAAGAACAACGTCCTAAGGCATCAGGCAGGCAGCAACAGGCCCCTGGTAAATGGCCCTTTCGAGGAGGAGAAGGTCGTTTGTTCCCACGCTCGAAGTAAAGACCCGGTTGGATCCCCCATCGGAGGCCGTTTGGCTTTCTTCACCTCTAGATGAGAGGAGTCGACATCAGACGCCTAGGTACCTAAAACAGTGAGATTTGGCCTGCAGCTTGAGTTTGTGTTTCCACCCTTGCAATTTTTGTTCAATGTCCTACGTCAAGGGACAGTTCTAAATGGGCCCTCGTGGAATCAGCCATTCAACATCTGGTTGATATTCAGGCCATTGAGCCAGTTTTGATGAGCAATGAGGATCTTGCCTCTTTGCGATCCCAAAGGCGAGTATGGAGGGCCATACTCGACCTGAAACTCCTAAACAAATTTATTCTGTACAGGCATTTTAAAATGCAAACTCTGCATTCCATTTTAGAGAGGATTCGAGGGGCCGACCTCCTTTCCTCCATTGATCTCACAGAGGCTTACCTCCATATTCCTATCTGGCCTCATCACCATCAGTTTCTCTGTTTCTGTTACTAGAACGTCCATTTCCAGTACCAGGCCCTTCCCTTTGGTCTTTCATCGGCACCCAGGGTCTTTACAAAGGTGCTGGCAGCTCTGGCAGCTTTGCTGAGGTCTGTTCTGGTGAGGTCCAGTGTTATCAGTTGCAGTCGGAAGGATCTGCTCATCGAGACCTTGCATCACACTACAGTGCCTGCAAGACCACGGCTTCTCGATTAATCTAAAGAAAAGCCACTTCTCCCCTATGACCAGGCTGTTGCATCTTGGGGCGATCATCGATACTTTCCGCTGCCAGGTTTTTTTCTCCAAACTGCATGGAGAAACTCAACACCCTTGTAATCCAGATCTGATGCCTGCACACCTCCCCCTGTCTCTGCTGTCTCAGCTCCTGGGGAAGATTATCTCCTGCATTGGCATTGTCCCGTGGGCCCGCTTTCATGCCAGTGCGCTCCAGTGGTTCCTGCTGTCATCTCAACGAGCAGACACCAGCCACTCATCTATCAAAGTGCAGGTTCCACCATAGGTCCTTCATTCCTTCAGGTGGTGGCAATCTCGGGCAGTATGGCAGGGCCTCCCCTTCAAGGAGCTGGACAGGGTCCTGCTCACAACAGATGCCAGTCTTCAAGGCTGGGGAGCCCATATAGAGGGCCAGATTGCTCAAGGATGATGGTATCAGGGAGGCAGAGCTTGCCCTATAAATTGGTTCAAACTCAGGGCCATTTTCTTGGCCCTGAAACATTTCTGGCACAGGGTGGTGGGTTGTCATGTTCTAGTCATGATGGACAATGTGGCCGCAAAGGCCCATGTCAACAGACGGGGGGGAACCAGGTCCAGGGCCCTCATGAGGGAGGCAGAACGCCTGGGGAGATGGGCAGAGAGACATTTTCTGTCCATCAAGGCGTATCACATATTAGGGGTTGACAGTGTCCAGGACAACCGGTTGAGTCGATCACAGGTTGATCATATGGAATGGAGTCTCCATCCCTCATTATTTTTGGATTTGTTCCACAGGTTCGATACCCCAGCAGCGGATCTCTTCTCCACTCCCCTCAACACTCAGGTAAGCAGATTCTTCACCAGGTTTCTGACCCAGGGAGCGGAGAGGACCAACGCGCTTCGGAGTCGCTGCCCTTCAGGTTTCCTTTATGCCTTTCTCCCTCTTCTATTAATTCTGACTGTAATCTGGAAGATGTTGGAGAAGGCAGAACTGATTCTCCTGGCCCCCCATTGGCCCAGGAGACCCTGGTTTGCAGATCTGGTGAACTGTCTGTAGACCAGCCGTGGAGGATCCCGGAAGACAGGATCTCCCTGCAGTTGTGGCCTTGATTCATTCAGACCCTCAGTGGTTCCAGATATCTGCTTGGTGCTTGAGCGGCAATCTATGAGAGAGGCCAATTTTTCTGATAGGGTGATAGACACCATTCAGGCCTCCCACAAACCGTCCACCTCATGCATTTTCAATGCTACCTGGAAGGTCTTCTGTTCATGGGCTCTTAAGTCAGAAATTGTACCTTCCTCGGCTTCTGTGGTGGAGGTAATGTTCCTCCAGGATGGGCCTGATAAAGGCCTCGCCCCTAATACTCTTCGCCGCCAAGTTGCGGCTCTTTCCTCTATTTTGTCCTGGGAGGGTTTTGATTCTTTATCTGATCATCCCTCTACGCAGGTTTCTACCGGGGGGGGGGGGCTGATAACCTTCCCTCTCCCATGGTTCACAGATTTCCCACATGGGACCTCCTTAAAGTTCAATGGGCTCTCACGGGCCTCCCTTTTGAACCTCTTAGATTAATGTCTCTACAACTCATGACCTTTAAAGTGGCATTTTTGGTGACCATCACTTCAGCCAGGAGGGTGTCGGAGTTGACAGTCCTCTCCAATAGACAGGACCTTTGTGTGTTCCATAAGGATAGGGTGGTTTTGAGGTTAGATCCCTCGTTTGTTCCTAAGATAAACTGGTTTCACCGGGCACAAGAAGTTGTTTTGCTAAATTTCTGCCCAGGACCAAAACATGAGTTAGAGCACAGATGGCATAAGTTGGATGTAAGATGGGTTCTCAAGATCTACATTAAGAGGACTGCTGAATTTAGGAGATCAGAGAGCTATGTTTGTGTCATTTCATCCTACCTCCTTGGGGACCAAGGTAGCTCCTTCTACAATTGGGAGGTGGATTTGGACTTGCATCTCCAAGGTCCTTGCATCTCCAAACTTTATCCTTGCCACTTCCTAGGAACATCACGGCTCACTCCACTAGGAATGTGGCTACTTTGGCTGCCTGGTCTTCTCAGGCTTCACTGGAGATTTGCAGGGCTGTCTCTGTTGTTTATACAACATTATAGGTTGGACTCCTTTGCTTCGGCGGACACCTCGTTCGGAAGGAGGGTGCTTCAACAGGTGGTACCACAGTCGAAATGACCTACCCAGATGTTAACCCTCCCATGGGCATGCAGGCTTTGGTATGTCCCATTCCTGGACTCTCTTAGCAGCATGTATGAGAATGGGCGTTAATAGAATTACCTGAGAACGCCCTTTCTATATACGTTGCAAGAGAGTCCATCTGACCCTAGTTCATCTGGGAGGGGGTGTTTTGTTATGTTTACTTTCCAGAAATACATTATGTCTATCAAGAATCTTCGCCTAAATGATGGCGAGCAGCCAAAGCTGATCGTTTTTATAGTGGCAGACCCAGCTCTATGACGTCAGCAGGAGGAGTCATATCCCATTCCTGGACTCTCTTGCAGCATATTTAGAAAGGGCGTTCTCAGGTAATTCTGCCTATTCTTAAAATTCTTATTTGCTTTACTTATTATCACTGCATCATTCTGGATATGATTACAATTTGTTTCATATCTTAATTTTTCCAAAATAAGTCTCCCCCCTTTTTATTGCAAGCTCATAATCCTGCATAGTAGTTAATATTTTCAGCTGTGGCCTTTTGTTCTTCCTCTTAGTCTAAGTCCATAATATAGTTTTTAAACAGAAGAAACTTTGTACTTGGCCCTTTGTACAAATACCATTTTATGTGGTAAGACTTGTTTAGCATGGATGAAAATGTACATGAATGAAAATGTACGTAATTATAATTTAAAAATTATACGGTCTATCTACTATCACATCTATCTACTCTTCTCCTTTTAGTGACTGAGCTTTTGTTCTTTTCTCACTTTCTTTAGGAAACCATGTTCTGGAAGTTTGATCTCCACACAACTTCTCATATTGATACACTTTTGGAACGTGGGAATGTGACCCTTTTTGAACTTTTGGATGAGGAAGATGTATTGCAGGAATGCAAGGTGGTCAATCGAAAGCTTATAGACTTCCTGGTGCAACCAGAACATATGGAAGCACTAGTCACTTGTGTGACTGAGGAGCCCCCTGGGGATGTGGATGAAAGAGTGCGCTACAAGTAAGTAGACCTTCAAACTTCAAGAAGAGGCATGAATTAGAATATTGTGCAAAAGTTCATTTATTTCAGTAATGCAACTTAAAAGGTGAAACTAATATATGACATTACATGCAAAACAAGATAGTTCAAGCCGTGATTTGTCATAATTGAGATGATTATGGCTTACAGCTCATGAAAACCCCAAATCTACAATCTCAGAAAATTAGAATATTGTGAAAAGGTTCAATATGCTAGGCTCAAAGTGTCCCACTCTAATCAGCTAATTAAAGGCCTGGTCCCACTGGCCGACAGACGCAAAATGTATGCGTAAAGGACACAGTGGATGAGCAAAATTTCAGGGGTGGCTCCATCCATTGTAATCCGCTCCAAAAAGTGGCAAAAATTTGCATAAACAGAATGGAAAAGAACGGACGTGGGTAGTATGTAGCGATGATGTTAAACGGATGTTCATCGGAAGCCTAGCGGATGAAAGCTGATGGAAGCGGGTGACACCTCCGAAGGGGTTCCGGTGGAGAATTTCGAAGCGGACGCATAGCGGAAGGGGCAGATGCATAGCGGATGACACGGATGCATCACAGACGCCTATTGGAAGCAAAGCGGATGCCGCGCGGATGTATATCGGATGCAGAGCGTTCACTGTGCATGCGGGGAGTATGAATTGCATCAGCTCCGCGGAAATAAAAGGATGCAGCACGCACACAGTCAGCAAACAGAGGAAAGACGTGCTGCCACATACATCTTGCAGGAACACCATAGTTCGTCAGTCAGGCAAGAAGAGGAAGCCCGTGCCAACTTGTTCAAGCCCTGGCAAGGTGAAGAAGGGCAGAACCAGCATCCCACCCCCTGGCACTGACTCTGAAACTGCTGCTGAAGGCCCTGCTGCTCAAGCCCCTGAAGGCCCTGCTGCTCAAGCCCCTGAAGGCCCTGCTGCTCAAGTCCCTGAAGGCCCTGCTGAAGCCCCTGCCAGAGGGAGGAAGAGGGAAGGAGAAGGGAGAGAGGAAACAGTACACCGTTTCTGAGGAGCATGAGGATGAGGTGCTGGAATGGCTGAGGGAGAATGAGTACCTCTGGAGAAAGGGCCACAGACTGTATCGGGACACTAAGAAGAAGCAGGCAGCTTGGAGAGACAAGACAGAGAGCCTGGGTACACTGCAGAAGTACTCCTGGGATGGTGGAAGCACATGCACACCTGGTATGGCTAGCCACACCTCAAGAAATCCAGGCAGGCTGCTGTCAAGCTCACTGACCGGGAGATGTACATCAAGGCCAAGTGCAGTTTCCTGGAGGGTGAGATCCGCCACCGAGGAGCAGCCCCTCTGAGACCCCTCTCTCTCAGCCCACAGACAGCCAGTCCTCTTCCAGCCAGGAGCCAGCGAGCCTGTCCAAGCAGGTGTCTTCAGAGGGCCCCATGGCAGAGACCCCCCTGACAGCTGCACTTCCCATGCCGGAAGACTTGGAGGATCCCGTGGAGGATGACGCCCTGCTGTCACAAATGGAGGAAGAAGCAGCAGCCACCAGAGGCCAACCCACCCCCAGCTCCAGAGGATGCAGGCAGAGAGGCAGACTGGAGGGCCAGGACCACAGTGTGCTGTTGAAGATCAGGGACACAATGAAGACCAGCACAGAACTTCTCTTTCAGCTGGTCCACTTGGACAGAGCATCCTCGGTCCGGAACACCTTCATCACCTTCATCACCTACCTTCATCGCCAGACCCTGAGGGACCTGCCCGAGGCCCAGTACCAGGTGATGAAGCAGAAGATCACAGCACTTCTGCACAACCCTCAAGGCCCAGCTGAAGCTGCTCCTACCCAGTCCAGGTCTGCTCCTCCACCCCAGGCAATGTCACAGCCCTTTCACGGCTTTCAACAGCCCCTCACCTACCAAGGCTATGACTACCAGGACTTCCCACAGCAGAAGCACAACTTTCCAGTTCAGGCTCAGGTTCATCGCATGCCACAGACTCCAGTCCTCACCCAGCTGCAGACCAGACAGCCCCACTACATTCTTCCTTCCTCCACTCCACAGCCAAGCCCGTCAACGGACAATCTGTCATCAGTCTTGGGCCTCACATCTCAGGTCCTTGATGAAGGGCCTCTTAACTTCACGAGACTGAGTCAGCTCTCGGACAGCTTCCTGAACACACCATCCCCTGTTGTACCCTCGGGGCCAAGCACCCCAATGGTGCCTCAGACCAGCACTCAAGCTACATCCACCTCCACAGTCCCTGCCCGCTTAACAGCTGAGACTATGGACATGACTCAGAGTGACTGAGAATAATGTCATAGAGTGAGTTGTTTACTTGTTAAATTTATCTTTGCTAAAGACACTTTACTTGGTTCATTTTGCTTATTTAATACAGTCACAAGGTTTACCTAAGAAAGTTTATCTTTGCTTAAGACACTTAACACAGTTTACTTGGTTCATTTTTTTTATTTAATAAAGTCATAAAGTTTACCTAAGAAAGTTAATAAAGGTTATCTTTGCTTAACACACTTAATACAGTTTACTTGGTTCATTTTGCTTATTTAAAAAAGTCATAAAGTTTACCTAAGAAAGTTAATAAAAATTATCTTTGCTTAACACACTTAGTTTACTTGGTTCATTTTTTTTACTTAATAAAGTGTTGGTGAAAACTTTGAAAAAATGGTTAAGCCTTTGCATGCTTGTGGGATAGATAAGGATAGTTGTGGGATAGATAAACCTCCAATGCAACCATTGTGGGACTGTATGGTCCACCATCCCAGCGATCCAGATGATTTTCTTCCCCTTTTTATGGAAAATATCGGTTGTCCGCTAGGTGTCCTTCTACATACTCTAGACATACTGCAGACATCCTAAATATACGAGATATGTCCCAGATACAAACGTTTTGTCTGTTTTGAATACTTTATATACGAGATGCATACGCTTACATCTTTTCTATTTCCATGCTACTAATGCTGTGTAGACGTTCCGTGTACCTTTTGTTTCCTCCCTCTTTCCGTTTTCAGCTGCAGCGGATGTGAGTTGCGAGGATACCCAGAGGACGCAGAGAGGATACAGCAGACATTTAACGGATGATAACGGACATAGAATGTTTGTTGCCCATATATGTCTCGGATGTACATCATATGCGGTGGAAAGTTCACCCGTTCACAAAGTTTTGTGCAGCTCAAAACTTCTTGCGCGGATGAAATCGCAGTGGACGGATGTTCAAGGGATATTGCGTATGAAACACGTATGCACTGAGTACACAATGGATGCATAGCGTTTTCCAACGGATGGCAAGGTTTTTTTAACATTTTACATCCTCTTTGCATCCGTAAGTGCAGTGGGACCGGGCCTTAAGCCATAACACCTGCAAAGGGTTCCTGAAGCCTTTAAATGGTCTTTCAGTAGGAATCATAATAATGGGAAAGCCAATTGACATGACAGTTGTGCAGGAAACCATCATTGATACCCTCCATTAGGAGGGAAAGCCTCAAAAGGTAATTGCAAAAGAAGTTGGATGTTCATGCTTTTTTCCGCTGATGAGCTTTATGGGGATGTTGACTTCATTTTTCAGCAGGACTTGGCACCTGCCCACACTGCCAAATTGGTAATTAGTAATGAGTCCATGTCATATATTAATTTCAACTTTTAAGTTGCATTACTGAAATAAATGAACTTTTGCACGATATTCTAATTTTTCGAGTTTCACCTGTACATGAGACTTCTATCAATCAAATTCAGATCTTCTAAATGTCCAGAACCAGGGAGATTTATGTGTTGGATTCATCTTTCCTCATTCTACTGAAGAGTCATATTTTTGCATCCTCTCCACATGAATATTTCGCTAATGGGCACAAAGAGGGGGAGGTAGCATATTTAACTGGAGTATTATCCTAAGAGCTGCCTGTAAAAATGGGGCTGTTCTAAGCACCAGCTGTTCTGGTTTTCATCTCCATATCATGATCATGCAGTAAGGTATAAAATGAGCATAAATGAGTGAGGATGAATATGTTCCTATCTTCCTGTCCATAGCAGTATTGATCTCCATGATACTACTCTAGGCTCCTCCCCTCCCATTTGTAACAAAACAGAATAAATTTCTTCTGAACTAAATGAATTACCTGTAATTATATGCTACTAGGACATGGAGATAGGTCATTTGGATGTAGGGGCAGATTATCCATTTGGTTATAACTTGTGAACAAAGCCAGTGTGGAAAATAACAGGTCAGTGGTCAAACCTTCTACTTAACTATGTTCTCTGTGTAAAGTGAAGGAATGTTATGTGCAACAGTTAACAAACCAAACCAATGGTGTTTGATATGCTTTTGAATGTACAGAATGAGATTAATGTAAGCAGTTCGAAAAACATAATTTGAATTTAAATTAAATTGGTCTGAATAAAAAAAAAAAAAAGACCTCAGATCCATAGATAGAATGCTTACTGAATCGCCAGTCAGTAATCCTAGTGGTATATATAATAACTAGATAATCTAGAAATTATGAAAGGTTACTGGGTTGTGTAAGATCTCCCTCAGTGTTTCTACTCATGGTTCTCACCATGCCTTGAATGAGTAAGTGCTAAAATAGCACAGCAGCAGAAAATAAACATAGATCCTTAATTTAACAGCAAAATTATATATGAATCCTATGTTTATTATGCACTCTTTGGCTTTTCATGACAGAGTCTTTCAGAATCAGGTGGCATACAAGTTTAATATAATTGATTCCACAGTCAGCCAGATGTTTAGATTGGATTTGGCATTTTTATCCACCTAGTAATTATTCCATATACAAAGATATAAACCACAGTTGCCAGTTCTCTAGATAATGTTGGCTTTCATGTGCATTAAGTTTTTCCCAAGATCCTAGGATGTTGTAATGCATTGGCATAGTATATGTGCAGATCTAAGTAGCCCTTTGTAATTGATAGGTGGAATTTTTGTCAACACTTAGATTTTTGGAAGTGTCATACAAAATTTCTTGGTATGGCATTCATTATTGTTATGATTGCACAACCAGATGTTTAGATTGGGTTTGGTATTTTTATCCACTTATTGAGTCCTTCCCAAGGACCTTAGATAGGCAGGTGTTGTGGTTTAATATTAAAGGTATTGTCACAGGATGTAGGCAGTTCTAAGTAAAGTTGCCTTTTACAATTAACTGATGGTAAATTAACAATGCTGATGATATTCAAGTGGTATTCCAGTTGTTCTGGAATTGCACCCAAGGCAACCTATTACTATTGGTACTATTTTTGCTTTCTTTTGCCACAGTCTTTCTGCTTCTAATTTGTATTCTGTTATTTTTTGTAGTTCTTTCTCTTCTCTTCTGTTTCTCCAGATACTGCTTTGTCCACTATCCAGATTTTTTTTGTCTTATTTATCAACAGTTATTAAATTTGGGGTGCTGTGTGACAGGCACTTATCTGTTTGAATTCTAAAATTCCAGAACATGTTAGTTTCTTCATTTTCTATTAATTTGTCTATTTTGTGATTTCCACCAATTCTTGCATGCAGACAAATGGTACTTCTTTCAAATATTCCAATGTACCATTGTTGCTCCTTGTCCTGTTGTTTTTGGTCAGACTGTCATATCTTTCAGCAGCTAGTCAGGTGCTCCACTGTTTCTTCAGCTCCTTTATGGAGGTGGAATTGGCTTCCTGTTGCTGTCTTCTGAATTCTGTCTTTGCTAGTTTTCAATTTATTATCACTATTAAGCCCAAAATTTCTATTGCTAAGTGAGATATTCGCTAACTGAGTTTTGTTCCAATTTACAGCTTTTCTTGCCACAGTTAAGTGAATAGCTGCAGTTGTTAAAGCCCCTGTCACACTGCACCAACGGATGCAAAGAGGATGTAAAACGGACAAAAAAGCTTGCCATCCGTTGGTTAACGCGATGTATCCATTCTGTACTCACTGCCTCCGTTTTGCTTCCTCTCTATCCATCCAGCATCCGTCTCTTGACGTTTCATCCGCTCAGAAAGTTTTGAGCTGCTCAAAATTTTTGCGCGGAAAATGTATCCAATTTGTCCGTTCTGCATCCGCTAGGCATCCGCTAGGCATCCATTCTGCATCCGTTACGCATCTGCTATATCCGCTAGGCATCCGTTCCGCATCCGCGCAACTCGCATCTGCTTGGACTCAGGGAGGAAGCGGAACGGACGCAGAACGGATGCCTAGCGGATGCAGCACGGAAACAAAGCATCATGGGGGGTGACGCCTTCTCCCTCAGAACCTACCTCATGAAGCCCTACCGTTCCAGACTCCTCACCCTTGAAGAGAGGATCTTCAACTACAGGCTGTCCAGGGCAAGGCGGGTGGTGGAGAACGCCTTTGGCATCCTGGCCAACAGGTTCCAGGTACTTCTCACCACCATGCAGCATCACCCAGAGACCGTGAGGAGGATCGTGGAAGCTTACTGCATCCTGCACAATCTCATGCGCACCCGCTACCCAGTGTTGCAGAACAGGCTCATGGACCTCCAACAAGGCAATGGGGACATGGAGCCTGGGGAATGGAGGCAAGGGCAAAACCTAACAGACACTGAGGATGTGCAAGGCCCCAACAGAGCCTCACGTGAAGGGAAGAAGCAGCGCAACCTCCTGAAACTCTGGTGCAACTCCCCAGCTGGAGCAGTGGAGTGGCAAGACAGGATGATAGATGATTAATGGGTGCTTCCTTCAGCCTGTCTCATCACACGGATGAGATTGGGCCATGTATGTTGGGTGGGCCTACAATGAACAGGGCATTTAATAAAGACTTGTGTTTGTGTTGACATGTGTGGATGATTATTACATTGTTATTGATAATGAAGGGCCATAGGTGTGGCACCTGGGAGGGTGGACCATACAGTCCCACTATGCTTGCACTGGAGGTTTATCTATCCCACAGCTATTACCCATCCCAAAGGTATCCCTGCCCACCCCACTGCTATCTTAACCCATCCCACAAGTATGCAAAGGCTTAAGCCAATTCTAAAAGTTTCCACCAAGACTTTTAAAAAAAAAACAAATGAAGCAAGTGTGTGAATCAAAGATAAACTTTATTGAACAACAAGCTGTAAAAGAAAAATGACCCAAGTCAAGTGTCCAAATAAAGTCCACACCCAGTCTCTGGCAGTCTTCACGGTCACTCGGAGGTGTGCCCAGTCTCAGGGGTGAAGGGTCCAGGTGCTGTGGAGGTGGTTGCTGCTGCAGTGCTGGTCTGAAGCACCACTGGGATGCCTGGCCCCGAGAGGACAACAGGTGACGGTGTGTTGAGAAAGGTCTCGGGCAGCTGGCTCATTCCCGTGATGCTGAGAGGTCCTTCCTCCATGCCATGGGGTGTCAGCCCCAGTACTGATGACAGATGTACTGAGGCCAGGCTTGGCTGTGGGGTGGAGGAAGGAGTAGTGTAGTGGGGCTGTCTGGTCTGCAGCTGGGTGAGGACTGGTGTGGGTGGCATCAGTGTCATGGGTGGCATTGCTGTCGTTGTTGGCATCATTGGCGTGGGTGGCATTGGTGGCATCAGCGGAACCGGTGGCAACGGTGCCTGTGCTGCTGGACCTCCTGGTAGCCGTAGCCCTGGTAGGTGAGAGGCTGTGGGAAGCCTTGGAATGGGAGGGACATCACCTGAGGTGGAGGAGCAGACCTGGACTGGGTGGGAGCAGGTTCCTCTGGATCTGGAGGATTCTGAAGCAGCTCGGTGATCTGGACCTTCACCACCTGGTACTGGGGTTCCTCCATGTTCCTGAGGGTCTGGTTGACATAGGTGAGGAAGGGCTTGCGGTTGGAGGATGAGGAGTCGGTGTTGACCAGCTGAGAGAGGAGATCTATGCTGCTCTGGATGGTGTCCCTGATCTCCAGCAGGACAGTGTGGCCCTGCCCCTCCTGCTGTCTGGCTCTCTGCCTTTCTGTGGAGGTGGAGCTGGGGGGGGTGGATGCGGCTACAGCTGTGGTGGATGCGACGTCTCCTTTCTCCCACTGCACCAGGGAGTCCTCCACGCGCTCCACCATGGTTACAACACCTGTCTGCGGGTTCTCCGTGGCACGCTCCACAGAAACCTGCCTGGAGACAGGGACTGACTCTCGGCCGGAAGAGGACTGGCTCTCAGCAGGCTGCCGGAGAGAGAGGGCAGTGAGAGGGGCTGCTGGTGCTCCTTGGTGGCAGATCTCACCCTCCAGGAAGCTGCACCTGGCCATGACGTAGGTCTCTCTGTCCGTCAGCTTAACCGTGGCCTGGCCAGTTTTCTTCAGGTGCAGCTTCCCGTACCAGGTGTGCATGTGCTTCCACCAGCCAAGGAGCACCTCCGAAGTGTAACCCATACTCTCCGCCCTCTCTCTCCAAGCAGCCTGCTTCCTTTTTGTGTCCCTGTACAGCCGGTGTCCCTTCCGCCACAGAGAGTCATTCTCTCTCAGCCACTCCAGCACCTCATCCTCGTGTTCCTCCTCAATATAGTATTGCTTCCTCTCCCATTGTCGCATACGCCTCTTCCTCCCTTTGGCAGGACCAGATGGGCCCTTATCAGAGGGGCTCCCAGGTGGTAGGGGCTGCTCCTCCACACCACCAGTAGCAGCAGCACCAGCAGGATCATCATCATCATCATCATTACCAGCAGGATCATAATAATCAGCAGCAGCAGCAGCAGCAGCAGGATCATCAGCACCAGCACCAGCACCAGCAGGATCAGCATCAGCAGGACCAGGAGCATGAGCAGGACGAGCAAGATCAGGAGCCTGAGCAGTACGAGCAAGTCCAGGAGCACCAGCAGGACCAGCAGGACCAGGAGCAGCTTCAGCAGAGTAAGCACCAGCAGAAGCACCACCGCCAGGAGCAGCTTCAGCAGAACCTCCAGGAGCAGAAGAGTGAGCCCGAGCAGCAGAAGCCCCAGCGGAAGCAGAGTCAGGGACAGGGGGCGGGAGGGTGGCCCTGTCCCTCTTGCCAGGGATGGCGGCAGGTTGCTGAGGCTTTCGCTTCTTCCCCATGGTTGTGGGGTTGCTGGCTGGCAGGGAGGCTGGCAGGGAGGCTGGCAGGCACCAAGGCTGGCAGGAAGCCTGGCAGGAAGCCTGGCAGGCAGGCAGAGAGCAAGGCTGGCAGGGAGGCTGGCCAGGAGGCTTGGAGGTAGGCTGGCAGCAAGGCTGGCAGCAAGGCATGCAGGCAGGGCAGGCAAGGACTCGATGTATCCAGCAGCAGGTCTTTCCTCCGAATGCTGGCCACGTGCGAGCTGCTTCCCTTTATATCCGCGTGGCTTACGCAATGCATCCCCCCCGCATGTGCAATTAATGCTCGGCATCCGTTCGGCTTCCGCTCGGCGTCTGCTCTGCAACCGCTGTATCCGTTCCGCGTCCGTTTTGCTGAGGTCCCCCGGAAGCCTAGCGGATGTGCCATCCGCTTCCATCCGCTAGGCTTCCGTTCCACATCCACTTTCCATCCGCCCTGCATCCTCCCCGCGTCCGTTCCTTTCCGTGTTTTCTGCTCCGGTTATGCAAATTTTTGCCCCTTTTGAGAGCGGATAACAACGGATGGAACATTTTGCTCGTCCATTTTGTCCTTTTTACATACATTAAGCATCCGTTGGGCAGTGTGACAGGGCCTTAAATTAGTAAAATAATTGTTAAGTGAATCTGCTTGCCAGAAGGTCACAAAAGGGGATCACATGACCCTGGGGACACTGCAATGCTCATAAACATGAGCATCTGAATTGTGATCATGTGTCCATCTAAATTCTGCAACAGTTCGTAAGTATGCAAAACGATCACAAGTTCCTTTTTTAGTGCCATTGTAATTTCACATGGTCATTAAATTAACTATAATAGGTCAAGGACCATCTGTACATTTCTGAATGTTTGGTCTTGTGCAACCAGAATTAGGCCCTTTGTCTCTTTCTTTAACTTCCCTGCTTTTAGCCATTGCGAGATCTGGTTGTTATTTGCTTTGCCTACTGTTTTTTTATGTACTGACCATGTAATGCTTTGCTTTCTACAGGTTGTAGAACTTACAACAGTTCATTTAGTGACCATTCAAAGTTACAGTGGCACTGAAAAAAGTGAATTATGACTATTTTTACACTTATGACCATTGCAGCATCCTCATGGTCACATGATCAAAATTCAGATGCTTGGCAACTGACTTAAATTTATGATGGATGCGTTGTCCTGGAGTCATGCAATCCGCTTTTGTGACCTGACAAGCAAAGTCAATGAGGAAACAAATTTCAATTAACAGTTGTGTTATGAACTTAACAACTGCAATGATTCACTTAACAAGCTTGGCAGGAAAGGTCATTAAATGGGGCAAAACTAAAAAAAAATTGTTAATTTCTCACTTGGCAACATAAATTTTGGGCTCTGTTGTGGCCATCAATTGAGGGCTACCTATATTTTTATTTGGTATTTATTCATTAAACATGAAACTCAAGTCAACTGAACATTTAAAAATGTATCACAAGTATCATTGTCTGGCACTGATGGTTGATAAGTTGTTACCAGCATCCTAAGTATCAACTAAGTATCTTCTTAAAATGTATGATGTTCGGAGTAGCACAGTTTTTTGCAGTTCTACTGGTGTTATTTGTAGGAAGCTGCAATTTCTTAATGTATTTTGTAAAATTCTTCAACATGGTACCAAGTCCCCCGATGACAGTCGGGACCACTGTTGCATGTTTCATCCATAATCACAACGTTTCAAAGGCCAAGTTGCGATATTTCATGATGTTTCCAGCTCTTTTTCTTTGACTCTTACATCTCCTAGTACAGTGATATTTGTTGTTGTTGTTATTATTATTGTTAATTATTTGATTCTGGCGTATCTTGGTTCAGTGATATTTGATGGTGTTAGTGTTATAAACTTTTATTCATTAAACATGAAACTCAGTCCACTGAACATTTAAACATGTATCACAAATATTGACTGGTGCTGATGATTGATATGGGTTGCTGCCAGCATCCTAGGTTTCAACCAAGTATCTTAAAAAGTATGATGTTCCAAGTAGTACTGTTGTTGTTATAGCCAGATGTTCAGACTGGGTTTGGCATTTTTCTCTACTTATTGAGTCTTTCCCAAGGATCTGGGAAAGGTAAATCTAAATACTTGATGGTGTTATATATATCGTCGCAGGAAAGAAGCTGTTCCAAGTAAAGCTGCCTTCTTCAATTGACTGATGGCAAATTTGTCAATGCCTATGATATTCAAGTGGTGCTCCAGTTGTTTTGGGATTGCACCCAAGGGTACCTATTACTATTGATGTTTGCCTTTGTCATTCTTTCTATCTGTAGGTCTTTGCATTTTGTTATCTCCTCCAGTTCTTTCTCTTGTGTTCTGCTGTCTCGAGGCACTGCCACATCCACTATCCAGACTTTTTTGTCCTTCTTATAGACAACTGTTAAGTGCAGGGGGTCATGTAGTGGGTACCTGTCTTTCTGAAGTCCCAGATCAATTCAGCTTCTTTTATCATTTTCTTATATATGCAGCAATGTGAAATCAACCAATTCTTTAGCTAGTGTCGTCGTTGTTGTTGTTATTTTATTCATTAAACATGCAACTCAATCAATTGAACATTTAAAAATGTATCACAAATATCATCAACTGGCTCTGATGGTTGATACAGGTTGCTACCAGCATCCTAGGTTGTTGTTGTTATGGTTGTCACACAGTCAGCCAGATGTTCAGGCTGGATTTGGCATTTTTATCTACTTATTGAGCGCATCCCAAGACCTTGGGATAGGCAGATGCGGATTTTTGATGATGTTAAAAATATTGTTGCAGGACATAAGCTGTTCTGAATAAAGCTGCCTTTTCTAATTGACTGATGGTGATTTTGTCGATGCCAGTAGTGTTGCAGTGATACTCCTGTTATTTTGAAATTGCACCCAAATTGCCCTATTACTATTGGTACTACCTTTGCTTTCTTTTGCCACAATCATTCTATTTCTGTCTGCAGGTTCGGTTTTATTATCTTCTGCAGTTCTTTGTCTTCTATTTTGCTGTCTTCAGGTACTACCATGTCCCTTATCCAGACTTTTTTGTCTTTCTTATTGATATTTGTTAAGTCTGGGATGTTATGTGGCAGGTACCAATTAGTTTGAATTCTAAAATCCAATAGAATTTAGCTTTTTTTAATTGTTTTTCTTATATATGTAGCAGTGTAAAATCATAGCTATCAGTTCTTTAGCTGGTCTTGGCATTCATATTTATCAAATTCTTCTGAAGAACCTAGGATGTTACAATCTATTAGTTTTAGTACATGGGCAGATCCAAACAGCACAGCCTTTGTAATTAACAGATGGAAATTTTGTCAATGTGCAGATCTTCTAAGTCCATCCAAGATTTTTTGGTATGGCACTCAGTGTTCCAGTAACCGGTGTCCTCATGGCGAGATGGGCAGCAATTACATTTTATAAATAAATACAAGAAAGAAACACTAGGACTCCACACTTTTTTTTAAACTACAATTAAATCTGGTGGGTTATAGATCAAGGTTTCATCAGTTTGTGTTTTGAAATCCCACAATATATTAATCTGCTCTTTTATGCCTACCTTTTCAACTATATGTTCCCATCATTTTTTATTACTGGCACATGATAATTATTATAGATGATAATTGTATAAGTTTTATTTATTATTACACATAGTTATCATTTAAAGCTTCAAAGTAGTTTCTTATATAATATTATATAACCATCATTGGAATTCAGAGAAAAGTGGTGACACTTCTATTGGGTAATTGATGAATATATAGTGCTCTAGAAATATCCCACTGCTACCCTTTAACACATTTGCAATGAACTGGAAAAATTAAAGAAATACCAATATAGTATAGAATCTACCTTAGAGCAGAATGTAAATTAGAAACACAAAACATAGTTTCTAAATAGATTATGTTAATATTTTACTGTGCAGATCATTTGTCTTCATCTTTGTCAACTTCAATCAGTACTCAAACTTGGGAGAGATATCTGCAGCAGGGTTTGGTCTACATCTGTTTTTAAAAACCTCCCCTTTTTTAGATATCCAAGTGTTTCTTGTGAGATCTTGACTTCCGACGTCACACAGATAAATGATGCGCTGGGTGAGGATGAATCTCTCCTGCGACGTCTCTATGGCTTCCTTCAGAGTGGTGGAATCCTCAACCCTTTGTTGGCCAGCTTCTTCAGCAAGGTTATGGGGATTCTTATCAACCGTAAAACTGATCAGGTAATGTCTTAAAGGCTTTCTGGACCACTAAAGAAAGAAATGCATCTTAATTATAATTGATAACTTCTTTCATCACTAATCATATGATTTATCTCAAGGGTCTTCTATCATTTTTCTTTCTAGTTTGTTCATTCATACGCACAAAAGGCAAAGACTCCATTGAAATAGCATCAGCTCATGGTGACTTCATGGGTGTATTCACCTAGCTTTCTTGACACAGTATGGAAGCAATTTGTTATTGCCTTCTTCCATGATGTACTTTAACTTCTTGGTGTGGTCAAGTTCTTCTTGTGTTCTTCTGTCAAATACTAACCAGGTTACAATGGATTAGTTTTCAAGTTCATTGAAGTTGAGCTAGGGGCAACTACCTAGCCAAGTGGTATAGTCACAGAGAGCTTAGAAAATAACTTGTAGAAGACCTAAAATATAGTTTGTTATGAATTTATTGAACCAATTCAATCTTCAGTAATGTAAATATCGCTCCTATATAAAAAGATAACATCCTAACACATTAATTATTATGTAAAAATAATGTAATACATTTTAGTAATAAATATTTTTATTGAGAATAATTATTGGATTATTATCAAATGACCAAGTTTCTTAAAGCAAATGATTGGCTAACTTGTAAAGTAAGGTAATGTTCAAAATAAAGATTCTCTGTAATCTAGCAGCTATAATATTTGTTTTATCCTGCCCATCCTTTAAGGACGTATATCCCATTTATCTTTATAACATTGCAGTGTGCTAAGTTAAACAGGGATGACTCATTTGAACTTCATGGCTGAGTAGGAATTTGAACCTAGAGATACTTAATCATAGTTATATGGTTTAATCATTATACTGCCCAAGGATTGCAAAAATGTGGACTTCATGATTAGGCTAATATGCAATGTGGCTCATTCCTGTGCATGATTGTTAAGAAATTAATGATAGATTCAGCCATATGTAATACATATTTTCTTTCCCTGATGGGGAATTGATTATTTCATTTCCATATTGAGGACAGAAATTTGTAGGGCCATTTGTTTCCGAAGTGGCTTTTCCCCCCTTTCCCTCAACCCTAATTTGTTTGGTTTTTTTCCAGATAGTTGCCTTCTTGCGTAAGAAGGATGACTTTGTCAACCTGCTGCTACATCACATTGGTACCTCAGCCATCATGGACCTCCTACTGCGACTCCTAACCTGTGTGGAACAATCACAGCTTAGGCAAGATGTATTCAATGTAAGGATCCAGCTATAGACATTCTTGTCTACTTCTCTTTGCTTCCTTGAAAGAGCAAGCAATGTAGTTTTCTATATCGCCCTTGTTATTTTGGTCAACTTGTCCAGAAATGTGATAATCAATTTTGGAATGGTATTATTTCCTTGTTCTGTGGAGGTAAATAATTAAGTAAAAGATCTGGTATGTTAATCAGTCCAAACCATATTATAACTGTCATGCCCTAGTTTTCTTTCTTATGAGCAATAGCCATTTAAAAGACTTAAATGGATTATTATAGGTATCACAATGTTCTGCTGCATCTTTGCCAAGCAAGAACCATTTCCTGCCAGCCAAGGCTTAGGGATAAAAGCTTTAAAGGCAATGAATACTTTTTAACCTATTTATGTAGAATAACCACCAGTTGAATCTTCTGAAATCTTGATGATTATTTTTTACACGTATATTCCTTATTTTTTCTCTCTTGTTCATTGCTCAAATTTTATAATGAGGTTTTTTATTCTTATACAAGTAAACATTGCTCAGTGATAGACTTTTGGGGAAAGGGTGAAGTATCATTAGAATTGCATTTGTCCCTGAATAAGTTTCAGTGTATAAGCGGGGTAGAACTGAGACATCTTTTTTTAGTCTTACCATTCTTTTGATTTCATTATCCGAAGTGGCTTAATGAGGAGAAAATTGTGCAGAGGCTCATTGGGATGATCCACTCTTCAAAGGATGACAATGTAAGTAGCAATTACAATTGTAGAAATACTTGTTTGTATATAGTTTGTGTGCAGTGTTCATCATGCCATTGAATTATTTTCTACTGGCCAATAACAGGAGATGAAAATTGAAACAAGCATTTGCTTCACTGTAGTTCTGGTATATTGAGGAGCTGTTCCAAACCTTCATAAAGCTTCTTTTTTCTTATTCCCTCTTCCCAGCAACATTCCAATGCTTCACAGTCTTTGTGTGACATTATCCGGCTGAGCCGTGAACAGATGATCCAAATCCAGGATAGTCCTGAACCGGACCAGTTACTGGCCACACTTGAGAAGTGAGTGCTAAGCACTGGCAGCAGGGAACAAAAGAGGCACCATTGCCCTTAGGTTAGAAATAAGCAATGAATTTGAAAGAAGAAATGCCTGTTTATCAAAATTCACCTCATTTTTAATATTACTGCTACCATGTTTCTCATAAAATAAGGCCAGGTCTTATTTTTTTTTGAGCCCCGAAAAAATGGCTAGGACGTCTTTTCGGGGGTAACTTAATTTCCTCCCCCACACACACCCCAACCTAGAGCACCCCATGTGCACTCACCACTTCACAAGGCTGCTTCTATTGGCCGATGGAAGCTCCCTGAAGGCACAGTCACCAGCCGCTTCTATCAGCCAGTAGAAGCGGCATCGTGGAGAGGTGAGTGCGCATGGGGCACTGTAGTTGTGGGGGGGGGAGGAGGAAATTTTATCGGCCGGTAGAAGCGTCCTCATGGCGAGTGCCCACATGCACTCCCCTTGCCACGAAGCTGTTTCTATTGGCTGGTGGAAGCTCCCGGAAGGCAGAATCACCAGCTACTTCGGGGCGAGTCATGGATGCCTGCGGGGTGCTCCTGAGAGGAGCGCCCACGCGCACTCCCCTCACTATGAAGTTGGTTCTATTGGCCGATAGAAGCTCCCCAAAGGCAGAGTCACCAGCTGCTTCTATTGGCCGGTAGAAGAGGCCTCAGGGCCAGCACCCCACGCACATTCCCCTCACCATGAAGCCACTTCTACTGGCCGATAGAAGCAGCTGGTGACTCTGCCTTTGGGGAGCTTCCATCGGCCGATAGAAATGTCTTCGTGGTGAGGGGAGTGCGCCTGGGTGCTCACCCTGAGGCTGCTTCTAACAGCCGATAGAAGCGGCTGGTGACTCTGCCTTTGGGGAGCTTCCATTAGCTGATAGAAACAGCTTCATGGTGAGGGGAGTGTGTGTGGGGCGGTCCTGTCAGGAGTGCTCCGTGGGCAGCCAAGTCTTGCCCCGAAGTGGCTGGTCACTCTGCCTTTGGGGAGCTTCCATCAGCCGATAGAAACGGCTTCGTGGTGAGGGGAGTGTATGTGGGTGCTCACCCTGAGGCCGCTTCTAACAGCCAATAGAAGTGGCTGGTGACTCTGCCTTTGGGGAACTTCTATCAGCCGATGTTCTATTGGTAGTAGATTGGAGTATTCTAGCCTTGGCTACCTGCAGGACGCTCCTAAAGGCAAGCTTTCTCCCTCCCCTTCCCCTCCCATTTCTCTTCACCTCATGTAGTTTTAACGAATGATGTGAGAACTGGTGGGGAAACACATGGATTAAATAGGCCTAAATTTGGGGGGAGGGGCTTAATTTCATCTCATGCTTAGAAATCATGCTGGGTCTTCCTATTGGTGGAGGCCATATTGTTGGAGAAACATGGTCTCTATATAGTACTAAAGCTCTTGTTGTTGTGAACTTTAATTGAGTAAAATGGTGCAGCATAAGGCAACAGTTTATTGAACCAAAATACCTCAAATGGGCTAATGTACCGAGTATGTCCAAAATCCTCGACCCCTGACTCTCAAGGGTATGTAATTTAGAAAAGTTGTGACTGTTTCAGTACTGCTGTACTGTTATTGAAGTCATATGATCATTTTTAACATTTTGTGTCAGTTTCCCAGCCAATCTCACTATCCCCTGTTCCTTCTCCCACCCAGCAGCAGTCACTTACCTGCCTGCTGGGAAGAGAAGGGAAGATTTCCTGTGCTCCCTGCCAGATGTTTACAGGAAATTTAATGGAGGAGCTGGCAGGAAGTCAAAAGTTGCTTCTCCTCCTGTTTCTGTTTTGCCCATTCTAATTCTTTGTTTAAGTAAGGAAATATCTCTGAAACAATTAGGGCACAGGTTGTGTCAGCTGGTACTCCATTCAAAATCCCAAAGAAATACTTACCGTATATACTTGCATATAAGCCGACTTTAGAACGCTTTTTTTTTTTTTTTTCAAAATTTAGGGGTCGGCTTATATTCACATAAATCTGATTTATCGGTGGCCGTGCCTCAATTTGCGCCGGAGCAGTGACTTAGCATGGCGGCTTCCCGCAATGAGAGTCTTGGCTCTCGCACTCCCTGTCAGCTGGCCCTTAGCAGCCCTCGCCTCAAGTAAAACGTGCACGAAGTCGGGCAGCGACTTAGCGTGGCGGCTTCCCGTGATGAGAGTCTTGGCTCTCACACTCCCTGTCAGCTGGCCCTTAGCAGCCCTCGCCACAAGTAAAACGTGCACGAAAATCGGCCATTTTTCTCCCTGGATGGACGATGAGTCGCAACTTTTGCCCTGCCGCCTTTTCCCTCTGAGCTTCACTTCTGCTGTTCAGGGAAGTCGCGCCCAAAGTCTTGTCCTCCCAGAATCTTTCTGACGGTGAGCCTTGACAGTGAGATCAGGGGTTGAACACCATGGTATTTGGGGGTCGGCTTATATGCGAGTTTTTGCAAAATTCCTCATTTTGGGGCAGTTTTTTAAGGGTCGGCTTATATGTGAGATCAGCTTATATGCGAGTATATACGGTAGACTCCATTAATTAGAGAAAAGATATCTTTGACTGGAAATCAAGTGGTAGCATCAAAGGAATTCTGAATCTGAGAAAATGAGCACGTAAATCACAAATGCAAAGTGATGGCAACATTCCCACCCACGGTAATTCAAACTGTCCATCCGATTAAAAGTTGTATGTAACATCATGTAGGCATCTTCAGGTGGTGATATGGCATTTGTCCATTGACCTTGACATATTTTGATAAAGAGGTGCACTTGTGCATAGCAAAAGAAAGAAGCATAAACAAGGAACTTTCCCCCCTCCCAATTTATACAGTTTATTCTGAAACCCCCAGTTTGCTTCCCATAACTATTTCACCACCACCCCCCCCCCCCCCCCCCCGGTTACTCATGACAGCCAAAAGATGCAAAGCAAAGGAAAGAAATCTTGAAGACTGACGGGTTGTCCAGTTTCAATTATAAGCGGAAGAAGGAACCTGTATTCAGTAGTGTACATTCAAGTCTATATCGGAACCAAGTTCAAGCCTATATCAGGAGCGAGCAATCAGTTTTATCTTTCATTGGGTTGCCAGCAGTGCAATCCCAAAAGTGAACAGAATTTACCCAACTAAATTTGATTTAATATATTCCATTAAATATAGTTAATGTGATTATTTCCCCTGTATTTAATATCTTTCCCCATCTGTCACATTATCACTTTTAACTTATTGGCAATTGCAGGAGGACTCTGGGAATTATACACAAGTTTTTCTAAAAAAACATGTATATTCAGGCTTTGAACTGACTTCAAGAGTACAATACCATTGTATTTGTCAAATGAAAACTGAGTGGTGGTGTTTTACTCAGCCAGTGTCATTTCTTAATGAAAAGCTCCTGGCTTTGTTTTTTGACTCTGCATTCTATGCCTCTTTCCTGTTGTTAAAATGCCTATAACACATCTTGGTCTTAGACCAGCAGCTCCCAACCTTTTGAGCACCAAGACTGGTTCTGTGGAGAGAGGTTTTTCTGTGGACCTGAGGAGATATGGTTCTTTGTGCAATAGTTAATGCTAGGGAAATGGATTTTGTAGTTGGTTTGATGGCAAAAAGAAGAAAGTGGTGCTGTTCATTCTTCATCAGGAAGGTGTTTTCATAATTATGACATAGCAATTTTGTCACATAATACACTAAGAAGTTACTTGAAGAAGCTTCCCCCAGCTCCTTAAAGCTTCAAATTAAACTTTTACAGTCATTCTGCAGTTATGGAGGGCTCATATAGCTGAATCACACACATACACCAATTCCAAAGAGGGAATAAGACTAGAAATCGGCAAGGCAAAGATGAAAGCTAGATTTAAAGTAACTAATTTTCACAAATTACGTTCAGTTAATTAGATTCATTCCCCTATATTTAAAAATGTTAGATTAGTGGCAAGACACAACAAAGCTTTAATTATAGGGCGGGTGTGCAAGCTTCTGGTTTATTAGCCTTTTAAGTATGGTGGGGAGGAGGAGATGAGCATCAATTACCAGGAATATCATTTGATAGGATCATTGGGCCATTTTTCCATGAAATGTTTCTTTTGCTCACAGTTATGCTCAAGTACAAAGCATCTGCATAGAATATTGTTTCAGAATTTTGGAGCTCAGAAGGGTTTCAGGGTCCTCACCTTAAGTGTGAAAGTTGATGTTGTGACATAGTTCAAGACCAAGGATTACCACATGGCTAGTACTAAAAGTTTGTCTCTCTTGAGCTTTGTCTATTTTTTTGTTCAATTCCTAAGTTTTTTAAAAAAAAATCACATTTTTATTGCTTTTTTATTCTCCCCCTTTTTATGTGGTTTGCCTTTATCATTGTGGCATATGCAAAGATTAAAAAAATATAATAGCCAGGTCTAAGATCATGGGACAGTTTAGTAAAAACAATTTCCATTCCTGTGCATCCAGACAGGAGACAATTGAGCAGCTGCTAAGCAATATGCTGGATGGAGAACAGAGCGAATCTGTCATAGTCAATGGGATCCAAGTCTTGTTGACCCTGCTAGAACCACGAAGACCCAGGTATGTAGTAAATGAGGGCTGTGAGAGCAAAATATTTGTTACATTTAGAGGAGCAATATAGAGCCAAAAAGCTTATATGAAATATTCCTCAACAAATGTATATAGCAATAGCACTTAGGCTTAAATACCATTTTATAGTGCTTTACAGCCTTCTCTAAGTGATTTACAGAATCAGCATATTGTCCCCAACAATAAGGGTCCTCATTTTATCCATCTCAGAAGGATGGAAGGCTGAGTCAGCCCTGAGCCGGTGAGAATTGAACTGCCAAATTGTAGGCAACCAGCAGTTAGTAGTAGAAGTAGCCTGCAGTACTATACAGTTGGTAGCAATGTTATACCCTATTGGTCATGTTTTTTCATTTTAAAAATTATTAATATCTGGTTATTCCTATCAGCAAACATCCTCAGACAGTACCTTGTGAAGGCTATAAAAAGTGGAATAGGGCTGTACCATGACTTTAGAAATTGTTGCTGATCTTTTTGTTTCTCTCCTGCACAAGCAGTTTCTTGTTCATAATTCTGTAATTCCCACCACATAAGTTAGGTCTTTGGCTATTCCAGTGTTTTTTCCTTCAAAGTGATTCTCGAACAGGAGTGCAGAATAGTTCCCTTGTTACATTTGATTTGCATCAAAGAGTTTACATTCCCTTAACAAGACAGGTGGACAGTGAGGGTGTATTGCTGTAATATGTGCATCCTTTGATCTTCCTTACAGGAGCGAGTTGGGTGGCATAGGGGGCTTTTATTGCAATATGGAGGGGCAGATGGAGATGACTGCTCCCAACTGTGAAGTGGCTTCCAGCCAGGCCAGTTTGGGCACTCTGCATGCCATCAAACAGCGTCTCAGGGAGCTTCACCGGCTGCTCCTCGATCCACCAAAGGTTAATAAGAATGCATGCACATGGATGTGTATAGGCAAGATTAGAATACAGTTGAAACAGCAGGGAAGGAAGTAGTGGTGCCAATGGCATTTTAAGGGTTTCAGAATGTTGGTTGCAGAAGGATTCCCCTGTCTCCCTCATGGAATCTTCAATGTGTTGCCATAGAAAAGGACCATGCAGTCCAAGGGTTGGGGAGTTTAGTTTTATCAAGAAATTTGAGAATAGCTGCTTGGGAATTAGTAATGAGTAAGTTAAGTGCTGGCTGAACTTACCATATGACAGAACATATGGCCAAACAATGAAAAATGCTGGAAATGAATTTTGTATCTTAAAAAAAGATCTATGTATACTCTTAGGGGAGAATTATTAGTTTGGAAATGGGAAGAAATTTTGGAAGATACCATAATAGTGGAGCTGTAATTCTTTAATTGTGGCGGAGTAAGATTTTAAATTGTACAAGGTCTTCTGTTTTATGTCTTAACTGCCCCTGCCTATTTCTCCAAGAGAAAAATTTTGGCCTTGCCCATTCAAGCTTTGGAATACTGGGGGTGGGGGCTACATGCAAGATGTTCTTTTTTTAAAAAAATGTACTTTTCCTTTAACAGAAAGAAGCTCTGCAGACTACCTGGGGGGTCCTGGACCCTCCTTTAGGAAACACTCGTCTGCATGTAGTGAAGCTGCTGGCCAGCTCATTGGGTACAAGCAACACAGCACTGCAGGATGAGATCATTGAACTTGGGGCCATTGACACTATGTTGGTGAGTATCAATACTGCCTCTTGTTTGCTGGGATTTCTGTCTGATTGGTGGGCGAACCATTTGGCTGACTCTTAAAAAAGCTAAAGCACAGTATTATCTATAAGTAGTTTGCTGCCCTCTTCCTTTTTGAGTAGGCTGTGTAACATTTTGTAGCTCAAGGGCCATGCTTGGCTTGTGAGAGACATTTGTGGGACACATACAGAAAAGTGAGCCAGCTCAGAATCAATCCCAGTATTGAACACTCATTCAAAGTTACGACAGCAGTGAAAAATGAGACAGCTGGTCCTCAAAGTTGCAACCATTGCAGCATGCTCACAGACATGTGATCATGATTTAAGGGACTTGGCAACTGGCAAGCATTTTGGATGGTTACAGCATCCCAGAGTCATGTGGTTGCCATTTGTGACTCTCACAGACGGCTTCTAACAAGCAAAGTCAGTGATGAGGCCAGCAGTAGCAAGTTTGAGGTCAAATGATGTCACATTTAATGACCTATGGTGATTCTCTTTAATCAGTTCGGTCATGTGACTTTGCACTTAATGAACAAACTGTTTAGCAACGGAAGTGCCAATCCCAATTGCAGTCAGTAAATAAGAGCTACCTATAATGTCTCCTTATATATAATGACATACCAAAATTATTAATGTAATTCAATTTATATGGTTACCATACAAATGTGGACAGTTCATAACATTAAAAATAGTTTTAAAAATCCTAATAATAAAAATATCCCAAAAAGAAAAATAAATTACAGAAGACATAGAGTGTGTAAACACCTATGATATCAAAATTCATTTCATAATAATTAGTGAATATTGCTGGCTCATTTATCAATGCCCAGGGGAGCAGCTGGGTCTTCAAGTTATCAAGATCCAACTCATTCAGGACTTAGGGGTGAGATGAGGCACCTCCTGTTCCATAGGGCAGATTCCTGGATGCTACAGAATGGCAGTATTTAATAAATGGGATATAGAATGTGTTAACCCTTCTGATATTATGGAGGAAATAGAAATAGATAGTACTTCAATAATGCTGGACCTGTGCCTTGAGGGCCCTAGAGCAGGGCTGTCACGGCCCATGGGCCGGATCACGTACTAGCCATGCCTGGTTTAGCAAAGGGGAAAAAAGTCCTGATATGTCACGTGATGCCTTCATGAAATGTGAGTTTGACACTCCTGAGCTAGAGTCTTGACTTCATTGCAATAATCCAAACGAAAGATTGCCAAGGCATGAGTATCCTGTATATGGGGGGGGAGGGAGGGAGGGAGGGAGGGAGGGAGGGAGGGAGGGAGGGAGAGAGAGAGAGAGAGAGAGAGAGAGAGAGAGAGAGAGAGAGAGAG
>BLBF01000050.1:5093759-5105614 GCA_015471245.1 Laticauda colubrina | reverse complement strand
CACACACACACACACACACACACACACACACACACACACACACACACTTACCTCCTTCCATCTCTCCATACATGCATCACCTCAAACAAATACAAAGATTTAATCTTAAGGAGATCAAAGTATATGAACACTCAGAGGTATTTTGCGCAGATCCCAGTCTTTGTAATATTTTGGGGCATTGCCATCTACTTCTGATCAATAGTATATGTGACTTGGAAAGCTGGTTCAAATGCTTGTACAACAAGACAGAATATGGTTTGGACTCTATAGCCACTATCTTTGGTCTTGGGTATGAATCTGTTCTGTGGCATCTGTTGAACAGCTTCCCTTTCAGTGGCCCCACTAAGCTAACTTTGGCTTCTCTCAATAAGCTAAACAGGGTCAGACCTGGTTAAATGAGAAACCACAAGGAAACACCAGAATTTAGACTAGGTTGCAAAGTAAAAAAGAGTTTCCAAAAGAATGTAGTGGTCAATCAATATCCATTCCTCAACTCAAATAAGATTTCATCTTTACTTAATAAAATGTTTCTTAATATAAGCAATAGCCTTCACCAGTCAATGCACAATTTTAAAATAAAACTAATACAGTAAACACTTATTAATGTATATATATATCAAAAATAAAAATTGAGCTAGTGCAAAGCAGTTGGTAAACAGAGTCTGAAATACATTTTGTAGCATTGAAAGTTCCATATAGAAAATGAAAAACTAAAAACATACCTGTAAATCTGTGGTCCACATGGAAAAGGGGCTTCAGCTTTAAATTTTTTGCGGGAAGACAGATAATATATTAACAAAGAGTTTTCTGAAAAAGAGATGTCAGTGAAATATATGAGAACTAAGAATCCTGCCTAGGAGGGAGACTATGACTGTTGAAAGCTGATATTAGGAGTATTTTTATTTATTAAATAGCAGAAAAAATCCACACAGCAAAAATGTAGCTAAGATGAAATCACAAACTAAACTAAAAACTATCCCTTTCTCTATTGGTTTAATTGTTTTAATGACCTTGGACAGGATACCTTATTGCCTTTGCATTATAAGGATAACTACTACCAATTTATGTAGAATGTTTTCAGCTCTCTCTAAAGTACTTTGGAAATTGGAATTTTACTAAAGAGTTTAGGAAAAAGAAGGGGGATATATTCCCATTTCAGCACAGCACATGAACCCTTCTTTTTTCCCCAATCTAGGCTTGTACTGTTCCCATCCTGATTTCTGGTCTTCACCATAGTTTACCTTTTTTTTTTTTGTTTCATTTCAGTGCTCCCTTTGACAAAACAGCCAACATCACCTTCTCACTGAATGCAGATGATGACAGTGTAAGTGTCATTCCTTGACCTACCTCTCAGGGTTGTTGTTGAAGGGGAAAAACAGAAGGAATGAATATTAGACATGTTTGCCACAGGATAAAAACATACAGATTGGCCTTTCCTAATGACCCTAATTTATATTGGGATTTCCATTGCTAAATCAAGCAGTTGTTAGGTGAAATATCATGTGACTTCGCTGCTCAGCAGGAACAGTCACGAATGCAGTCAATAGGCCAAAGACCTCACAATCTATGGAGATTCTCAGTCATCCAGATTGTGGTTGTCCCAAAGGTGCTTTTTTCAGGTGGCAACTGGACTTTCTTGTCCACACCCGTTTGTACTATTCAGGTGACCCTGAGGACACATATAAACTGCCAAATGGCTTCAATGACTCTCTTAAAAGGGGTGTCAAACTCAATTTCATTGAGGGCCACATCAAGGCTATGATTGACCTTGGGGGTCCAGGCGGGCATAGGCCAACTTGGTGGGTGTGGCCAACAGGATGGGCATGGCCAGCTTGACGCCAGTCCCCAAACGGCTGGCATGTTTCCTCTTCGCACTGGGTAGACCAAGCTGAAACTACACTGGCTTGATCTTTCCTCTTTGCACTGGATAGACCAGGTTGAAGTCATACTGGCCTGATCATTCTTGTTTGCACTGGGTAGACCAGGATGGATCCGCAGGCTGGATCCGACCACATTATGGGCCTTTAGTTTGACACTCTTGCTGTGAAAGAATGCAAATGACAGGTGTCTGTAAGGAATATAAATCGTTCCATTCCACACCATTCAGTCAAAGCTGAAGAAGTTTCTTGGGTAAGAAGTGAAATATTTTCAAAGAAAAAATAAGAAAGTCCAGTTGTCTCCTGACCTTTGGCATCTTTGGGACAAAGACCTCACAGTTCTCCTGCCCTGCACAAATTTGTCCCATTGTCTCCTCCCCAGCTGGTTCTGGGTAGATCCCTTTGGCAGGTGAGACTGCTCTACTTAGCTGTGCTCACCTCTTGTTGAATTCCCCTCACCTGCATGTCTCCCCCTTATTTCTGTCCTTTTGGCTGCCTTGGACTCCACCAGGTATCCTATGCCTGCCATCCCCAGCTGACCTGTGCTGTCTTGCTGTTCCCACTGCTGGTCCAGGATCATTCACTGTGTGAAGGCATGATCTCAGGGCACATCTGGTCCTCAAGCAGTGTAACCTCATCTGCTGAAGGTTGCTCACTGGACCCAACTGGGAAAAAGATAGCAGGACTAAGGAGGCAGAGTGGCAGTGCAGGCAGCAGCTCCACAGGTGATGATGATGGCTATCTGCATTATGCAGGGCCTTACCAGCAGTGGAGGAAGGCAAACCTCAGCCAAGGATGCCAGAAATAGATAGCAATGATTCAGTGATTTTAAGGGGAGGTGGGTTGTGATGGTTGTAACTTTGAGAATGGGTCATAATTGCCATTTGTTCAGCACCTTCGTAACTTCAAATAGTCATTTAATAGATGAGCCATTCAAATGAGGACAAATGAGGAGGGTAACAACAACAAAGAGAACAACTGTATCTATTCTTTTTAAATTTGGCCACTGCTCTAATCTGTCTTTGCTCTCCACTTCCTTGCAGCCCAACGCCAACCTTTTTGACATCTGCTACAAGGAGCGAATTCAACAATTTGATGATGATGAAGAGGCTGATGGCTCTGATGGGGAGGACATCTGGCAAGAAAAGGAGAGGACTATCACTTCAGGAATCTCACCGTCTATGACAGTCAGGTAGGGGAGAATCCATTATATGAGCTTCCATCAGCACACTTTGAGCCAAGGGTTGATTTCTCTTGCTTATATTCCCCCCTCCCTTTTCTTTTTTCTTTTCTTAAATACATGTCCTGTAGTAAATATTTCATGCTTTTATTTTCAAAGAGTTACAACTATGATTGGTTTATTATGGTTAAATCATCTTCCTTATTTCTATCTTAAGCTAACACATGCTTCTCCTATTTTTCTCCTGCATGAAGTACATATGCTTTGATGGTTTCTGCCCTGTTGTTCCATCACCTTTGCGTGGACACATCTCATTTTATGGACATCTTTTGCCTCTTTAGGTCAATCCTTTCATCCCCAGCCTTTGGTTAGGCTGGGTGAAGAATTATGCAAAATGAAATCAAATATGGATGCAAACTAGATAAAAAAAATGTGTGCTACGATAATAAATTTTATTTTGTTGGGAAAATCTTGTTGGGAAGATTTATTTTTTATTTTTTTGCTGAGGATGTGTCAGGCACATTCAGGCAGCCTCCTTGCCAGGATCCTTGAAGATTTTCTGCAAGAGGTTTCCATTTTACAGGGATGTTCTTTCCGTTCTATCTCTCTGTTTCCCTTATTAATTAAGCAGAGGGAAAACCTCCTTTATCATGTTTACCAGTAAACTGCAGGTCATATTTAGACCAAGCCCAAAGAGTGCTCCTTGGGTCCTGTCACACATTCTTGCATGCTGGGGCCTTGTCAGCTGCCCTCTTCTACAAAATGGGAATGAGCAAATAAAGCTAGACCGGATAATATGAATAGTATTTAGCATAGCTTAAAGTGCTTAATAATACATAAGACTATTCTTAGTAGCCATGAAATTGAAGCTGAAGATGATTCAGTGTGCAGTATCAGCTTCTCTGTTCAAGATCCAGACTTTTAGCTCTTATTACTCTCAACTGCATATCTTTCCTCCCTTGAAAATTCTCCCCATTCAAAAAACAAAAATAGACATTCAGTTCTGGAAGCCATTTTCCCCCTTCTCAAGTATGTCTAATCAAATAAATGTAGCACTTGTTGCTTCCTATTTTCAAATGGAATTTGTGCCACTGAAAGGAGATGATTTAATTTTAAAACTCTTTTGAGTTCTTCCTGCATCTGATAATACTTTATCTCTTGTCACTATTAACACATGCAATAATCTTTTGGGGCCACTTTTTGCTATCAGCCACAATTGTGTGATGCTTGGCTCCAGAATTTCCTATTCTGGCTGTTTTCTTGAATTTTGTTGGTTGGTCCTTTAGACCTTTTATAATAATCTGAAGCAGTTATATATTTGTGTTAGATTATTCTTTCTTCTCTATTAGCTATAATAGAGACATGAAACAAGTTGTTATTGTGGGGGGTGGGGAGTTTTATGAGTTTTTGTTATTTTTAATATTAAAATATATTTTATATTTATATCTAGGGAATGCATTTTCATTTTCAGAATCATTTTGGGCTCCCAGGGTCATAAGGGTAGAGTAGAGTACCAGAGTAGAGTAAGAGAGTTGAGTAGAGTAGAATTGAATCAAATCAAATCAGACTTGGAAGGGACCTTGGAGGTTTTCTAGTCCAACCCCCTGCTCAGGCAGGAAACCCTCTACCATTTCAGACAAATGGTTGTCCGCTCTCTTCTTAAAAACTTCCAGTGTTGGAGCATTTACAATTTCTAGAGGCAAGTTGTTCCACTGATTAATTGTTCTCATTGTCAGGAAATTTCTCTTTACTTCTGGGTTTTCCTCTGCTTGATTAATTTCCATCCATTGCTTCTTGTCTTGCCTTCAGGTGCTTTGGAAAATAGACTCCCCCTTCTTTGTGGCAATCCCTGAGATATTTGAAAACTGCTATCATGTCACCCCAGTCCTTCTTTTCATGAAACTAGACATACCCAATTGCAAGCAGTCTTTATTTATGTTTTAGCCTCATCTTTGTTACTCTTCTCTGCACTCTTTTTAGAATCTCAATTTTTTTTTAACGTCATAGCAACCAAAACTGGATTCAGTATTCCAAGTGTGGTCTTACCAAGGCATTATAAATTATTATTAACACTTTGTGTGATCTTGGTTGAACTGCCTCGGGTTTTTTTTTGTAGCTGCAGCACACTGCGAGCTCATATTTAAATGATTGTCCACTAGGACTCCCAAAATCCCTCTCACAGTTACTACTATTGAGCAAGGTACCATCTATACTATACCTGTGCATTTGTTTTTTCTTACCTAAATGGAGAGCCTTACTTTTTTCACTGTTCAATTTTGTTTCATTAGATAGCATCCAATGTTCAAGTCTGTCAAGATCCTTCTGTATCTTACGCCTATCTTCTAAAGTAAGAGAAGATTGAGATTGGAATTGATAATGTAATGATGCTATCATTAGAGATACTTCTAATTGCTTAAAGCCTCTTTTAATGGTCTTTAGAGGAAATTGGTACATTATACTCAGTTAAATGGACCAGTATTTTTGATTCTATGGCTAACTTTATACAAGGAATTAAATCACGATTTGTTGAGCAAGCCTTAACAGACTGGCTCATATACACTAATCCAACATCAAACTAAATACATGATATTGTGATGTGCAGCTGCAGAAAAGGGAATCCATTGGTGTAGAGCTGATTATAGGAAAGTGTGGAGTTTATTTATTCAGCATATGGCATATCATACATGGACTGGCAATATTTATTTACTTAGGAGATTTATATTGCCACCTATTCACACATGGCAACTCAAGGCAGCTTACATGAATATAAAAACATATAAAATCAATAAAATGAATAAAAGAGAATCATATAATAAATTTATAAAATAACCCCCCGCCCTGGTGACAACACATCATATGAGCCATTAATGGGCTTCATCCTGCTCTACGTTCCTCAGGCCCGCTAGCAGAACGAGAATATATATTAACATTTCATCTAGATTAGGTGAACACAATAAAATCTAACTGTTAAAACAATTTATGTTCAAATACCTATGTCTGTAGGCCTTCTAACCATTAAAGCACACCATCATTTATATTTTTTAAAAAATCAGATACTGGACTTGGTATATGCCCTAGCTTACCGCAAGTGTGGAATAACTTATTTTATCTGATTTTCTCTCCCTTTTTACAGAAGACTTGGTAGCACAGACAGTGAAGATAGTGAAGACTCAGAAGGTGAAGGGGGTGAGGAAGAGGATTCTGGTGGGGGAGATGGAGAGGCCATTCCTGTCAGCAATGGCTGTGGTGAACAAACGGAAGCAGAAAGAACATTAGGAGGTCAGAACTCAGAGATTGGGTTGTTAGGGTTGATTGATAAGTGATGAAACAGAGGCAAGCTGCTATCTGTTTGTTTGAGCATCCTTTAATAATGGGAAATAAATTCATCTAGGAAGTAAGGGAAGATAATTCCTGATATTGCTGCCATCAGCAATCCTTTTTCTGATTTGAAACTGTTCTGCTTATTTTGGTAATGAGACCTAATGGAATAGAGGAAAAAAATCTAAATAGGAGCAGTCCATGGTGTAATATGTAGGAAGAAGAATGAAATAGCATCTATCCACTTTAAAAATGAATTCTGAAATAATCGTTACACTATATTGAATAAAGTAACATGCTTATCATTAATAAACAGTGTTTCAACTTGAATAAGACTCGCCTTATAGGAAAGATGAGTGGCATAAAAAAATCCATAAATAAATCTAGGTTTTGAAATGTTTTTGCCAGATTGTTTTATAGAAAACACCCAGGTTTGATTTTTTTTTTAATAGTTGTTCACTTTTGCTGAGAGTTACAATTTTACATTATTTTCAGGAAGTATTATCCTAGCTAAACTAGCTACTTGGCTTTTTACAATTTCAGTGTTTCTTCTGTCAGTAGCTCTGACTTTCTTTGGCTGAAGATACTGTTATTTAAACCATAAGTCATATAGTTGGCAGTGCCAGAAAGTTTCATTCTCACATGTTCTTCCATGCAAATCTGCTGATATGCAGTCTTCTAGCTGAATCTTTAGAACTATAGCCCTCTTTATTTTAATCTTCTTCATCAGGAATGTAGCTTAATTCTGCTTTAAAATTCTTGGGAGCAAACGTTCCAAGTTTACAGCTACCTGCTTCTTATGCAATACTCCTGAGTACATTACAAATGAAAAAAGGAGGGACAACTGTATCTAATACCACTGGTATTAGAGGAGAAGTTATATTTTGGCTCAATAAAAGAACAATTTTAACATTCCTTGAAAAACTACCAAAGTTAGGTTTTCTCCATATTATATTGTCAAATAACCCCATTATGAGCACCCCACTCCACTCCCCAGAAATATTGTTGAATTTAAGATCTCAGCTTTCTCATCTTTGGCTATGTTTCCCAGGGTTGCTGGGAATTGACATTTGGCAACAACAGGAGTACTACATTTTTTCACCCTTATTTATTTCTTGGCTAGGAAATAATTTTCTTGAAATTAAAAGTCTTTTGGAATAAAAATAATTGACTCTGTAGTTGAGAAAAGGTGATCTAGATTAGGTCTGATCATCTTCTCAACCTCTGGACATTATTGGTATAACTGAAGAATGAATAATAATATAAGGAAATGCAGAATACAAAAATGCCTCTTTTCCCACATTGCACCAAGATTTGATTTATACCAAGACCTTGCCAAATAACCTAGTTTGCTAGGTTATTTGCACAAAATTGTGTGTCTTGAAATTCTCTTTTTTAAATATGCCTTCTGTTTTTGGTACCTTGAGAGTCAAGAAACCATAAAAGCACAGAAATTCATGGTTGCAGGATTAAGACAAAACTTGGATTTTAGAACAATCTTGGTTTGATTTGGGCTTTCATCCTAATCTGTATCCATATAGTTTGACTTACATTTACTCAATTGAAGAACTCTTCATTTTCATTATGCCAAAGAGAATTCAGCAATTATGGTAAGGTTGCACCCAGCCTTCCCCAACCAGCTGCTTTCTTGCAACTTCAATTCCCAACATTTTCATCCAATAATCCTCGTAACTTTTGAATATTGAGCTATGGGGAGATTGGGGAACAGTTACAGGAACATAAAATAGAGCTAGTTATCTCATGTAGTACATTCTAGCACCAGATAAGTATCTCCTATGCAAATGTGGTCTTTTCTAGATCCTAGCTGGGCAGACAGATCTGATCTGTCCTCAAAATCTACGAAATCCTCCCAACTGGTAACAGCTGATACAGGAGCAGCAGTGTGGGACCAACCTAACTTGGGTGCCTCCTGCTCTGGCAAAGATGAGAATTGGGCCTCCTTTCAAGAACCCACTGTACATCAAGAGAGGTGAGGCTTCAAAATGCTGAAATGTTTAGTCATTTGTGAGCTAAAGGAAGGGAAGACCAATTAGACTTCTGAGGCTATGTCTTTCAGGGATTTGGGCTTTCAGGGCCCTTCTGTGTGCCTGTATTGGAAACATAATGGATTTTAAGGGGTAAAATGGATAAATCTTATAAGTTATCCCATTTCTTAACACCAACACACACACACACACACACACACACACACACACTATAGTTGAACTGCTGAGCAACATCTTTTTGCCATCAAGTTTTGGTGATAGAATAAAGAAGTGCACTGGAAGCTGATTGATCAGATTTTGCTAATTCTGCTAGGGGTAAGGGTGGGGGTAAGGTCCAGGGCAAACAGAATCGGAAGCGATGAGAAAAGGAATGTAAAGGAGAAATAATAAATTCAGTGGCTCACACTGGAGCCTATACCCATGATGGCAAACCTATGGCATGCATGCAGGAAGTGGCATGTAGAGCCATCTCTGCTGGCACACAAGCCATTGCACCAAATCAGGTCCATTGCACATGCGTGTGTGCCTTCCACCAGCCAGCTGATTGTCAGGTATCTGGAGTGGAGGCGTGCACGGGAGATGCACGTGCAGAGGCAGGGGGCATGTGCTGGAGGTTGTGTGCATATGCGCAGAACACTCATGGTGTTGCACCTGCATGCTCGGGGATGTCACACACGCATTGCATTATTGGATACAGGCACACGCACACATGCACTTTTGGCACGCAGTGACGAAAAGGTTAGCCATCACTGGCCTACATAGTCAGTTTAAAACAACAAAGGAAGGATTTTTTGGACTTTTTACTGATTTGGTTGTCTATGGGGATTCTCGGTCATCTGGATCATAGGTATCCCAAAGGAGCTTTTTCAGGAGGCAACTGGACTTTCTTGGGGGTTTTTTTGAAGACGTTTCACTTCTCATATAAAAACTTCTTCTGTTCAGTTTTCAGAGCTGAAGAAGCTTTTTGTATGAGAAGTAAAACATCTTCAAAGAAAAACAAGTTGCCTCCTGAAAAAGTATCTTTGGGACAATGCTTGTTTGGTCGCAGAATCAGCAGAGTCCACCTGTCAAGTCCTTTCCAAGGACAAGGGATAAAACAGATGTTGTGGTTAATAATATTAAAGACGTCATCTTAAGATATGAACTCTTCCAAGTAAATCATTTTGCAATTGACTGATGGTAATTTTGTCAATTATTTTGTTTTGCTAGTTCTTCTAAAGTGCTCACAGAGCCAGCCATCCTCTCTCAGGAAGTGGTACAAAATAATGGATCCCAAGTAGAAGGTGAGCATCACTGATTCTTCAGAAATGTTTTATTGTGTCCAAAATCAATGTGATTTATTCATACAAAACTATTGAAAAGTACATACATTTTGGGACAAAAATGAGGCCATATGAATTTTCAGTTCATATTTTCAAAGGGATAAATATAAAGACAGGTGCTGAAGTGGTCAAAGCTAACAATCTCAGGAGATAAGAATCTGAACAAAGCAAACAGTGACATTCACTCAATTTATCATATTGCTTTTGTACAAATCAACACTGCAGGTTTTCTTTTTTTATACTTCTGTCAGTGGAGCTGCAAAAGGCAACCCTCCCACCCCCACCCAAAGTAGAGAAATATTAAGGAAGATTTTAGTTTGGAGACTTTAGTTTATGAAAAATTGCCTCCTGGGAGGCTGTGCTAAAGGAGTATTGAGAAAATTGATGCCGTCTTCCATAATAGTAAAACTATGGGATAATCTAACAAAGCTGAACATTGGGAAGATCTGAACAGATGCTAACAAATATTATTTTCTTCACACACAGCATAATGATAATATGGAATTTGCTTCCTCAAATGTTGCCTTAGTTGGCAATTTAGACTGCTAACTGGGTATAAAGCTCCCAACAGTTTCTAATCATAATATTACCTCCAGCATCAAATACTATATGCTCTTGCATATTAGTTATGAAGGAAAATAAAAGTACGTAGAGAGTAAGGTAAATCTACTTTGTCAGAAATATTCAGGATCGATTATCTAGGATGAAACCATTTTTAAGTCTAGAACAGCAAGATAATCAAAAGTGGCTCAGGGAAATGCCTCCCTATTTCACTGACGTACAATAAAGAAGGGGATGCAAAGCAGAATCAGACTCACAAAAAATGTTTTGGTTATAACTGACCTCAATAAAATATATTTAGCCTTCCCATAGAGTTGATTTTCTGATCTGGTCTGTGGCTTATTTGTGGCCTTCCATTGAGCGCTGTGAAAACTGAAACCTGGGTTAAATTCAGTACAGCTCTTTGTTCTAATGAAAATTGCACATATAATTTCTGTGAGTTGATGCAGCAAGTTAATATAATACAAATATATTAGAAATGAACCAGATTTGCTTTAGTCCTAGGTATGGTGGCCCAGAGATGATGTCTTAATATAAAATGTCTCCTATAATTTCCAATTTTGTTGATAAAAAGTGTCAGTCATAATAGTGGCATACCTTCAGGCTGAATTCCCCAATGCTGAATAGAATTTTTGCTTCCTGGCAATGGTACAGAGGGGATTTGGCAACTCGAACAGTTGCTCTGTAACAGCCTATCAGAAGGAGCCTCCCCTCCATCAAGGCTTGGACCCCAAAACTATTTTAAATAGAGAGGATATTTCTCCCTCTTTCCTCTTTGCCTTGTTCATCCTTCTATTCCAGCATTTACCACAGGGGGGCCATCTTGCTCTTGACAATAGCCTTCCCTTTCCAAAAACCATCTTGGCCTTCCTCAGTCTTTCTGTTCCACCATTCTTTTCCTGCAAACATACAGACACATGCGCACCCTATTTATATTCAGCCCTGCCATGTATCTGTCCCTTCTGAAAATGGTCTTCACAAATCCTATCAGGGAATAGTAACATGCCACATCAAAATAAAATCTATTTAGTAATAAATAACACAGTGTTTGGAAGTAGTGGATCTATTTTGTAGAAACTCCAAGGACCACGTGACCAGCTTTGGTTTTAGGTGGTTGATCTGGGGACCGTGGAGCCTTCAGGAGGCTGTGGGTAAATTTCAGGAGGTCCGGGAATTGAGGTGTATTTGTGGAGATACACTTTTATTTTCATTAGCCTCTAGCTGAAATATTACCTAATTGAATGAAAAGTTAAATTTCAGTTAGAGGCTAGTGAGATATATGCTGTTTAGCTTCATTCGGGTATTATCCCACGTCATTGTAGTGCTGTTAAAGTTGTAGCAATGTTTCAGCAGAATCTCATCTGCCATCATCAGGCTTCTGTATGGATGTGGGTCTCACAGCTGTACAGAAGCCTGATGATGGCAGATGAGATTCTGCTGAAACGGTGCTACAACTTTAACAGCACTACAATGACGTGGGATAATACCCGAAGGAAGCTAAACAGCACACATGTAAGTACCCGCGAAAGCTTAAAAAAACAAATACACACACACACACACACACACACACACACACACACACACATATATA
>BLBF01000050.1:4996428-5088759 GCA_015471245.1 Laticauda colubrina | reverse complement strand
TGTGTGTGTGTGTGTGTGTGTGTGTGTGTGTGTGTGTGTGTGTGTGTTTTAAAGCTTTCACGGGTACTTACATGTGTGCTGTTTAGCTTCCTTCGGGTATTATCCCACGTCATTGTAGTTCTGTTAAAGTTGTAGCAACGTTTCAGCAGAATCTCATCTGCCATCCTCAGGCTTCTGTATTGAGTTAGTTCCTGGTTTCAAATTTGAGGCTGGTCCATTCTGATTGGCTAGGAGCCTGGGTCTGTGTTCATTGGACTTGGAGTTTGATTGATTGGTGTTTCTGGTTTCTTCTGTCTGTTTTGTGGCTTTGATTGGCTGGCAACACTCTGTTCTTGTGTTGGAGGCTTTCAGTGCAGCTTGGCTCCGTGTGAAAGGACGGCTGCTCTTCATTAGCAAGCTGCTATTCATTAGCAAGCTGGGTTTCACCAGCCACATAAGCAAAGAAATCCAACAGACGATCATCCCAAGAGAAAAATCTTCTTGATGCCCTAAATTATACGGCCTCCCAAAAATACACAAAGAAGGCATATCCCTCAGACCCATAGTCAGCTCCATAGGAGCACCATTACAAAACCTCGCTAAATACTTAGCAAAACAACTACAGCCCCATGCTGAAACCGCAGCTTCATATGTACAAAACTCATACCACTTCTTAGAAATGATCAAAGATCTACATGTAGAACAAGAAGATCTGCTTCTAAGTTTCGACATGGTTTCACTATTCACTCAAGTCCCAATAAAAGAAACTCTTGAAATCATCAAAAATAAATACCAACCAGCTAAAGACCTCATGGAACTTACAGAACACTGCCTAACCAACACATATTTCATATACAAAGGACAAAGATACAAGCAAATTGAAGGAGCCCCTATGGGATCACCACTGTCACCCGTCATTGCAAACCTGTTCATGGAAGAATTCAAATCCAGAGCCCTGGCTAATGCCACCCACAAACCCAAACTATGGCTAAGATACATCGATGACACATTTGTGATTTGGCCCCATGGAAAAGAAAACCTGAACAATTTCCTAACACACCTAAATAACACACACCCCAAAATCAAGTTCACCATGGAAACGGAAATAAACAAACAACTACCATTCCTAGATGTACTAATCTACAAAAGAACAGATGGCACACTGGGACACACCATTTACCAAAAGAAAACACACACCAACCGCTACCTCAACGCCCAATCCCACCACCACCCAGCACAGATAAATTCCGTAGTGAAAACACTAATTACCAGAACCAAACGCCTGGCAGATAAGACACATATAAAGACTGAACTATGCACCCTGACTGAAGTATTGACAGCCAATGGCTTCCAAAAAAACAAAATCACCAACCTAATCCACAAAAACACACCAAGACATAACAGAGACCTAGAAGACCAACAGACCTATGGAACAGCTGTCTTGCCCTACATAAGAGGTACTACAGATAAAATCAGTAAGATACTACACAGGCATCACATCAAGACTGCCTTCAAAACAGACAAAAAAATAGCAGCCATCCTCAGGAACCCCAAAGACAAAATTGACCTGGAAAACCAAGGCATATACGAAATTCCCTGTACATCATGCCTGGCCACATACATTGGACAGACCAATAGAAGAATAAGTACCCGCCTAGATGAACACAAAAATGCAGTAAAAAAGCTGGAACACACCTCCTCACTAGTCCAACACATGAAAACCACAGGTCACAACATCAACTTCAATGGCACTAAAACCCTAGCCACTATAGAAAACCCCAGCCACAGAATCATCAGAGAAGCCATAGAGATTGAAAAAAGACCTGAAAGCATGAATAGAAGAGATGATTCCACCAGACTGTCAATCATTTGGAAGCCTGCACTCTCAAATAGAAAGATCCCCACACCACAAGCCAGGCAAACACCTGGGCAAAAACAGACTCCCTCTGATAGCTCCAACTCAAACACCCCCCCACCAGGCACCCAGGTGAAACCCAGCTTGCTAATGAATAGCAGCTTGCTAATGAAGAGCAGCCGTCTTTTCACACGGAGCCAAGCTGCACTGAAAGCCTCCAACACAAGAACAGAGTGTTGCCAGCCAATCAAAGCCACAAAACAGATAGAAGAAACCAGAAACACCAATCAATCAAACTCCAAGTCCAATGAACACAGACCCAGGCTCCTAGCCAATCAGAATGGACCAGTCACAAATTTGAAACCAGGAACTAACTCTATACAGAAGCCTGATGATGGCAGATGAGATTCTGCTGAAACGTTGCTACAACTTTAACAGAACTACAATGACGTGGGATAATACCCGAAGGAAGCTAAACAGCATATATATATATATATATATAAAAAACACAAAAATGCAGTAAAAAAGCTGGAACACACCTTCTCACTAGTCCAACACATTAAAACCACAGGTCACAACATCAACTTCAATGGCACTAAAACCCTAGCCACTATAGAAAACCCCAGCCACAGAATCATCAGAGAAGCCATAGAGATTGAAAAAAGACCTGAAAGCATGAATAGAAGAGATGATTCCACCAGACTGTCAATCATTTGGAAGCCTGCACTCTCAAATAGAAAGATCTCCACACCACAAGCCAGGCAAACACCTGGGCACAAACAGACTCCCTCTGATAGCTCCAGCTCAAACATACCCCAGCCAGGCACCCAGATGAAACCTGGCTTCCTAATAGATAATAGCCATCCTTTCACACGAAGCCAAGCTGCACTTAAAGCCTCCAATACAGGAACAGAGTGTTGCCATCCAATCAAAGCCACAAAACAGATAGAAGAAACTAGAAACACCAATCAAACAAACTCCAAGTCCAATAAACACAGACCAAGACTCCCAACCAATCAGGATAGGCTAGCCTCAAATTTAAAACCAACGGCTGTGAGACCCTGACCCACATACAAACTCCATACAGAAGCCTGATGATGGCAGATGAGATTCTGCTGAAACGTTGCTACAACTTTAAAAGCACTACAGTGACGTGGGATAATACCCGAAGGAAGCTGAACAGCATATATGTATGTATGTATGTATATTTGTTTTAAGTTTTCGAGGGTACTTACATGTGTGCTGTTCAGCTTCCTTCGGGTATTATCCCACGTCATTGTGGGATATATATACATACACAATTTATGATCTTTAGATTCCAAAAGAGTGTGTGTGTGTAAAATATTTTGCTCTTGAGAAGCCCAGAGCTGCAACAGCTAGTTAAGCTAATTAAGCTGTAAGAACAATATGCCTATCCTGTGGAATACAATTGGTTCTGTATCTGGATAGGAAATTCAACCTACTTTATCTAAGTTCATCATTGTGATTCTTTGAATAAAGCCTACATTACCTGCCTCTCTCATCTCTCCTGGTTACCTCTTCTCCTGCATCTTTGAATGGTCACCTCCCATGGTGTTAATAAGCATGATCAGGAGGAGTCTCTTGCCTTGTGTTCCCCAAAGCTTCCTTGAATCTTCAATCTACAGTCCATCCATCTGTAATTACTGCAAGCTTAGATCATCCTTAGTTCCCCCGACATTGCTGGACTACCATTCAGTATCCACGATCTTTATAGCTGACAGCAATTGGAACCCAATAAATTTTGAAGAGCCACTGGCTCCCCTTCCATGGGCTAATCCATACGAATGGTTGAGGAAGTAAGTGGGGGCAGGGCAGACAATTACTGTACCTTCAGAAATAATAACACTATGGAATGAAGGTTTGGGATAGATGGTAGCCAGAATTTTCATTTTCCTCGAACAGAGCATATATTTCCCACCCCTTATCTAGGTCTGACGGGTTGTTGGTTTTTTGTTTTTTTTGCCCTTTTATAGCAGTCTCTAGTGTTTCACAGGATCCTCCCACCCCAGACACAGGCCCTCCAGAAGAGGGAAACCCACCAAACTCTCCTATCGTGATAACAGTAGCCAGGTAAGATTGTGAAATGTGATCTGTGAGGCCACTGACTCTGTGTACTTCTGAAGGATTGTTAAAGGAGGAATATCTAATTTGCAAGTATGCACTAGTGATAATGGAAGCCCTTTCCAACATGGCCAGGTATATAAGAAGAGGGCTCAACTGGAGGGCAGCGCCTGGCTAACCTTGGCTGATCTCCAAAAGCTTAAGCGATTGATGAACACTTGAAATCAACAGGAAATCCTAGAAAGTAGGCTAGGCAGAGATGTTTGGTGGGAGGGGGGAAGAAACGCCAGACTAAAAACAGCTGTGAAACACAGAACCGACAACAATGGCAAAACGAAGAGCCGGGGAATAGGCAACTTGAGAGAGACTGATTTGAAACAATAAAAAATGTGAAATTGTAGATGTTAAAACTAAAAGAAGAAAAACGGTCACTTCTTCTTAATCGGGTGCCTTCCTCAGACCTATGATCTTCTGTATTGTTTTCCTATAATCACTGTTTGGAATTATGAATATAAAAGTTATCCACATCATGGTGCTAAGGTAGTCTTTCTTTCCCTACCTTCCCCTACCTTCTTCAACAGCACAAAAGAACCTCCCCCATCTACCTCTGATTCCATCCAGCCACTTCAGGGGACAACAGAAGCTCCACAACCTGAGCACAGCAACCCACAGATAGAGCAAAAGCAGCAATCGGCAGCCAGGTAAAATATTGAAAGGGGTTGGGATTATTAAGTCATAGGAGAGGAATTTGAAGTTGCAAGAAGGCAATCTCAAAATTATTCATTATAAGGCAGTGAGAGTGGAGGTTAGATATAGTTGGAAACAGGCTATTCTGGAAGTCTTTAATCACAGAATACTGTAGTGCGGATGCTAACTCTTTCTTGTTTCTTCCTCCTAATCCTACAATTTTTAATTTTCTTCCATTGTTTTCGAAGCTTTAAAAAACCACAATAATTATTTTGAATCAGAAATTCTGCCTATTTTAGTGCTGGTTTTGCAGCAAACAGCAAGTGATGAGAAAGCCAATCCTTTCATATGCTCTATATAATCAACAAATTCTGTGAGATCTGGACAGTGTTTTCTGCATGATATATTCATTGCATAATATATCTCAGATCAGCAAACAGGTAAAGAAACTGAAAAATGCAAAGCTCTTTGAATTGTATTCTCAGTCACTTATGGAGGCACTGTAATTAAATTGGGAAATGCAAAGCTAGGAGGATTAGAGAGAGCAGTGTCTAATGATGACACAATAAATTGCAGAATCACTTCCATAAGAAGAGCCAGAGTCTCAAATCTGATAGTTCTGCAGAACGATGAAAAGAGGATTCTCTCAGCAGTAAACCTTTTTTTAAAATGAAGTTAACTCATTGGACACAAGTGCAGTCTAAGACTTTTGTTTTGACAAATATAAAGCAATAACATTACACAGGAATTATAAAATTATAATTTTATAAAATGTGCTATAAATTATAAAAAAGTATTATTCAATACCATTTAGTGGCTTTGAAGTTATGATAGCTCCAACAAAAGCAACTTACAATCAGTCCTTGTACTTATTACCCTCACACCATTCCAGATTCTGACAAGCAAAATCAATGGGGACAGGAAAGCCAGATTCACTTAACAACCGGGATATTAATAGTTGTTTTATAACAAAGCAATAATGCTTAGTGATTGAAGTTCTCATCCCAATTGTGGCTGTAAGTTGAGGACTATGCACCTATGCACCCAGTTGTGGAGGCAAGTCATAAAAGAACTATAATGACCAGGAAAGGAAGGAAATATTTTTCTGACAGATAAAAAGTCTTAATTTTATAATTATTATTTTAAGAAAAATACAAGCAAATGAGGAGAACTATAACATTTTGGTCATGAGAAGATCCATGAAATAATTTGTAGTAGGATTTTAAAAGATGGAAAGAAAAAAACACCTCATTGTTTCCAGAGTTAGTTTTTTAAAAGGAAAATAGAAATTACTAGTTTTACTAGTTGAGGACTACAATATTTTACAATGTCCATGTTGCTAGACATAGAAACCACTGCTTAGTAGCTAAAAACTATTAAGAGTTTGTTAACTTGACTTTAAAAGGGGGAAAAAAAACCTAGCCATTAAAGGTTATAAAGAACAATTAGGAATTACATAGCATGGCTCACTTAGTGGAGTTTTGAAATCAAAGAGGAAAACCCATTAATCAAGATGGGATTTCTATTTCCCTACATGACTCTTTATCTTAATTTCTAATAATTACAGCTCTATGTTTCATTTGACTCTGTTCTCCAACCTTGCATGATCGTGGCCATCTTTCCTTTTGTGTTGATTGGCAGTCCTCTTAGTTCACTCATCTGGTCTGCCCCTAGCTGTTGCTTGCTTTATAAAAAGATGCCGAAGTGACTAGAGCTAGAAGCTTATTTTGGAGAATGCAGGTTGACATTCAAATGCAAAATGTCATGATGGTGTCACACTCTCCCATTTTGTTTGCATGACATTCTATGAAACAAGAGGCAAAAAAGCGAACTTTTCTCTCTTTTTATTCCTCCCCAGATAAAGGCACTCAGTGGGTCTCGTCACTGGGAAAGAACCACGGCTGCTTGCTCGATCAAGTCTATTTTGCCAGGGACTGTCCCCAGTCCTTCCGGTGCCTTCACCCCATGGGCAGGCGGGGGGCAGAAGAGAAAGCAGCAAGGGGCAATGAAAGGGCCCAGCCCTCTCTCCCTATCTCCCCCTCCCCCTCCCCCTCAAGCAATCACTGAAGAGTCTGGTTCCAACAAGCACCTGTGAGAGAAATGGATGTGTGTACGAGGGTCGCAACATCATCCCCCTTCTGGCCACATCATTTGGTGAACCCCAGCAACGGTGTTTCCCCCCACCCCCTTACTCCGGCAAGGGGCAGCAACCTTTGGCACAAGGCCTCTCCCCCTGCATCTCCTCTCCTCAATATGCATTCATACACACTGCTGCACTGAGTAAACCTGTCTTTAATGCAATTAAAATTGAATGCTTGAATCATATCAGAAGTCTTCTGATGGGGGGGGGGGTAGTGCTAGGTGGGTGGGGAGAAAACCCATCAAGCAATCCCATGACGATTGAATGTCCCACTTGTAAGCACACTTCTTCCATCTACATATTTGATCCATGGGGAGGTAGGCGCGACTACTAGAAGTATCGCACAGAATAACTAAAATAGGTTTGCTTCAAACAGGCATAATGGGCTTTGTTAACTGTAAAGGTTAGGACAGTGGCATGTAAGATGGAATTTGTGAGATGCACAGTCTCTTTTTCCTGTCGGGATGGAACGCTGTTTTGATTTTAGCAAATGTTAGATCCATTGCCTCCCCCCACCCCCACCCCACCACCAATGCAGGTAGCCCACATGAGAAAGCAGAGATGGCTTTTCTGATCTGCTGGCCAAATGATATTAGCAACACCTAACCAGAATTGCCTATCGTTAACTTGGAATCTTCCACCAATTTGCTCAGTAAGACTTCAGACCTCTTTATTAGCATTTGTTAATCCTGTATTGGAACCTCTAAAAGTTTTCATCTTGATTCTTCCTATTTCATCCCCCCCTCCCCCTCCCCCGCCGCCTAGTGCATGGTCACCACTGACTTGGTTGTCAGTCCTCTTCTCATTTTCTTCCCATTGGATTCTGCCTTTTCTAGCCATTTTTTCCTTGTAGAGTTAAAACATCATTTTGTAATCAGTGAAAAAGGAGATCTTTCCCACAGGCCCAAGTACCAGCTGCATTGATAGAATGAGAAACCGGCTAGATTCTGTCATCACTTCCTTTCAGTTAAGAAGTGAGAGAATCTACAACTTAGGGGTCAGCCCCAAGTGACCATCATGTCCTTGGAGAAGCCATTCATTTTTAAGAGGCATAGCAGAGAATTCTGTATTGCTGCTTTGTTGGTACCTATTGACAGTTTCCCTGCCCCACCTCCCATTTCAGTGTTTTTGATCCAATGTTTTACAGCGTGCTGTAATAGATAACCCTTAATCTTCGAATATTGGCCTACTCTGTGTCCATATGCAGCAATTGCCTGATGTATCTCCCCACCACAGCCCAGAATCCATTTTACTGGAGTTTTCTTACATATCTACAGCACATTCCTGAAATGTAATTTAAATTTTCTCTTCTTCCTCCCCCCACTAAGAAAGAAAAGAAAGTTCTGAATTATGTAGGTGCAGTTCTTTGATTCTTGAAAAACTCTGCTGCCGTTTCTTGAATTCCTACTGAGAATTCTTCTACACTTTGTAATACGCAAGATTCAAATTACCCTTGTAAACCTGACTTGCAGGCTCTCCTTTCTGCAAGAAGTGTCCTTGTTATGCCACTTTTTTTTGATGATCAGGAGTCTTCATTTACAGTCCTTACCCCATTAAATTATAATTCTCTTATGTAACTCCTAGAAAACAGAATTATTGCCTCCCAAATCTCAGGATTATGTTGGTTTTTTTCTTCCTCATCTCTGATCTATAACCCCTGAAAGCAACTGAGCAATCAAAATCACTATGCCACCTTTGCCCTGTCTACCAAGTTGGGCATGGCAAAACTCAACCATGAAATGGAAGAGGACTTTAGGTCAGCCTGTTCTCTTGATAGGGGAGAAAGGAAGTGAGACAAAGATTGAAAACCAGGTTTTGCAGAGGTCAGTGTCTGAACATCTGGCATAGGACGAGAAGTGATGGGAAATATTCTTGTATAAGAAGTGAGCACCCCCCCCTTCTGCCCTCTGTATTTGCAGATAGTAGGTTTGTACCCCTCTTGTCTCCCTCTTCTCTCACCCCTCAATATAAGTGGCAATATTTCATGAAGCTCTTAAAATCACAGAGGAGAGAAGTGGCCTTTCGCGTTGTCTGCGTCATGCCATTTTGTTCTGTTTTCTTTTCCCCTGTGTGTGTGTGCGTATGTATGTATGTATGTATGTATGTATGTATGTATGTATGTATGTATGTGTTCTGTTTGAATAAAGAGATTCTATGGCCATAATCGTTTCTTAGTTTTGTTCTTCCTATGTAGCGCATTTTTGGCTTTAGAGTCTCCTGTCTCACCTGAGTTTTTCCTCTCTTTATTTTTCGTGTGTTTTTATGTGTACCACAACATGATGGCTGTACCACTTTGCACTCGGTGGAGGTGTCACATGTTGTATTGTGAAAGCTTCGCTTTTCTTAAGTTGTAGTCTGTGAAGGATAGAAGTGACTATACAGACCGGCAAATGGTCCATTTTGTTCCGTTCTGTATGAGCTTGGTCAACCTTTCCCAGCATAATGCTTCTTGGAAATGTTGGGATTTTAAGAATTGCAGCCCTAATATATGGATGGCGACAAGTCTGGAAAGCTGCTCATTACTAACTTTACAGAGTTTGGACAAGAGTCTTTCATGTTTATCTGGAGATTCTGAGGACTACAGTAGTACTTTGATATTCATTGTTAATTTGTTCTGGGAGGTGCAATAAGTACCAGAAACGAGTACCGAACAATTTTTTTTATCGTAAGGAATAATGTAATGAGTTATAAGGCAGCTGACTCCAAGTTCTAGCTTGTACCAAACAAACGAGTACTGGGACAAATTTTTCACATCAAACTTTGTTGAGTACCAAATTGGATGAGTTTTAAAGTAGCTGAGTACAAAATACCATTGTATTAAGTCTTTACCTACAGTGTACAGCTTTCCCCAAAAGATCTGATCTATCTGAAAGAAAATACCTTCCTTTAATGAGAAGATTGTTTGCCCCAACAGTATGGGGAAGTTGTGTAGTACACAAATGTATATAAAATCTGCTTTTTAAAAAAATGTCTATTATAAAAATCTGATTGCTAGAAACATAGACTTAAATTTAGAAGAGTCCTACTAAAATGGATGGAGAGTGCATTGGGCCAATTTCAAGAGTTTTTATCGTTAGAATATTTGCAGGTAGAAAATACTAAGATTTGGAGTAGTTATATTACTCCAGACTAGCTGTTCTTCCATTTCAGTTCCATCTCAGTCAACTGAAACTTTCTGAGGTTGAAGTGGAGATATTGTAGGTTGAATAAGGTTGCGCCAATTCTATCAGATTGTCTGGAAAAGAATAGGATGGGTTTTGTGTAAACAGCAACTTTCCTCAATTTGGGGACATGATAAATCTCCTGAACCTCAAAGCTGAAACAACTGAGGGAGGGGGAAAATGCTATATGCCGGTAAGCAACCATTAAAGCTGACTTCAGATATTGGGGTGTGGGATGATCTTCCCAGAACCCAACCTCCATTATCCCCAAGTAAATAACATGATATTGTAATAAATCAAATTGATTTATTTCCATTTTGTTAACATAATCAATAGACTTCTCCACACACACTTCTTTTCCAATTCATCCTGAAATAAAGAAAAATAATTTGCTTAATAACGAGCAAAGCAGCCTGGTTAAATATTGAATGTGAACCTTTAAAAAATAATCTGGGTCTAGAGCAGGGATGTCAAACTCTATTTCATTGAGGGCTGCATCAGGGTTGTGTTTCACCTCGGGGGCCAGGGTGGGCGTGACCAGCTCGACATCATGTTGGAGACACCTGTATTGTCCCGGGTGCTCTGCCAGCGAAAATGGGCTCCCAAGCTCAGTTTTCAGCTGCCACGGCCTCCTGCAACCCTCTGCCAGTGAAAACAAAGTTAGGGAGCCCGTTTTCACTGGCAAAAGCACTGCAAGATGGTTCTTTGCTATTTGTAGGGCAGCCCCGTGGACCAGATCCAAGTACCCCATGGGCCAGATTCGTGCCTTGAGTTTGAAACCCCTGGTCTAGGGTGTACCCTCATTACAACTTTGTTTTAGCCATAGATTCAAAAATCTGCTAATTCCAATTCATTTACAAATGAAATTGAATATTTATTTTGTCCATATGGATAGTTTTCAGAAAGCAGTGGAAGAGCAATTATGGTGAAATTATGGTCTTAAAGTGTGGGCAGAAGGTTCTAGGAAATTATGGATCACGTTATTAGTGATGTATTACATGACATAGCAAGGTAAGTGACGCCAATAGTTTAATTTCTATGTAATTGAGAACAAAGTGACAAAATGTACCAGGGAAATGTTTTGGATCTAAAATATTTTAATGGAAAAGAATTCAGACATTTCTGCCTTTCCACTCCAGAATATTCTTGCTGTTTTAGAGTTATAACATACTTATGTTAAGGGCTTGGACATAACAGTAGCAGCAACAACAAAATAATGCAACTCTGGAAATAATTTGAAAGTCCAAATATAAAAGGCGCATTTTTTTAACCTGCTTAAAATTCAAAAAGACAGAATTAAATTATGCTGTAGAAAAAAATTTTTTTAAAAAAAATTAACAGCAGAGAGCAATTATTTATCTTTTTATCAATTGAAAGGTTTTTAATTTTACCTTAAGAGAGACATTCTTCCATATTTTGACACAGTGATGGCTTGATATGCTTGAAACTCACTTTGCCAGAGTTTTGAGCCTGCATTCTTTTTTCAATCAATCAACATTTATTAAATCCCATTTTTAAACATACAAAAATGCCATTAAGTAATTTGACTTTCCTTCCTCTTTCTCAAGTCCAGAGTCAAAGATAAATAGCAAACTTCAGCTCATTGGAAGTCATTTTACTGTGAAACAATTTGGGACTTGAAAGAATTTAAAATGAAGGCTGGGCTTAGAGATACTATCAGTATCTACTGAGTTATGAATTTCTATCTAGCTATCAATATCTATATCTATATCCATCTATCCATTATCTTACCTAATCTATTCAGCATTTTCCTCTCTTAAAAATGTCTTTCTAGGTTGTGTGCATATATTAAATGTACAGAAAGCTTTATTTCTTGTTCTGTATGATCATGGATCCATGTTTCTCCAGTTCTTAAGATCTATTGGCTGGCTGTCATCATTTTTATTACTGAGAATATTTATGAGATAAATGATTCTCCTGCCTTGCAACAGAAACTTTATGATGCAACATGGTTTATTTGCCAGTTTCATTATCAGAACCAAACTCAGTGGCCTTTGAAGTAAATTCCTGTGATAGAGGACTGTGCAATTTAACCCTTGTCTCCCTTAATTTATAGGATTGGTCTTTATCTTTCCATCTCATTATATTTGGTAAAAGGGTAAGACAGATTTGTGAGCCTATTCTTTGTAAAAACAAATGCTTCAAGCTATTGCAAGAGAGGCAATTGCAAATCTTATAGGCTTCACTAGATTCAGAGCTTAGAGACTGAATTTGATCAGAAATACAGAGAAACCTCTTAAAGAACTAACGATGGGGCTGCTATTTTCTAGGCTTGAAAGAACAAAGATAATAATTATGCCTTTATCATTGGCATGGTGATATCTTTGTGCAAATGACACAAATTGTAATGGAATTTATTCTGTTGCACACAAAGTCTGTTCAGTAGAAGTTCAGAAAATCAAGAGCTCATTGTATATGGAACTTGTAAGTAACTGAAATGAATTCTGAAAAGTAACTTTCAGAGTATTTGGAACAGTTAGTAGTTGGCTACCTATAGACGCCAGCTGTCTGCAGTTCTCAATTTAGTCAGCAGGTTTTCCTCCAGCTAACCTTGTACAGATAGTCCTCGACTTACAACAACTCATTTAGTGACTATTCAAAGTTACGACAACACTGAAAAAAGTGACTAATCACCATTTTTCAAACTTCTGACTATTGCAGCATCCCTATGGTATATGATTTACATTCAGATACTTGACAACTCACTCACATTTATGATGGTCGCAGTGTCCCAGGTTCATGTGACCATCTTTTGCTACCTTCTGACAAAAGTCAATGGGGAAGCTGAATTCACTTTAACACCTATACTAATTTAACAACTGCAGTGATTCACGTTAACAAATGTGGCACGAAAAGTCATAAAAGGGGGCAAAATTCACTTGGCACATTTCTCACTTGGCAACATAAATTTTCAGCTCAATTACAGTCATAAGTTGAGGATTACTTGTAGTCCTTGAGTTGTAAGTCAATCATAAATTACAATAGTCAAAATGTTTTACAACCTTTTATGTAGCAGTCATTAAGCAAACACAGTGATAATAAAATAGCTGCCATAGTTGTCAAGTGAACACCAGCGAATTAATGGTTGTAGAAGCTATGCAATCACATGGCTGCGGGAGCGGGGAGGGTGACTATTGGAACTTAGAATCTGGGTTGTAAGTCCCCATTTTGGTTGTAACTTTAAACAGTCGCTAAGAGTAAGTCAAGGATTTATCTCAACCCCTTAATCTCCAAAGTGCACAATCCAGTTCCATTGGCTTGATTTCTGCAACTGCAAGGTGCAGTTCAATACAATGTTGAGATTACCGTTCCTAGAATTATACAAAAACTGGTTTTCTAATACTGTTATTGTTATTATTATTTTCTCAAGCTTTGGCTCTCCAGATGTCTAAAAGGCTGTATTTCTGGACAGCATGATTTTAGGAAACCCTATTGTGAGAATCCTTGTTTGCCATAGTCCTACCACACATCTCAAAAGTATGTGGCTGGAAAAGTCTGGTGTCCTCCATAGTCTTATTTCTCTAATTTTGTGATCACATTTACATTGTTTCAATGGTTCTACCCTTATCCGGGCAGCTATTTTCAGAAAGCTGTTTTCCTTTATGAGGTTGAACCACTGCGGTTCAACTTCATAAAGCTTTCATATTACTGTATTTAGTCTCAATATTATCAAATGAAAGGATTTTAGAATTTAAGATGCAGTGATGTATTCATTTAAATTGAAATGCATGTGAGTTTCTGAACTATTTATTTAGAAGAGATGCTTATATTGAACAGAGGAAATGAGAGACATCAGAACTGGCATAAAATAAAATGAATAAAGGCACCCATCTTTCCAGACAGTTGGGGTTCAGGCAGTTTTGATGAAAATGCACATTTTCTTTAATTACAAAACAAATTACCAGTTGATTCAAATACATTTCACTCTTGGGGTGTTTAAAGCACTTTTTTAAAATATAAAATTCAAATTGATGTGTAGCTTGGATTAATATTTGTCTCCTGAATACATTGTGCCTGGATTTCTGTTTAACATTTTTGTAACAATATTTCAATACCAGTCTATTTTGAGTTACTTAAGTTTTGACAGACATTTCTCAACAACATCCAACTTAATATAGTTATGCTAGTGCCAGATGCAGGCATTTGAAACCATCAGTTCTGAAGTCCATTCCTGCTTGTTTTCGAAAAACCAACCAAAGTATAGGTGGCCAGTGAGGAGTATAATTGTTTATTCATTATCCGTGAGGACCCACTTGGGTTATGGTAAGATTTTTCATTGGAATGCTTGGGTTAGTTAATTTATTTTTAGAGTTGAATGATAAACCAAGATGGAGCTTGGAGAATTGCTTTTGATAAATATTTAATATCCCTCTACAAATGTAATTTTGGGGGGGAATTGTGTGGATTGGTCAGTGAAGGCTAGGAAGGTCTAGTTTGGGAAAGGCAGGAATCAAAAGAGTTGATGAAAAGAACTTGCACTTTGAACATTTGAAAAGCTGAAGGAAAGTTGTGACATAGACTTTAAATACAAATAAAACACAAAGTAGGTTTTTCAGTGGAACGTCTAAGTTTGCCATAGCAGAAATCAGCCTGCTCTATTGACTGAGTCATTAGCCTTCTTCTCAATATTGGTTGAGCAATGAGTGTTGTTTTTCTTTGGCAGGACAAAAGCAGTTGTTTCCTACCAGTTTGATGTTAAACTGCTTTTTTAATAAAAGATGGCGACCAATCCATAGTTGGCTAATCCATATATTATGGTTTAGAATGTCATTGTGCTTGTTATTTTATTGGCTGTTCCCATTTAAGGCTTATTTGATCCATTCTGCACCCCAAAACACTCTAGCATCCACCCCAGGTCTGAAAATTATAGGTATAGCCCAAGACACATGTCCATATGTAGTGAAACAAAATATTATTTGCCTACCCTGCTAAGTAGAATGTCATCTTAGAGGTGGTTGAATTATATGGGAACCTGACCAGAAACATTTCATAAACTGCTCCGGCAAGAAATAGAAATACACCTTTTGCATTCTGAATAACTGAATAACTTCCTGTGATCAGATGCTCAAGGTTGTCTCTATCTAATGAGATCTACTGGCATCCTGTTTTGAACAGTGTCCCCATTCAGGCAATTTTCTCACTGTGGTATGCTGCAAAAGGACAGAAGAAACATTTCCACAGAGGAAGATAGTGCATCCCTCATCTGAATATAATGTTTCCAAGAGAACACTTCCATGGGGGAAGTGGCCTCATTACTACAAAGAGAAAAATGCCCAAGATATGTCTCAAGATGCATTTACCTGAAAGGAGAGAGAGAGGTATTAGAGAGCCCCTTCTAACATCTTTCAGCTATATTTTAATTCAAGGGCCACCCTTGATTTCTTTCTCTTAACTTCGGTATAGTGGAAATTTAAAAGCTCCCTTTCATTTTTGAATAGGGCTCAGAATTCAACTGAAGGTTTAGTGCTTCTTGAAATTTGCAAGGATGTGGGGATTTAACAAAGTGTTGGTGCCAGGCAAAGTGCAGAGATTCACAGTGTCCTGAATGACCAAGAGTGGCAAAATGTAAGTCCCATGTCCTGTTCTAGCTAAGAGTAGATTGTGGGTGCTTTCTTGATGCTCTCAGAGCTTGATTGTTTTCTTGTAGATATTTCATTACCAAACTAACATACTAGAAGGGAGTGGGCTTTGCTCCCATTTTATATACCAATGGTTTGCCCTATCGGTGATGATGGGAGGGGTCTTGGTGTTTCCTTGATTAGGTTGTTTATTGTTACATTGGTTATCTATGTTAGTAGTTCCTTGATTAATTAAAGTCTAATCAAGACCAATTCCCAATACTGCCACCGACAGGGCAATCTAATAGTATATAAACTGAGTACAAAGCCCACTCCCTTCTGGCTCTGATGATGTTACCTAAGTGACTAATGAAACATCTGCAAGAAAATCAAGTTTTGAGAGCATCAAAGACTCCACAGTTCAACCCTGAGCTACAAATATTCTCTCCCATAAGAGCAGACTTTTATTTTAATGCAAATTTTCTATTGCTTTGAGCAATGGTCTTGCGGGAATCATAGTTAGCAAAGGCGGAGTCTTCTAACAAAAATTTAATTGTACATTAACCAGAGATGGACAGCCATATAAAAATGATTAATAAAATTGGTTGCAACAGGAATTGGCCTACCTATTGCTCAACTCTGGCATTGTGGGCTGAGAGTAAGTAAGCAGCCCAAAGTCACTCAGCTGGTTTTCATGCCTAAGGCAGTATTAGAATTCACAATCTCCTGGATGGATAAATTAACCCTGATGTTACAAGAGAAAAAGGATTCTGAGTATTATCGGATTTGGAGAAAATGGTACGATTGGATTGAGCTAAGATAGATGATGAAAGAATTAATGATAAGCATCAAATAGGTTAAATGTTTACATTCGCATAAATTGTATATATTTTTAAATAATGCACAAAATAAGTACGGGAGATGAATGTCACAAACTGTCAATGTCAAACTGTTTTTAAAAGACATAAAAGATTAATAGTTTATTTAAAAAAAGAATTCACAATATCCTGATTTTGAGCCTGCTCCCTTAACCTGTTGACCAAACTGGCTCTCAGTGTGAAATGTCTGAAATTAAACTGGTGTTTGAATTTGAAGCATCAGAAAGTTATTCTTCATGACTCCAAGCTTGGGTGAGATCTTTTGAGATAAGTGTCCTCTTTTGGGAGCTACAGAGCAGTGTTAAAAAGAGCATCGGTGGTGATCATTTCTTACATTGTAGAAATCTAAAGGATGATAAGCAAGAAATACTGAAAATATGAACAATTTAAGCTGTCATCTATGGACATAAGGTTTTTGGCAGCCTGGAGCCGGTATCAAAGAAAGATTGCCTGGTATTTTGGTCTAGGGGTCCTAGAATTCCTTTCTATTATCCATGCAGGCTGGGACTATTGAGAATTGATGTCCAAAGCTTACAGAAAAGTGTTAATAATGTCTCTCTTTTGCAACTATTCACTGTTCCTGAAACTGATGTTCTGGCATAAGAATGAGGAGACATAATTGATCACGTACTTATCTAAGATCCCTTTTGTAACAATAGTTATGATAAAAGGCAGTCTGTTAAGTCTTTTTTCTTAGTATTTTATTAGTTTGTCCAAATATAAAATACAAAAGTAAAAAGCAGATGAAAATACAGGTAATCAATCCTTAACTTACAGCAGTTCATTTAAATGACCATTCAAAGTTACAAGGGCACTGAAAAAAGTGAATTATGACAGTTTTTCACATTTATGACTGTTCACCCATTGAGGAACTCAGAAATATCCTTCCGCTGTCTGTTAAGTCTGATGTCATTCTGCGGTTCTCAGATTGGGCCACCAACAATTCGAATATCATTGCTGCGCTCTGTTTAGCAGTTTTCAGCATACAAAAGGAAGCTTATTAAGGATAAATAATTAATTGAAATAATTGAGATTTAAGTAACTAGCAGTGGAAACAAAAAGGAAATTGCAATTTTTGAATTATTGTGTGCATTATTAGTTAGCTTCCTTCTTTTTTGTTTTCTTCTTTGTTCTTATAAAAGCCCATCTCTCTTTCTCTCTCTCTCTCTCCCTCTCTCTCCTCTCTCTGTATCTATATATCTCTATCTCTAAATATATATGTCTATCTATGCTTAGATAGATAGATAGATAGATTAGATAGATAGATAGATAGATAGATAGATAGATAGATAGATAGATAGATAGATAGATAGATAGATAGATAGATAACAATCTCTTTGGAGTATGATTGGTAATAAACTATAATAAATATTGGTTCCCCAAAAAGTTGCTATCAGATATTTCCACTCCACTCAGCACTTTGAAATAAACTTACTTACAATATTGCATGTGGTTTGACTTAAAAGCTCTCTTTTTGGAGATAAATTGTGATAAGGTACTAAGTTATTTTTCAAAAAACAGCAACAGTAAACATTCATTATAGTCAACCAACCAATCAAGTGAAATTCAAGGGCACAAATATCATGAAGGCCTGAATAAAAACTAATTATAATATTTCATAAACAACAATCAATCAACGAGATCAAAGAGGTGTGGCATTCACCACCCAATATTACTGATTTATTATTTCAGCTTCTCGGCTATACCTCATTCAGTTATCAACAATCATTTGTTTATAACTTAGCAGCTCCTCCCCATTCAAGTAATCATCAACTGTTGCATTGAGATTCAGGTTTTTCCACCCAGTGCTCTTCAGAAGTGTTAGAAGCTCATCTTCCAGAATAGCCTGGAGAATTGCTTTAGGACAGCAGGTGAGCTGAGAATTCTGGGAATATTCTCAGGGAGTATGAGATTGAGAAGGACGTCCTTCCCTGAGGTGTGTCTCCTCCTGGAGATGAATAGCTGAGCTCTGCTGGTGCACATATAGAGAAGACATTAAGACTGGACCATTGGGTAAAAATCCTGGAGGTTGCTACTCCCCAAATTTTAGTGCTGGTTTCATGGGCTAAAAGCAGTGGCCTTTTGTTTCCTCCATCTGGAGAAATAAAATATTGAGTTCAAATACTACTGAACTTGGAATTCAGTTGAAACTTTGAAAACTTAAAGAGAGAAGTGAGAGTTTGAGTAGAAACTGGATGGAAGACAAATCAGGAGATGTAAGACCCACCTGAGTTCCTTCAGTACTGACATGCTTTGTTAGTACTGGTTGCAACGGGAATTGGCCTGTTTTGGAAGATCCCTAAAAAATTTCCCCATTTGTAAGTAAATAATTTGTCTGTCTGTCTGTTTTCTGTCTATTGTGAGATGTTTTATATCAAAATATATTTTTATTCTTTATACTGTTTCCATCTTCCCTTAAAACATTAACAGAAATCCAAAATGAGCTGAGAATCAAAGAGTCTCCACTAGATAATTGACAGTCAAGCTGAAATTAAATTAATCAAGTAAAAATAGCAAATGGGGAGAAAGCCTTTACTCAAAAACTTCCTCAAGCCACCAAATAAATTACTCAGACCCAATCCCCATATCAAAGGATAAAGTTAATTGAATTAGGTCTTCCAGTAGTACTGCATGTTCACAAGAATACACACACACACACACCTCTCAAGTAAGTCAGCACGTAGTCACTTCCACACTCAGGACAAGTTCCCTGATACAACTTTGTTGCTGTATCCCATTTCTCTGCAATTGCTCCTAAAGACAAACTTTTTGCTTTTGTTATTTGCTTTTAGGAATTAAAAAAAGACTTCTTTCCTCACAGCTGTCTAGATCTCATTTTTATTTTTTTCTTGTGCAACCCTGGCTTGAGTTGGAACCCCAAACTACTCTTCTGACACTGTCTGTCTGTCTATGCTGTTCATATTACCTAGTTTGGCAATGAAATATCTGCAAGAAAACAACCAAGTTCAGAGATGGACAAGGACCCCTTATTTCAACCCTGAGCTACAGTTATTATCCTATATCTATCTGTCTGTCTGTCTGTCTAATCTACCTATCTAGCTACCTCTATCCTACCTATCTACCTACCTATCCCATCTCACCTATACCTATCCTACCTTCCTAAACTATATCCTATCTATTTACCTACTTTATCTACCTGCCTACCTATCCTATCTAATCTACCTACCTGTCTATCCTACCTACCTACCTATCTAACCCATCTACCTACCTACCAGTCTAAACTAAACCAACCATATCCTATCTGTCGACCTACATACCTTATCTATCTACCTATCTGAACTACCTAAACCAACTATATCCTACTGATCTAGTTACCTACCTATCTACCTTATTTATCTACCTATCTATCTAAACTATCTAAACCAACTATCTATCTTATCTAAACTATTATTTCCTGGAATTACTGGTGCCTGACTGCTTTTCGGATATGTACAGAGTGATGAGTTGTTAAGAATCCAAACACCATCAGAATATTATTTGCCAAGACCCATCCCTTCTGCTGGAGCTAGAGAAATTGCTAAGGACACCCCAGCTATATTCCGGCAAACTCCTTTTATCCCCCTTAGTCTCTCAAAAAAGCCCCATCAAGTTCTTCTTGTACCAAAGAAAGATTCTCCTTGCCAATGTAGTACCAAGCACAGAGAGGGCGAGGAGAAACGAGCGTCTTGCTATCCATTTGGGGCCTTGTAGTGTGGAAGATGAAAGTCCACTAGTGCAAGGTGCAACTGTAATTGCCCTCTGAAACACTGCGGCATTTCTGGATATCAGGGAGGCCATGGATATCCTGGAGTTGGATGCCCAACACAAGAGGAAAGTTGCTGGCAATGTAAGAAGCTGTTTCTGTATCTCTTACAAAGAAAGAAGGGGGAACTGGGGTACATGATTCCAGGTAGTTACGTATTTGCGTGGGATTGTGAGAAGGCTGGGAATCCTTTCTCGTCTCAGGTAGCTTTTCTTCTGCTACATACCTTTCTGTCAAGATCTATGGAGATTCTCATCCAGGTCGTGGTTTCAATTTTTATTTTAAAACATTAAAATTTTATTCAAATTCAATTTTAAAACATTACATTGTTTTGCAATTGCAATTTATTGAAGTTAGGTAATTTTGAATTTTAGATTTCCTAGTTTTCTGAAGATGTTCCCCTGTTTCCCCTGTCTTTTCAATAATGTATAGGATGACTCTGATGTGTTTTGTAAGGCTGTGAAGATCTAGTTACAGATCTAAACTCAGAGTCCTAAGTATCTTAAAAACATTGTTTCATGGCTATATTAAAATCCATAATAATAGTTTTATTCAGTGACCATATCTATTTATTTTGTATTGTTTAAATTGTATTTTAACTGTAGTTTAAAAAAAATTATGATGCATTCCATCTAGGATCATTTGTGGAGATGGGCAGCTAGAGGAGCAGGGGAAAAAAAGTTAATGCAATCCTGTTCTTCAAAATATGATAAAACTAGCTCTGTCACATTTAGACACACACACACATACACACACTGATAAACAGAGCCCATAGTTTTGTCCCAGAGTCCTATTCTCATGACACCACTTCAGAAACAGTGGTTGCTATTTTTATCCTTTGAACAGAATATTCCACTTCCCTGTCCTTCTGACAAATGTAAGGCATGAAAGACCAGGTCCAAATAAATCAGTCCAAATTGATTTATTGCTAAATAGCCTATTCTCAGGACTCTTCTCAAATAGGAAATAGCACTTGCTTGGACTTATTTGCTTGTGGCTATTTAGGGATTCTAGCTGGTCTCCCTTTTAACTCTGCCTCCAGGTTCTGCCTATCCCTCTTCTATATTGTGTTGATTAACAGTTTTCTATCATAATAGAGGAGAGAAAATAGTGCAGCTTCCCATTTCAGTGTAGGGAGTTTGACGTTAGGTCTTATCTTAAAACAGTATTTAGTAATAACACTTATTCTATCCACGTTAATTTGGCAATGACTCTTAGATTGTATCTAGACAAATGTTCGGTCCAAACATGTAGTTTTATTTTATTTAGCTCTATCCAATGTAATGAATTAATAAATTATATAGGAGATGAGTAATTATCATTCTACATTGAACACTGTCTGTGGGGTGCCCATATTCTGTGCTGGCATAATATTATTGCCTTTGAATGATCTAAATATAAAAAAAATCTTTAATATATAATCTAGTTATCAGTTCTGCCCAAGCAAAAAGGTTGAAGTCTGTATGAATCTCAGAACCACTTTCCCAGAGAAGAGATTTACTTACTTACTTAAGCCCCTGTCTCACTGCACCAACGGATGCAAAGAGGATGTAAAACGTTAAAAAACGTTGGAAAACGCTATGCATCCATTGTGTACTCATTGCATACGTGTTTCATACGCTCTATCCTTTGAGCATCCGTCCACTGAGATTTCATCCGCTCAAGAAGTTTTGAGCTGCACAAAGCTTTGTGAACGGATGAACTTTCCGCCGTGTACGATGTAAATCAGTGACATATGAGCAACAAATGTTCTATGTCCGTTTATCATCCATTAAACTTCCGCTGTATCCTCTCTGCATCCACTGGGCATCCCCTCAACTCACATCCGCTGCAGCTGAAAACGGAAAGGGAGGAAACAAAAGGTACACGGAACGTCTACACAGCGTTAGTAGCACGGAAATAGAAAGAATGAGCAGTGAACGGTTTGCATCCTATATACATCTTCTAGGCTTCCTATGAACATCCGTTTAACATCCCCACTACATACTACCCACGTCCGTTCTTTTCCTTTTTTTTCCCGTTCTGTTTATGCAAATTTTTGTCACTTTTTGGAGCGGATGACAACGGATGGAGCACCCCCGAAATTTTGCTCATCTGCTGTGTCCTTTTTGCATACATTTTGCATCTGTCAGCCAGTGGGACCTAGCCTTTACTTACTTTACTTTACTTTATTTAACACATTTATATAGCCACACAGTGGCTCCAAGATGATGACTTGAAAGTCATCATCATCCAGACCCCTAATAATCAAAGATGATTAAAGGGCGGAAGACTAAAACATAAGAAGAATAGTTGTAGGAATTGGGTCTGTCTAATCTAGTGAAGTTAAGGACCAGGAGTGACATAATAGCAATGTTTTAACATTTGAGGGGCAGAGACAAAGAGAGGGATCAACCTATTTTCCAAAGCATTTGAAGGCAAGACAAGAAACAATGAATGGAAGCTAATCAAGAAGAGAAGCAATCTAGAACTAAGACACTTCCTCACAGAACAATTAACCAGGGGAGCAGCTTGCCTTCAGAAGTTGTGGGTGCTTCATCAATGGAGGTTTTCAAGAAGATACCAGACAGCTGCTTATCTGGAATAGTATAGGGTCTCCTTGAAAAGAAGGTTGGATTAGAACAGGAGTCCTCAATCTGTGGGCCACAGCCTACTCGTGGGTCATGAGGAATTTGCAATTGGGCCATAAAAATGGCCAGCAAATGTGCATGTATGCATCCTCACTTGTGCGAGCAGCGGGCAAACGCGTGCACATCAGAGGTGTTATTCAGCAGGTTCTAACCTGTTCTGGAGACTGACAAATGCCACCTCTGACTGACCCTAACCCCATCTATTCTCTGCCTCCTGAGTCCCAGCTGATTGGCTGGGTCTCCTTTTGTTGCCCTGCGCAGGAGAATGAAGCTGTAAAGCAGGTTAGTGGGGTGGGGAGGGAATGGGGATTTTGCAGTAACCTTCCCCCTGGAATGGGGAGGGAATGGGGATTTTGCAGTATCCTTCCCCTGCCACATCCACCAAGCCATGCCATGGCCATCAAGCCATGCCTATTGAACCGGTAGTAAATAATTTGAATCCCACCATTGGTGCACATGCACTCCATTTGCGTGATCGGCAAGTGTATATGCATCCCGCTTGTGGAAATGAAGCTGCACATGCATGCATGCACTTGCACGAACCATTCTCCCCCAGCTGATCCGCAAAGTTGGAGACATTGGGGAACTGGAAGACCTCCAAGGTCTCTTCCACCCTTTTTATTCTGTTCTGAATGGATCATAGCTCAAATGTACAGTGTGCAGAAGCTCAAGAAGTCCTAGGTTCAATCTGAGAGGGCAGTTTTGTCTGAAATTCTATGAAGTTCAGTGAGCTTGTCATATCTAAAGATCGTCCAACTAACTTTAGTATGGATCTTCATCTATTTGACCTGGGTGCAAGCCAACTTTTCCAAGGGGAATGTGTGTTCCTAAACTGCCCTTTGTTCATATATTTCATGGGATAGACAGACCATCCCAAATATTGTTTCCGGGTAACATGCATACTCAAGCTCCTTAAAGTAGGTTTAAACAGAAACAAAACTTTTTAATAATATAGTAAGAACAATGATTTAAAGTAGCTTAAACTTCCATATTGTTCCTTTCCAAGGAGCAAATGGTGTATCAGGGTGATGGGTGAGAAAGCAGAATTTCTTAGCTCCTCTTTTGGGTTGGACTTCTCTGGAAATAATTGGTTCCCTTAAACCAATTATCAATATGCCACTGGCAGAATAAATGAACTGCTATAAGAAGGGGGTAAGAATTTAGTAAATTTAAGTCTCCTGGGGCAGGTGGATTACATCTCAGTAGCAACTATGGAGATCATCACAGAATCATTGTAATCTTTTGAGAATTTCTGAAAGACTGATGAGGTCCCAGAAGATTTGGGAAGGTCAAGACTTATCCCAGTCTTCAAAAAGTGAAAAAGCACAGGTCTGCTAGCTTGAAGACTACACAAGGTGAGGTACTCAAAAGGATGATCAAAAAGGCATCTTTATGGACACTTGAGTAGGTATGCCACAATTAATAGGAGATGTAATTTTCAGAAACACTATGCAGACTAAGTTTATCTCCTTAGAATTTCTAGCTTAATTGTAAAATATCAGCTACAATGGAAAATGTCCCCTGTACTCTGTCATTCAAGTTATTGATAAAAATGTTGAACATAAGCTCTGCCCAATGCTATCCTCCTGTTTAAGTGGTGCCATTAAGGAATTCTTTGGGTGCAGTCATCCAAATAATTGTGCGTCCATCTAACTGGTAGCATCTATCCCATATTTTACAATTCTATTAAGGAAAATGTCACAAGATACTTACACTATACCAAGACCCAGACGGACTCTGTCCACAAACTTCTGATCTACTAAGCTAGAAATTTTTTTAGAATCATTTGGGTAATTGGTAACGTTTAGAAATACTACAGGATCCAATTTGGGTCAATCAAACTGCAACATTATACTGGAACACATATAATTGTTTTCATTTCTTTAGAAATATTTACCACCACAGAACTGACGTTTCCTTCTGAATGGTGATGCTCAGAATTCTATCCAAGGAAGATGGGAGGTTTAGAAATATGAATTAAAAATAAATAACCTTCGGTCATCAGATAAAATCATCATCCTTTTCCTAGATGCTTCCATATTAAGAAGCAAATTAGATAATTATGATTGACAAGGCTTTCTCTCTAATGGCACCTAAGGTGGAATTCGTTTTGGCAAATTAGATGCGAATGCTTTTATTTTGGATTAACTTAAGGAGTGTGATGAGTGCAACATTTTGTCTCATGGTGTTAATTCTTGTTCATCTAGCAGCCTACACTAATTAAAACTTATATTTAATTTTACCAGTTACCCAAATGATTCTGAAATAACAATAATGGGTACAAATCCTATAATTACCTCAATTGTAAGCCTGATTAAGATAAATAACATTATAGGTAATGGTGTCATATTCGTCAGTTAATTGAGTTCCCCTTTCTACTTGCTTCTTAGCATGTTTGAGTAGAAGCTTCCAATTGCTAGTAAGTGGATGAACCAGTACAACTGGCCTATTCACTTGGCTTTTCTTTAAAAATTTGTGAATACCCAGAATAATGGGTGTGGCATAATTTAGGGCAAGGTATTTTGAAATTCCACATAGCCAGCTGGAAAAACATAGTGGAAGAGAAAAAGAGAAGAAAGGAAATAATGAATGAGATTAATTATTAACTAATAGTAAGAACAATCTTTGTAAAGCATTATGAAATATAATGATGTCAACAGTGTTCCATGTAGGACTGAACTCATCAGTCACAAAACCCCCAGTCTTGGAGTATCAATTTGGCATTGCTCAGTTTTGATCTCTTTCTAGTTCACAGGAAATGATAGATAAAAGTCAAGATGGCAAAAGGACAATATAATCAAAGGCCACCCATTTGGATGTGGGTCACAATGTGCATTACAAATGGGTGATGTTCTGATCGCACTGTTGTAGCTGCCATCCTGATGCTTTTTTAACCATGCACTGCAGACATTCCTAATTCCAGGGAAGCAAATCGAGAATGCAATAAAACAGTATGTGATTGTTTTTTAAAAACATTTCTTCTTTCTCCCTCTTCCCATTTGTCCTATCCTAGAGAAGAACCATGCTGCTTAGGCTCCTGCCATTTGTAGTCTCCAGCTCCATCTACTTCATTCTTTTGCTCCCTGAGCCCAGCATGAGCAGCACTATCATAAAGTGCCTCCCCACGTTCTCCCTGGCGTTCTTTGTAGCCACTCAGTCCAAAAATGGAGGTGTCTTCAAACCGTATTCCCGGTGGATTTTCCATGGTCTCTTGTTCGCATGTTTGGGAGATGCCTGCTTGGTATGGCCAGAGTTCTTCCTTGCAGGTATGGTGTTTGAAGGTTTATGATACTGTTGGGGAAATATCTAGGCTAAAATTTGGGGCTGGTTTTAATCAATTCAGTAGCGTAATCAACAAATCGGAATGGCCCTTTGCATGGGTATGATTCCTTATCTCCCAACACTTGTAAATGAAAAGTAAGCATATTTATAGTATTGCATCATAGTTTATGAGCCAGATGTTTAGACTGGATTTGGTATTTTATCCATCTATTGTTGATATATTCATTTATTACTCGCTTGTGATGATTGTCTGCTATTTTTCATCCTACCTGTTGCTTGAACAATCTCCCTCAGAGATGGACAACCTGTGGTCTATAGATACACTGTTGCTGACCTATAGATTTCAGCACCTTTCCCCATAGTCCATACTACAGCCAGAGACACACAGTAAAGCTCCTGGTTTCTTGGCCACCTTAACCTCTAGACTAAATTGGCTGTATTTATGCCAGTATATCTTTTCTGCCAGATCATGGATTGGAGAAAAAGATATACTGGCATAAATACAGCCAATTTAGTCTAGAGGTTAAGGTGGCCAAGAAACCAGGAGCCTGGGAATTCTAGTCCTGCCTTAGGCATGAAAGCCAGCTGGTTGGAGGATTTTGGGCCAGTCACTCCCTCCCCCAACCCAACCATTCTCAAAAGTATGGAGGAAGAAGGGATATTAGGTATGCCTTTAGTTTTATAAATATATCGAAAGAGCAGAATAAAAATCTAATAATTATGCTGCCTTCATTGCCATTTTTATCTTGGTAATTAGGACAGTAATTAAAACTGTTTTAATGCAGGACAAGTTAATCCAAGAATTGTGGGATTTCCCTGGTTTCACTTCCCTGCTCAAAGGGAAAACCTGTCACCTATCATTCTCCTTAATGTGGGGTGAAGTAGGGCTAGATGAATTAATCTGAATGCTTAGCCATCTTAACTACCCGTCAAATTCCCCAACTAACAGATTGCAAGTGGGGAGTTGTTCTACCCCATTACCTGTCCATTGGGCCATTTCTGAATGTGGGTTTAGTGCTTTTCTCAAAGTTCATTAAACACAGGTCCTAAATCAACCTGACTAAGCAGGTCATAGATCTGGAAGAGGAAGCAATCAATGAATAGCAAGCATCATCATTAACTATTGCAAACAAATGCACAGCTGTACTTTGGCAGAACCTGCACGTAGCTGTGCTTAGACACAATAGCAACCTCCCCCTCCATTCCACAAAGTGACGAATAGAACAAAAGTTCTAGTGTGGCCCATTGAAGATCCTCTTTGAAGGGGGGGGGGAATCTAATGCACTCACTGGGGACAGAAGTCCAGAAATGGCAGAATGCACATTTCTTTTCCAGTTTGAAGTGACTTTCCATGCAGCACAGGACCAGTGTTCTCTCAAAAGCATAAATCCTGATTTTTAAACACAGTTTTAGCATGTAGACTGTGCTATGTAAGATGCCCATCTGACAGATGCTTTGAGAAATGGTGGACAGGCATAATGGGGGCAGAGGTCTCTGGGGAAGCCAAGATGCCTGGCCCCTCCTGCTAGCTAAACCAAAATGGCCATGGAGAACAGTGCAGAGGGAAGGAGCAAATCTGCAGGAACCTGAAGGTTGCCAAAGGAGCTGGGCAGGTTCCAACTCTTGAACACATCGTCAACAACTTCCTTAAGGAAGCGTGTCTAGACAATTTCCAGAACAATAGCTCGGTTGTGTTGGAAGTTGATGAGAAATTCCATTTTAAAATAAGAAAGCTAAAGATGGCTACAAGTAGCTCAGAAGTGGGATAGGGATGAAATGAGAGCAAGATTGAGAAGACGTGGGAAAGAAACAAAGCATCATGCCACCATCTGAGGAGCAGACAAGCCAATACAGGTAGTCCTTGACTTACAACTGTTCATTCAGCAACCATTCAAAGTTACAGCAGCACTGAGAAAAGTGACTTACGACTATTTTTCACACTCACAACCATTGCAGTATCTCCATGGTCAAATTCTGAACACTTCATAACTGGCTTGTATTTATGACATTTTCAGTGTCCCAGGGTCATGTGTCCCCTTCTGCAACCTTCTGGTAAGCAAAGTCATTGGGGAAGCCAGGTTCACTTAACAACTGGGTTACTAACTTAACACCTGCTGGGATTCACCAAACAACTATAGCAAGCAAGGTCATAAAATGGCAAAATGCATTTAGCGTCTTCAGGGGTGGGCTGCTGGGGGTTCGCAGGGGTTTGGAGAGCCTCTAGCTAAGATTCTGTGCAGTTAGGAGAACCCCCAAATCTCACTCCTGGCCGGCCCCACCCACCCCACCCCACCCATCCCAGGAATCCCCCCACGTGGCCCGTTTTGGGTGCAAGTAAGTGCAGGAGGATGCAGAGGCTCAGTGAGGCCGAAAAAAGGGCCTCCTGGAAGTCTGAGAAGGCCAGAAATGGGCCTGTTTCTTGCTTCCAGGGAGCCTCTGGAGCCCAGGGGGCCATTTTCGCCATCCCAGAAGCTGAAGAAAGCCTCCGGAGCCCAGGGAGGGCAAAAACGCTCCCCCTGCTGTGGTGCAGGAGGCCAACTAGACCACGACCACCAAGGAAATGGGCAGAGAGCCCTTTACTAAAATTTTGGAAACCCACCCCTGGATGTCTTGCTTGGCAATGGAAAGTTTGGACTCCGTTGCTGTCGTAAGTCAAGGGCTACCTGTAATTTGCATTTTGTCATGTCTAACACCAATTCCCGTCACAAGAGGGAGCCAGCTAAATGCATATCCCAAGTGCCATGAGAAGGAATAAAAATTTAAAGATATATTTATTGCAACACAGAGTCCCCATGAACGAGTAGGTGGTTATATACATTTTCCAAAATAAATATAACTTCTGGGAGGAAATATGGAAAATGGCAATGCCCAGAACGGGTTTGAATAGTTGTGTATCTCTTGGTTGTTCCTTACAATCACGTAAAACAGAAATACAATGTTAATACAGTAAGTAGCACATCTGTTTCAGCTCTCTCAAACTGAGGCTTGATTGTCTTTGGAGTGGCTGACAGTTATGGGTCCTGTGATCTGGCACATCTGGAAAGTACCAGATTGGAAAGGCTGATCACATTCTTGCAGAAACAAGCAAGAGGTCTTAGCCTGCCTTATACCTTGAGAAATCCCAATCTGTGGATTGAGAAATCACCTCACCTATCCAAGTTTTTTAAAACAAAATTATGTACATAGAGATAAATACTGTACATGAATTCCATCTATTGAAACCATGGTAAAGCCGGGCTACTTTCCAATAGATTTGAGAAGCATATGAAGGGTACTTTCTGACGAATGCTTTTAATACTTCAAATGCAGTTTATGGGTTTCAACCTGGTGCCTGCTGCTAAACTCTCTGCCCCACCTGATGTTAAAAGGATAGACGTGGTCCTCAGCTTATGTCTACAACTGTGAACTTCCATCACTAAGCAATAGTCATTCAGTTATCCCTGATTTTACAATTTTTGTGTCACAATTGATAAGCAACTGACTGACAGTCCCTAAGCATATCTTGATTCCCCCATTGCATTTGTTTGATAGAAGACCCTTAGAAGGGTCACAAATGGCAACTAGATGGCCTTGGGATGTGGCAACTATCATTAATACATGCTCGTTGCAAATTGGAGTTTCCTGAGCAGGGGGTTGGACTAGAAGACCTACAAGGTCCCTTCCAACTCTGTTACTCTGTTCTGCTAAATCACTAGAATTTGTAATCACATGACTGTAGGGATACTATGATGGTTGTAAGTCTGAGTACTGGTTGTAAGTCCAAAGTCTTATTGTAAGTCATTAGCATCGTTAACAGTTGTTAAATGAATGGTCATAAGTCGAGGACTACCTGTACCATTAAAAGCATTTCTACACCTAAAATATCATCTTTATTTCCAAGAATATCTCTGAACAGTCTCAGAAATAAATATGGTAGTTGGGCTGCAGTCTAGTTCTTTGGAAATGTGCCTCCTGGCCAGTGATGGAATTCAAAAAAATTACTACCGGTTCTTTAGGCATGGCATGGCTTGGTGGGTGTAGTGTGACTTGGTGGGCATGGCAGGGGAAGAATATGTAAAATCCCCATTCCCTCCCCACCCCACTAACCTGCTTTCCAGCTCCATTCTCCTGTGCAGGGCAACAAAAGGAGGCACAGCCGTTCAGCTGGGACTCCATGGGAGGCAGAGAATAGATGGGGGCAGGGCCAATCAGAGGTGGCATTTGCCGGTTCTCTGAACTACTCAAAATTTCCGCTACCGGTTTTCCTGAACTGGTCAGAACCTGCTGAATACCACCTCTGCCCCTGGCCGACCCCACCCCTAAAATATGAACAAGGTAAACTGAGGGTTTGAAAAGGCCACAAGGAGCTTCCATTGGTCAAAAAATGAATGCCAGTGAAAGATGAGGTGATCGGCTTATGATTTTACCACAATACTCCATTTTGTCAGGGAGCTTTCATTTAAGGGGGAAGGAGAAAGTGAGATGCTAAAACACATGTAATAACACAGCCTTCAAAAAAACAGGCAGCCTGTGTCATGTTCTTCCTTTTTGGAGCATGCATTAGAGAGTAAGGCATTAAATATTTATCAGGAATAAACATTGCTACCTTTTAGCCCTGCTGTGCCTGTATCTTTTCTTTCCCAGTTGAAAAGAGCACTTAGCCACCAACAGAAGGGACAGAAGGTAGACAATAGTCCAGAGCTGAATGAGGCAATTTTGTAGGTCATATTCAGAGTGCCTTTTCTTGGCTTAGCAAGCTGCAATTAGAGAATAATCTGAAGTCTTAAACCAGAGAAGGCTGCCAGAACGACTGAACTGCCGGTGGCTGATCTTGATGCAGCAATGCAGCCCATGTGGCTGTTGTGGTTATATGTTTGCCTTTTCTCCCCTTACAGGAATGGGTGCCTTTGCCATCTGCCACATCTGCTACATCACAGCCTTTGGCCTGGCTCCCCTTCAACCTCTCACCTTCCTAGTCATCCAGGGACTTGTGGCTGTGAGTTATGTGGTGATCCTACTGCCCTGTTTGTCAGGTTTCTACAGGTGGGCAGTGCTGTTTTATTCAGGCCTTCTCGGCATCATGGCCTGGCGTGCCCTGTCTTGCTCCAAAGGGCTGGCTTCAGTGGGCAGCTTGATCTTCATCACATCTGATTTGTTGGTTGCCTATGACAAGTTCTGCACCTCCCATCCTCTTGCCCGCATCCTTTACATGAGCACTTACTACCTGAGCCAGACCTTGATTGCCCTCTCAATAGGCACTCGAAAATTTTCCCCAAAGGAGAACTGAGTCTTGAATTAGACTTCCGGGTTGTCCTTCAGCATCAAAAGTACCCCAGTCATTCTGCCTCTCAAATTCACCCTTCTCAAGTTCAATCAAGGATTGCCAGCTAGTATGGGCCAACAACTGGGAGTAATTGGCAGCAGCTACACCCATAATCCCCAGCCAGCACGGACTCTGTGGATTCTGAAAAATTGTAGGCTTATATTCATGGAGGCCACCACGTTGGAAGAAGCTCTGATCAGATTCCTTTCAGAAGTTCTGAGTCCAGATGGTTTTAAGAACGGCTGATGCATCCTCCACATTTCCCATCTTCACAATTTTCTTCCCAGGAGTGATGATGTTGATAATATAATAATAAAAGGGCTAATGACAAAATATTATGAAGTATTTATTTTATTTAAAGGACATGTTTGCTAAAAAAACAAAATACAAAGACCTGTTTTGTTTGCCTAATTAAAGCAGCCCAGGCAGTTGGCTGCCTTTTGTGAATAGAAGCCAGGTCTGGTTGTGCATTTCCTTCTCCTGGTCAGAATTAACTTTCAGGGCTGTCTTCCTCAGGCTTGGACCTTCTACTATCCATTCAAATACCTCTCAAACGACCCTTCCTTTCCTGTGAAGTTATTTCTTGAAAACCTTTGGATTTTGCTTGGGGATCCAACAATGGTCCAATATGGCCACCAGGTGAGTTTCTCCATTCCAAGTGGTCTCTCTGCCATACCGACCTTCTTCTACTTATGTGTCAAACTGAGCTGTCCATATTGGCCCCTTCACTTTTATAGGAAGGTTCCACTAGTGAGCTATTTAGATTGATGGGAAGGCAGGGGTGGGATTCTACCGGTTCGGTCCAGTTCTATAGAACTGGTAGCTCTGAAGAATAGCTGACATGGAACCAATTTACTGCGATGATCTACGGTCTTCTGTTTGGCCCACCAACCCTCCCGTGCTCTAGGCTGTCCTTTATTCACTGCTTTTTCCTCCTCCGCTGCTTTGCTTGGCACAGCTGAGTGTAGCTCATCAGCTGGAGAAGGTGATTACTTGCCAGAGCTGGTAACTTGTAAGTACTGCATGTACACGCGCAAAGCACACGCTCCCCGAACCAGTTGTTATGTCGGTAGGATTCCTCTTCCTATGGGAAGGGCATGCAATGGCAGAAGACAGAATGGGGTCAGGAAAGTGATAGAAAAAGAAGCCAATTACAGAGTTACAAGGATGGCATAGAAAGCCACTTTTCAATTCAGGTAATTGCATTTAGCCAAGCTTGGTAAACCAAGGGGAAACTAAAGCAGCATGGACTTTGTACTTTGATGATAGATCCCTAGGAAATCCAAGGTTGTAAGTTCAACTGGAAAATTGCAAAATCTTGCCAGAAGATAACAAAGGCAAGCTGACCATTTGTCCATCCATTCGTCATCCTTCTAGATTCAGATTCAGGGCATTTAGCAATGTGTGAAATTCGTAAAACATTTATTTGAAAAAAAAACAAAGATCCAGAACTGATGTCAGGGCATACTTCCTGCTCCTACATGAATTGAAAAAGTTCTTAGATGTTTTCTGGGATAAGAGGTGCCACCATGATGGGAGCAGGAGATTGATTTGAAGAAACTACATCTCCAGTTCCCTTCCTTTGATATCATAGCCCACTTGGGGGTGGGTGATTTTTAACCAGCTCTCCTGGATTTCATGCACCAGAAAGATAATCTCTGAAATAGGTTGCCTTGCAAATGCCTGGGTGCCAAGTGCAAGTCTTTAGAGGTAAAAAGCAGTCTCTGTGACAGACCCCTTTTTATAGAGAAGGTTGAAAAAAAAGGGGGGGGGAAAGGCCCACCCTCTCATCATAAAAAGGCTGAAAAGTGGGAGTGCCATCACTTGAGACTTTCAAGAGGAGATTGAAATGGTGTAGGATCTCCTGCTTGGGCGGGGGGTGGGGGGGTGGACTAGATGCCCTATAAGGTCCCTTCCAACTCTGATTATCTGTTATCTGTTAAATCTGAAAACAAGAAGCTAGAACTGACCTCCCTTTCTAAAGGATTTTTCTGTGGATATTCTATTTAATTTTTCTTCCATTTTTTTTTACTCATCCTTTCTCCTCCTACTATACATGGGTAAAATTAATTTCATTTGCATTTCAATGTAAATGTAATTCAATTTATTCTGGAGCCAACACATTCACAGAGATCATTATTTGTATTCTCAGCTCTCTGAAGTTTGCAATGTGGCTTCCTCATGTTTTTAAAATGTAAAACTAGAGTGAGAAGAATCTTCGTTGTTTTTGTCTCCTCTTTCCCAATATATTACCTTTTTTCTCTCAGTTGTTTTATTCTCCTTTTTGTGTCCACTTAGAAAGTATAGCAGGTTTAGGGACAGCAAATCGGTATTGTGTTTTTATGTATATATGAGGTAGTTGTGAGCGAGTCCTATAGAATAGAGGATGTGTGGAAGTTGGTGTCTTTATGTACAGAAAGACTGGACAATGGAATCTGGGGTATTTTACATAGTAATGATTCATACTAAACTGGGTTTCAAATATGTTTCAAACAATGCTAAACAAACAAGGTTTGAGCCAAAGAAAGAGAAAATATGCCGATACAAAAATTATTAAATGCAATTCTATATTAATGAATGGAAGGACTTTATATGGCAAAGAAGAATCAGAAAGAATGGGAACAGGAATCAAGTGGAGTTTACTAAAATAAAGGCGACGGAAGATTGCAGATATATTTATACATACGTACGTACGTACATACATACGAAAAACAGAATTGGAAAGGACCTTGAAGGTCTTCAAATCCAACCCCTACTCAAGCGGGAAACCGTATACCATTCCAGACAAATCTCTGTCCAACCTCTTCTTAAAAACTTCCAGGGTTGGAACAGCCACAATTTCTGGAGGCATGTTATTCCATTCATTAATTGTTCTAATTATTAGGAAATTCCTCCTTATTTCTAAGTTGGTTCTCTCCTTGAGTAGTTTCCATCTATTGCTTCTTGTCCTGTCTTCAGATCCTTTGGAGAATAATTTGACTCCCTCTTCTTTGTGACAGCCCCTTAGATATTTGGAATGATGCTATCATGTCACCCCTTAGTCCATCTTTTCATTAAACTACACATAACCAATTCCTGCAACCATTCTTCATATGTTTTCGCCTTTATACAGTAGCTGTTGTAAATAAACTCAAGTTAATTTAACTTAATGGAAAATAAGTCCTGTTTACAAAGGACAAACAAGGCTAGTACATTATAACTGTGCAGCACAATGGAAGTCTTTGTTCCTTCTCATGTGTACAGAGCTAGATATGTAGCTGCCAGGGAGGAGGAATCATGAATGCAGACTGTGACAGTTCAGTTTCCCTTTGTTGAGCCCCTATCATGGCTTTCTCTAACCTGGTGTCCTCTGGATGTGTTGAAGCAACATCACCCAGAATTTCCAGCTGTTAGCCATGCTAGCAGAGAACTCCCAGAATTGGGAAAGCTTGTTGGAAGAACTTTGAAGAAATCTGTACATTTTCAGGTTTTCTCAAATACTTTCTTTAATTCAAGGGTGCCAATAAATGTTGGAGTTTGGGTGAAGGTACATTAAGGCTGATCTTCTCCAATCTTGAGTTAACTTATTAGGTCTGTTCTTTACTCAAAAAGCTCTTTAAAAAGGTAGAGCCCCATAAATGTTTAAAAAAACAACCCTCAAAGCAAAGAGAACCTGCATATGACTCAAAGCAACTTTCTCCAGTCTTGAGGTTCTCTGAAAGATACGATTCCTGTTCTCTTCATTCTCAGTTGACTGGCCTCAGAAGAGTAGGACTATTCTAATCCCAAACAAAAGGGATTAGGAGCTGTGAAAATTTGGAGAAGACAACACTGTTTAGAATGGGGAGGTGATGATTTTCACCACTTTGTGGACTGCATGAAACCTTTGAAAGTAGCAAGTGGGATAGATCATAAATTGGCTGAAGATGGGGGTTCAGGTCACACATGCATGAACTCACCCACACAGAATCCCATGAATTCATCCAGTATTTGCCTTTCCCCAACATACATTGAGATGGCAGGTGAGGAGGGTAGCAAGGTTAATGCCTTTTCTCAACCTGTTCATGGTGTGTCAGGAGAATGGATCATCTTTTTCCCTGAGGTCTCACCTAGAGTGTGGGAGCTGCCCACAGCTCCAATTTGCATTGGGTAAAAATGCTTCCATTGGTGCTGTTTCCAATCAAAGGGGTGGGATTTCATTTGGCCAAAAAGATAACTCTACGTGTGGGTTTATTTTCCAGGCAGATAACTTCCTCCTGTAGGTGGGGGAAAAGGAAGGGGAAAGGACCTGAAGATATCAAGAGCTTGGCAAATTACCGAGATCAACTATAAGTTGCAGGTTGTCGGGATGTGGGCTCTGGGACCTTTCTACCCTGGGAATTACCTATCTGATGGCATCTAGTTTTTTTCATCCGGGAGGAAGCTGGCACTCCCTGGTGCTGGTAAGTGAATGAAAAACAAGCGAACTCGAAACCACCTGCTCTTTGGTTTGCATTGTATCTTAGATTATTGTATCAAAAGTAATCTACTTCATACTTAAAGCAACTGGATCTCTACATTTAAGGCCAGCACCAGGAGTTGGGAATCGCTGGGCATTCTCCCACACCCACGCTTTCATTGGGCATCTCCTGGCTGGGCTACTCATCTTCTTCCATTGCTGGCATTACAGAAGGCAGGTAAAATTAGAGCAGAAGAACCTATGCATCCATCCTTCTTCCTTAAAGTGATATCCAGCCAGCCTTTAAGAAGGTTGAGTTCCCAACTCATCATGTAGGGAGTTATTTCCTGCTTCTGCAATTTTCAAATCTAGTTCTTTCCACTTCTGCATTGCTTTGACTTTTTTTACACCAGGATCTTCATAATTTACACCTTTGCTTTCATGCTTTCCTAATGGGTGATTCTGTGCAAAAATATGATGACAATTTTGCAAGCAATTAAAACAAGATTTATGGGATTTTTGCACATAGGCACATTTGTGAATGTCCATTTCTCCAATGTATACAGGTTGTTCTCGACTTACAACAGTTCACTTAGTGACTGTTCAAAGTTACAACAGCACTGAAAAAAGTGATGTACGACCATTTTTCACACTTACAACCATTGCAGCATCCCTGTGGTCACATGATCAAAATTCAGACGCTTTGGAACTGACTCACCTTTATGACCGTTGCTGTGTCCCATGGTCGTGTGGATACCCTTTGGTGACCTACTAAACAAAGTCAATGGGAGACCCAGATTCACTTAACAACCATGTTACTAATTTAACAACTGCAGAGATTCATTTAACAACTGTGGCCAGGAAGGTTGTAAAATGGAGCAAAATTCACTTAACAAATGTTTCATCAAAAAAATTTGGGCTCAACTGTGGTCTTACAAGGACTATTTGTATATGCTTATATTAATTCTTGCTCGACTCGTAAGAAACTGCATTGCAACGATCAGAAAAGTGTAAATTTTGAGGGTAACTGACTGTATTTGTTTAAGAATGTTATGTCAACTAAATTTTCAGCAAAAGCTGAACCAAATGCTTTCTCCCTCTAGCATGGCAAGTGATAATAATATGTGGTTGTCTGATGGGTGGTGGTGATAGAGGGCCAAATCCTGATATTTTCCAGAGAAACATTGGACTCGTTTAAACGTCCAATTTCATGAAGAATGACTACATTTATAATGTTGTGCAGCTCTATTCTCTGCCCACACATCCCTGCACCCCGCTGTGATGTGAGATTTATTTCTGGGTAAAAAGGATTTTTATTTCAGTTGCTTCTATCTAGAAAATGCTTCATTCTTGTTCAGATTGAGAAATGGCTAATGGTTTACCAGGACTGTTCATTTAAAGACCTTGTCTAGCCTGATGTTAACTACGAGTAGCAGCATTTCATAATTTGGGTTAGGGTTCAGAGGAAATAATAAGGCCTCGATTCAAGAGGAAATTGAAGTTCTTAGTCTATGTAGAAGATGTCAGGGCTTCAACAAATCCACCCTTATTCAAAGCAAAAGTCTCTGGCCGCATCTCAGAAAAAGTAAGTTGGTTTATTAGAAATTGCCACGTTAGCGCGTGGCTGGGTGCAAGTGATACTAAATCACATCATACATTTCCCCCTTGACCCTGGTCTTTCCACACCCCCTTGATGTGACTTCTCCAATAGGACACATCAGTCTCCAAGAGTCACCCATCAACAACTTTCTTATGCTTTGACAACTTTGGGCTGCCAAGTTGATTATCTAGGCATTTCAAGAATGCCTTGTTTTCCCCCACTCCCTTTTTCTAGCAGCTAAAATGACCAAAGGAGTATCTTTTTAGTTGATAGAAGAAACATCTTAACTCTGCAACTGGATTCCTATATAATGCAATGCAATCTTCATTTATGCTTCATTGAGTAAACTTCAAAGACCTGACTAGCTTGCCTCATACCACACAATAGATCGCTTTAATTCAGTGTTATTTATTCTAGCCTTTAGCTAGCAAAACCATAAGCCAACGTTTATCCATCATCTCCATGGGCTTAAGAATGCAGGACATGCTAAAACAAATCTAACCAGTGTGTGTTATTATAGGTTAGTCCTCACCTTACAATACTTTGTTTCGTAAAAGTTCAATGTTACGACAGCATTGAAAAAAGTGACTTATGAACATTTTTCACACTTACAACCGTTACGGCATCTTTAGGGTCACATGATAAAAATTCAGCCGCTTGGCAACTGACTCAAAGTTATTACATTTGATGTGTCCCTGGGTCATGTGATCCCCTTTTGCAACCTTCTGACAAAGCAAAGTCAATGGGGAAGCCAGATTCCCTTAACAACTGTGTAACTAATTTCACAACTGCATTCAGGGGTGGGCTGCTGGGAGTTTGCAGGGGTTCAGGAGAGCCCCTAGCTAAGATTCTGTGCAGTTTGGAAAATCTCCGAATCCCTCTCCTGACAGGCCGCGCCCACCCCTCCCCAACTCTCCCAGGAGTCCCCACTTGGCCAGTTTTGGATGCAGATAAGTGGAGGGTGTGCATGGAGGCTCAGGGAGGGCAAAAAATGGATCTCCCAGAAGTTCAGGAAGGCCAGAAATGGGCCTTTTCTGGCTTCCAGAGAGCCTCTGTAGCCCAGAGAGGCTGTTTTCGCCCTTGAGGAAAGCCTCCAGAGCCCGGCGGGAGCAAAAATGACCCTCTAGGCCACACCCACCATGACCATGCTCACCCAGCAACCAGGCAGGGAACCCTTTGCTAACATTTTTGAAATCCACCCCTGACTGCAGTGATTCATTAACAACTATGTCAAGAAAGATCTTAAAATGGGGGGAAACCCACTTAACAATTGTCTCACCCACAGAAATTTTCGGCTCATATGGTGACCACCACCCAGTGGTGGTCATAAGTCAAGGATTACTTGTACTATTAGGTTTGTAAATTAAATTTTTCTCTTTATGTGTGTGTGTGTGTGTTAAAGCCACAAAAAATCCTTTTAGAGAGAAGTAATTTAAGTTTCAAAGGAAACCTTTGTTTAAATTAAGCTAAGCTGTGCTTCCTTTAACACTCTATTCAAGGTGTTGCAACTGCAAACACTCTGCAGGCTAAAGGCATCTCCAGAGTAAATGGCTTCATCCTCCTCACCCCCTAATTTGTTTTGAATGGATTTACACACAATGCACCTGGGATTTTATACTCCCAGAAACAACACAAATGTCCTTAGTAGATATGTGATCAAACAAATAATTCAGTGGGAGGGAATGCAAATCTTTAGTGCCCCACCCTTCTGATTTTCTGTCCTGGACACAACTCACCTGACTTCTGACAAGGCAGTGTGAACTTCCCAGCAAAGCTCTGTAGTAACAGTTGCACAATGGAAGAATAATTTCCCCTCCAGAAGATTGAATGAATTAAAAAAAAAGTATATTGCAATGAGTGGAGCAGTGGGCCCCAAACTTGGCAACTTTAAGCTGGCTGGACAATTCTGGGAGTTGAAGTCCACAAGTCTTAAAGTTGCCAAGTTTGGGGACCCCGGAGTAGAGTTAAGGGAGGGATAGGCAACCTGTACTGTAATCCACCAGGAGCTGCTCTGAATAACAAAGTATAAACTTAATAAAAGATAAATAAATAAATAAATAAACCTTGAAAATTGTTGTACTATGACTGCCAGCATCTCTCACTGCTGATGACCTGAGGCAATTGTCAAACTTCCAGATGTTTGCAACTATAGCTTCTATAGCTTCATGAATGGTCTGAAATACCAAGACAGCTTATCAGAGCTCCTGGGTACAACAGGCAGAAAACACGACAAGATAAGCTAATTCTACTTTACTGAAGGACTACATTAACAGAATCTTGCCAGTCTGGAGATACAAACCTACTACTATTTTTTAACCACCTGAACAATCAGGGTTGTCCTTCCTAAATTTCTTCCTCTGTCTATTAATCCATTAGAGACTTTTACCTGTCTTATCTAATTATTTCCTAGGTCGCATTTTGTCTTCTCATCCCTCAAGGCCATGCACACATTCCATTACAGAATGCGAAACAATGTGTTTGAAAATGAGATGCTTCCTCTCTGCAGAAGACAGGTGCAAGTAAGGGTCAGATTGAAATTGACAGATCCTCTAACTACAGGAAGTCCTCAATTTATGCCCACAATTGAGCCCAAAATTTCTATTGCTAAGTAAGACAGTTGTTAAATGAGTTCAACAATTATTAAACCAATTAAATGAGTTTAACATGAGTGAATACAGGTAATCCTTGAATTACAACCACAATTGACCCCAACATTTCTGTTGCTAAGTGATAAATTTGTTAAGTGAGTTTTTATGAACTTTCTTGCCAAAGCTGTAAAAGTCATTGCAGTTTTTAAAGGCCCTGTCACACTGCCCAACGGATGCAAAATGTTAGTAAAAAGGACACAACGGACGAGAAAAATGTTCCATCCATTGTTATCCGCTCTCAAAAGGGGCAAAAATTTGCATAACCAGAGCGGATAACACGGAAAGGAATGGACGCTGGGAGGATGCAGAGCGGATGGAAAGTGGATGCGGAACGGAAGCCCAGCGGATGGAAGCGGATGTGAGCAGATGGCACATCCGCTAGGCTTCCGGGGGGCCACAGCAAAGCGGATGCGGAAGGGATACAACGGATGCACAGCGGATGCACAGCGGATGAAGTGGATGCAGAGCAGAAGCCTAGCGGATGCACAGCGGAAGCCTAACGGATGCCTAGCATTAATTGCGCATGCGGGGAGGATGCATTGCGTAAGCCCCGCGGATATAAGGGAAGCAGCTCGGAGCAGGTCACCACTCAGAGGAAAGACCTGCTGCCAGATGGATTGACAGCCTTGCCTGCCCTGCCTGCATGTCTGCCTGCAAGCCTTGCTGCCAGCCTCCCTGCCAGCCTTGCTGTCTGCCTGCCAGCCTTGGTTCATGCCTGCCTGCCAGCCTTGGTTCATGCCTGCCTGCCAGCCTTGGTGCCTGCCTGCCAGCCTTCCTGCCAGCCTTGGTGCCTGCCTCCCTGCAAGCCTTCCTGCCAGCCTTGGTTCCTGCCAGCCTCCCTGCCAGCCAGCAACCCCACAACCATGGGGAAGAACAGAAAGCCTCAGCCATCTGCTGCCAGCCCTGGCAAGAGGGACAGAGCCACCATCCCACCCCCTGGCCCTCACTCTGGTTCTGCTGGGACTTCTGTAGCACGGGCTCGCTCTTCTGGGGCTGGAGCTTCTGCTGCTTCTGCTTCTGGAGGAGCTGATGATGCGGGGGATCAGACAAGCACTCCAGCACCAGCCACCTCCACAGCACCTGGACCCTTCACCCCTGAGACTGAACGACCAAGAGGAGTGCCAGAGACTCATTTTTGTTTTATAGCTTGTTGTTAATAAAGTCTATCTTTGATTCACACACTTGCTTCATTTCTTTTTTTTAATAAAGTCTTAGTGGAAACTTTTAGAAATGGTTTAAGCCTTTGCAGGCTTGAGGGATGGGTTAAGATAGCAGTGGGATGGGCAGGGATACCTGTGGGATGTGTAATAGCTGTGGGATGGGTAAGGATAGCAGTGGGATGGGCAGGGATACTTTTGGGATGGGTAATAGCTGTGGGATAGATAAACCTCCAGTGCAAGCATTAATACTATGCTTGCATAGTATTATATACAAGCATAGTATTAATTCTGGATGTTCCACCCTCCCAGGTGCCACACCTATGGCCCTTTATTATCAATAACAATGTAATCATTGATCCACACATGTCAACATAAACACAACTCTTTATTAAATGCCCTGTTCATTGTAGGCCCACCCAACATACATGGCACAATCTCATCCGTGTGATGAGACAGGCTGAAGGAAGCATCCATTAATCATCTATCATCCTGTCTTGCCACTCCACTGCTCCAGCTGGGGAGTTGCACCAGTGTCTCAGGAGGTTGCGCTGCTTCTTCCCTTCATGTGAAGCTCTGTTGAGGCCTTGCACATCCTCAGTGTCTATCAGGTATTGCCCTTGCCTCCATTCCCCAGGCTCCATGTCCCCATTGCCTTGTTGGAGGTCCACGAGCCTGTTCTGCAAGACTGGGTAGCGGGTGCGCATGAGATTGAGCAGGATGCAGCAAGCTTCCATGATCCTCCTCACGGTCTCTGGGCGATGCTGCATGGTGGCGAGAAGTACCTGGAACCTGTTGGCCAGGATGCCAAAGGCGTTCTCCACCACCCGCCTTGCCCTGGACAGCCTGTAGTTGAAGATCCTCTCTTCACGGGTGAGGTATTTGGAGGTGTAGGGCTTCATGAGGTAGGTTGTGAGGGAGAAGGCGTCATCCCCCACGATAAAGTAGGGCACATCTTGCATGTCGTTGGGCAGGGGGTCTGGATCTGGGAAGCCCACGATGAGGTTGCGTTCCAGCCCTTCCTTGAGGTGACTGGCGTTGTATACCTGGGCATCTGAAGATGAGCCGTTGCCTGAAGCATCGATGTACATGAACTTGTAGTCAGCATCGACCATGGTGAAAAGGATGATGCTGAAGAAGCCCTTGTAGTTGAAATAAGTGGACCCCAACTTGGCTGGAACTTTGCAGGCCACGTGCTTGCCATCTATGGCTCCAACGGTGTGGGGGAAGTTCCACTTCTGATACCACTGCTCTGCAACTTTCTTCCATCCTTCTTCAGTGGTGAGGCACTGGAGGAGCTCCTCCATGTATTCTTCGATGATGGCCTGCACCACTTCTCTGACCACAATGCTGATGGTGTTGTGTGGCACCTTCCAGCCATACTGCATGCTCCTGTAGGTGGTCCCTGAGGCCAGGTGGCGCAGAGTCAGTGCCACCTTGAGCCCAGGTTCCAGGCTGGGCCGGAAGTTGGTGTTCTACTTGGTCAACCTGGGTGTCAGCCGCTGCACAAGTTCGTCAAACATGGCTGGAGGCATCCTCATGAAGTTCTGGAATGCCCAAGTGTCTTCGTTCCTGAGCTCCACCATCAGCTTGTTGTACAGTCCGTCCTCTGCTCTTCTCCCGATCCATCTTCGGACCCAGATGCTTCTTGGCCGCCTCTTTTTCTTCCCGTAGTAGAGTTCACAGAGCCTGTAGATGGCTTCGCACTGTTGCAGAAGGATGGTGGCTGCCAAAAGGACTTTGTTACGATCCACGGTGGACATGACTGGATGCTGTGGAAGAGGAAGAGTCAGATGAAGGCTGCAGAGGTCTGCACAGCTGGGCTGCTGGTCTGAAAGTGAGATCCAGGTGAGTTGCTCCCCCTTTTTATAGGCAGTATAGGTTTTCCCCTATGTGCATCCTCTAGGCATCCTCTAGACATCCTTAATATCCGAGATAGGTCCCCCCTACGAACGTTTTTTCCGTTTTAAATGCTTTGTTTCTGTGCTGCATCCGCTAGGCATCCGTTCTGCATCCGTTCTGAGTACGTTCCGCTTCCTCCCTGCGTCCATTTACCGCTGGAGCAGATGTTGCTAAGTGAGAAATTCATTAATTGAGTTTTGTTTCATGTTACGACTTTACTTACCACATTTGTTAAATGAATCAGTGCAGTTGTTAAATTAGTAGCACCGTTGTTAAGGGAATCTTCCCCCTTGACTTTGCCTCTCAGGTGGTTTGCAAAAGATGATCTCATGCCTCTGAGACACTGCGGAACGATAAATATGAATCAGTTCTCAAATATCTGAATGTAAATCATGCGACCATGGGGATGCACAATAGTGTGAAAAATATGTCACTTTTTTCAGTGCCATTGTAACTTTGAATATTCACTAAATAAACAGTTGTAAGTCAAGGGCTACCTACTAAGAGCCACGGTGGTGTAGTGGTTAGAGTGCAGTACTGCAGGCTACTTCTGCTGACTGCTGTCTGCCTGCAATTTGGCAGATCAAATCCCACCAGGCTTTAGGTTGATTCAGCTTCCTTCCTTCCAAGGTGGGTAAAATGAGGACCCCAAATTGTTGGGGGCAATGTGCTGACTCTGTAAACTGCTTAGAGAAGGTTGTAAAGCACTATAAAGCAGTATATAAGTCTTAAATGCTATTGCTATTTCTACCTGTAGTTGCAATGGTCACAAGTCACTTTTTTCAGTGCCATTAAAACTTTGAATGGTCACTAATTGAACTGCCATAAGTCAAGGACGGCCTGTATTGCCTACATGTTTTCTAGCTTCAAGAAAAATCCCCAACAACCAGAAAACAAAAGAGTTATTTTCATTAACCCATGGTAGACACTTCTGAGAAAGTTTTAATCCTCTTCTGGGTTTTTATTCCTTGTATATGTTTGGGGGCTTCCTAGCAGAACAGACATCAAATAGAAAGACGCACTTGCAGGAAATACAAAATTCTTGCTAGAGTTTACTGTACATATCTGTTTGTATTATAAACCTTCACTCCTGTCGGTTTTGGTGGTTATTATTTTATGAAAACATCCCCCATTCTGTGAATCGCCAGATGGTCAAATGCACCTGCAGAAGCAGTTAACAGGTGTGAGGCTGTGGCTGTGGAAGGGATGGGGGCATGTAAATTTTATATAGCAACCAAGAAAAGGAATTCTATAACGTATTGTAAGTTATGATCCTGACCAGCCCTGGACTAGCTTTGCTGGATCACACTGACAAAGACATGAGCTATTTTTAAAAAAACAAAAAGGTAATTCAGTATAAAAAGAACAGCTTCCTTGCTAAAGTCCTTCAGCCTACTTGAGGGTACTCTATTCTATAATTCATAGGCATTAAAATAGCAACAGCAGTATCTCCATGAATACAGTAGGACTGGTTCTTTTTTCCTCTTGAGTCTGACATCTCTTTAGAAGGGGGGGGGGAATGCTATGTTTTAAAAATTAATATTACTATTTTCCACCACAGAAGACTGCAAGCCTGCCAGCAGTGTAGCACAATCATTGGAGCTTATGGGTTGGAAATTAATTTTGTTTATTAATTTTGTTTATACTATTTTGCAGTATTGGAGAGAGGGAGTTCCTAGAGATAATGATGTTACAATTTTCACAGATGCATTCAGCGGTGGGATTCTACCAGTTTGCACCTACTTGCTAGAACCAGTTGTTAACATTCTAAGCAGTTCAGAGAACCAGTTGTTAGAAGAAATTACTGATCTAATCCTGTAAGGAAGGCAAGAAGGAAGCATTCTGGTGTTGCTTCCAGAAACTGCCTCTCTGTTAACCCTTATTACATTCTTGACAGGACTAGACTTCTTGTCTCAGGAACTTCTCTGGAGTTTTTTCCCCTCCTTTGCTGGTACTTTGCTTGTGTGGAGTGACCATTCAAAGTTAAAATGGCACTGAAAAAAGTGACTTATGACCATTTTTCACACTTATGACTTTTGCAGCATCCCCACAGTCATGAGAGGCCAGGTGAGGAGATGCATGCCTCGATGTGATATTGAGTTGGCCACACCCAGTCACATGACCACCAAGCCACGCCCACCACCTAAGCCGTGCTCACAGAACCAGTTGTTAAAAAATTTGAATCCCACCCCTGGATGCATTACAGACAGTCCTCGACTTACAACCATTCATTTAGTGACCAATATTACAATGGCATGGAAAACAGCAATTTATGACTATTTTTCATACTTAAGACCATTGCAGCAACCTCATGGTCACGTGATCAAAATTTGGATGCTTAGCAAAAAACATATACTTATGATGGTTGCAGTGTCCTGCCCCATTTTACGACCGTTTTTGTCACAGTTGCTAAGTGAATCAAATTAGTAACATGGTCATCAAGTGAATCTGAGTTTCCCCATGGACTTTGCTTGTCAGAAGGTCGCAAAAAGGGGATCCCATGACCCCAGGACACTGCAACCATCATAAGTCTAAATCAGTTGCCAATCATCTGAATTTTGTTCACGTGACTGTGGGAATGTTCTAAGTGTGAAAAATGGTCATAAGTCACTTTTTTCAGTGCCATTGTAACTTTGAATGGTCACTAAATGAACTGCTGTAAATCAAGGACTACCTGTATAAGGTTTATTCAAGTCTGTGCACAAAAATGGAGTCAACTAAAGTGCAACATTAAATTACCAGATAAAGGTTAATAAAATTCAGGAGAAGTTGAACTTTGAGCACTTGTGGAAAGTCAGTGACTCTAAACTGATGATGCATTGAACTTCACCCCCCCAGTTCTGTCTGTTCTACAGTAAATACTTGACAAGGAATTCCTACTCTTTTTCTATTGAAAGCAACTATTGTTTGGACCAGTGGTGCTATTCAAAAAATTTTACTACCAGTTCTGTGGTCGTGGCTTGGTGGTCGTGGTGTGGCTTGGTCGGCATGGCAGGAGAAGGATACTGTAAAATCTCCATTCCTCCCCACTTATGGGGGAAGGTTACTGCAAAATCCCCATTTCCTCCCCACTCCACTAACCTGCTTTCCAGCTCCATTCTCCTGTGCAGGGCAACAAAAGAAAGCCCCTGTGGTGCAGTGGTTAGAGTGCAGTATTGCAAGTGTGAGGTGGAAGCAGATAAAAAACCACCAAAAGATTCGTTGATCCAAGGAAAACAAGGTTTTATTCACATGTCTGCAGAGACGGGTTCCCTCAGGCATTGAAGGAACACAGAGCAAAATTTAGGCAGCATTTTTATACCCTAACTGTCCGCCCCCTCGTACGAGGGCTTGGCTCACATTCTTTCTGTTTTCAAATTGACACATATATTTTGAAGGTTTATGCTGGCTCCCTATCTAGGAAAAGCAGTGACACAGTTTCTGACACCTCAGCACTTTATTACAATTCCTCTTTGTTCTAGCCTCATCTTGTTTTTTTTCTCTTGTGCACAAACTGGAACACTTTCTTATTTAGCAGAGCTACTGAGTTTGAGACACACTTCCTTATTCAATTCAATGGGCCATCCAACATGGCTTCGGTTCTGCTCACAATCCCCCCTTTTTCTTTTTCCACTCTTGTCTCAAACTCAAAGAGCAGATCCTCTGCTTCTTTCAGAGTGATTTCTCTCTGATACATCATTAGAGGTTCTGCTTCCTGCTTCTTCTCAAATCTTGAACCCAAGGATTTCCCTATCTTCCCACACGTTGTTATTGCACCAGGGAGACACTGAACACAACAACACAACAATACACAGCATATAATAATCAATATAATTCCCATTATGGTAGATCTAAACCAAGTGGAACTGGGAAGCCAAGACCATAGTGCTCCCCACAGGTCTGGCAATGAGGAGTCACCTCTTTGTGATAATGGATTAGAGCGAATACGTTCTTCCATTACTTTTACTGTCTTTGTAATATTAGGTTGGAAATCATGGATGTATACACAGCAATGTGAATGAATCAGAGCACACACCCCCCCTTTTGTAGCTAATACAATGTCTAAAGCATACCTATTTTGTAGGGCAACCTGTCTTACTTCAGAAAGCTCAGTGTTGATCATTTTAATATTCTTTATTGTTTCATTGAACATTGTAACTGTGAAATTATTTAGAATATGTATATCTTGGTGGCTACTCCCAATGGTGTTATTATACCACGGGAGATTTGGGTCCAGAGTCTCTGGGTAAGGGCAAATTCTGAGTCTCTTTTATTACATATCCGGCCTTGGGGAAGGCCATCAAGTTTATATATCACCGGTATCACATACCCGAGTGTACATGTGCCACTCCAGTAAGGTGGCATCTCCCTGTATGCATATTTCCCACACAATACCCACCTAAAGTTTTCCATAGCATAGGTCTGTTGTGATGTTCGGGTCCAATTGATCATTTCCTCAAAATTCATACACATCTGATACTGATCTTGATTAAAATAATCTAATTTATGATAACTCTTGGTATAGCTATGGTTACTACAGGATGATGGCATATCAAAAGTCTTATTACATTTTTCCCATTCTCCTAAATGGAGCCCTCCAGTTTCATTTCTTCTAAAAAACACATACGCCGTTTCCCTTAAATGAACAAAAATCCTTCCTGTTATATTTCGTTCTATACCATATTTTTCTGTCCCATGCCCCTGTGGTCTTAGTCTGTTCTGATCAAATGGAATTGTGTGTAGGATTAATCCTTCACCTGTTCTTCCTGGCATGTGCATGCATAACCAGAAATTGGTGATGTTCAAGGAATGTGAGACCTTCTTGAGATCCTTTATGAACACATTGTCATCCCACAAGTCTGTTCCCAAGTCACCTGCAGGTCCAACATATTGTGAACTTCTTTGATGTATTAATGTAAATACAGTTGCAACAAATAGTCCTCTCCAGAGTTCAGCCGACATCTCCATGGTGGTTTTTGCTGGCTATTTCTTCAAGGTTACCTTTAGCGGCTGACCGTCCACTGGGATTGCCTTCCAAGGTTTCTCAGGTTCTGGTGCTTTCTTGACTCAGCTGTAATGCGTCCAGCCTCCTTCCCGAGTACGGACTGCAGATTCAGTCGTCAGTAGCACCGGGTATGGAAATTCCCAGCTAGGTTGCTGTTTTTCACTTCTCCAAGTCTTTATCAGGACCCAGTCTTCAGCCTCGTGTGGGTGTTGGCTACCAGCCAAAGGTGATCGTTGCACCAAAAGTCCCTGTTTGTGAAGAAAAAGCAAAGACCGAGACAGTGCCAGCAAATATTTCCGAAGGAACAAGTCCCTGAACTCTGGTATGGGATTGCCTAGTTTGGCCAAATAGGGTCTCCCCATCAGCATTTCAAAAGGAGAAACCCCTGTGTCTTTCCTTGGACAAGTTTTGATCCTGAGCAGAGCTAAGGGAAGATTCTTTGTCCATGGCAAGCCATTTTCAAGTTGTAGTTTGGTCAAGTGTTTCTTCAATTCCCCGTTCACTTTTTCAATTTTTCCATTGGATTCAGGATGCCATTATGTGTGTAATTCCCATTTCATCCCTACCACCTCCATTACCCTTTGCAGAACCTTTTGGGTGAAATGAGTTCCTCTGTCTGAATCTATTGCTTCCATCATTCCATATCGTGGGATAATCTGTTCTAGTAAGATCTTGGTTACTGTGGGAGCTGTGGCTCTTCTAGTGGGATAAGCCTCTACCCACCCCGTTAGTTGATCTTTGATCACAAGCAGGTATTTCCAACCCCTCTTTCCTGGCAACTCAGTGAAATCAATTTGTGATCTCTGAAAAGGCCTGTTAAGCCTGGGTTCCCCAACCAGGGTTAGGTAGACAAGCTAAACAGAATGTGCAGCGTTAGTCAGATAGGCACACAGATAAATGAGTGAGCTAAGTTTGTATATTTATTAACATACAGCAAAAATAACAGATACGCTTGTGCTATCAAGAATATAGTTTATTCCAGTATAAGTTTATGGCATAGTCAAATAACAGTCCAATAGTCAATTATCAAGTAGTCAGTCCATTCAGGGATATTCAGTTAGCAAAGTCCATGTAGAATATCCTATGTCAGTTCACTTACAGATCAGTCCTTTGTTGTCTCTCCCGTTCGAGCAATGCAGTCTTGATTCCAAGCAGTAATCAGGGATCAGAGAGAGTGAGAGCAAGCCGTAGTCTTGCTACTTTTATATTGTTTTCTTAACCACTCCCTTAATTGCTATTTCACAGTTAAAGCTGTATACACTCTAACATACACTAACTATGATTCATAGTTATTATTTCACCTAAACCAGTTAGGGTAAACAATGTTATCCCTGACAAGGCCAACCCACTAGGGGTCGCCCTCCCATCTCTTTCTTGTGTGCTGCTTTCTTATTTACTTTCAAACAAATCAAACATTTCCAGCTGATGCTCTGAGCAACCGTCCACATCCTCAGACTCCAATAGTGAGGTTTAACAGACATGACCAAGGCCTCCGTTCCCCAATGTCCTCCTTCATGAACTTTCTCCAATATTCCCCTCATGACAATGGGTGACACCACCTTGACTCCCTCCGACGTCTTCCATCCCTCTGGAATTTTGACACATCCCTCTTTCTCCAACTCCAACTTTTCCTTTTTCTCTGGCTCCCATTCCTCCCTCTCGTCCGCCTTTTCCAGTATTGGTATAAATACTATTACCAACTCTACCTCCCCTGCAGCTTCCTTCGCCCATTTGTCCGCCCATTGGTTTCCCACAACCTCTGGTGTGTTCCCCTTCTGATGTGCGCTCACATGGACAATTGATACTCGGCTGGGGAGTTGTAATGCCTCTAAGGCTTGTTCTACTAACTGCACTTGCTCTATTTGCTTCCCATCCGCCTTGATATACCCTCTTTCTTTCCAGATTTTCCCAAACGTGTGCACCACCCCCCATGCTTGGAATCAGTCCAAATTGTTATTTCCATCCCCTCAGCCAATTCCAAGGCTCTGGTCAGGGCAAGCAATTCACATTTCTGGGCTGACCAAGCAGCTGGAAGTGACCCTTTCTCTATTACCTCACCTTCCCCAGTTACTTTTGCAAACCCAGATTTTCGCTTTCCATTTTCCACCCTGCGAGATCCATCTATAAACCACCTCTCTCCCTTCTCCAATGGAGTCTCTTCCAAGTCCTCTCTAACCTTCGTCATGAGATCCACTTGCAATAGACAATCATGGTCTTCCAGTTCCCATGCCTGCTTTCTCCCCTCCAAGAATTCTGCTGGATTCAGATTCTTGTCTGTTCCTATTACCACATCAGGACTGGTTCTCAAAATGGTTTCATACTTCAATATCCTCCCTTTGGTCAGCTGGCTCAACACTGAGTTGACCTGATGAGGCGAATGCACCACCAAAGCTCCCCCAAAGGTTAACTTTTTGCTCTCCACCACCAACATCGTTGTTGCTGCCACAGCCTGAACACAAACTGGCCATCCTTTCACAACCAGCTCCAAACCCTTGCTTAGGAAGGCTACCGGCTGGTACTGCCCCTTCTCTTTTGGGCAAGGACTCAACTGCTGTTCCCTAAGCCACCACCACAGACAAATGAAATGGTAATTTCAGGTTTGGCAAGGCTAAAACTGGAGCAGTTGACAAAGCCTTCTTCAGCTCTTCCCACCTTTCACTATCTCCCTCCTCCCATTCTATGTGCTCTCCTTTTCCAGGCAACTTTCTATGCAAAAACTGTGGCAACACTGTGAATTGTTCTACCCAGATTCTACAATACCCTAATAATCCCAACGCTTTCCTCACCTCTGTCTTGTTCCTGGGAGGAGCCAAGCTCTTGATCCCCTTCACCCTTTCAGGGTCCAAGGACCTCACCCTCTGCTGAATGTAATGTCCCAAATATTTCACCTTTTTTTCAACAAACTGAAGCTTCTCTTTTGAGACTTTCAGCCCCTGCTCCTTCAGCCAGTTCAACAGACTCACAGAAGCTGCTCTCACTTCCTTTTCTTTCTCCCCAGTTAACAAGTCATCCACGTACTGAATTAGGGTGACTCCTTTCTCTCTCTCAAACGACACCAACTTTTCTTCCAACGCCTGTCCAAACAACAAAGGGCTCTTGGTATATCCCTGAGGAAGTACCGTCCACCTCAACTGCTGTTTCCTTCCACTCTCAGGATCATTCCATTCAAAGGCAAACAAGTCTCTACTCCCCTCCTCCAAGGGGCACACCCAAAAGGCATCCTTCAGATCTATCACAGTAAACAATTTATCTTTGAGAGGGATCCGCCCCAAGATGGTATAGGGATCAGGAACCACTTGGAATCTAGGAACCACTATCTCATTGATCCTCCTCAAATCATTAACCAATCTATACTTCCCATCCTTTTTTATTACTGCTAAAACCGGTGAATTGAATGGTGACATAGTAGGTTCCAACAGTCCCTGTTTCAATAATCTGTCAATCACTGGTTTCAACCCTTCCCTACCTCTCTTACTCAGAGAATATTGTGGAGTCCACAGTTTAGTTATTCCTGGTTGTATCTTGATCTGAATGGGCTGTATTGCCATCCTACTAACCCCTTCACCTCCTGCCCGCGCATCTGATGATATCTTCTCCTCATCTTCCGTTGTTAGCATACACATGCGAACTTCCTTCCTTCTATCCCACAATTCTATTCCAAAAACATCCAACAAGTCTCTTCCTAGCAAGTTCACCCCTGAATCCGGAATATACAGTATTTCGGTTTCAGTAACCACATCATTCAATTCCAATCTCACCTCTTCCAAAATCTTGACCTCTTGGGATTTCCCACTCACCCCAACCACCTTTAAAGTCTGCTTTGACCTGCATGCTCCTTCTACCAGATCGCATACAGATGTCCGGCTTATGCCGGTGTCGATCAGGAACAGCCGTTCCTGATGGTCAGAACCCACTAACACATTTACCAATGACTCCCCGCAGGTCCCTCTTGGGGAGCCGGAACCTCCCTAATCGTGTAGGGCATAGCTTCATTCCTCCGGGGTTTTGTGACATTTGTGCCCAAAATGTCCCTCTTTCCCACATCTGAAGCAAGTTCTACTCTGGGACGGCCATTGGAATCGACCGCCTCAATTGCCCCCTGGACCTCCTCACCTAACCGGGAGTCTAACCGGGAGATCTCCTGCTGGGAGATCTTTCATCTCTCCACCTTGGCCTCGGATCTGACATCTGGGTCTCCCTGTTTTTCCTAACTTCATTCTTGGCTGCCGTTTGCACAGCAGCGACCATCATCTGAGACTTCTGTTTGGTTTTAACTGAGTCTCGGTTCACAAAAACTTGTTGGGCTGCTCTCATCAAATCTGTCATGCCCAAATCAGTCCATCTCTCTGTCTTCTGGATCTTTTTCTGGATATCTGCATCTTCAGGAGAGTCTCGAAGGAAGGGTTTCTGGCTCCACTCCGGAGTACTTGGTTAACCCTTCACGGACCCGAGCACAGAAATCCCCCGGGGACTCATCCTTTCCTTGTGTTATTTCAAATGCTTTGGTCAAGTTTTTCCCTTGAGGGATGGCCAATTTAATTCCTTCAATGATGATGTGTTTCATATCTCTCATGTGCTCCCTATGAGCGTTATTATTGATGTTCCAATTTGGATCGGCTATGGGGAACTTTGTGTCTGCAGCCACTGCTCCCTGTTGCCCTGCATGTCTCCTATCCCAGGCAGCCATTGCTGCCCTCCTAATGAGGTTCCTCTCTTCGGGGGTGAAAAGGTGTCCAAGAATATACATCAGTTCTTGGTATGTGTATTCATTGGGCCCCAGAAACTATTCCAACTGTTCCGCCACTTCATGAGCATTCTCATGGAGTTTCGGAAGGGTCTTTTTCAGATCTGTAACTCGGCAGATTTTATGGGGACAGCCACAAAAACAGTGACTGGATTCCCCTGTGCATTCATGCCATTTGGGACTTCTCTGACTGGGAAGGCCGACACGGGATTGGCCGACCTTCCTCCTAGAGGCAAATTCTCCAGGTCCTTGTTTATTTGTGCCAGTTCCCTTCTGAGTCCTGGATATTCAGGTGGAGGTGGAGCCTGGGCAATCAGAGCCGGCAGGGGCAGTGGTGCCAGGATTGCCAGAGCCGATGCCGGTGGACTCCCCATCCAATCCTCATTTTCGCTATCCTCCACCTTGCTGATGTCCTCAGTTTCCCTATCCTCCACCTTGCTGACAAACTGTCCTACTTCTGTTTCTGGTAAAACTGGACCTTCAAAGTGAACATGATACCATACCTCCACATAGGGTATTTGCTCCTTCATCTGGTGTTTCAATATATACTCTTTCAACTGAGTTATCCAGTACGTGCTGGTATTCCCTTCGGGATCCCAGTGGTAAGGAAACTCAGGGTCTACTAGGGGATACTTCGGCTACCTATATTGGCATAGGTAGATCATTTTCTTTTTCTCTAGACTCCGAGTGTAAGTCCTCAGATGGGGCAACGACCATTGTTGTAGTAGTTAACCCAATGGGGAGTCAGTTGGAATCAACCTTCTCGGGGTCTTTTCTATCTCAATACCCGTTCCCTCTTGGAACGTCTCACACTTGCTTTGTCCCTTTCCCATTCTCCACGCTACCCGCCAACAATCTCCCAGAGATTCCCAATTCAGGGATTTACACTGTCCTCCAGCAGTCGCTGGATTCCCAGAGTTTAAGGACAGTATATCCCTTCTTCTATCCCGAAAGGCAACAAACTCACCTGATACACCCCTGGCCTCCCGGAGACGAAAGGAGTGTGGGCGTCCCCACTTAAGGTGATCAACGACACTCCCAGAGCGTCAGGCCGCTTCCCTCTCTCTTGTTTCCAAGGATCATCTCCTCAGTGCAGTTACCCTGGGATCCAACTGAGACAAGGGAGGGGCCCCTCTACAATGGGAGGCGGTGCTGCCACACTTACCCAGTCCCTTTTCTCCAGTCGAAATTCCATCGGGGCCCACGTTGAGCGCCAAATTGTGAGGTGGAAGCAGATAAAAAACCACCAAAAGATTCATTGATCCAAGGAAAACAAGGTTTTATTCTGCAGAGACGGGTTCCCTCAAGCATTGAAGGAACACAGAGCAAAATTCAGGCAGCATTTTTATACCCTAACTGTCCGCCCCCTCGTACGAGGGCTTGGCTCACATTCTTTCTGTTTTCAAATTGACACATATATTTCGAAGGTTTATGCTGGCTCCCTATCTAGCAAAAGCAGTTACACGGTTTCTGACACCTCAGCACTTTATTACAATTCCTCATTGTTCTAGCCTCATCTTGTTGTTTTTTTCTCTTGTGCACAAACTGGAACACTTTCTTATTTAGCAGAGCTACTGAGTTTGAGATACACTTCCTTATTTAATTCAATGGGCCATCCAACATGACTTCGGTTCTGCTCACACAAGCTACTTGCAATTTGGCAGTTCAAACCCCACCAAGGACCAAGATTCCATCCTTCCGAGGTGGGTAAAATGAGGACCCAGATTGTTGGGGATATGCTGACTCTGTAAACCATTTAGAGAGGGCTGTAAAGTACTATAAAGCGGTATATAAGTCTTAAGTGCTATTGCTATTGCTAAAAGTAGACCCAACCAATCATCTGGGACTCGAGAGGCAAAGAATAGATGGGGGCAGGGCCAGTCAGAGATAGTATTTGCTGGTTCTCCAAACTACTCAAAATTCTCACTACTGGTCCTCTAGAACTGGTCAGAACCTGCTGAATACCACCTCTCGTTTGGACATTGATCTGGCACCAGAATTTTGGTTTTATAACACTGCATACCCAGATATGGTTCCAGAGGTATCTCTCCTCTGTCACGTGATCGCAAATAAACTCCACTGGATTTTTTTCAGTTTTGGTCACGATGTCTGTAGAGATTCTCAGTCATCCATTTTGGTCTGGATATTGAAACTCTAGAAAAAGTGCAGAGAAGAGTACAGGGTGCAGAAAAAGGTGCAAAGAAGAACACTAAAACAAAAATAAATGAAGTACAGTTGCAGGAATTGCAAGGTTGTAAATGAGGGCAAAACTCAGTAGCAAAAATCTCACTTAAGAACAGAAATGCTGGGCTCCACTGTGGTCATTAAGTTGAGGATTGCCTAAGAGTGGGGAGACCTGGGAAGGCAGTGGGGTAACCTGGTATTAGTCATTCTCCTTCCACTCTACCCTGGGAATTCAGAAAACATCCATACCCCCAACCCACACAAGGTAGCCTGGCACACTGCAGTCCTTGTCATTCAAAGAAGAGGTTCTTCATCCAGCAATGAATTGATTTGGGCTGATGATAATATATTTCAGAGCATTAAAATTATATCCTTTTCTTCTGAGCAAGGCAGGAACAATAACCCAGCTGTATTATTAGCAATCCTGAAAATGGACACTGAAGATAAAGCATAATGGAAAGCCAGACCGAGCTCCCATTCATGGCATTAAAGAAAGCAAATTCAATTTGTATGAAAGACTGCTCCCACAAGCAGCCAATTCACATTTGAAGAGAAGACCGATCTTTAGAGAAAATACAGTAGCAATACCCTTGGACCTGGCCCATTACAGAGTAGTCACAAAGCCTATAATGCCCACCTTTAACCTTCTACCTTTCCTTTGCAGGGTCTGCTGCTGTTCCTTCAGCTTGGCCAACATGGTAAGTGGTTACTGAATTAAAATGCTGCTTCCCAAGGTCTACTTCTCAACCTTGGTAACTTTAAGATGTGTGAGCTTCAACTCCCAGAATCCTTCAGCCAGCAGTGTGCCAAATGAGGAATTCTAGGAATTTGGGGTCCCTGGTGTTCTCTGAGCAGTTTTTTCTTGCAGACGTTTCATTACCCAACTGGATAACATCATCAGTGTTACTGTATAAGGGTATGAGGTTTGCATTGATGTTATATAGTTGGATAATGAAACATCTGCAAGAAAACAAACAAGCTCAGAGAGGACCAGGGACCCCAAAGTTCAGCCCTGAGCTACAAATATCTACAATTCTAGGAATTGAAATCCATCCATCTTAAAGTTGCCAAGTCTTTCTTGTCTTGCTTGTTTTGTTTCTTAGCTTCACCCACAATAAGTAGGATTCTTTGTCTTTTCAAGGAGCTGACAAACTAATTGAACAGGTGCAGCTTTCCTCAATGTAATCCAAATCCCATTTTAGGGGAGGGCTTGGGGAGTCTATTTTGAAGAAGCTTCAGATCAGTGGTGGGATTCAAATAATTTAACAACTGGTTCTCTGCCCTAATGATTTCTTCCAACAACCACTTCACCAAATTGTTCAGATAGTTAACAACTGGTTCTCCCAAAGCAGTGTGAACTGGCTGAATCTCACCACTGCTTCAGATCCTACATGCACTCCAGACACTACACATATTTTTCCTTTTTCAACATATATCAGCTAGTGCCTGCGTGCATTTGGAACCTCGCCACATGGTCAAGAACTGTTGCAGGTAAAGATGTGAGGTAGGAAAAGCACGAGCTGTTCTTTATTTTACTAGGGCTATAAATCACTCCAATCAGGAATTGCTCAGACCAGCCTCCTTTTCTGGCCCCATTTGCCATCTCATAAAAGAGCTTGTCCATTATGTAGTTGCCGGCTTTAAAAAAAGCTTCATTTGCTACCTGCATGTCCATAAATGTACTTTAACCCTTAAGAGTATAAGAGGAAGAGGATTGAAGTCCTTTTCTCTTTCATGAGATACTTAATATTTATTTACGTATTTATTTATTTACGTATTTATTTATTTGTTTGTTTGTTTGTTCATTTGTAACATTTATTGGTCATTCATCTTACCATAGGATAACTCTGGCTGGCTTATAATCCCAAATTATGAAATAAATATAGGACAGAACAATAAGGGAGAATATTTGCAGCTCAGGGTTGATGTGAGGGGTCCTTGGTGCTCTCTGAGCTTGCTTATTTCCTTGCAGACATTTTCTCACCCAAACCAGGTTACATCATCAGTGTTAGCTCTAGCATTGATGATGTTACCTGGTTTGGATAAGGAAACATCTGCAAGAAAACAAACAAGCTCAGAGAGTCCCAAGGACCGCTAAATATACATATATACACTAAATACACACACACATATACATACACCACAACAATACAAGAGCACACAACAGATATAAACTCAGTGTAAACTGCTCCAAATTTGATTGCAGAAAGTACAACTTCACCAACAGAGTGGAAGGCACTACCTGGAATACACTACCTGACTCTGTTCTTACATCTTCTAACCCTTTAACCTTAAACTATCTACTATTGATCTCACCCCCCATTCCTAAGAGGTCTGTAAGAGGCGTGCATAAGTGCACCATCGTGCCTACCATCCCTGTCCTATTGTCCCCATTTATTCGTACCTATTTCCTGTATTCTTACTTATGTTTACACTTATACCTATGATCTTGTAAGCGATTGACAAACCAAATAAATAAATAAAAATAAATAAATATTCTAAATATATCTCTATATACCTCTATACCTGTATACATACATACATACATTCATACATACATAGAATAGAATACTTTACTGAGTGTGTGATTGGACACACAAGGAATTTGTCTTGGTGCTCTTAGTGTACATGCTCTCAGAGTAAATGCTCTCAGTGTACATAAAAGAAAGATACATTTATGAAGAGTCAAGAATCATCAGGTACAACACTTTATGACAGACACAGGATACAATAAGCAATCAAATCATACTAGGAAATAGTTAATGTAAATCATAAGGATACAAGTGACAAAGTTGCAGTCATACAGTCACAAGTGAGAGGGAATGAGTGATAGGAGTGATGAGAAGATTAATAGTAATAGTACTGCAGACTTAGTAATAGTTGAACAGTATTGAGGGAATTATTTGTTTAGCAGTTTGATGACTTTTGGGGGAAAACTATTCTTGTGTCTGGTTGTTCTGGTATGCAGTACTCTAGGGCGTCATTTTGAGGGAAGGAGTTCAAGCAGTTTATGTCCAGGATGTGAGGGGTCTATAAATATTTTCATAGCCCTCTTTTTGACTCCTGCAGTATACAGGTCCTCGGCTGAAGGAAGATTGGTAGTAATTGTTTTTTCTGCTGTCCTAATTATCCTCTGAAGTTTGTGTCTATCCCGTTGGGTTGCAGAACCAAACCAGACAGTTATAGAGGTGCAGTTGACAGACTCAATAATTCTTCTGTAGTATTTAATCAGCAGCTCTTTGGGCAGTTTGAGCTTTCTGAGTTGGCCCAAAAAGAACATTCTTAGTTGTGCTTTTTTGATGACGTTTTTGATGTTAGATATCCACTTTAGACTCATTTAGACTAAAGCCACATAGAGGTCACAGTAATACATTAATAAAATCATATCAGTGAATAGTACCAAAATTTAGTCTGGTTTGAAAAACAGACTTTTTTGAAAAACAAGAAGAAGGATTGATGGAATAGACTCCTAAAGGCTTTGATTTGGAAAGGTTTTAACTGTGAAATTTAACAGAACCCCAAAGGTTAAGGGTAGTAGGTTAATGAATATTCCTTTCTGGGAACAGAGAAGAGACATAGATGCCTCTTTCATCAAGGTGTTTGGTCCTTTCAATTTGATTCTGCAAGGTCAATCAAAACCCTTTGTGTTAGTGTGAACTAAGAAGTCTTTTGTTTAATCTTTTTGTTTGATGCACACTGCAAAGCTTCAAAGAGATGCCACATATAGAACAGTTTAACTATTTCTCTCTGTTTTTTCCCCTCCTCTCTCAGAAGGACAAAATAAACATATGCAATCCCAGAAAAGTGCTGGTAAGTAAAATGAAGGCCCTTAGAAACTTAGGAATCTTCCCAACTAAAGGTTGAACAAGATGTGCAATTTAACACAGGAAATGTATTCTGAGCAATTATAGAAAAAAGTTGGAGTTTGGAGATTAGACCTGTAGCAATGTTTCCGTTTTCTATGGGAATATTTGAGCTTGCCTATATCAAGTTAGACCATGGATCTCAGTGCTGTCAACTACAATTTAGTGCCCCCAGACGTTCAGTTTTGCAGGTCCCGAGATCCATTTTTGTTACTTGCTAGAAAATCTGATATTCTGAAGGGTACTGGCTGGAGAAGAATCCTCTTCATTTAATTTCAAAACCCCTGGAGATCCCAAAAATTGAATCTGGGTCTTTCTAAATGCAAAGTGTGAGCTTTGCCTCTGAACTACTGTTCCTTTGGTAGCTGTTGTCCCACACATCCTGAAGCTAATGTCTTTCCCACTAAGAAAAGTATAGATGTCAGACCCGCCACAACTTAAACTCCTAATTAGAAACAATCCTTGGTTTCATTTGTTGAGAAAGAATAATTTTATTAGAAGTCAAGTGTATTGCCGTAACGCATAGCCAGAACTGAGAATCATGTGCCAAAATCCCTAAGTTCAATTGTTCTCTCCCTTAACTGCCTCCCATTGCTGAACTGGGGGGAGGGGGGGATCATGACCAACCAGGTTCAAGCAAGATGTTTTCAGAATGGTCAGTTCAAGCATAGGATAGTACGCAGCTACCTTCTTCTTCCAGCTCGGTGACCTTGGGAAGATACAGAAGTTACTGTACTTTTTGCTTCATAAGATGCTCCAGACAATAAGTCACATATTAGCTTTAGAGGAGGAAAACAAGGAAACAAAATGCCTCTGCCTCTCAGCATCCATTGGTATTCATCTGGCTAGCGTCCTTGCAGGAAACAGCAGCTTCAACGCATTATCGCAGCCTGATTCAGCAGGCTGATTGGCAGTTGGATCAGCTTCCCGGAATACCGCTGATCAGCTGTTCCAAGTGGTGGTGATCTGTGCTTCCCATTTTTAGCCTCTGCAAGTCCTTTTTGGTCTGTTCCAGGCAGGGGGGATCCCCGCCACCAATTACTGCTGATCACTGATGCCTGGAAATATTTGGCGGCAGTGATTAGTGGTGGCGGTGGTGGCTGTGCCACTACCTGGAACAGGCCAAAAATGGAACATGTGGAGGCCAAAAGCAGGACCTGCAGAGGCCGAAAACGGGTGCGGGGAGGCTGAAAAGAGGGCGAAAACAGCCGAAAGGTGGTGACTGGAAGATGGGCAGGACTTCTGCAATATTCGCTTCATAAGACACACAGACATTTCCAGCCATTTTTGAGAGACAAAAAGGTGTGTCTTATGGAGCAAAAAATATGTTACTTTTGTTTTCCCCCAAGTTTCCTGCTCTCCCATCCACCTGGTCTGTTCATGGCAGACAGTTATCGCATTGGTAGCAAAGCACAAGCAAGTGTAAAGTGGAAGCTGACAATAGATGGATGTATACATTTTCCTTCCAGGGCAAACATGCCTGTTGTTTTCTTTAAGAAACATTTCCACTCTTGAACTTAGTGTGGTTCTCAAAAGGCCATTTGAACGACAGAAGATTTTTGACTGGATCTGACTTATGGTTTGGTTGACTGAGTAGTACCTGCTCTGAATTGTAGTCGCACTCTAGGAAAACACCTCTCTGGGTTGTTTCTTCATTGTTGTGTTCCTTTCTATACATGTTATGTTGCTCAGAGATCTTTTATATGTTGTTAAGCTATAATTTTCAGTCTTGGTTGTCCATGTTGGTAGATTTTCTGGGAGATGCAGTTCAGTAGCACCCACAAGACCATTATGTTCTCCATTATTGCAGAGAGGACAAGAAGCAATATGCAAGGAAGAAAATCACAAGTAATCCATCTGGATTTTTCCAGCAATTCCTGGAAAGCACTTAAAAACTTTAGATGAGTCTTTAGATGACCCAACTGAGGATAAACAAAGATGGAACTATAATTCTTCAATCTAACTACAATAATGCATTGGAAGAATTAACACAGGCCTAAATAGTGTCAAGTTGTGACTTTAGCGTAATTATTTGCCAGAAGAGTCAAAACACAGATCTGCTTGTTATCTGCTTAATCTAGTACCTGATCCATTTTTTTGTCTTTGTCTTTGTCAACCGATCCATGGTGACATTTTTTTGTATCTAAAGCTAATCCGCAACTTATGACTCCAATTGGAACCAGAATTTCCATTGTTAAGCAAGGCAAATTGTTGTGAATCATGCAGGGGTGGGATTCAAATTTTGTAACAACCAGTTCTGTGGGCATGGCTAGGTGGGTGTGGCTATTTGACTGGGTGGGTGTGGCTCCCCCTTTTTTTTGGCATCAGTGCTACACCCGCCCACCCTCCATTTTTTGCCTTCCTGAGCCTCAGGGAAGCCTCCTGGGTGAAGCAGTAAGTAAATGAAGGGAATCCCAGCACAGCTGATCATAGGAACAGCTGATCATTGGGAGGGGGAAATATACCTTAAGAAGTGACTGGGTGGGGAAGAACACAGTCAGCAATGTCCAGCATGCACACAATGTTGCACATACACAATAAGGACTGAACTGGGCAGAAAGGGGCGGGGCCAGCCAGGGGCATGATTTGCCGGTTCTCTGAACTGTGCAGAATCATAACAACTAGTTCTGTAGAACCTGTCTAAACTGGTAGAATCCCACCCCTGGAATCATGCCTAATTTAATGACCTTTTGGCCATGGTCGTTAAGTGAATTGCATAATGGTTATTAAGTGAATCCAGTTCTCCCCCCTTGACTTTGCTGGATGGAACCAGGCAGGGAAGGTCATGAATGGTAATCATGTGACCCCAGGATACTGCAACCATTGTATAAATACATGCCAATTATCAAGCACCCGAATTTTGATCATGTGACTATGGGGATGCTGAGACAGTCATAAGTGTGAGGATTGGTCATGTCTCTTTTTTTCAGTGGCATGTGAAACTTTGAATGATCATTAAGCAAATGGTTGTAAGTCGAGAACTATCTGTAATCATTTTACCTTGATTGCCACAGTTCTTAGAGCAAGAGCCCAAGATTGTTTGGTCTTGTCCTATAACAAGTTAGACCAAAAGTTTGATTCCTGGGGTGTTTCCAGCATGAACCAGAAAGCTGGTTTGGCCTTCTTCTTTTGCAGCTATGAGACACTAAAGCCCCTGTCCCACTGCACCAACGGATGCAAAGAGGATGTAAAACGTTGGAAAACGCTATGCATCCATTGTGTACTCATTGCATATGTGTTTCATACGCTCTATCCTTTGAGCATCCGTCCACTGAGATTTCATCTGTTCAAGAAGTTTTGAGCTGCACAAAACTTTGTGAATGGATGAACTTTCCGCTGTGTACGATGTAAATCCGTGACATACGAGCAACAAACGTTCTATGGTCGTTTATCATCCTGTTAAACGTCCGCTGTATCCTCTCTGCATCCTCTGGGCATCCCCTCAACTCACATCCGTTGCAACTGAAAACGGAAAGAGGGAGGAAAGAAAAGGTACACGGAACGTCTACACAGCGTTAGTAGCACAGAAATAGAAAGGATGAGCAGTGAACGGTTTGCATCCGATATACATCCTCTAGGCTTCCTATGAACATCCGTTTAACATCCCCACTACATACTACCCACGTCCGTTCTTTTCCTTTTTTTTCCGTTCTGTTTATGCAAATTTTTGTCACTTTTTGGAGCGGATGACAACGGATGGAGCACCCCCGAAATTTTGCTCGTCCGCTGTGTCCTTTTTGCATACATTTTGCATCCATCGGCCAGTGGGACCTAGCCTTAACTCTTTCATTTCTGCTCTCACAGATTGCTGCGAAGATCCTGGTCAGCTTGAAAGCAAATTTGTGATCTTCTACTGCTCTTTAATTCAGGGAGGATTGGAGATGAGACAATGGGATGCAGATTGTCTCAATGCTATAAATCTACCTTCAGGATGCCAAAGGGATGAGTTCGAGGCTAACATTTGTGGTTTCCTACCTAACTGTTCCATCTCTACCTGTGCAAGTAAGGTTAAAAATCCATACTGTCCTATCTGTGTTCTCTGTTAAAGAAAACCGGGCTGCCACAAGCAGAGAACCATATGCTGCATAATCAATAGAGACCACTTTGGCTCCTGAAAATGTTCCCCTGTTTCCAAGAAACAAGGACCTGCAACTATGTGTGCTTCAGAGAATAAGCTTTGGACAATTTGATCTGGAAGTACATAGGTTGGCCAAGGAGAGAGAGAAGCTCTCTCTTAAAAAAGACTTTCCTCAAATCCCAGGGTCAACATAAGTTTGATTAGTAGCCAAGTAATCAAAGATGAGGGGTCAGCATCTCTAGACACCTGGCTAAGCTTTTCTCCTTGGTCCTCTTGGCATTCCATTTTTTTCCTAGCTCTCCCTGTTTGGTCAAATACAAGTAATCCTCGACTTATGATCACAACTGAATCCAAAATTTAGGTTGCTCTGTGAGTTAAGTTGGTATTCTCCCATTTTATGCTCTTTCTTGCCACAGTTGTTAAGTGAATCACTGCAGTCGTTAAGTTAGAAACCCAGTTGTTAAGTGAATCTGGCTTCCCCATTGGCTTTGCTTGTCAGGAGGCCACAAAAGATGGTCACATGACTCCAGGGACACTGAAACCGTCCTAAATGCAAATCATTTGTCAGGGCCTCAATTTTTATCATCTGACCAGGGAGATGCTGCAATGGTTGGAAGTGTGAAAAACTGTCATAAGTCACTTTTTTAGTGCTGTCATTACTTTGAATGGTCACTAAAGAAACTGTTGTAAGTCGAGGACTACTTGTACTCAGGGGTGGGATTCAAATTTTTTAACAACTGGTTCTGTGGGCATGGCTTAGTTGGTGGGCATGGCTTGATGGTCATGTGACTGGGTGGGCATGGCCAACTCAATATCACTCACATCAAGGTACTCATCTCCTCGCCTCACCCCTCATGACTGTGGGGATGCTGCAACAGTCATAAGTGTGAAAAATGGTCATAAGTCACTTTTTTCAGTGCCATTGTAACTTTGAATGGTCACTCCACACAAGGAAAGTACCAGCAAAGGAGGGGAAAAAAACTCCAGAGACGTTTCTGAGACAGGAAGTCTAGTCCTGCCAAGAATGGAATAAGGGTTAATGGAGAGGCAGTTTCTTTAAGCAACACCAGAATGTTTCCTTCCTGCCTTCATTACAGGATTAGGCCGATAATTTCTTCTAACAACCGGTTCTCTGAATTGCTTAGAATGTTAACAACCGGTTCTAGCAGTTCTAGGTGCGAACTGGTAGAATCCCACCCCTGCCTGTACTGTACCGACTCTGATTGATGTGCACTATTTCAGGGGACAATTTTTGGTCCTTGAGAGCCTATCATAGACACTCAAATGAAATTGCTGCCCATGCGGAAAAATTGATTGTGCCATGAATGGCTGCCATTAGGGACATACCAATAGAACAGAGGCCTGTTTGGAAAAGTGGAGACCTTTCCAAGCAGAGCAACTTCCCACCTTTTCCTGGACCAGAGACAACCCTGGATAAATTAATGGAAACAAAGGAAGTGTTGGAAACCCATTACAGTTGAACCTCTGGTCACAACCAAAATTGGTTCCCCAACTTCGATTGCAACCCGATTTGATTGTGATCAGAAGTGAGACTGTCTGTCCATGTGCCAACAAAAAAAACCCAACAAAAAAAACACACCCAAAGGCGTAGAAGGTGAAATTGGCGCAGAAAGGGAATCTGCTGCGGCCAGGTTTGTTCACTACCTGATTTTTGAATCGTGACCTGATTCAAAAATCAGGTGGATTTTTTGGTCAGAACCTGATTTGGTCATAGTCAGAAGAGTTCATGATCTGAGGTTCCATTGTATTGTGGTTTGTTGCACTGTCAGCCAAATATTTAGCTTTGATTGGGCATTTTTGTCCACTCATCGAATCCTTCCTAAGGACCTGTGGCAGATGCTGTGGTTTAATAATATTAAATGTATCACTGGAAAATGGAAGCTGTTCCAATAAAGCTGCCTCTTACAATTGACTAGTGGTGATTTTGTCAATGCCAGTGGTATCCAAGTGATGCTCCAGATGTTTGGGATTTGGCCCCAAGGTGTTTATTACTATAGGTACTTCTTTCTCTTTTGTTACAATCATTCAATTTGTAGATCTTGATATTTTGTTATTTCCTTGAGTTCTTTCTCTTGTATTCTGCTGTCTGCAGGTACTGCACTATCCAGATTGTTTTGTCTTTCTTCTCAACAGTTGTTAAACCTGGAGTGTTGGGTGGCAGACGGTTTTCTGTTTGAATTCTAAAGTCCCAAAACACTTTAGTTTCTTCATTTTCTCTTTGTTTATTTTGTGGTCCCTCCGGTTTTTGCTGGCAGGCAAGTGATATTTTTTGCAGATATTCCAATGCACTAGTGTTGCTAATTTGCCATATTGTTGTAATCAATCTGCGGGATGTTCTTGCATTATTATTACTATTTTACGTTTAGGAAGTCAGGTAGAGCAGGAAACTTGATGGGACAAAGGAACATGTCAAAAACACTGGTTCCCTGGAGTACCAGCTTGAAGAACTCAGAGCTGCAACCCAGAAGGGAAGAGCTAGTCAATTTGAATATGTTTACCTAGGGAATGAGAATGACATCATCTCTTTATTTCTGATTCATTTGTTTCCCTTTCTGTCCAGAACTGAATCCTACAAAAGGTCTGATTTCACTGGAGGAACTCAACTGTTCTGTAACTCTTAACTGGCAAGATGTAATCAACTGCTGTCATGAAGCTTCCAGAGATCACTCTATAATAACCTCTAAAAGCAGCTGGGCAAATGCATGCCATGTCATGACAAACCTATCCCATGGGCAGGAATATAACATGACAGTGTATAGAGTCCTGAATGGAAGTTGTAGTCAAGAAGCATCCATCAACATAACTACAAGTGAGTCTCACAATCACTACTTGCTCACAGCAGCAGAAACCAGAAGATAGCACTTAGCACTTATATATCACCCCATCATGCTTTTCATTTTCTGGATGGAATTACAGAGTCAGCATATTGTCCCCAATAATCTTGATTCTGGTTTTACCAACCTCAGAAGGACAGAAGACTAAGTCAACCTTGAACCCCAACAGAATCGAACACCAGCTGTTGGCAGTTTTCCTTAATGGTGCATTCTAACCTCGCACCGCCAGGGCTGCTGGTGATGTCTGTTTTCTGATGTTCTGAAAACATGGTGTTCTGAAGAACTAAGTTCTTTCCATTCTCAAGTGCTGGATCAGTCTGAGATCTGGGCTGATCTATATTGCTTATGAACTTGCATGAATCTTGGGAAGGTGAGTCTCAACTCCTCCTCTGTCAGGCACAAAAGATCATGCATGAAGGTCCAATTAAACTGATTTATTGCTATGTGTGTCTATTGCACAGAAATATTCTCAACCAACTTTAATACCTACCTGAAGTTAAATAAGAGTCAACAGAATTCAAGGGAGATTGGATTTAGTTCACTTGTGGCTACATAGGGATTCTAAGCTGATCCCTCTTTTAACTCCACCCTCAGGTTCTCCCAGTCCTTCTCCTACATGTTCTAGAGCAGTGATCCCCAACCTTTAGGGCTTGGTGGCCCACCTGGTGGGGGAAGAGGGGAAACAGGCCTCATGAATGGTGGGCTGGCATATACGTTCACGTGCAGATCCACTCACATGAGAGAAAAGAAGCCTTTCAGATGCAGTTTCACATTCCTTTAGGCTTCTCCACACCAAAAACTTTTGTAAAGGGACAGAAGCAGAGGTGGCATTCAGCAGGTCGTGACTGGTTCCGGGGAACCGGTGGTGAAAATTTTGAGTAGTTCAGAGAAGTGGCAAATATCACCTCTGACTGGCCCCGCCCCCATCTATTCTCTGCCTCCTGAGTCCCAACTGATTGGCTGGATCTTCTTTCATTGCCCTGCATAGGAGAATGGAGCTGGAAAGCAGGTTAGTGGGGTGGGGAGGGAATGGAGATTTTGCAGTATCCTTCCCCTGCCACGCCCACCAAGCCATGCCATAACCAACAAACCACACCCACAGAACTGGTGGTAAAAAAAAATTGAATCCCACCACCGGACAAAAGGCCTGAAACAGTGCAAGATTGGTCCCCCAAAGCCTTTCATCTGTTTGTAAAAGCTTTTGGTATGGGGAAGAGAAGCCTTTGGGGGCGTGGTCTGGTGCTCCACCAGACTCACTGAGGCTTCCTGATGCTCCAAAAACAGATCAAACATACTATGTAGACAGCCTCGGTGAGTCAGCGAAGGTCAGCAGGACGTGCTCATCCCACTTAGCCTCGGCTCTCATCACTGTGCCACCAGGAACAGGTGGCTTGGCAGCCTGTTTGTGGGGGTGGTAAGAGGTGAAGCTGGCTGTGAGAGTGGTGGGCCAACACACAGGTGCACATAGGTCCCCTCATGCAAGTGAGAAGTTAACCCTTTGGAGTGCAGCTTGGCCAAATTGAGCTGCATACTCATACTGGCCCATCTCTCTCATAGCTGAGTTCCAAATAGGGCACAGTCCAGTCGTGGGCTGTGGACCAGTGGTTGTGGATACTTGTTCTAGAGGAAACATCTGGAGTTCTGCAGTGGACAGTTGGTCAGTGGCATGAATTCCCTGCTCAACTCACCTCCGCTTTTGGGGTTTCCCTTCCTCCCAGAGGTGGTATTCAGCAGGTTCTGACCAGTTCTGGAGAACCAGTAGTGGAAATTTTGAGTAGTTTGGAGAACCGGAAAATCCCACCTCTGACTGGAGATTTTAAGTATCCTTCCCCTGACATGACCACCAAGCCATGCCCACAGAACTGATAATTTTTAAAAAAAGGATCCCACCACTGCTTCCTCCCTCTATCTATGGAATGTCATGACTTCTTGACATTAGCCCAGTCCATTTATCTGTCAATCACTTTTGCTACTTTTTCCCTTGCAACAGCCACAATTATGCTTTGTTTTAAAAGCCACCAGCAAAGAGATGAGAATGAAGGCAGAGAAAGAAGGGTTGGTTGGTTGCCATTTTTGACATCTCCCTATTGGACAATAAGAGGCATCAGTGAGAATAATGACATAGGAGTGCAAAAATGCTGAAAGGATAAAGATAGGTGATATGCAAAGTTGTATGCAAGTACTTACATACTGACAAATCAATTATTCACACAATGAAGCCTATTAAATTTCTGATTAAAGTTCCAAACTGAGAACCAATACTGCTTCTAATATAGTATCCAGCTTGGTTTTCTGAATGTCCATCTTTAAGTTGGAAAAATGGCGCCATCATACTCAATAACAATGAATGAGGAGATTTAAGGGAAGTCTGAAGTTTAAAAAAAACCCAATGCAACAATTTAAAATGTTTATTTTTAAACAACAGATATAATTAGGGGTAGCCAATAGCCTAATAAATCTTAAGCTTTGTATCGAAGAATGCTTAGCTGATTATTCTGGGAAAAGATAAAAGTGGAACAAATGAGAGTAGAGGGAAATAGAACAGCTTGCTTGCTTCTTTATTTATTATTTCAATTTCTACATCCTGGACATCAGCACATTCCATGTTGTACCATTTTGTTGCAGTTCTCAGCAGTGATGCTGAATCAACAAGTGTTGGCTAAGCCGCTCAGTAGAGAAAGCTGTGAAAAATATCTTCTCTTTATCTCAGGGCCTTCATCAGTCCAGAACCTCACAATAGAAAACCGCACAGCGGATTCCCTGCAGATTGGATGGAAGCCACCCAGAGACCCTCAAAACCACACCTACACTTATTGTGTCTGCTTGATCAACTGTACCATTGACAATGAAAGCCCGTTTCTTGCAGAAGGATTGAAAGGAGGAACAATGTACTCAATTGAAGTCAGGGCCATTACCAAGAGCAACGTTTATGGTGACACAAAAACCATAAATGTCATCACAGGTAGAATGGATTTAATGCCAGCGGGAGAGGGGGGAGTGAGAAGGTGAAGAAATAGTGGCTTAGGATCCATAAAAGAAGTCAAAGTGTTTTGTGGACTATCAGAGGCAGTCCTTGTTTAATGACCTTTTAGCAACCATTTGAAGTTGTAACAGCATTGGAAAAGTTACTTTATGACCAGTTCTCCAACTTATGACAGTCACAGCACCCTGTGGTTATGTGGTTGCCATCTGCACACTTCCAACAAGCGGAGTCAGTGAGAAGGAAGTCACAGTCACATGATAGCAGAAGTGAGATCATAAATCCATCGCAGTCAGGTGATTTTTCACTTAGTGATCACAAGTGATTTGCTTAATCTCCATGAACGAAGTAATTATTCCTCTCTTAGTGACTGCTTTGCTTAAAGATGTCGTTGCCAATCTCCTTTGAATTTGTATAAGCGAGGACTGCCTATTTAGCTACCAATTTAATTTCTCATTAGTGCTTTATATCACAACAAAGGATGATTTAAAAAAGGCTCCGGGGTTGATACTCAAAGCCCTAGACCAGAAAGAAAATATCAAAGGAGGGTTTGGTGGGTCCTATCAGATGCTGGGATCCTGGTAGTTGCTGTAGCACAGCAGCCGCCCCCCAACCTTTTGGCCACCAGGGACTGGTTCTGTGGAGAGAGTTTTTCCACAGACAAATGGGGGCATGGTTTTGCATGGTGCCTGCATCCCACAAACGGGGCTTCCCTTGTTTATGTGGCCTGGTGTCAGGATTCTGGCAGTTACCCCCATTTAAATCATGAGTCTTGAGCCAAACTTCCAAAACTTCAAAGGGATTTATTGGGAGTTAAAATGTTCGGCATTGCCTGGGTGTAGCCAACTCTGAGGCACATAATTAACTGTCACCCTTGACCCTGGTTTTCCCCCACCCTCTGGGTGTATCGTAATTCATATTCTCCAATGGGACACATCCCTAGCCAAGAGTCATCAATCATGCTCTCCGGTTAGAATTTTGCATGGCAGAAATGTCAGTCATCTAGTTACTATCTTTGAAAACATTTATGGAATGCACTTTCAGTTTGCGAGCTGATGCACTGCTCCCACCTCCCTTTCTGTTGACAACTCTTAAAAGACCATAGAAATATTTTATGAGTTGACACCTAGTTTCTGGCATGCCACAGATTGGTGCCAGTCCAGGGATGGGTATTGGGGACCCCTGGCGAAGCATGCGAGATTAGGTAGCAATCCTGTTCATTGCAGTAACTCTTTTCCGCTCATGTCCAAAGAACAGGCCAGAGCAGAGTTTCTCAACCTTGGCAACTAGAAGATGTGTGGACTTCAACTCCCAGAATCCTTTTGGCTGACTGAAACAGGGAATCAGATAAACCTGAATCTTTTATGGATTGTAAATCTGCTCTTTCCTCAGCTCCCAACAGCCCTGAGAATATCACTGTAGAAAGTTACAGCTCTCATCAACTTTCCATCGCCTGGAACCCTCCCAAAGACCCAAATGCGAAGGACTATTCATACGGAATCAGTTGGTGGAGAGAAGACGGAACCCAAGTAGACAACTGCATCATTCCGGATTCCCATTACACTCTTTGCAATTTGGAGCCAGGAGTTCTGTACCTGGTGAAGGTGACATCAGAATTCAATGGGATTTTGAGCACAGCTGCAGAGCAGTGGACTCTAACATGTGAGTGCAATTTTTGAAAAGTGTCCAGGAACCTTGTTTGATTGACATCCCAGACCTGAAGGGAGCTAGAATTTCAATCGTTGCTTGGCCATGAATCATTCTAAGAGAGGTCTTGGATACTTGGCCTTGCTCCATCTGCCACCCCCCAAGACATTGTGATGCTCAAGCGCTACACAAAATGGGAAAGATGTCAGCAATAAATGAAGGAATCCTAGCCTTCAGTACAGATTTGCTTCTGATTTCCAAGCTCTTCCTATCAACAGGCCTTCTTCTACCTAGAGGCTACCAGTTAGTGGTGGGATTCAATTTTTTTTACCACCGTTTCGGTGGGCATGGCCTGGTGGGTGTGGCAGGGGAAGGATACTGTAAAATCTTCAGCCAGAGGTGGTATTTGCCGGTTTTCCGAACTACTCAAAATTTCCATGACCGGTTCTCCAGAACTGGTCAGAACCTGCTGAATACCACCTCTGCTGCCAGTTGTATTAGATGCAACTGCCAACATCCCCTGCCTGTGGAACTAGTGGCTGGGAATGATGTCTTCTCATACATAAAGAATGCATGAAACCAAAGACGCCTATAAAAGAGAGCTCTCCCTTTTATATTTTATTGTATGTTTTCATTTTTAGATATTTTTTATCCTGCCTTTATTGTTTATACAAATAATTCAAAATGGCAGGCGTAACTTATACTCCTTTTTCCTTGCAACAACCCTGTCAGGTGAGAGAAAGTGACTAGCCCAAAGTCACCCAACCGGCTTTCATGTCGAAGGTGGGACTAGAACTCAGTGTCTTGTTAATTGGCCCCAAACCATCCAGTTAGCTTTGATGCCTAAGGCAGGATTGGAACTCACAGTCTCCTGGTTTTCAACCTGGTGCTTTAACCACTAGGCCAAACTGCCTCTCAAACACAACCTGCCTCTCAAACACAACCATGCTTGTTGCTTTCTGGGATTGATGTTCTAACACTCTACCCCTCTTTTTCAGCCCCACTGCCCCCGGCCAATTTCTGCATCCAGATGATCAATCAAACCACGGCTCATTTTGCCTGGGTGAACCCGAACTCACCATTCAGTGCCATCCGACTCCAGTGGAGCACTTCAGAAAAATCCAGAGGAAATGAAACATACCCCAAGCCTTTGGACAAAGCTGTCCTGCACGGTCTCACTCCCAGCACCAATTACACCTTCACCATCTTCAGCACATCTGGAAATGGTTCCCTATCCAGAGATAGCATTGGCCTTCAGCAGCCTGGAGCCACAAGTACTTAATCCTCATTTTACAAAAAAAAGAGGAGAAGGGGGGAAACCATTCTTTGTCAAAGAATAATAGATTTATGAAAAGAATTAGGCTATGAATGATCGCAATAGCACTTACACTTCTATACCACTTCACAGTGCTTTACAGTCCTCTTTATGCAGTTTATAGAATCAGCATATTGTCCCCCCAACAATCTGGGATCATTTTACAGATCTCTGAGGGATGGAAGGCTGAGTCAAACTTCAGCCTGGTGGGATTTGAACTGCCAAATTGCAGGCAGCTGGCAGGCAGCAGAAGTAGCCTGCAGTACTGCACTCTAACCACTGCACTAGCATGGCTCATGATGTACTGATTATGTACTGATTAAGGTGCCATGACGTTATTTTTTACTCCCACTACAGCTAGTCCCCAACTTACATTTAGTGACCGTTCAAAGTTACATCACTGAAAAAAGTGCCATGACGATTTTTCATACTTACAACCGTTGCAATATCCCCATGGTCATGTCATCAAAATTTAGATGCTTGGCAACTGACTCATATTTATGACGGTTGCAGTGTCCCAGGGTCATGTGATCATCTTTTGCAACCTTCAGACACGCAAAGTCAACGAAGAAGACAGATTCACTTAACAAGCGTGTTATTAGCTTAACAACTGCGGTGATTCACTTAACAACTGTGGCAAGAAAGGTTGTAAAATGGGGCAATATTCATTTAACAGCCTGTCTCACCTAGCAACAACATTTTGGGGCTCAACTTTGTTCGTAAGTCGAGGACTACCTGTACACAGATAGATTTTGTCCATGATAATCTGATGCCAGAGCTGGGCCACAATGTCTGGCCTCAAACCTTGACCAGTTCACTGAGCATAAGCAACTAGATTGCTGGTTGAATTTCAGTTTAGCCCAATTGATGGGGGTACCATCCAGGGATGGGCAAGGGATATGATGCATACTGTTGTGTTCGCGAAGAATGAGACCGCAGACCAGCGTAACTTCAGCTCTTTTATTTAGTTCAGAAAATCCATCTCAACCAGGAGCCGCGGCAGCTCTTTTTATAGAGAGGCTGCTCGCGGCTAGTGGCCAATGACGGCTACTTGATTTTCCCGCCACTGAGTTGGCCAATCATAGGTTCGCTATTATCGGCCAATCAGCGTCGAGACAAGAACCAATGAGCTTCTAGTATTTCTTGACCAATAGCAATAGACTATCAGAAGTATGTTAATATGGAACACATACAATTATCTCCTTTACGGTATCACTGGAATGTCTTTGCACCTACCTCCTGAGATCTTCTTTCATTTTGCCTGCCAACCCTGAATTGTCCTCCCCCAACTCCCACCCCTCTGCCAAATAGTGAAGTTCAAAAAAGAGAAAGCGTTCCAGAAAAACCCAACTCCAATTAAAAACTCCGAGACAGGCATTTTCTCAGTTTCTTTTTATTAGACTGGCACATCTGGGAAAACGCGAATCTGAAAGTTCCGGGTTTTCCTCCAATAAGTTAAAAATTACAGGTCCACTCCCTGCACCCATCATTCCATCACATGCCCCAATCACTAGTTCGTGCCAAGATGTGTAAGTAAATAAAACGATTCTTTGAGTAATTGCAATGCTTCCAAGTTCATTTCATGATGATTGCATTACTTGGAACCTGACACTGAGAGAGAAATAGATGCCCAGAATTTGAATCAGGAATATTCTACATGCAATAAAAGCTTGACTACTAAGCAACCCCTCCTTGAATAGGAGAAGCCCACAGTCAGGGCTGGGCATATCCTGCCATTCTGCATTAATGTAGAAGACTTTTCTGGGTGTTTTTAGATTATAACTGGGAAAAGGCAATGGTTCCACCCTTTGACTAAAATGTGCATTAACCTTAATGTACACTTGATGGCTACCAACCGATAGAAGGCCGGAGATAGACTAGGAAGCAACATTAGATTAGAAGGGGGGAAATGAGAGGGCTTGCAGACGCAATGAATGAATGATTGATTGACTTTGTATCATCAAGCTTTTGCCTCCTAGTGACCACCTAGTTAGACTTTTGTCCATTATGCTCTGACTCTCATCTAATCTTTCAGGTCTCCCAAAGGCAACAGAGTCCATCCACCTTGTTCCTAGTCATCTTCTTTTTTTCTTTCCTTCTATTTTTCCCAACATTAGAGCCTTGTCTTTGTATATAATAAGAAAACAGGCAGAGATGTTTAAGTCAAATGGGCACCCAAGAGCAGCCCAAGAAAACATGGTTGATATGATTGATCAACAGAGCTTGCTTGCAAACGGCAGATGCCTCTAGTTGGCAGTAGGGACACATTAACTGCCACTTAATAGTCAAGTGTAGTTTCACAGTCCAAATGTAGTTCTATTCAAACAGGAACCTGGTGGGAGCTCGGCTCCTTTTTTTGCAATTTTCTCAAGGCGACCACTTCATTTTTTCTGATGGGAGCAAGCTCTCTAGACCATGGATGTCAAATTCCCCATGTCACATTAACGTCACATGATGTATTGAAATGTTTTTCCCCCTTCCTGAAGCTGGGGTGGGCATGACCTGCATGTGACACATTTGCCCACTGGCTGTCAGTTTGACACCCATGCTCTAGACACTCTGGGATGGATAAAGTTGATAGAATGAACTGGTGAGATTGTGAGAAGGCACCTGCCTAACCCTCTTTCCTTCTTGCTTGTACAGAGCCAGAACAAGTAAGTGATTTGATATGTGTCCCTTTGCAAGATAGCTGGAGTCTGAAATTATCCTGGACATGTCCAGCAAGTGCTGTTAGTAAAATTGTGGTCCTCGTGTCAGATCAAGCTTGGAAAAATGAGCCAAATTGCAGTGAACCAGTGGTGATTCAAGAACTTTGGCCTACCAAAGTCTACCAAATTAAAATAAAAACATTTTGGTACAACCAATATGCAGTCTCAGATACTGTGGAGTGCTCCATTGATACTACAGGTGAGATCTAAGATCATCTTAGTGTAAATTATGTGCTAATCGTGCTGTTGCACCATAGCAATTTAAGTAATGATTTCTGAAGAAGACCATTCCATTTGGAGGGTACCAACTGTTTCATACATTTTGGGGCCCAATTATTTGTCCAAAGATCTTACGTTTTCTTTCTGTGTTCAGTGGCTCTCCTTGGATCCCTTTTTGCAGTGCTGTTTCTGTTGGTCATCCTTTGCTTCCTGTCCTTTTATTTCAGGAGACCAAGGTAAGCATGTTTGAGATTGTGAGCACCAATAGGAGGAAATATTTGTAGCTCAGGGTTGAATTCTAGGATCCTTGGTGCTCTCTGAGGGGTCTTTGGTACTCTGCAGACATTTCAATATCCAGCTAGGTAATTTCCTGAGCTAGCTAGCACTGCTGATACTGACGATAATAACTAGTTGAACAATGAAATATCTGTAAGAAAGCAACCAAGCTTGGAAAGCATCAAGGACCCCATTGTTAGCAACCTTTGCACTTGACTTTTGTTTACAGTAAAGACTGACTGAATATTATGGGAATTGATCCAACATATTTTTGGAATCCTAGATTAGGGAAAGGTTGCCTTAATATAACCTATCCATGAATTATCTGCCTATTATAAATATCAGTTAGATAACTTGGAATTTGAGTAACACTCAGGTGATGATGATGGAAAATTGGGTTCTGGAGTTCCTGGAAATGGATCTTGCATTGTTGACTTCAATTCAGCAGTATCCTGTTTGACATTCCCCATACTGATAAGGATGGAAGCACTAACAAATGCCCAAGTGTCACTTCCAATTTTCCTACCTTGCTTTCAGAATGACAGATGTCTTGGAGGAGCAGAATCCAGATGTGAACTTACCTAGGTGAGAATAAATTTTAAGATTTTTAGAAGAATAGCACCATATTACCTTGTTTGAGACCAAGCAATGGTGAAGGCAAGCCCTCCCTAGAATTAGAAGTGGGAGGGAGGGAGAGAGGGAGGAAGAGGGAGGAAGGGAGGGAGGGAAGGAGAGAAAGAGACAGATAGAGGGAGGGAAGGAAGGAGGGGGGAGGAGGGAGAGAGACAGAGGGAGTGAAGAAGGGAGAAAAAGAGGGAGGGAGGGGGAGAGAAATGCAATGTAAGCCAGTTGTAGGGAAATGAAGGAAAGATTTTGAAGGACAAGAGAAGAGTTGCTACAAAAACAATGGTCAGATAAGAAGGGCTTGAGCCTAGACCATGAAAAAAAAATTATCAGACAAGCTAATTTGTCTGATAAGTAAGCCTTCCTGACTCCAGATAAGATAAAGTGGTGTAGAGAAGCCCATTCAAACTTGCAAGATTCTGTTACTATAGCTTTATAGTAAATAAGTAGTGACCTATATGTCATTGATTTCCTAATCTGGCCGACCTTGAAGAATTCCTACCAAACTACTTGGAGTAACTTCACTTGACTGCACCCTTTGGTGTTGAAATGATCCAATTTCTCTACTATTTATCTCTTATAGAGTCCTCGGTGCAGTACCCGTGTCGGCTTTCCCACATCATTGCTATGAGAAGCTGTCAGATAGCGCCTTCAGCTTAGCTGTTGAATATCAGGTATGAAGTTGGAGACAAGGTTCATAGTTCAGTAGAGAAACACACAACCAGCATACAGAGGAATCCATCCCCCAAATCCCCATATCTCTAGTCAGAGCTTAGAAACCATTCTGCCTACAGCACCCAAAATCCAGCAATACCCAGCATTGACAGTCAGAGGCTCATGGGGTGTTCATTTGCCCCAGGACAAAGCATTCTGGAAAACAAGGATTTTGCTCCATTGAGCTTTCTCTTTGAATATGGGTGAATGTCTAAAGGGGTTTCAAAGGGTTAGACATTCCTTCTGATAAAACATTTCTGGAGAAATCATCCAACAGACTTCCATCACAAACACTGCTATCACTCTGCTGTCTATGTTTCCTAATACATATAAATGGATGCAATATAAAAAATTGATTCAATTCCTGATGCTCGCTGCTGTGTTATTGTGAAACATCAGAAAAATAAAGTGCACTGACATTGAATCAGTGATATTTATCATAAGAGCTTTTCCTCCTGTTGTTTTCTCTTTAAGAAAAAAAATCTGTGCATTGCCCTGAGACTTTACATATTCTATCAGAAAGGAAGAAAAAGAAAATGTCATGTCACAATGATAGCTCTCCCTTCAGTGAAAATGTTGCCCAAGGGAGACTGCCTCCATTTTTCCATTTCAAGTCATCATATTATTCTGCATGAATGTGCTAAGTATCTACAAGAGGATTATATGTTCCAGTGTGGTCTACATTGGTTAGACTCCATGGTATCAAGTTCAAGGCCCCACACACTTCAGCCACCCAGGAATCAGGGAAATGGGAACAGGAGCTTTGATAATGTTCTGCAAATACTCACCAGGATGTCCTGTAGAAGAACTCTCAAATATGTTTTTTCCCCCTCAAAAGGCAACTGCACTGTTATGTTTTGCTTGTTTCCTTTTGCACTATTACGATACCTCGGGGGGGGGGGGGTCAACCTATTCTCCAAGACACCTGATGTCATGCCCCTGGTGGAGACTGACTCTGAGGAAGAGGAGTGTTGTGTTCGCGGAAAGAGAGACTTGAGACCAGCATGACTTTCAGCTCTTTTATTAGTTGCTAGTTCTGTCTAAATGTGGAGCTGTGGCAGCCTGTTTTATAGAGGCTGCTCGCGGCTCGTGGCCAATGACAGCGCCTTGAAATCTCCCACTGCTCAGGCGGGCCAATCATAGGGCAGCAATTGTTGACCAATCACCGTTGTTTAAAACACCAATCAGATTCAAGTATTTGTGGACCAATGGGAACAGGGCATTTTGAGTATGCTAATATGTAACACCCCTCCCCTCTTGGTTTGGTCCTACGTTACGTAGTCACATAAGTAGGCGGGGCTTTTATGTTGTCTACTTGACCTGCGCAGTTTAGTCGCATTGTTGTCTTTGGCGGGTTCGGACGGGATCGCTGTTTCTCCCATGTGGAACCTCCTGGAAGGTGGAGTCAGCCATGCCACTCCCGCCTTGCCTATCTGGGCTGGTAGAGTAGGCCTGGCTGCTCCCTTCCGGAGTGGCTTCTTGATGTTTTTCCGCTGCCTGTTCCTCTCTACCGAAGTCATCTCCAGGTAAGTAGTTGTTTCTTTCTTGGTTTATTTGAGAATTTGGTTGGTGGTTTGTTTTTTGGTTTTGTTGCGGTGTTTCTTGTGCAAATGGAGGGTCTCCCCCTCCCCTCTTATTTGTTTTTGAGTGGTCTCCCCCCTCTCTAGTTTGATTATTATTATTTTTGTTTAATGTTTGCTGTGGTTCTGGCGTGTGTGTGTATTGTTTTTCTTCGTACCTGATGTTCTTGATCTCAGTTGATCTGTGTGGTGTCTCCTCCAACTTCTTCGTCCTCTGTTTCTAGTCTATATGATTGGGGTCCTATTACTTGGGTTATTTTTGCCGGTACCCACAGTGGGTGCCCCGTGAGATTTTTAGCGTAGACAAGGTCCCCCATTTCGAATGTGTGGTGTTTGCTAGAGGAGTCTACTGGTTTTTCCAGACTATATGTGGGGTGTAATCTATCCTGGTATGATCTTAATTTTCTGCCCATCAATAGTTCTGCTGGGCTTTTATTTGTAGTGGAGTTAGGTGTGATTTGTTGTATAGGGAGCATTTTTTAAATTTTACTTGTATGTCCCCCGTGTCTAATTTTCCTATAGTTTCTTTGGTATACTGGACCATGCGTTCTGCCCATCTGTTTGTAGCCGGCCGTCCCAGCGCTGTCAAGGCATGTCTTATGCCGTGTTTGGCAAGGAACTTTTCAAATGTCAATGCCGTAAACTGCGGCCTGTTATCTGAAACTAATAAGTCCAGCAACCCATGTGTGGCAAAGAGCCTCCTCAGCTGCCTGATAACTGCTTCTGTTGTTGTGGCAGTCATGACGCTTACTTCCAGCCAAGTTGAGTAAGCATCTACTATGATTAAAAATGTGTCCTTTTGTCGACCCTGTGAAATCTATGTGTATTCTTGACCAGGGTCCCCTTGGTGTTTCCCAGTCGAGCACAGGTGCCGCAGGGGGTGCTGGTCTGGATCTTTGGCATTTAATGCATGTTTCCACCCATTTCCCCATATCCTTATCCATCTCTGGCCACCATGCATAACTCCTGGCCAGGGATTTCATTCGTATGATATCCGGGTGTCCTTCATGCAAAATATCCAGTACTTGTTCTTCTAATAGTTCTGGTATGACTACCCGATCCCCCCATAGAATGCAACCTTTTAACATTGAGAGTTCAGTCTGTCTGTTCTGGAATGGTTTAAAAGTCTAGTCTGTCTCGTTTTCTGGCCACCCTTTTCTTACCCAGTTTACAACCCGCACCATCTTTTTGTCTTTTGCGGTTTCTTTCACAATGTCCGCTACAGTTATGGGTAGGTTTGGTAATGTTTCAATTTGCAGGGTGGATATGGTTGGTGCCGTGTCACTTCCCAGTTCGGGTAGGGGAGAACAGCTCAGGGCGTCAGCGTGTGAGATGTCCTTGCCTGGCCAGTGAATTAATTTGTAATTGTATGTGACAAGGAACTCGGACCACCTTGTCATTCGTGGGGAGAGTATGTTTGGGGTGGCCCTGTTTACTGCGAGTATTCCCAAGAGTGGCTTGTGGTCTGTGATGAGTGTAAAGGTCCTACCGTAGAGGTATTCATGGAACCATTTGACTGCGGATATTGCTGCTAACGCCTCTCTGTCCAACTGGCTGTAGTTCCTTTCTGCTTTGGACAGTGTTTTGGAGTAGAATGCTATCAGCGCTTCTCTCCCATCTGGTAGCGTGTGGCTGAGTACGGCTCCGACACCGAATGGTGATATGTTGCAGGTAACTGTCATTGGCAGGGTTTCGCTGTGTTGAATTAACACAGATTCGGATGTCAGCAAATATTTTATTTTCTGGAATGTGGCCTCTTCTTGTCGTCCCCAGGTCCAGGTGGCTGTCTTATCCAGTAATCTGTGTAGTGGTTCCACCGTCATTGCCTTCTGTGGTAGGAAAACATGATGAGTCCCCAAAACGCTTGTAAATCTGTTTTGTTTTTGGTCCTGGGAGCTTCTTTTACATGATCCCTCATGGCTTCATCCATGTTGAGGAACTCGCATGCTCCTCCAATGTCCCTTAGAGCCACTACGAAATCTGCGATACTCTCACCTTCTCTCTGGTCCCATTTGTAGAACTCATGTCTCCGAATAAGACTGGAGACAGTTGGTGCATAATGGACCTTCAGCATTTTTTCCAAGTCCAGCCAGGGCATCTGCTTTACATCCTCAGGTTTGGCCAATGCTTTGGCCATCTTGAACACTGTGGGCCCACAGTGTGTCAGGAACATGGCTCTCTTCCTGTTGTCAGAGATCCCTTGTAAGTCACTGCTCTCAAGGAATATGAGGAATCTGTCGATGTACGATTCCCAGTCCTCTGTCGCTGGGTTGAATGGTGCAGGTGGCGAGTTGGTGCCATCCATTTCATCTGCTCGGTTCTCGTTGCCATGTGCTCAACTGGTCTCCTCATCTCAGAATCCCCCCTTCGTCGCCAGACTTGTGTTCGCGGAAAGGGAGACTTGAGACCAGCATGACTTTCAGCTCTTTTATTAGTTGCTAGTTCTGTCTAACTGAGGAGCCGCAGCAGCCTGTTTTATTGCGGCTGCTCGCGGCTCACAGCCAATGATGGCTCCTTGAAATCTCCCGCCGCTCAGGCAGGCCAATCATAGGGCGGCAATTGTCGAGCAATCACCGTCATTTAAAACACCAATCAGATTCAAGTATTTGTGGACCAATGGGAACAGGGCATTTCGAATATGCTAATATGTAACAAGGAGGAACAGCCGACAGGGAGTGGAAGTGTGGCTCCAGAGGTTGTGGAGAAGGCTGGGGAAGGGCAGAGGCCGGCTGAGTAATCAGAAGAGGATCCAGGCCCATCCCCTCTCCATCCTAGGTCACGCAGAGAGGAAAGGATCAGGGAAAAGTGAGGTCTATTCAAGAGGAGATTACCATGGTCCTCCACGTGGCTTGCAGGTGTGGAACTATGTATATAAGTTTGCAACTGCGCAGTTAGAATTTGCAGGAGTCAATTTAGTGTTCAACTTGAAATAAGTTATCTTTGTTTGCATTCTTCCCAAGGACTTTTCTTGGTCATTTTTCTGGAGTTTCTGATTAATTTTTATCTTGGCTTGCTTCGGAACTCTCATCAATGCAGTTTGTTTTGGTTTTCTGTTTGCCTCATTAGTTACTTTTGTGACTTTAAACTGTGCCAGATAAAACAGTGAAGTTAAGTTGAAGGCCTTACCGGACTTTAATATATGTTTTGGGTTTTGGGTTATTTTGAGAGACTACAGGTCATCACACCTGAAGGCAGGACAAGAAGCAATGGATGGAAGCTAATCAAGAAGAGAAGCAACCTAGAACTAAGGAGAAATTTCCTGACAGTGAGAACAATTAAACAGTGGAATGACAGAAGTTCTGTGTGCTCGAAATCTGGAGGTTTTTAAGAAGACCGTTTGTCTCTAATGTTATAGGGTTTCTTATAGCAGGAGGTTGGGCTAGAAGACCTCCAAAGTCCCTTCCAATTCTCTTATTCTGTTTTGGTTTTTTTTAGAAGAAAATATTTTACTTCTCATCCACGAAACTTCAATTCTGATGCTGGAGGAATGGAAGGATAGGTACATGTGGTTGAGCCTGGACAGTGAGGAATGGAAGGATAAGTTCTGACAGGAAGAAGGGGTAACTGAAGGATTGTGTTTTCTTTGTAGTCATCTGGACCTTAGCACTCTCTCTGAAAGCTGTTAATGCCACTTGAGGGCTTGTCTGTGCTCTCAGGATAATCTAAAACAGGGTGCAATTGACTAGCATTGGTGATGTTACCTAGTTTGCGTAATGAAACATCTGCAAGAAAACAAGCAAGCTCAGAGAGCACCAATGACCTCAAAGGGTCCAGTTGGTTGTGAAATCTTCTTGGAACTACTGCAAAGGTCACATACTTCTTCTTCCTCAAGGGGAAAAAAAACTCCAGTTGCCTTTTGAGGAAAAAGGTGCAACTGAGACAACTATGAACTGGATGACTGAGAATATCCATAAGACCTAAACTTTCCCCTTGGGCTTTGAATAATAGATTTACATTTCTATGTTCTCCCTCAAGATAACAGCATGAAACCACTGCCTGGAGTACTATTTACCTGACATTTCCCTGGAGTATAGAGTCTGCAACTCTTAGAGCTTGCAAAAAGAATAACTGTGCATTTTGGGGAAGTCCTGAGATATGCCAAGGGGGTGTGGGAAGAAGGAAGAAGAGAAGACAAGATAGAACAGCATGATCTAATATATGACTTATTGAGGTCGTCTTCAACTTATAACAGTTTGCTTAAGCCCATGTCACACTGCACCAACGGATGGAAAGAGGATGTAAAACGGAGAAAAACACTTGCCATCCGTTGGTTAACGCGATGCTTCCGTTTTGTACTCACTGCGTCCGTTTTTCTTCCTCTCTATCCGTCCAGCATCCGTCAACTGAGGTTCCATCCGCTAAAAAAGTTTTGAGCTGCTCAAAACGTTTTGAGCTGAAAATGTATCCAATGCGTCCGTTCTCCATCCGCAACGCATACAGGGAACATCTGTTCTGCATCCGTCATCATCCATTACGCATCCGCTATATCCGCTAGGCATCCGCTGCACATCCGCGCAACTCAAATCCTCTCCAGCAGAAAGCGGACACAGGGAGGAAGCGGAACGGACGTGGAACGGACGCGCAGTGTTAGTAGCACGGACGGAGAAAGAATGAAAGTGGATGGAGCTCGCAAAGAAAGCATTTTAAATGGAAAAAACGTTCGCAGAGGGGACCTTTCTCGGATATTAAGGATGTCTAGAGGATGCCTAGAGGATGCAAAAGGACACATAGGGTAAAACCTATATTGCCTATAAAAAGGGGGAGCAACTCACCTGGATCTCACTTTCAGACCAGCAGCCCTGCTGTGCAGACCTCTGCAGCCTTCATCTGCCTCTTGCTCTTCCACAGCATCCAGTCATGTCCACCATGGATCGTAACACAGTCGTTTTGGTAGCCACCATCATTCTGCAACAGTGCGAAGCCATCTACAGGCTCTGTGAACTCTACTACGGGAAGAAAAGGAGGCGGCCAAGAAGTGTCTGGGTCCAAAGATGGATCAGGAGAACAGCAGAGTACGGACTGTACAACAAGCTGATGGTGGAGCTGAGGAATGAAGACCCTCGTGCATTCCAGAACTTCATGAGGATGCCTCCAGCCATGTTTGACAAAGTTGTGCAGCAGCTGACACCCAGGTTGACCAAGCAGAGCACCAACCTCCGACCCAGCCTGGACCCTGGACTGAAGGTGGCACTGACTCTGCACCACCTAGCTTCAGGGACCACCTACAGGAGTATGCAGAACGGTTGGAGGGTGCCACACAACACCATCAGCATTGTGGTCAGAGAAGTGGTGCAGGCCATCATCGAATAATACCTGGAGGAACTCCTCCAGTGCCCCTCCACTGAAGAAGGATGGAAGAAAGTTGCAGAGCAGTGGTATCAGAGGTGGAACTTCCCACACACACCATTGGAGCCATAGATGGGAAGCACATGGCCTGCAAAGCGCCAGCCAAGTCGGGGTCCACTTATTTCAACTACAAGGGCTTCTTCAGCATCGTCCTCTTCGCCATGGTCGATGCTGACTACAAGTTCATGTACATCGATGCTTCAGGCAACGGATCAGCTTAAGATGTCCAGGTATACAACGCCAGTGACCTCAAGGAGGGGCTGAAATGCAACCTCATCATGGGCTTCCCAGATTCAGGCCCCCTGCCCAACGACACGCAAGATGTGCCCTACTTCATCATGGGGGATGACGCTTTCTCCCTCAGAACCTACCTCATGAAGCCATACACTTCCAGACTCCTCACCTGTGAAGAGAGGATCTTCAACTACAGGCTGTCCAGGGCAAGGTGGGTGGTGGAGAACGCCTTTGGCATCCAGGCCAACAAGTTCCAGGTACTTCTCACCACCATGCCGCATCGCCCAGAGACCGTGAGGAGGATCGTGGAAGCTTGCTGCATCCTGCACAATCTCATGCGCACCCGCTACCCAGTGTTGCAGAACAGGCTTGTGGACCTCCAACAAGGCAATGGGGACATGGAGCCTGGGGAATGGAGGCAAGGGCAAAACCTGATAGACACTGAGGATGTGCAAGGCCCCAACAGAGCCTCACATGAAGGGAAGAAGCAGCGCAACCTCCTGAAACACTGGTGCAACTCCCAGCTGGAGTAGTGGAGTGGCAAGACAGGATGATAGATGGTTAATGGATGCTTCCTTGAGCCTGTCTCATCACACTGATGAGATTGTGCCATGTATATTGAGTGGCCCTACAATGAATAGGGCATTAATAAAGGGCTTTGTTTATTTTGAAATGTGTTGATCAATGAATAAATTATTATTGATAAAAAAGCTGCCATATGTGTGGCAGCTGGGAGGGTGGACCATACAGTCCCACTATGCTTGCACTGGAGGTTTATCTATCCCACAACTATCCTTACCCATCCGACAACTATCCTTACCCATCCCACAAGCATGCAAAGGCTTAACCATTTTTTCAAAGTTTTCACCAACACTTCATTAAGTAAATAAAATGAACCAAGTGTGTGAAGCAAAGATAACCTTTATTAATAACTGTCCAAAGTAAACTGTATGACTTTATTAAAAAAGCAAAATGAACCAAGTAAAGTGTCTTTAAGCAAAGATAAAGTGAACAGGTAACAACTCAGTCTCTGGCACTATTCTCAGTCACTCTGAGGCATGTCCATGGTCTCAGCTGTCAAGCGGCCAGGGACTGTGGAGGTGGCTGTGGCTTGAGTGCTGGTCTGAGGCGCCATTGGGGTGCTTGGCCCTGAGAGTACAACAGGGGATGGTGTGTTCAGGAAGCTCTGAGAGCTGACTGTCCCATGAGGTTGAGAGGCCCTTCATCAAGGACCTGGGATGTCAGGCCGAAGACTGAAGATAGATTGTCTGTTGAGGGGCTTGGCTGTGGGGTGGAAGAAGGAGGAGTGTAGTGGGGCTGTCTGGTCTGCAGCTGGGCGAGGTGAGGCGTCTGTGATATGCGATGAACCTGGGCCTGGACTGGGAAGGGCTGTCTCTGCTGTGGGAAGTCCTGGTACTCATAGCCTTGGTAGGTGAGGGGCTGTTGAAAGCCATGGAAGGGCTTTGACATCGCCTGGGGTGGAGGAGCAGACCTGAACTGGGTCAGAGCAGGTTCAGCTGGGCCTTGAGGGTTGTGCAGAAGTGCTGTGATCTTCTGCTTCATCACCTGGTACTGGGCCTCGGGCAGGTCCCTGAGGGTCTGGCTCACGTAGGTGATGAAGGGCTTCCGGTTTGAGGATGGTGTGTCACTGTGGACCAGCTGAGAGAGAAGATCTGTGCTGGTTTTGATTGTGTCCCTGATCTCCAACAGGACAGTGTGGCTCTGGCCCTCAGTCTGCCTCTGCCTCTCTGCCTGCTTTCTGTGGAGGTGAAGCTGGGGGTGGGGGTGGGTTGGTCTCTGGTGGCTGCCACTTCTTCCTCCATTTGTGACAGGGGATCCTCTGGCATGGGGAGTGCAGCTGTTGGGGGGGTCTCTGCCATGGGGCCCTCCAAAGACACCTGCCTGGACATGGTAGCTGTCTCCTGGCTGGAAGAGGACTGGCTGTCTGTGGGCTGTCTGAGGGAGAGGGTTGTCAGAGGGGCTGCTCCTCGGTGGCAAACCTCACACTCCAGGAAGCTGCATTTGGCCATGACATACATCTCCCAGTCAGTGAGCTTGACAGCGGCCTGCCCAGATTTCTTCAGGTGTAGCTTGCCATACCAGGTGTGCATGTGCTTCCACCATCCAAGGAGTAGGTCTGAAGTGTAGCCCAGGCTCTCTGCCTTGTCTCTCTAAGCTGCCTGCTTCCTCTTGGTGTCACGATAAAGTCTGTGGCCCTTTCTCCACAGGTACTTGTTAAGCCTGGGTTCCCCAACCAGGGTTAGGGAGACAAGCTAAACAGAATGTGCAGCGTTAGTCAGATAGGCACACAGATAAATGGGTGAGCTAAGCTTGTATGTTTATTAACATACAGTAAAAATAACAGATACGCTTGTGCTATCAAGAATATAGTTTATTCCATTATAAGTTAATAGCATAGTCAAATAACAGTCCAATAGTCATGTATCATGTAGTCAGTCCATTCAGGGATATTCAGTTAGCAAAGTCCATGTAGAATATCCTATGTCAGTTCACTTACAAATCAGTCCTTTGTTCTCTCTCCCGTTCGAGCAATGCAGTCTTGATTCCAAGCAGTAATCAGGGATCATCAAAGCCAGAGTGAGCAAGCTGTAGACTTGCTACTTTTATATTGTTTTCATAACCACTCCCTTAATTGCTATTTCACAGTTAAAGCTGCAGACACTTTAACATACACTAACTATGATTCATAGTTATTATTTCACCTAAACCAGTTAGGGTAAACAATGTTATCCCTAACAGTACTCGTTCTCCCTCAGCCATTCCAGCACCTCCTCCTCATGTTCCTCGGAAAGGGTGTACTGTTTCCTCTCTCCCTTCTCCTTCCCTTGCCTCTTCCTCCCTCTGGCAGGGGCTTGAGCAGCAGGGCTTTCAGGGGCTTGAGCAGCAGGGCTTTTAGGGCCTTGGGGCTGGTCCACCACAGCAGCAGCAGCAGAAGCAGCAGCAGGAGAAGCAGCAGCAGCAGAAGCAGCAGGAGAAGCACCAGCAACACCAGCAGCACCAGAAGAAGCACCACCAGCAGCAGCAGCAGGAGAAGCACCACCAGCAGCAGCAGGAGAAGCACCAGCAGCAGCAGCAGCAGCAGAAGTATCAGCAGCTTCAGAGTCAGTGCCAGGGGGTGGGATGGTGGTTCTGTCCTTCTTGCCAGGGCTGACAGGAGTAGGCACAGGCTTTCTCTTCTTCCCTGACTGACGAACCATGGTGTTATTCGAAGATGTCTGTGGCAGCACGTCTTTCCTCTGAATGCTGACTGCTTGTGAGCTGCACCCTTTTATATCCGTGGAGCTGACGCAATTCATCCTCCCCGCATGTGCGGTGAACACTTTGCATCTGCTATGTTCCGTTATGCATCTGCTATGCATCCTATAGGCGTCCGTGATGCATCCGTGTCTTCTGCTACGCATCCGCTCCTTCCGCTATGTGTCTGCTTCCCAATTCTCGCCCGGAAGCCCTTCAGATGTGTCATCCTCTTCCATCCACTTCCATCCGCTAGGCTTCCTACAAACATCCATTTAACATCCTCGCTGTGTACTACCCCCGTCCGTTTCTTTCCGTTCTTTTTTGTTTTGTTTATGCAAATTTTCGCCACTTTTTGGAGCGGATAACAACGGATGGAGCCACCCCCGAAATTCTGCTCGTCCGCTGTGTCCTTTTTGCATATGTTTTGCATCCGTCGGCCAGTGGGACCTAGCCTTAAGGAGACACTTCCTGACAGTGAGAACAATCAACCAGTGAACAACTTGCCTTCAAAAGTTGTGGGTCTCCAACATTGGAGCCTTTTAAGAAGGGACTGGACAACCATTTGTTGAAAATGGTTATAGGATCTCCTGCCTGGGCAGAGGGGCTGGACTAGAAGACCTCCAAGGTCCCTTCCAACTCTGTTATTCTGTTAGTTAAAGGAAGACAATTTCTCGTATAGTAACTCTCTTACCCGACAATGTATTTTCCCTATTTGCTTTGCCTTATTTTGGAAGCCTTTTGTGCTCTGCTTAACTGAGTCAATATTTCTTCTTTCCTTACCTACATAATAGCAACTGCAGGACACAGGAACAGACCAGCTCCAGAGTGTAGCCCAGCAGCATGAAAATCAAGCTAAGAATCGCTATAGCAACGTTCTGCCATGTAAGTCCTGTTCCCCTTATCCCATGAACCTTTTTATTAGTTTATTCTTTCCAATCTATCAGAAGGAACCCATCGGAAGGGGCTCTCCCTGTCCATCTGCAAGAAGATGACCAGAATGAAACCCAATCTGGGGTGGAGGAGGAAGTCAGCAAAAAAAGGACTGAGTTTAAAACTGGACAAGAAGAGGCCAAAGGTTGCTGAAAGCATCTTGGGGAAGTCAAGCAGCCTCTTGAATTGTGACTTGTGAGCTGCCCAATGGCATCAAATCAAAGGACTGAATAGGTCCACTCTAAGCCCCCCTCCTTCCTGTTTAGAAGACCCAGAATATGGTATATGCAATCTGCTCTGGGCTTCTCTGTGCACTACTATAGCAACACAATGTCAGGTCCCACAAACAAAGGATGACACACGGAATTGTTTTTGAGGTGTATCTTTATATTGGCGGCATATAAAACCCTGGTGGCACAGTAGTTAGAATGCAGTATTGCAGGCTAACTCTGCCCACAGTCTGGAGTTTGATCCTGGTGGGCTAAAGGTTGACTCAGCCTTCCATCCTTCTGAGAGTGGCAAAATGAGAACCAAGATTGTTGGCGGCAATATGCTGACATTGTAAACCACTTGGAGAGTTCTGTAAAGCACTGTGAAGTGGTATATAAGTCTAAGTGCGATTGCTATTGCTATGTATTGTTGTAAGCCTACAGATAAACTCTTATCAGATTAAAACTGCAATCTGCATAATTATAGATATACTCTGTGAACTGCTAGGGAGGCTCCATCTTTGCTCACTTCCTGCCTATTAGACATTCCAAACTCCACTGACTCTTTGTTCTTTGGGATGCATCCTTTTCCTCTTCGGACTCCAGACTACATCCCACAGCACACACACACACACACACACACACACACACACACATACAAGAGGGGGGAAAATCACACTCCAAGGGCATCTGCAAAAGGGTCAAATGGTTAAACTGAAGGCTGTATGATCAAAGCCTTTTCCACCCTCCTGTTATTTTTGGCCATCCTGTAGACATCTCTATCTGACATACATACATACATACATACATACATACATACTTACATACATACAGGTCATGTTGTATCCAGAAGAAAATACAGGTGCCCATTATATAGCCACTGCTGATAAAGGAATTAAAGAGCATTCCAAAAGTTGTGTTTGGCAAGCTTTGCTTGTATTTTCATTCTAGAATTCCATCCCTACCGTACTTAATATAAAAGATCCTGCTTGAATTTTGAACAGCAGGAATCTGATTCAGATTTAGTTTAGTTTACTTCACTTTATTGTCATTGCACCTCATACAGTGATATTAAAAACCATCTTCAGTGTACATTATGACTATCAAAATAAACACAAACACACATCCTTCACATTATATACAATTGAACTGAAAATCCCTGATATTGCACCAATACTGCACTATACAGCAGAATTCAAAAGAGCTGCTGCCCTGGGATAGAAGCTGTTTTTCAGCCTATTTGTCCTTGTTTTTATTATTCTGTACCATCTGCTAGATGGTAATAGTTAAAAAAAAGGATGAGAATGTTTGGAACTTTCCTAAGGCAGCGGGAGCTATAAAGCTTTTCCAAAGAGGGGAAAGGGCAACCAATGATCTTCTGGGCAATGACATTATCCCTCTGGAGTGCTTTTCTATCTACCACTGTGCAATTGATGCAAATTGATGCAATTCAACAGTCCCCATTCCACAGAAGAGACTCTAATGGTCTACATTAATGCTTGTGAATCACTGATCCTTATCTAGAATTCTGGACCAATGTAATATAATGGAGACAATGCTGGAGTTCAACTGGAAAGACTGAGGTCCTAGGTGTTTCTTATCTTTGGTGCTATTCTTTTGCTTTCAGTCTTCTCTGAATGACATTTTTGGTTCTTTCTCCACAGATGACCATGCACGAGTCCAGCTTAGCCTCAAGCAAGAAGATCCCCATTCAGACTACATCAATGCCAGCTACATGCCTGTATGTCTTCACTATTGCCTTTTGGAGATGTGATGTAGAAAAAGTAGATTGAAGCCAATTTAGAGTCCCTGAGTAACCCATTCTGGAATATGTTTAAAGCACTCCAAATCAGTCCTAAATGCCAAGATGAATAACATACAACCCTGATATTGGATGTTATATCCAGAACCTTTTATAGTTGCTAGTAAATTGCCATTTTTAGTGTGACAGAAGGGAGAAATGATTAAATAATGGACCACAGCCATATTAAGAACAGAATAGAATAAAAGACTTGGAAGGGACCTTGGAGGTCTTCTAGTCCAACCCCCTTCTCAGGCAGGAAGCCCTAAGCCATTTGAGACAAATGGTTATCCAATCTCTTCTTTAAAATCTCTAGTGTAGGAGCATCCACAACTCCTGGAGGCAAGTTGTTCCATTGATTAATTGTTCTCTCTGTCAGAAAGTTTCTCCTTAGTTCTAGGTTGCTTCTCTCCTTGATTAGTTTCTACCTATTGCTTCTTGTCCTGCCTTCAGGTGCTTTGGAGAATAGCTTGACTCCCTCTTCTTTATGGCAGCCCCTGAGATATTGGAACACGGCTATCATGTCCTTCTTTTCACTAAACTAGACATACCCAATTCCAGCAATTGTTATTTATATGTTTTAGCCACCAGTCCCCTAATCATTTTTGTTGATCTTCTCTGCACTCTTTCTAGAGTGTGAACATCTTTCATATATCGTGGTGACAAAAAATGGATGCAGTACTCCAAGTCTGGTCTTACCAAGGCCTTATAAAGTGGTACTAACACTTAATATGATCTTGATTGTATCCCTCTGTGACTCTGTGATCCCTCTGTATCCCTAGGACTGCATTGGCTTTTTTGGCAACTACATTTGATCATACAGCATTAATGACAACAACTCAACTGCAGGTGTCCTGGATCCAGTTATTTTTCATGCACCTATTTTCTGGATTTCGTTTCTCCAGCCCAAAAGCTAAATATGATCCTCACCCTGAAAAATAGTTTCCTGTCACCATCTTCCATCACTGATACTGCTAACTGGATGTATTATTTCCATTCAATGCAATATATGTTTGGCCTTGGATGTCTAATGTAATTTGGGCCCTATTTTTCCCCACTCCAAACCTTTCATCTTCACTTAACAAAGGCAAGTCTGCTTTGGCTTTGCCCATCATATTGCAGAGTAGTAGTCATAAATGAGCACATGTATTGAAGTTGTTGCTTTTAGGTTATCTCTAAATTAAGTTCTACTCTTTGGGGTCTATTAGTCTGGAAGCCTATGTACTCCTAATGACTTAATGGGAAGTAATGCGATTTCAGTCTAAGCGCAGGATCATAAGGAGATCTCGCCCTGCCTTTCTGAAACAATTGTTTTTGTTCACTTCTCCCAATTCTCAGGGCTTTGTTTTGACCAAGGCAACCTTGAGCGTAATGTGCAACACCTTTAGAAATGCAAAAATGATTTTAAACAAATGTTTTTGTATATATGTATATATAAATTGGTATAACACCTCTCTCCTCCCAAGGGCTACAAGAAGGAAAAGGAGTTCATCGCAGCCCAGGGTCCATTGCCTGCCACACTCCATGACTTCTGGCGCATGATATGGGAGCATCGCATCACAAACATAATCATGCTGACAAATTGTGTTGAAAACGGACGGGTGAGAAGGGAGCTTTGTTTCAGCACCAAAGATGCCCTTTGAGGGCTGGGCTGGGTTTTAATTGTGGCAGAATCCAAATGTTGGGGCTGCATCTCACCCACCCAAGTTTCATGATCTGACAGCCATAAGAGAACTGGGAGATGAAGGGGAGAAAGATTGGAATGGAAGGAAGAAGGTGGGAATAGAAGTCCAGCTGAGCTGTGTGAGAAGCTATAGCAGCCAAGGTTAAGTCATGGTATGCAGAGCTGGGAACCAAGGATCTGTTTCCTAAATCAGAGGTTCCCCAATCCCCAATTCGTGGACCGGCACTGCTCCACAGCATGCCAGAAACTGGGTCACACAGACAAGCCTCTTCTGCAGGATGCAGGCAGCAGGTGAAATCACACCTCTTCCAGTCTGTGGAAAACCGTCTCTCCATGGAACTGGACCCTGGTGCCCAAAAGGTTGGGGGCCACTGTCCTAAACACTATACAAGCACCAGAGTAGACATTTGCGGATAACCAGGGGAGGGCTGGGGATGGAGAGGAACTTTCCTTTCCTCAGGTTCAGCTTAAGCTACTTCTGTAACCATTTAAAGTATAGTATTGTGAAAATAAATGGCCAGGTAACAGATGGGATGGTTGATACCAAATTTGACAGGCATCTAATAATTTTAGCCCTTGTCCCCAATGCTACCACATTTCATTAGCTGTCCACTTTTTTTCTCCTGGCCAGGTGAAATGTGAACATTACTGGCCCTTGGATTACACACCCTGCACCTATGATGATATTACTGTATCAGTTATCACAGAAACCATCCTCCCTGACTGGACCATCCGTGACTTGTGTATCAAACGGGTGAGTGACTGAGACTTGAGGATACAAGTGGATACAAAAATACAATGAGGATACAAAAATACAATAACAAGTGCCAGGTGGATTTTCAAAGTGACTTCCACCCAGCCATCCCAAGGAAAAGCACACCCTTCCTTTTCCATGTTCAGCTACCTATGGGGTTCAAAAAGGCATATAAGAGAAAAGAAAGGGTGAATACCAAGAATTCCCAAGTACAGAAATAGATAGATAGATAGATAGATAGATAGATAGATAGATAGATAGATAGATAGATAGATAGATAGA
>BLBF01000050.1:4978258-4989006 GCA_015471245.1 Laticauda colubrina | reverse complement strand
CCTCCTCCTCCTCCTCCTCCTCCTCCTCCTCCTCCTCCTCCTCCTCTTCTTCTTCTTCTTCTTCTTCTTCTTCTTCTTCTTCTTCTTCTTCTTCTTCTTCTTCTTCTTCTTCTTCTTCTTCTTCTTCTTCTTCTTCTTCTTCTTCTTCTTCCCCTTCCCTCCTCCTCTTCCTCCTTCCTAGTATATTCCCCCCACATTATGGCAGGATCTGCTTGGGATCCAGACTTCTTAGATTTGCTAAAAAGATGAGACAGTAGATAGAAGGCTGGAAGCTAACCCTAGCCTTAGATTCCTTGGAAGAACAATGACATTCATCCATCAGAATGCCCAGCTGTTGCCCTTATAAATGAGTAGTAGGGAGTTATTAGTTTTCAGATGATATTAGATTTCAGTTTTCATCAGTCCCAGCCGAAATGATCAATGGGTAGAGATGATTGAACAAACTTCAGAAAGGAGGAGGGAAATGAATGAGGAGTCCAAAGTTCCCTTATAGAGAAAATAATTTTTACACTACGAATGTGCGAAGGGTAAAACCAAGTTCTCATGCATTTTCCTTCTGGGTTTTTGAAAGGAAAATCAATTAGTAGTTTACTAGAAAGATGTGTCTCTGTGTGTATGCTATTGACAAAACTAAATGCCAAAATCTCACCTAATTTTAATTTTTTATCGCAGTGAGCCAGAAATATTTGTTGGAGGAGTTGCTTGCTCCACAGGAGGGCAGCAATGCCTCTCTCTGTCTCTCTCACTCACACAAACCCACAACATAGATACATACAACCCAATTCTTTCAGCCCACCCACCCCCAATTCTGTCCATCTTTGTTCCACCTCCCTCTGTAGCACAAGACCATTAGCAACAGACCACATCGTTCTTCTTCATAAGTGACTATTCCCACCCAGTTCAAAGATAGCCTTTTCTCTTTGGTGCTCAGCCTCTTTCACAGAATGACCCACACTTCTTTTTATTTGTACAGGTGTGAATACCTATACCTTTCCACCTCACTATTATCACTATTATTATTATCACTATTAGCACAGTTGAGAAAATCCAGAAATATTTCACAAGAAGAGTTCTTCACTCCTCTACTCGTTGCAGAATACCTTACGCCACCAGACTTGAAATTGTAGACCTAGAAAACTTTGAATTACGCCGTCTTCGGTCTGATCTAAGTATGGAATATGAAATCATATATTGCAATGTCCTATCTGTCAATGAATACTTCAGCTTCAACCACAACAACACAGGAGCAAACAATAGACACAAACTCAAGGTTAGCCGCACCAAACTTGATTGCAGGAAATACGACTTCAGCAACAGAGCGGTCAATGTCTGGAATACTCTACCTGACTCTGTGGTTTCTTCCCCAAACCCCAAAAACTTTAACCTTAGACTGTCTACTATTGACCTCGCCCCTTTCCTAAGAGGTCTGTTAGGGGCGTGCATAAGCGCACCAACGTACCTACCATCCCTGTCCTATTGTTTCTTTTATTTTTCTTATATGTACCCATTTCATTTATTCATAATTATGTATATACTTATAACTTGTAAGTGATTGATAAATAAAATAAAATAAATAAATAAAATAAAAAAAACTAGCACATGACCCATTCTATTATGAAAGCATACACACACCACATACACTTTCCCACTGTTCTACAGGAGAACATTATTTTGGTCATTCAGCCTTGTTCTAATTTGCTTACATTCATTCACTTGCCTCCTCTGTATATTTTATGCATTTGTGATATAATCTCCCTCTCCAACTGCCTTGCTGAGAAGTCACACTACAACATAAAGAGTCACCTGTTCATTTTCTGCTATCTTGCATTAAGACTGTATATTTGCTGCAAAGATCAGAATCTTTAAAAAAAAAAAAAAAAAGCAAAGAAAGCCAGAAAAAGTAATCCAAAATCCACAACTGGAAATAGATTCCAAAACATCAAAAAAAATGCTTTAAAGAATACAAATGTTTTATGGTACAAGGGAACTAAAACACAGGGGTATTTCAGAAGACATTATATACGGGAGTCTTTGTGGTTAAATTGGGAGAAGATAAAAAAACAATGTTATTTGAAAATTCCAATTTGGTTATCGACTATTGAAGCATTTTCCTATCCTATGATCTATAAAAAGGAACAAACAGTTAGATATGGGGAACTGTTGGATGAAAAGGGTGGACTTAAAACGATCCAAAATTTAGAGGAACAAGGTATAAGGATGAATTGGTTTTCATATGCGCAAATACACTCAAGATATCTTGAAGATTTTAAAACGGAAGGATTCTATGATAAACAGACTGATTTAGATAAGATATTGATGGGTACTGATGAGAAAGTGATTAAAAAGTTATATGGTTATTTATTGGGAATTAAGCTAGAGGAAGAACAAGTTAAAGAAACTATGATTGCATGGGGGAAGAATTTTGGATATGGAATTGATTTAGAACAATGGCAAAAATTGTGGTCTCAAAATTATAAAATGACAATGTCAATAGCATATAAAGAAAACTTGTATAAGATGTTTTACAGGTGGCACCTTCCCCCGACAAGAATAGCAAGAATGTTCAAGAATAAATCTGAAAAATGTTGGAAATGTCATCAGATACCTGGCTCATACTATCATATGTGGTGGACTTGTGAGAATGCTAGAAAATATTGGACTAAAATTCACATGTGGTTGGAAAAAATGACAAAGAAACACATAGACTTGAAGCCAGAGATCTTTTTATTGGGAATTTTACCTGATATATATAATAAAGACTTGAAATATTTGATTGTAAATGTATTAACGGCGGCTAGGATTGTATTTGCTAAAAACTGGAAGAATGAGAAAATACCATTGCAGGAAGAAATTATTAAGAAAATATTGGAATGTGCTGAGATGAGTAGATTGACATTTGAAATTAGAGAACAAGAAGATAAACAATTTTATGCAATTTGGGGTTTTTTTTATCAATGGTTAGATGATAAAATACAATAATAGAGCATTAATATTATATATATGAAGAGTTTTTTAGGATTGATTTGTTATGATTATACGACAAATTATAGAATAATTTGTTTGAAGTATTGTTATCTCGCAAAGCATGAATGATTAAAAGTATAGTCAGAAAAAAGATTTTTTTATTTTTATTTTTTTCTTTAGTAATATTAGAATATGGATTGACAATATGAGTGGTTATGCAATATAATTGTAATTGACACTATAAAATGAATGCACAAAACTGATGAACCAACCGATACACCGGAAGTATATATGAGAGTAGATGTTTTTAATGTTTTGTATGTTTGTTTGTTTGTAGAAAATTAATAAAAACTTTAATAAAAAAAAAAAAAAGAATACAAATGCTTTCAGGTTTGTCATGGAGTGGGGAACATCCTCTCAATTGCTTCTGCATACAAGTAGTTCTTGTTTAGCAACCAGAATTGGGACTGGAAGCTCCATTGTTCAGCAAAGTGACTGCTAAGTGAAACTGTGACTTAGGATTTTATTTCAGCTTTCCTTTGCTGTGAATGTCTGAAAAGCATTGCTTATAAAGTTAGTTTTTCATCACTATTGTAATTGTAAATGGGGACTACTACATGAGGCAATTGGTTTCTCTTTCAGGGTTTGAGATCCTACAGCCGGCAAATAGTTGACTGGAGTTGACCATGACTAATTTAGAGAAAAGATGGACTAAGGGTGACAGGATAGCACTACTGAAATATCTAAGCGGCTGCTTCCACAAAGAAGAGGGGGTCAACCTATTCTTCAAAACACCCGAAGGCAGGACAAAAAACAATGGATGGAAACTAATCAAAGAGAGGAGCAACCTGGAATTAAGGAGAAATTTCCCTACAAGTAGAACAATTTTTCAGTAGAACATGAACTTTCCTCCAGAAGCTGTGGGTGCTCCATCATTGGAGGCTTTTAAGAAGAGATTGGACAACCATTTGTTTGAAATAGTATAGGATTTCCTGTTTGAGCAGGGTGGTGGACTAGAAGACCTCCAAGATCCCTTCCAATTCTATTAGTCTCTTATTCTGTTAGTCTGGCTCTCATTCCCATATTTCTGACCTCTTGGCCAGTTATGAAAAATGGATCAAGAGTTTTATATATGAACTCTTGTGTATATATTCCTCCTCTCTAATATTCATAAACTTACCACAGACAAGCATGCACATTTGTTCACTCACATAAGTACACTGCAAGTCTGATAAATGGGTACAGTATATCTGGTTCTGGATTGTTGTCCTTGAACTCCAAGTGTTTGGACAGTTAAGGTTTATAGTAGGACTGTGATCCATGCAGATCTCCCATCACTATCATACCCACATAATTTATGATGGTTTTCATGCCCATCCTTTCTCCACACAAGGAACTCTCCCACAATGTGTTTCAAGGAAGTATGCCTGCTTTGTTATTGCTGGCATACAGTATGAATGCTTGTGAGGCTGGATTGAATTCACAGACCTTTGACACGTGATAAGTACATCGACAAGTGTATCGGGGTTATACAGATATTGATACTCAGTGGTGTTGCAGAAAAGGAAATACAGAATGCATCATGCAATCCATCTTTCTTTAAGGTGGACAAAGACATATACAGATGTTATATTAAGTCATACCTCTGGGTACAAGGTTTTACATGACTTCCATGCCCTCTTCCAGAATGGATATGGCTTTATATGTTGGATTTGCAATCCATAGACCCTTTCTCCTCATCTCCACACGACAGAGATACACACCCCGTCTACCCCTGCCTTTCTTTAGCCTTCCTCTCTAACCCCACCTTTTCCTTCCTAGCTCCACCCCTCAGCCAGCAACATTTCAGAACCACGGACCGTGGACAGCTCCGTTGGAGAGCTTTTTTTGAAAGCAAAAAAAAGAGGCAACCACAATAAAAAATTAATAATAATAATAATAATAATAATAATAAGCCAACGGTTCCGTTCTTGCCCGCTGCTCCTCTTTCATTTTGCTTTCATCTCTCCCTGCTTTTTGATCTGCCCAGGACAATCTCCACTCCTGCTGGGAAGGGGAAAAAATGGGTAAGAAGCGCCCCTTTGGGACTTCGGTTTTCTGGGAAGATCTGCTGCGAGCGCATGGGTGGGTTTCCCAGGATTGAATGGTTTGTTCAACCTCCACCTTGCGGGATAGAACTAATAACGCGTTTGGCGTTTCCCGGTCGGATCGAAGAGGGAGGAAGAAAGGGAAGATCGGGAGATCACTTGAACCCCTTCCTTGCAGGGAAGGACGATCCCTCGGAGCTCAGGAAACAAAGGCAGGTGTTCTGCTCCGTGTACAAGGCTTCAAGAAGGAGAAAAATCATGGGTGGGCTTTTAACTTGTGAGAGTGTGGTTGTGTGTCTGCCTCTCTAGCACAAGCGGTTCCTAGAGGAGAGGGCACCTCGCAGGGGTATCATTTTGGTGTCCAAGTGGAATCAGGCTTGCGCTGAAGGGGGGAAGGGTAACAAATGAAAATTGGCAGCACCCAACTCCGATTCTTCAATGGGAGCAACCTTCCGAATCCTGATTCCTCCCTTTTCTTTCTCTACTAAAACTCTGGTTTCCTTTAAATTCTGTTTTTTTTTTTTTAATGTACTATACATAGGGATGTGGCTTTCCTGAATTCAGAAGGGAAGGCAGCCACCTGAAGAGGACAGATTGAGATTGCTTGTTCGATCATATGTGTGGGCACCTTCATAAAACAAGAGGAGTATATTTAGAAATATATAAAATTTTTGCCATGGCGAAATCTAACTGAAGGGAGTTGTCCCTTCTCAGCCATCAATAATTCAGGTGGAAGCAAATTGTGGCTTCAAGGGTGGGGCATAACTTCCCTCTTTCTCTCTCAAGCTAATGAAGCCAGCCAGCTCTTTGCTTCTTTCCTAAGCAGGCAAGGACTTGGTTTGGGTAGGCAGTATCCAGTTGGATTCCACAAGTACATTTGGGCACATTGAAGTTGAATTCCTCGCCTCATCAAGAGACAATTTGGGGGGGGGGGAGTATGAACAATTTTATTCACTCCCACCCCCTTTCTCCAAGAGGTTAAAAAAAAAGCATGGGGGGAGGCATCCCTTCTCTTTTTACATTGCAGCAGGCTAAGGTAGGGAAATGATCAGTAGCCAAAGGAAAGACCTGGTGAGCTGAACAGAAGACAGAGAGTCCTCAATTATGACCACAGTTGAACCCAAAATTTCCACTGGTAAGTGAGAAACTTGTTACGTGAATTTTGCCCCATTTTACAACCTTTCTTGCCACAGCTGTGCAGTCAATCACTGCAGTTGTTAAATTAGTAGCATGGTTACTGAATGCATGCTGCTTCCCCCATTAACTTTGCTTGTCAGAAGGTTGCAAAAGGTGATTCCATGGCTCTGGGAGTCCTCAACCATCATAAATATGAATCAGTTGTCAAAGATGTGAATCTGGATCACGTGACCAAACGGGGATGCTGCAAGGGTCGTAAGTGTGGGGAAATGGTCATAAATCACCTTTTTCAATGCTGTTGCAACTTTAAACATTCGCTAAATGAACTTTTGTAAGTTGAGGATTACTTGCAACCACAACAGCACACCAGCCATCTGACAGCAGCTAGTCCAACAAGCCTCTATGACTGGTTCATGATCCCAGTTTCTCCTTCTAGCACTTAAATATAGTCTATTCCCTTAAGTCAGAACTCTTTTGCACATATGCAGAAAGTTCTCAACTTATATCAACAATTGTGACCAAAACCTAAATTGCTAAGTAAGATAGTCATTGAGTGAATTGCACCCATTTTTATGACTTTTTTTTCTATGGTTGTTAATGGGATTGCCATGGTCATTAAGTGAATCAAACAGATTAAGCAAATTTGGCTTTCCTGCACTGACTTTGCTTGTTGGAAGCCAGCTGGAAAGGTTGCAAATGGTGATTGCATGACCTGGAATGCTGTAATTTTTGCAAATGCATGCCAATTACCAAGTATCCAAATTTTGATCACATGATTCTGGAAACACTACAACAGTCATAAGTGTGAGGACCAGTCATAAAGGGGAGTACTTTTTTTTTTTTAGTACTGTCATAACTTTGAATGGTTGCTAAATGAATGATGTAATAAGTCAAGTTTTTGGCATACTTCCAAATATAATCAGCATTCTACCAAGGGTGGTTAGGAGAATTTAATTTAAAGAGGGCAAATCTCCAGAATTGATTTAAAATATACTTTTAGAATTATTGTGGCTGTCTTTGCTTCCTTTTGGCTTATCTTGTTAGGAAAACCCAGAAATTATGGTCTTATTGCTCGGTGCATTGGGTAGTTACCTAATAAACCTGTTTTAAACAAACTATGATTTACCACAATGTGTGGATCAATATTTTAAAGATATTTATTGTATTCCTTCCTTTCAGAACTATAGGTAGCTGTCTGCAAAGTCTTCTTCATTTTATCCTCATGAACATCATGTGAAGGATTTTGGGCTCATTGGACTAAATTCAAGGGATTGACCATGAGTTCTAAATTCAACTACTTAATCTCTCCCACACTAGCTCTGTGAATTGAGTCTTCCTGACAGGGGGAGGGATATATAAAGTAAATATAGATACTGTGATATATAATATTAAAGAGAGAACAGGATTTCCCAATCTTCTTTCAATGCTGAATGTATCATTGGGCAGGAATCCCCAGTCCCTGGACTGGCAATGGGCCACAGCATGCCAGAAACCGGGCCATGAAAACAAGCGAAGCCCCATCCGTGGGATGCAGGCAGCACATGAAACCATGCCCCCTCCAGTCCACAGAAAAACCTCTCTCTACAGAAACAGTCCCTGGTGCCCAAAAGGTTGGGGGGCCCTGTCATAGGTGATATGAATACTGAGCTCCTCTATTGCCTGTAGAAATTCAGTAGGTGAATCTTCCCCCATCATTGCACTGTATCCGCATGTTTGGAAAAGTTTTCCATTGTGCCTTAAGTTCTCTTGCTAAAGGGATGGAAGGGCTATGAAACTAATGGAGGATCTAGCTTACCATTTGCTTCTTTGTCACTCTGGCTTTCCTATTTAACCTTTAAATAGAATAATAGGATAATTTAGGATAATTTAGGAAATCCTTTCGTATAAAACAACCCCTGAACTGTGCTGTGGCTTGCTCGGAATTGGGCTGCACAAGCGCTTGTGCAAATGGAGCTGTGTCTGCTCAAATGCACTCTTGCCACTCACACGGAACCATTCCCTCTACCCCCCCCCCTTCTCGTCCCCTGCCCCCACCCCAGGCAAGGCTGTTGAGTTGGAAAGATTGGGGACAGATGGTATAAAGAAAAGGCTTCCACGGTGTTGTTACTTAAGAGTTTGTTATCCAGAAACAAAACTACAAGCACAGGTAGTCCTTGACTTATGACCACAATGGAGTCCAAAATTTCTGTGGTTAAGTGAGACATTTGTGAAGTGAGTTTTGCCCCATTTTGCAATTTCCCTTGCCTCATTTGTTAAGTGAATCCCTGCAATTGATAAATTAATAACCTGGTTGTTAAGTAAACCTGGCTTCCCCATTGTCTTCGCTTGTGAGAAAGTCACAAAAGGTGATCACCTGACTTAGACATACTGCAACCATCATAATTACGAACCCATTGCCAAGCGTCCAAATATTGATCCCATGATGATGGGGATGCTGCAAGGGTCGTAACTATGAAAAATGGTCACAAGTCACATTTAACTGCAACTTTGAATGGTCACTGAACGAACTATTGTAAGTAGAGGGCTATCTGTAGTCCTACATTTACAGCAGTTTATTTAGTGACCATTTGAAATTACAACAGCACTGAAAAAAGTGATTGAAGACCATTTTTCACACGGTTGTTGCAGCATCCTCTTGGATGCTTGGCAACTAGTTCGTATTCATGAGCGTTGCAGTATCCCAGAGTCATGTGAGCATTTTTTTGCAAACCTCCTGACAAGCAAAGTCAATAGGGAAGCCAGATTTATTCAACTATTTTGTTACTAACTTAACAACTACAATGATTCACTTAACAACTATGCCAAGAGGAAAAGATAGAAATATTTTAATTATTTAATGTTTTATAAAATATAAGGGAAGAGAAATGGGGGGGGGGGGAATTAACTACGGAAAGCTTATAAGTGTTCCCAAGGAAGTATGATATTTAATTGAAAAGTAATATTAAAGAAAGAAAATCTTAAAGATGTTAAGACTTTGATGAATATTAATGATAGAATTGAATTGGAATGGAATGAGCATTTTAATTACATATATTTATAATCACTTTTTAAGAATATAGTGTGTATTTTAAGAAAGTACCAAGCAGAATTTGATTGGGAGTTATGTATTATATTGAATGTTATAACCTCAAGGCATATATTGAAGTTTAAATAAGAGTTGAATGGATAAAATTAAAAGATATAAAGGTGTCATACTCCAATTAGTAACTACAGGAGAAAATTTGTTTAATGAGAAAAGAAAATATGAAATTGAAACAGGATAGACAAAAGTATAAATATAATGATTTGAATTGATATGAGATAATTAAAATAAAATTGAGAAAATTAAGAGAGGAGAAAAACTATGTAGAAAATGTAAAAGAGTAATAAGATATGGAATAGAACATAAAAGTGAGTATGAAATTGAGTTTGTATCTGTATGAAGAAGTGTAACCTAGGACCATGCTATTTTCAAAAAAATATGTTTTATTTGTATTATGTTTTTTGTGTGTGTGAAAACCCAAATAAAATTTTCAAAAAAACCCAACAACTATAGCAAGAAAGGTCATACAATGGGGCAAAACTCATTTAACTTATGTCTTGCATAGCAGCAAAAACTTTGAGCTCAGCTATGGTCATAAGTTGAGGACTAACCTATAGACTTTTTCATATGAAGGAATGAATTGATTTTGGAATAGCAGCTCACAGTCTGAGTGTGAGACTCAGAATGGTCCAGTGATAAGAGACTTTGGGTTTCAGACTTCTTGCTCAGCTCCTGATTTGTAAAATGGACAAAAAGCACAAGTTGTGATCATACTGAATTCATTTGATAAATATAATATCTTTTTATCACATTTAAATACATTCTATAAAAATCTCCATACAAAATTCCTCAAAAGCAAGGGCTTTTTTCCCCTTACATTCTCTTCCATTTTTGAAATATCTTCCCAAAAAAGATGGAGATGGAGAAATACTGATATTGCTTCGGCAAACAGCAGATTGAAGTGTGTGGATTTCTTTCCTCCTCCTGCCAGGCTACGTGAGGCTTGGATCGGTTGCCATGGTTTTCCTAAGGAGATGGGTAACGTTTTGCAAGTGCTCCTACGTCAAGTTAGCTTGCCCATACTTGCCTAGGCATTTAGAGAGAAAGAGAAAAGCCATTCATGTCTCTCACTGCTATAGTTTGCTAGATTGTGTCCAGATGGTCAGTGCCTACCCACTAGTGGCCGTTTCTGCAACATTGTGATTTATGCATAATTAAAGTAACCAAGTTTGAACTGTAAAATTCCCAAGTGACCACTAGAGTAGCAAACCTAACCTGTGCTGCCCTCTAGTGAGTATCTGAATTTTTGCAGCTGAGATAAAATAACCCTAATTTAATTTCAAAGTCAGCCTCTGTATCTGCAGACGCTTCCACAAGAAGTGCAGCATTGTATGAATCTAAATGAAAAATGAAGTTAAGAACATTTCTACCGTACAATTGGTTGGAAACTATGAATAAATGCAAGGATAATGAGACGGAGGGGGAGGGTGGAGAGGAGGAGGAGGAGGAGGAGGAGGAGGAGGAGGAGGAGGAGGAGG
>BLBF01000050.1:4951815-4978158 GCA_015471245.1 Laticauda colubrina | reverse complement strand
GATAGATAGATAGATAGATAGATAGATAGATAGATAGATAGATAGATAGATAGATAGATAGATAGATAGATAGATAGATAGATAGATAGATATAGATGGACGGACGGACAGACAGACAGACAGAGACATTTTCATTCAAGTGATAAGTGGCAGAATTATTTTAGATGTGTTGTTGCCTATCCAAATGTTCATTATTTTTTATTATTAAAAAAACAATAGGAAAGTGCACTTTGGTGGTTTGCTGATGAATTTAAACAGACCATAGTCCAGAGGCTCTCTGAGTGCTATAAATAAAATTGAGGTGTAAATTCTCTCTCATGCTCTCTCTCTCTGGCAGTGAGGTTGTGAGACTCTAGTTGCTATGAAAGCTGTTTGGTGGATTTCAGGTGCTCTCTCTAAAATAAATGGATCTGGCAACTGGGCCTGCTACAAAGGAGCTGGCTGGATTAGAGTAGAGTTAATGTAAACACAGAATTCTTGTATTGCTTGCTAGTGGAAGAAATGGCAGAGGGAAGGTTAACAAGAGCTTAACTCCCATCCAAGCAGTTGTTTTTAAGGATCTTTGGGGATTATGTATTTAATCATGTTCTCAACCATAATCATATGCATGCATGGGTCATCTAGGAGTTTAAAGCGCTCCCTTATACACACTTCGTTTTCCTTCTAAACGAGGTTGCTGGAAAAGAAGGCAAGATGGGCACAGAGGATTGTGGATTATGAAAGGATTACTGAATTAGAGAATTTATGCTCAGCCTGCTTCAAGCATTATTTCATACCTCTGGGTAGGTGTGATGAACCTGACCCAAGAGAAGGTTGATCCAGGAAACTGGAAGCTTTATGGTTTTGGCACCAACAGACTAATTTTTCCTGGGGCCACCTTGTCGGTTTGTTCTCCCTGTAGTAATATTTTTAACCTCTCTGGAAGCTGCTAATTTTTTTAAAGACATGGATTAAAAGATATGGTTAAACATTTTCTACATTAACATGGCAATAACATATAATAAAAACAATAACACTCCAGCAACAGAGTGGTCAGTGCCTAGAATGCACTACCTTACTGTGGTTACATCCACTAACCCCCCACTCCTTTAACCTTAAACTATCCATTATTGACCTAACTCCATTCCTAAGAGGTCTGTAAGGAGTGTGCATAAGTGAACCATTGTGCCTCCCATCCTTGTCCTATTGTCCCCATTTATTCATACCTATTTCCTGTATTCTTGCTCATATTATACTTATACTTATTATCTTGTAAGTGGTTGACAAAGCAAATAAAATAAAAATAAACATCCCACTGGATTAAACATCGCTTAATTTTAAATAAGTGTCACAAAGTCTGTTGGTGCTTATTCAAACCATCAGATTTTATTAAAAGGCATAAACTCAGTTGTTGCTCATAAAAGCTTATGCTTTCTAGTAATTTGTTGGCTGAAAAAGGTGTTATCAGTCTCCTCCTGTTTTTTGTGGTTTTTTTGGCTCCCATAGATTAACATAACTTTCCTTTCCCAGTGTGTAAGTGAAAGTTGTCATAAGAATAATTTAGGGTTCCAACTTGAGCCGGGGTTGCACAGGAATAAATTAAAATGAGATCTAGACAGCTGTGAGGGGAGGATAAATATTTAATCCCCAAGGCAGAAAGATTTACTTTTGGGGAAGCTGCAGAGAAATGGGGTACAGTGACACAGTTTTATAGGGGAGCTTGTTGTGGGTGTAGAAATATTTATGTGCTGATTCTAGGGAGACATGTGTGTGTGTGTGTAGGTGTGTGTATGATGTTTTTTCTTGTGAACATGCAGTTATTTCATGGAGACACTGAGTCTCAGTCCATTGTGGATTCTGTTGTTTTAAGAGAAAATGGAAACAGAATAAAGAATAAAATATACAATATTTTGATATAAAACTTTTCATAGTGTTAAATAAGAAGTGTATATTGATTATTCTAATCTATAGGTAGGCAAATGTTTTGATGGCTAAGGTCACACTTAAGTGCTTGGGGAAGTGAAGAAGAAAGTAGGTGGGATGGGAAATATCTATTTGGGAAAGTGACATTCTTAAATTGTGCTAAGTTTTTAAATTGCGGTAATGTTTGTGTGTTTTACCTTGTAAATCGCTCAGAGTCACCCTGATCTGTGACATGGGCAGTAAATAAATTGGGTAAACAAATTAACCTTTGTTGGGGTTTAAACTTCAATGGGTGACACTTGAGGGGCATGTGTGTGTGTGTGTGTGTCTCATGCGTGTGTCAGAAATGGTATTCAGCAAGTTCTGACCAGTTCTGAAAAACCGGTAGCGGAAATTTTAAGTAGTTCAGAGAATCGGCAAATCCCACCTCTGACTGGCCCCGCCCCCATCTATTCTCAGCCTCCCATTGAGTCCCAGTTGATCGGCTGGATCTTCTTTTGTTGCCTGCACTGGAGAACGGAGCTGGAAAGCAGGTTAGTGGGATGGAGAGGGAATGGGGATTTTACAGTAACCTTCCCCTGCCACGCCACCAAGCCATGTCCACCAAGCCGTGCCCACAGAACCAGTAGTAAAAAAAAATTGAATCCCACCCCTGGTCGTGGGTAGGTATGTCATCTATAATGTTTACTCTTGTGAACCTGAAATCCCATTGGCTTTTTGAACCTTATACATGGATTAGGTCTGAGTAACTTATTTGGGGTTTTGAGGAAATCATATTTCCCACCCACCCATCCACCCCATTTAATATTTTTATTTGATTAAGTTAGTCTCCACCTTAATATGGCAAGAAACCAAGTAGCTAATTTTTGGCAGTTGTAGTTGGAAAGGATCATAAAATGGGATAATTTTACTGCAGAGAACATGGATACTTCATGCCAATGCATTCAGTTCAGAAGGAAGTTGAGGTTTTTTGTTTTTTTTTTAAACTTTCAGTACCTATGCTGGCAACCCAGAAAATGTGGAACGTATCTTTGGAGAGTTACAGTAGGCTATTTACTATATTTTTACTTTTTATTCATCACATTTTTATACTGCCCATTCCACCTAAGTGGAATGACTCTTTCCTGTGTAGATTCTTGTATTTATTCTCCTTTTTGGGCTCCAGTGAGCAAAGCATTCCTAAGCAGAATTTGCTAAGCTCACAAATATAAATACATTTGTCGTGATTAATTTGCCACACTCCGACTATGAAAAATCAATTTTCAGAATTCTGAGAATCACACACAACTGCTTCTGAATCCCAGATTTGGATTCTTTGGATACATTTGGTCACAAAGACAAATTGGAAGGTAGGCTACAGGCAGTCCTTGACTTATGACCAAAAATTGGGACTGATTTCTGTTACTAAGCAAGGTAATTGTTAAGTGGGCTTTATGACCTTTCTTCCTAAACAAAACACTGCAGTTGTTAAGTGAATCACAGGTCATTAAGCAAATCGAGCCTCTCCCATTGATTTTGCTCATTGGAAGTCAGCTAGGAAAGTCACAAATGGTGACTGGATGAGTCTGCAATGTTCCAATCCATGCCAATTGCCAAGCACCCGGATTTTGATCATGTGACCATTAGGATGCTGCAACGATTGTAAATATAAGGATTGGTTGTAGGTCACTCTGTAATTTTTAAATGGTCACTAAACAAATAGTTGTAAGTTAAGGACTGTAAGTAGTTGACTATTTTAGTTCAGAGTTCCCCAGCATTTCCGGTTTTGTAGACTAGGGCGGGGGGGATAGTTCTGTGCATTCATGGCCAGAAAGCATGCATGTGCAGCTCTATTTGCACGAATGGCATGCAGGTGCATCTGCCACTCTCGCAAATGGACTGTGCATGAACACGCTCGCCCACTGCTTGTGCAAATACAGAGAAGTGTGTGAATGCATTTGCCCATTGTCTCTGCAGTTGCAAACTAGTGGGCCATGGCCCAGAGATTGGAAACTCCTGTTTTAGTTGATTAAATGATTATAAAATATGCATATGAATAAAAGTATGTGAATAAGGGGAAAAATACATCTTTGATTATAGAAAATATTTTCATGACCCATGGAAGTGGGTTGTCTTAGCACAGGAATGTCAAACTCAAGGCCTGGAGGCCAGATCCAGCCTGCAAGGTGCTTAGATATGGCCCATGGAGCTGCCCTCTAAACAGCAGAGGACTGGCCCGCAGTTGTCTCTTCCAGCAAAAACAGAGCTCAGGAGGTTGTGAGCGGCCCTCCTGAGCTCTGTTTTTGCTGACAAAGGGTTGCAAGAGCCCATCGCAGCCAAAACAGAGAATGTGAGGGCCACAGGTGGTCCTTCCGAGCTCCATATTTGCTGGCACAGGGTTGCAGGAGGCTGTCACAGCCAAAAATGGAGTTCAGGAGCCCGTTTTCACTGGCAGAGTTCTCGGGCCACCACAGGCACCCCCAACACAAGTTACATCAAACTGGCCATGCCCACAGTGGCCACACCCACCCCAATCTCCCGAGATCAAACACAACCCTGATATGGCCCTCAATGAAATTGAATTTGACATCCCATCTTAGCATGTCCTCTTTTTTTTTTTTAAAGTCATGTTATTGATTTTTTTTCCTTGTGTGGGGACAATTTGTTGTACAATTAAGGAAGTAATTTATAAAATGCAATGAGGCTTCCTATGCAAAAAAAAAAAAAAAAGAGGAGTTAAGCACCTTAAAATACAGAGCCCCCTGGTGATATTTTGCATAAATATGTAGACACAAAGTTTGATCTAATCACAAGGGTGCAAAACCTCAAATCATAGGGCTGGAAGGGGCCTCAAAGGTCTTCTAGTCCAACCCCTTGCTCAAGGCAGGAGACCTTACACTATCCCAGTCAAATGGCTGTCCAGTCTATTCTTGAGAACCTCAGTGATGGCGCACCCACATCCCTAGGAGGCAAGCTTTTCCATTATTAATTGCTCACACTGTCAAAAAATGTCCTCTTATTACTAGGTTGGATCTCTCTTTGACAAGCTTCTACCTATCAGTTTTTGTCTTGCCCTCTGGTACCCTAGAAAATAAGTCTCTTCTTTGTGACAGCCCCTCAAGTACTGGAAGACAGCTAGACATCTCTCTCTCCATCAACCACTTGTCATACAGTTTAGCCTCCAGACTCTTTATCATCTTTGTTGCTCTTCTCTCACATTTTGTAGGATCTCAACATGCTTTTTTTATATAGTGGTCGTCATAACAGCATAGTACTCTTAAGTGTGAAAAAACTATGAAAAGTATGGTGGAAATCAAGGGTTCAGTTTTCAGCTCTGGTTGGAGAATTCTGGGAGTTGAAATCCACACATCTGCAAGGGACCAAGGCTGAGAAATACTGACCTGTGAGTTCTGCAAAGCTCCAGATAGCCATGAGATGGCACCATGCATTTGAGATTTCTATCAGCCTTGGTTGCCATCTAAGTGCCCCTTTAGATTTCTGCAGTTCATATGATTCCTTGAGCTGGAGACAAAAAAGAGCTGCTGTGAAATCAAGAACTGATTGATTAATGCATGAAGAATTGATTAATGCCATGAAGAACAGTTACAGGAATTGGGTATGTCCAGTCTAATGAAAAGAGGGACTATGAGTGACATAACAGCACTTTTCCAATATTTGAGTAGCTCCTACAAAGACGAGGGAGTCAAACTATTTTCCAAAGCACTAAAAGGCAAAACAAGAAACAATAATTGGAAACTAACCAAGAAGAGTAACAATCGACAACTAAAGAGGAATTTCCCAATGGTGAGAGCATCTAGCATTGGAATAGCTTGCCTTCAGATGTTGTGGGTATTCCACTGGAGCCTCATAGGAGGCTTTCAAAAAGAAACTGGGCAATAATTTGTTTGAAATTGTAGAGGGTTTCCTGCCTGAGCAAAGAGTTGAACTAGAAAACCTCCAAGGTCCTTTCCAACTCTATTATTCTATGTTTAATGAAATTCATTCCTGCCATCTATGTTGAAAGGAAGAGTGCCTGAGCTGGCCAGCCCAAAAATAATTAGAGCAGCTAATCTAAAGACATTTATATTTCCAAGGCAGAGGAAGAAACACAATAAGCTTGGATTTTGCTAGGTACATAGCTAGCCCATTCTTTCTTTGTTCACAATTTGTTTGTGTTGGATTGTTTAAAATCACACCATCTTCCCTCCTTAGTTCAATCCTCAGGAAAGATCTGGATAGTTTTGAAGTGGATGAGTAAATTTCAGGTTTGAAGGGACATAAATGTCCTACAAAGAAAAGACAGGGGAAATTGGGCTACTGAATTAGTTCCCACCTTCCTTAATATCAGTTCTAATGGGAGAAGATCTCTCAGTTAATCCAGAAGAAAGCTTATGAATCTTAGATGTTGAGATTGTTGTAAAGATGTCGAGACTCTAGTAAGAGTGCAAAGAAGTGCAACAAAGATGATTAGGGGACTGGAGCAGGGGTGGGATTCTACCAGTTCACACCTATTCACTAGAACCGGTTGTTAACATTCTAAGCAGTTCGGAAAATCGGTTGTTAGAAGAAATTATGGGCCTAATCCTGTAAGGAAGGCAGGAAGGAAACATTCTGGTGTTGCTTACAGAAACTGCCTCTCCGTTAACCCTTATTACATTCTTGGCAGGATTAGACTTCCTGTCTCTGGAACATCTCTGGAGTTTTTTTTCCCTCCTTTGTTGGTACTTTGCTTGTGTGGAGTGACCATTCAAAGTTCCAATGGCACTGAAAAAAAATGACTTATGACCATTTTTCACACTTACGACTGTTGTAGTATCCCCACAATCATGAGAGGCTAGGCGAGGAGATGCGTGCCTCGATTTGAGTGATATTGAGTTGGCGAATAACATGCCCACCAACTAAGCCACACCCATAGAATCGGTTGTTAAAAAGTTTGGATCCCACCCCTGGACTGGAGCTATGAAGAGCTGTTGCTGGAATTGGGTATGTCTAGTTTAATGAAAAGAAGGACTAGGCAGGAGTGCCATGATAACAGTGTTCTAATATCTAAGGGGTTGCCACAAAGAAGAGGGAGTCAACCTATTTTCTAATTGGAAAGCAGAAAGAAGGCAGGACAAGAAACAATGGATGGAAACTAAGTAAGGAGAAGCAACCTAGTACTAAGGAGTAATTTCCTGACAGTTAGAACAACTAGCCTCCAGAAGTTGTGAACGCTCCAACACTGAAGGTTTTTAAGAAGACATTGGACAACCATTTGTCTGAAATGGTATTGAGTTTCCTGCCTGAACAGGAGGTTGGACTAGCAGACCTTCAAGGTCCCTTCCAATTATGTTATTCTGTTCTGTTCTGTTTGTCTGTCCTTCCCAAATGAACAGAGGCTACAGTCAATGCTTGGCTTTTCACTTCCATCTCCAGCCAAGGATGTTTTGCATCCTTCTGCTTGTCTCTAAAATGGTAATGCTTAAATAACAGCTGAGCAAATGGGAAGGGAGGCACAGAGGTTAAGTTGACAGGAACAGGCCCCAAGGTTGAAAAGACATCTCTGAAAATTCTTCAGAAAAGGATGGTGTCACTGTGCATTCATCTAGGGAACCAAAGGGGGCTGGGGAATGTGTCCAGGGGAAAAGGGTGATTTCAGGACACAGCACCAATCACAGAGGATCTGGAAATCTTGATAAGTTGGTCCCCAATTTATGACCACAACTGGGTGTTGAATTTCCATTGTTAAGTAAAGTGGTTGCTCAGTGAATCACACCTGATTTTACAACCTCTTTTCCCCATGGTTGTTAAACAAATCGCTGAAGTTGTTAAGTGAATCATGCAATTGTTAAACAAATCTGGCTTGCCCCATTGACTTTGCTTGTGGGGGAATCAGAAGGTTGCAACCACCTGAACCAGGACATTGCAACCATTGTAAGCATATTCTGGTTGCCCAATACCCAGATTTGATCATGAAACAGTGGTCGTTCTTCGGTGCAAGAACCAGTTGTAAGTCCCTTTTTTCATTGTTGTGGTAACTTTGAACCATTGCTAAAGGAATGGTTGTAAGTCTAGGACAAACTGTAATGGTTTTAAAATCTCAGTTCAGTACAGGTAGTCCTTAACTTACAACCACAATTGAGCCCAAAGCTTCAACTGCTAAGTGAAAATTTTGTTTAGGAAGTTCTACTCCATTTTGCAACCTTACATGCCACAGCTGTTAAATGAATCATTGTAGTCGTTAAGCCAGTTAACAGGATTGTTAAGTGGATCTGGCTTCCCCATTGACTTTGCTTGTCAGAAGGTTGCAAAGAGTGATCACATGATCCCAGGACATTGCAACCGTCACAAATATGAGTCAGTTGCCAAGAGTTCGAATTTTGATCATATGACTATGAGGATGTGGCAATGGTCGTAAGTAGAAAAAATTGTCATAAGTCACTTTTTTCAGGTTGTGGCAATTTCACACAGTCACTCAATGAACTGTTGTAAATCAGAGCAGATTTGGCTCTTTAAACTGGTGTTAGTGAAAGGAAAGTTGGACCCAGCAAGAAATGAATCTAACAAAGGGTTGTACTCAAGTGGCCTAATATAGGTCTTTTCAGCTCCATGATCCTATTGGATTCAAATGTTCTAAATAACCCTCCAAATCTACAATTGCATTATTGATATAACAAATGTACCATCAATTAATAAAATAGACATTCTAAGTATAGTCTTCATGTGCTAGTTCAGGCTATATTTCAGGAATGTAACTTGCAAGCATACTTCTGGATCAATTAAAACAATTATTTGAATAGAATATGAGGACATCAATGAGCAGGCTGAATGGAAACTTTTGTCCTTGCTTTCATGGAAAACCTTAAGATTTTTTTCTTCTTCTTTCTTTCTGAAACAATACATCATGATGTGGCCTCAGTATTGCACTGAGCAACCATCAGTTTTATGTTATAAGCTTCGAAAGCCATTTAATCAACCAAACCAAAGTGCAAACACAATTCTCGGGATGATAGGTAGAAGAAGTATGGGCACTAATTAATTCCTAAAAAGAGAAGTCCCGAAGATGTTTTTTTCAAGAGGCAACTGGACCTTCTTGTTTTTTCTTTGAAGACGTTTGACTTCTCATCCAAGAAGCTTTTTCAGTTCTGACTGAATGGTGGGAAATGGAAGGATTTGCAAATGCTTATAAATCCTTCCATTCCCCACCATCCAGTCAGAGCTGAAAAAGCTTCTTGGATGAGAAGATCTTTGTGACATTGGATGACTTGGATAACTGAAAATCTCCACAGACATTAAGAAGAGAGTTGTTATGTCATTGAAGATTCTTGAAAATATTGAATACTTGCTTAAAGTCTTCCATTCCTGGTGACTTCAAAGGCATGCAACAGTATGAAGTCATGCTGCCTTTTTCAGAGATGGTTTTCTGACTTGCCATTCTGCCTACTGATCTGGTAATCTCCCATCCATGTAAGACCTAAATTTAATCCTGTATACTTCTAAACCTTGTGTAGCAAGTACCATCAGATTTCTTGTCCCGCTGAGACATGAACAAGGATATTTATATAAACTTTCAGATTACGGAATGATGAATGGGCTAGTTTGTCACAAGCAACAAGAAAACCTTTGGGGATGAATATATTTACAATGCATAAGTCTTCACAGACTTTAGTCTACTTCTTAGATGGAATGTATGTGTATCCATCCATTCACCATTGAGCGGGAAGACAATGGTTAACAGTGATCTCAAAGGGAAATAAAATTTGGAAAGAATAAAGGATAATTGTCTTATTAATAGTGGCACTCACAAAACAGCGTGCATCAATTAGGTGGACCTAACAAGTACAGTTTGATTTTTAAAAGTTGTTCTGGTTCAAATTTCTAGACAAAGTTGCTTTCTCTCCCTACTTTGAAATTACCAAAAATGGAAAGAATTGGAAGGTTATAATTAAAGAAGAAGAAAAATCAACCAATTAAAGATTCCTGTCGAGCAGCACCTTCAAAATTTCTGGTTAAAACTCAATCCTATAGAGCCTCATCTAAGCTCTTTTTCTTCCCACAAGGTCTCCAGGAACCCGATTTCTCTTCTGATCCAATAGTTCTTCATAGGAAAAAGTATGATTGTCAAGTAGAGAAACTACTAATATTTATATGTTTACTTGACACGCTATACTAAATTTTATTTCACTTCATTACATATTGACTTATAACCACAACTGGGTCCAGAATTTCTGTTGCTAAGCAAGGAAGTTGTTAAGTATGTCATGGCTGATTTTGTAAACTTCTTTGCCATGGTTGTTAAGCAAATCATTGCAGTTGTTATGTGAACCATGTCGTAGTTTAGCAAATTCAGCCTTCCCCAGTTGATTTTGCTTGTTAGAAACAAGCTTGTGGAAAGATCAGAAATGTTGATCACATGACCCTGGGATGGTGAAACTGTCATAAATACATGGAGGTTGCCAAGCACTAAATTTTGATTCCATGACTGTGCAGATGGTTGCAATGGTTATAAGTATGAGGAGAACTAGTCATAAATCACTATTTTTATTGCGGTTGTAACTTTAAACAGTGACTAAACAAATGCTTGTAAGTGGAAGGCTTCCTGTATTCATTCAAGCCCAAGCAGCAGTTTAAACCTAGTCACATTTGATTTAACTTGACCACAATAATTATATCTTCTTGTAGCTTAGCTTAGCTTTACAATAATACAGCGAGTCCTGCAAATATGGAACAACAAATATATAATTGTCACTTCTGACTCTTCTTGACTTGATGAACATTATCTTGCTAAGATGGTCTGCCACTAGTTGTTTCTTCTGTTTGTGTCCTTAATTATATATTTTTCAATATAGTGATACCTAGAAATTTATTATTAATTGGTTCCAGGAGGCACAACAAGTCCTAAAAATGAATACCAAATAAGCTAGGTGACCAACACATGACCCTTTATTTTGGCTGGGAAGGGTAATGAGGCAGAGGCAGTTGACTCTGATGAACTCTAGCTTGTGTGTTGAGTACCAAACAAACGAGTACTGGGACAAAATGTTCATGCCAAATGCCTCAAGTATCAAATTTGAAGACTTTGAAAGCAGACAAGTACCAAGATACCATTGTAGATTTTTATTACCTTTGTAACTTTAACAATTGCTAAATGTACTGTTGTTAAGGACTACCTTTAGAATGACGAAGGGTCAACAATGGAGCTCTCAAAAAATAAGTCCTGTTTCATTATTTATTGGCTTTAAATTGTTTGGGATTTTTTTATATGAAACCAGGTGTAACATATACATACAATTGTACACACAAATCAATCCATCAGTGGATCAGCAACATCTGCAATTAATGCAGACAGCAGAGCAAGTCAAGCGATTAGTGCTGAGAGACAGATCATAGCCTTCATCCTCATGACTCTAGGAAGAATTTGGGGATAGGGATAGGTGCTGAGAGAAGTAAAAAGGAAGCTGAATGCCTCAAGCTGAAACATCGCTGACACGATACTACTTGAAAAAGAGCAATGATTAGGTCAAGTTGGCTTGCACAGAAGAGATTCTTCTTTGTAGTGTTTATTATAAGGTTCTGAGTCCATCCTGACCTATTTGGCAGGAGATAATTTGGCTATCCAAGAAGACAAAGTAGATCTGTCAGTTTGATTGGTTGAAATGGAGACAATCATGTGGTATAGATCATTTGAAATAGCTGTCCCCTTGAGTTTTCTGGTCCTTTGCACCCAGCTCTGTTGTCTCTTGTTAATTATTCAGGATGGAAATCATACCCACGCTAAAGGTCTCTGGAGGTGGTGGAGGAGGGAATTGATTGCAGGGAAGGGGGCAAAAAAAAAGAAGAATATCTTTCTAAGCGATTTGTCAAAACCAGAAGCAAAGGGCTGCTACTGAATTAATGGTGGAAGTGGTGTGTTCAGAGTATGCTTTGGAAGAAAACTGAATCAGAGGAGATGACGGATGTGGTGGATTTGTAGGATTTAGTTTAAAAAGAAGAAGGGAGAGAGAGAATTTAGGAGGAGAGGAATTTGGTTCTCCAGTTAATCCCCATCAGGTTCGGTGGTGCCTTTTTCCAAGTTGCTGAAATTTTGAGCACTGTCCCCTTCTATTATTTGAAGATGCTTCCTCATCACCTGGAACTGCAGCACCCACTTTCTTGTAGTTGGCTTCGTTTATTTATTTAATTTATTTGTTTGTTCAAGTTGTTGCTCTTCTGTTAAATATCCAGGGAGATGTTATATCCAATTAGCAGCCACTATGTTTTGTAGAGCAGAGAGCCATGATAGTTGTATCTTCCTTTCTTCTAATGTTCCTTCCCCCCCCTCATTCCGGCAGCTTTCCTGAGCTGCATGTTGGCTTGCCAAAATAGAGAGAAGCTATGCGAAAAAGGTGTGTTTGAATGCTTGCACACAAGAGAAAGCAAGAAACCACTTAGGGGTATCGTAGCTCACCACGCAGGCTCTCATGGAAAAAAACAGCCGCCATTCAAACAAACATTAATTATTTCTTCATTTTTATGCAGTCATTTTGTTTGGTTTCCAGTTCAGCCTCACCCTCAGTCTCACACTCTGGGATAATTTTGCAGGCAAATCTGGGAGAAGTCTGCAATATCGGAGAAAACAATGGAACTTTTTTGTTGTTGTTGTTGCTTATCCATGTTGTTGATTTTTGTAACTAAAGCTGTCCTTACTATGATAGTGTGCCCTTGCTATTCAATTCAGTTTTATTTAGTGCAATCAAAGTCCAGTACAAGGGTCCTCACTAATATATTACAGTATTCCTCCAAATATATTTATAAAGTATGTTCATTATTGTATTGCCACTTTCCTGGCACCAATCTCAGATTTTTCTTAGTTCTGCTAACCAGATGCTGTTTCATCTGATGCTCCTTTAGAGTAAAACAGTGATTTTGACTTAGCTTTCACTAAAGTGAAAAAGATGCAAAATGTTCATCCTATATCAGTGTTGGCGAACCTTTTGGGCACTGAATGCTGAAATGGGAGCATGCATGTCTGCGTGTAGGAGCATCAGAAACTGGAAGAGCAGCTCCCCACCATGTGCATGGGAGCACCAAAAACCAGAAGAACAGTTCCCTGATATGTATGTGCGCACCAGGAAGCTGAGGTCCGGTTTCTGGTGTGCACATGCACACTGGCCACCTGGTCTTCTGGTTCCTGGTATGTATGTGCACATGAAGGCCAGATGGCCAGCACACATTCACATGCTGGAACCCAGAAGAGCAACATGCGATGGCTGGCATGCCCAGAGAGATGGCTTTGGGTGTCACTTCTAGCACATATGCCATAGGTTCACCATCACAGTATAATGTATATATAATGGAACACAATCTTTTTTTCCATTCTGATCTTATATCTAGCAAATTTGCATGACAATGACACAACTAGAACCATAGGATGATGGATTTGGCAGGGATCATGAAGGTCATTAAGTCTAGCCTTTTTCTCAGTTAGAGATTTATAATTTAGAAAAAAATCATGGCATCCTTGACAGAAAACTATCTGGCGTCTGCTTAATTATCTCCAATGGAAGAGACTCAATCTGTTCTGATGCCAAAAAAAAACACACCTTAGACATTTCTTTTAACACTGAGCCAAAATCTGTTTGCACACAATTCCTATCCAGTGATTTTACTCTTATACTCAGCAACAGAGAGTGCTTGTTTATGTTCAGTTTTTAAATATTGCTTTCTTATCTCATCTCATGCTAAGTCACTGCCTTAGCCACTGTTTTCTTAAAGAAGCCAAGGCTGTCAAGCATGTGTAATAATACGTTCTAAGTCATGATTTATAAACTACAATGTCAACATTCACACAAAAAGCTAAAGCAGAAACAAGGAAACAAACTGTCTTCTGCCTTAGCATGTTCTGTGAGTCCTGCCACAGATTTGTAGTTAGGCAAACCAATAATGGTTTGTTTGGTCAGTGCCTGATGGTTCTCCTTCCTTTTTAGCCATTAGGATTTTGAAACTCTGCAGATATGCCGTATAGCACATAAAACCAAATTAGGAACAACAGCAGAAGTGTCGAAGAAAGAATACACCTGTGGTTTATACATCAGGCTAAGCCAAAACCCAATAACAGATTCAAGCTGTGACTTATTATTCTTAGGAAATACGGTATGCTAATACAAACAATATAGCTCCACTTCCACATGTGTGCACACTCATACACACGTGTGCTATGGTTCATTTGGAGGTGGGGGTAGAGATGCATTTCTCCATGTGCAAATCCTTGCCTTCTGAACTTGCCGACTGTACTAAGTTATTACTAAGTTATGGTTTAGCCTGGCAAGTACTGTGAACTTAGCTGCTGTGATCTGTTAAGCATGTTTTATAATAGTTGTCAGGGTTCCAAGTGATAAATCCATTGCAAGCAAGACTCTGAGGCTGTTGAGTTCCTCAGACATTACTTTGATTGGAAATATCATATTGGCACATATGAGGTGAAAACTATGGGAGTTTTGGAGTCAGTTTTCACCTCATTAAAATATGGGTCATTATATATTTTCTATTTTCTCAAAACAATCAGTCATATGATCCAATCACCGTGCAGTCCAACAATCAGGTGGCATCACTCCACCTTCTTCCTTGGTTCACAAGAGAAAATATTTTGTTTTGGCTACAAAACTCCCTCTATCTCAAATCCTCCCTCCCTGACCCTCAGCTCCAGGGTGGCAACAGTGAAGCAGAGGAAATGGCTTCAGTCAGGACAGCTTCACGGTTGACAATAGTATGATATGTGAACTCATGCATGGAATAGTCACCCAACCACAATTCAGCAAGGATTAAAATGCGGAGGGGAGGGAGATTCTTGAAATAACATTAGATCAGCTAAAGCAGGGGTCCCCAGCTGGGTCGTGCAAGTAACTGGGAAGCACGTGCATGCATGCAGCTCCACTTATGCTCACATGCAAAGTTCCATTTGTGGAAGCAATGTGTGCACACCCACCACTTACACAAATAGAATTGCATACGCTTGTGTACATGCTCATGCACCTACCTGCCTTCCCCTCCCCCACCAGTCCTCCATACCAGAGAATTTAGGAAACACTGATTTGAAGAAAAAATATATATCATTGAATAATGGTATATTATTATATTTTTTAATGGCAATAAGCCAGGCAATCAAGAAGCATCGGCTAGTGGGGCACATGCACTATTCAAGACTATGAATAGTCTTTTTAGAAATTATGTTCCCTTGAGTCATTTTTGAGTCTTAGCAACCACCCAGATATATTTTTCCCTTGGTGATTTGTTTGTCCCTACCTGGTCCTTCAGATCTTCCAATGGTGCATCCATAGTCACTCTAACTGGGTCCACCTGCCTGGCTGTTGGTCATTCTCTTCTTCTCTTTCCTTCTGCCATTTTCAGCATGAAAGCCTTCTCCAAAGACCTGGGTTCCTGCATAGTGTGTCTAAAGTGGTTTAACATGAGCCTTGTATCTCTGGATTGATTTCTATAAGCAGTTTGTTTTTTCTATCCATGATATTCTCAGGAGCTTTTCCCAACATCAAAAGCATCATTATTTTTTTCAATCCTGCTTCCTCAAAATCAAACTTTTGTTTCCACAGAATGTCACAGTGAATACCATTGCTTGCAGTATTCTGATCTTTGTCAGTACAGACACTTTACAGCAGAGGTATTCATGCTTGGCAACTTTAAGACCTATGGACTTCAGTTACCATCAAAAACCTTGCTATATAGATGACATTAACAGCCAAAAATGTAAAGATGCTGGCTGGGGAATTTTGGTAGCCAATGGGCATAAGATTTAAAGTTGGCAAGATTGGACTCCCCTGAATTAGGAGCGTCTGTGTATCTTTTCCATGGCCTTCATGGCTGCTCTACCAAGTGCTACTCTGGGAATATTTCTTGACTTGATAGCTGAACCTAAAAGTCAAAAGCTATTTACCATTTCAATATCTTCCTTGTCAGGTTGGATGGTATACCTGCTGCTGTTAGTCTGGATTTCCTTATAGCCTCATTTTTCACTTGTACTCCTTGGCTTTTATTACTAGAGTTTGCAGAATCTTTACATTTAATAGCTGTTAAAAAATATCATCTATAACAAAGTTCTTCCTTCAGTTTTAACACCACACTCATCTTCTTCCTATCCCACTCCTTTAAAACATTTTCAGCATATGAACTAAATAAATAAGGAAGAATACATAATCTTGCCTTGTGCATTTGCCAACCTGGAGCAAATCTATTTCATCAATTGGGTTTTTCTGTCTGTATTGTGGCTTCCTGATCCCTATATTCCTATATATCCCTATATTCCTATATATCCCTATATTCCTATATATCCCTATACCCTCTATTCTACATTAGAATAGAATAGAATAGAATAGAACCAGACAGAATTGAACAAAACAGAACAGAACAGAATAGAAAACAGGAACAGGAACAGGAATGGAATGTGATTGGACACACAAGGAATTTATCTCTGGTGCATAAGGTCTCAGTGTACATACAAGCAACAAAGTGATAAAATCATAAATCATAAGATATAACCAACAAAGTTATAGTCATAAAATGCCAGTAGGAGTAGGTAATAGAAAAGATGAAAATATGAAGAAATATTCCAGGATCTCTATTTTTCTAAACACATTCACAGCCTGATATGATCAACACAATCAAAAGCCTTTTTATCGTCTTCATAATCTTCATTTGATATTTTTTGGTATTCTTTGGCCTTCTCATTTTTCCATTGTGTATCAGCAATAATTTAGCAGCTAAAATCTGTAATTGTTCAGATCATGAGTTATTATTTACAGCAGGGGTGGGATTCTACCGGTTCAGACCAGTTCTATAGAACCAGTTGTTACAATTCTGCACAGTTTGGAAAACTGGCAAATTATGCCCCTGGCTGGCCCTGCCCCTCTCCTCCCACCCCTCCCCTTTCCTCCCCTCCCCACCCAGTCAGTCCTTACTGCACATGCGCGACATTGTACACATGCCCAACATTGCTGACTGCATTCTCCCCCGCCCAATCACTCCTTAAGGTATTTTTTTTCCTCCTAGTGATCAGCTGTTCCAATGAGCAACTGTGCTGGTATCCCCTGTACTGACTTACTACTTCACCCAGGAGATTCCCCTGAGGCCCAGGAGGCCAAAAAATGGAACGAGGGGGGTGCGCAGCACACACCCCTCCACACACCCCTCCCATGTTCCATTTTTGGCCTCCTGGCCTCAGGGAAGCCTCCTGGGAGCAAAAACGCCCCCCAAGAGACTTCCCTGAGGCCCAGAAAGCCAAAAAATGGAGCATGAGGGGGTGGTTCAAAATAAAGAAACCACCACACCCATCTAATCACATGGCCACACCCACCTAGTCATGTCCACAGAACTGGTAGTAAAAATATTTGCATTCCACCCCTGATTTACAGTGAATTTATATTACAAAATCTTTCTGTTTTCCAAAATTGTTCTTTGCTTGCTTTAGGGATTCTACTTTTGTTTGTGTGTGTGTGTGAGTGTTTCTTTTACTGCTTATTTGTATGTTCTTTTTAGCTTTTCTCCTTCATTAACAAGATGCTTGTTTAATTTAATTATTGCCTCCTGCCCTGCATGGACAAATTTTCTTAACTACACATTAGCTAGACAATGCTTGCTCTCCATTCATCTGTCAGAATTTTGGCTTAACTAACTATATAGAGACATTAGACTTGCCAGTTGTTTCTTCTGTTGCCTTTGGCCCTTCTGTTCTTTATGGGATCTCTGGCCTCCAAATTGCTAAATAGCTATAGGCATGTTTCAGAAAGTCTGAATGTTCATGAAGGCATCTGCCTTCCATCACAGAAACATACTCTATTGCTTCTTTGAAAAATAGCAATTCCACTCTCTCTAGTGAACCTTAGCTTCCAACAGTTGTTTGAGGAAAACTGCTAAAAAGCTCTAGTAGCAGAGTGTCCCCTCTTAAACCTTTTCTTTCTCCTGGCATCTTTTAGAAAGATGAAGGATCTATGAGCAGTTGGGTTAGACACGGTCTTTTATGACAAGAGAGGCTTTGATAATCTTGGGCACTCTGTTGCAATATAACAGCTGCAACAAGACTAAATCAAAATGGGTAATACAAGGACTTAATATGGTATTTGGAATACTTGGTGTTCTGTATGAAAATAGTTTACTCCAAATTCTCTAATCTGATTGGCTAAGAAAGTCAGCATAGGGATTGGTTCACTAGGAACCTGTTCTGTATAAAGAATAGTAGACTCCTAATACAGTATTCTGATTGGCTAAAAAACCTGAATTGGGATTGGTTCAAAAGGAACCAATCCACGAAGCTGCTTAAAGGCGGCAAAAACTAAATACCTGTCATTGGCTACAAGCCGGCAGGAAAAACCCTATAAAAAGGCTGCCGCGGTTTGAGCCAATGTTCCGTTTTTCAACTGCTGTTAACTAATAAATACTTTGTTGTTGGAACCCGGTCTACCTCGCGTTTTTCCGGACGGAACAGAACCAATCCAAAGGAACCGCCAAAAGGCGGTTAAATCAAACCAATGTCATTGGTTACAAGCTGGCAGGCAAGCTGTATATAAAGGCTGCCGCAGCTAGAGCCAAACTGTTCCGTTTATCTTTACTGTTGCAAATAAAGACATTTACTGTTGGAACCCGGTCTACCTCGCATTTTTCCGGACGGAACACTGGCAACGAGGATGGGATCGTCCTAAAATGCGAGACTGTGCATGCGGTGAATTGAAACCCAGGCTGAAAGCAATGGCCGGAAATAATGCACTGCCCTCACCCTTCAACCCCAATGAAGAGGATTGGGAATCCTATGTAGACCGTTTCCAAATGTACTTGGAAAGTAACGAGATGGAAGAGATCTCAGACCAGTGTAAGAGGGCTGTCTTCTTAATGCATTGCAGACAAATGATTTTCAAAATGGCCAAGGCATTAGCGAAGCCCAGAGAAGTAAAGCAAATGACCTGGCCCGAACTGCAACAAATGTTGAAGGCTCATTACGTACCAGTGGTGTCAAATCTCATGAAACGGCATGAATTCTACCTAAGGGACCAAAAAGAAGGCGAGACCATCGCTGATTTTGTGGCAGCCCTCCGACAACTGGGGGGAGCATGTGAGTTCCTGAACTTAGATGAAGCAATGCGAGATTGAGTAATATTGGGTTTAGGAGACTCTTATTTACAAATCAAGCTGCTAAATAAACCCAACATAACCATTGCCAAAGCAATCGCAGAAGCCACAGCCACAGAAGCCGCGAAAAAGTCAGTGGCCACAATGAAACAAATGAATGTGAACAACGATGAAGAGAGCCTAACTAGAGGGAAGAAACAATTTCCCGCCACCACACACCATGAAGATTTTGACGAGACGTCAGAATCTGGGGAGGAAGACGATGAGGTCCACCGCCTGTACGCCAACAAAAAAAGGCGCAAAAAAAGAAACTGGCGGGAATGCGCCGGTTGTGGAGGAAACCACCCTTGAGCCGACTGCAGATTCCTTGATGCCATCTGCAGAGCTTGTAAGAAAAGGGGACACATCAAGAAGGTCTGTAGGAATCAAAAAAATTACAGCCCTAACAGACGCAGTAACTCTCCCCCACAAGCTGAATCGAAACAAACCGAGAGAAAGTGGCAGTGAAACAAATGAGCCAGTAACCGAGAAAAGACCCATCAAACTTTCACTATCGGAAGTGCTCAGACGGAAAGCGGGAAAAAAGTTAAAATAATCATAAAAATCGAAGGCAGCCCCTGCGAGATGGAGGTCGATTCAGGGTCTTTCCTGTCAATGGTGTCATGGAACACAATCAAACAACTGGTCCCAAATATTAAGCTAAAAGAGCTCCAGAAACAAAAATTAACCCTGAAGGACTACCAAGGAAATCGAATCCCTGTAGTAGGTCTAGGACATTTCCGAGTCGCCTACAAGCAGCATGTAGAAGTCCTGCCTCTGACAATAGTCAACTGGGACCGACCCAGCCTCCTGGGCATCGAATGGTTTGCACCATTGGGCATCGGAATGACCGGAGTAGGCTGGGTGGCCTCAACCGACTGGGAAGAAAACCTGATCCACGAGTTCCAGGACATTTTCAATAGCTCCCTAGGCAGGTATCGGGGGACCCCAATTTCCTTTAGTTTAGACCCCCAGGTGGCCCCTAGAAGATTAAAGGACAGACGAGTTCCTTTTTCATTAAAGGCAAAAATAGAGGAACAATTAAACAAATTAATTGACCAAGGGGTTTTAAAACCTGTTGATCATGCTAAATGGGAGACGCCAATAGTAACACCGGTAAAACCTGATGGGTCAGTACGCATCTGTGGAGACTACAAGGTTACCCTGAACCATGCGCTGCAACAAAGCGCATACCCGGTGCCAGTCGTACAACATTTGTTACATTCACTAGGGGGAGGAAATCTTTTTGCTAAACTAGATCTAGCATGAGCTTACCAACAGCTTCCAGTCGACCCCTTAACGGCCGAGGCACAGACAATAGTGACTCACAAAGGGGCATTCACAAGTGCAACAGACTCCAGTTTGGAGTGAGTGTGGCCCCAGGTGTGTTCCAAAGCCTCATGGAATGCCTATTAAATGGAATAAAAGGGGTCATACCATATTTTGATGATGTCCTGATTTCGACTAAAGATACGACCCAACTAGAAAAAAGACTAAGAAATGTACTAACAAAATTCAGAGAATCTGGCCTGAAAGTTAAAAAAGAAAAATGCTGCTTAATGACTGATTGCGTCGAATTTCTGGGCTACTTAATAGATGGAGAGGATATACACCCTACTGAAAAAAAAGTCAAAGCCATTAAAGACGCACCACAGCCAAGAAACAAAACAGAATTGCAGGCATTTTGGGAATAATAAATTTCTATAATGTATTCCTCCCCCACAAAGCGACAATAGCGGAACCATTACACTGTTTGCTGGATAAAAAAACTAATTGGACTTGGGGTCATAGAAAGCAAAAAGCTTTCCAGAAAATAAAAAATTTATTAACATCAAACACCGTTCTTATCCAGTTTAGTAACACACTTCCATTGATGGTAACCTGCGACGCCTCACCGTTTGGAGTCGGTGCCATCCTGAGCCACCAATTGCCCAATGGGAGAGAGGCACCCATTGCTTATTACTCAAAGACTCTGTCTAAAACAGAATGTAACTATAGTCAACTAGACAGAGAAGCCCCGGCAATCGTCGCCGGAGTGAAACGCTTCCACGAATATCTCTATGGAAGAACATTTTTGATCATAACGGACCATAAACCGTTACTAAGTATTCTGGCGGGAAACAAGCCTACACCGAACATTTTATCCCCACGAATGACTAGATGGTCAGAATTCCTAGCAGCATACTCTTACACATTAACGCATCGACCCAGGAAGCAAATCTCCCATGCAGACGCATTAAGCAGAACACCGTTGCCAACGATGGAGGAAGACCCGGCGCCAACAATGACTACCCTGCAGATAGAGACATGCCCCAAACTACCAATATCTGCAAACGATGTCGCCAGAGCCACCGCAAAGGACCCAGTGACTGCCCGCATATTTAACTGGGTAGGTAAAGGCTGGCCAGTAAACCAAAAAACTGAAAACTTTAAACCTTTCTGGACCAGACAAACTGAATTTTCAATTCAAAAAGGTTGTTTATTGTGGGGTGATCAGGTAATAATTCCTCCTAAATTACAAACTAAAGTGCTGGGTATGCTTCACGAAGGCCACCCTGGTATTGTAAAAATGAAAAGCCTTGCTAGAAGCTATGTCTGGTGGCCTGGTATAGATAAGGACATCGAATACTGGGTTACTACTTGTAACAAATGTCAGAAAACCAGGCCTTCCCCACCACAAGCACCCATAAGGGACTGGGAGACCCCACGAGGCCCCTGGTCTCGGATCCACATTGACTTCGCGGGTCCTACTAAGGGACATACCTTTTTAATTGTCGTAGATGCATACTCAAATTGGCTGGAAGTTGTAGTAATGTAATCTACAACAACCAAGGCGGTCATTAAACAACTTTACAAACTCTTCGCTACCCATGGATTGCCGGACATTCTAGTGTCCGACAACGGGCCACAATTAACAGCCATCCAATTTGAACAATACCTAGCCTCCCTAGGTATACGCCATGCACTAACCGCACCGGCCCACCCAGCTGCAAATGGTAGGGTGGAGAGAATGGTCAGGTTTACCAAAGAGGGTTTAGAGAGAATGGACATTGGGGATGTCCAGGATAAAATTAACCGCCTACTCACCCTCCAACATATCACACCCAGTACTGTAACCAACAAAAGCCCGGCAGAATTATTAATGGGAAGAAAACTTAGGTCACAATTAGACAGGTTGCACCCAAATTACACGTTGGAAAGACCCCCCGACTCCTCCAGCCGTTTTCGAACATTTGAAATCGGCAACCTAGTCTATGCAAAAAATTTTACTGGGGATCCCTTATGGCTTCCAGGCACAATCACACAAATTACAGGCCCCCGGTCCTACCGACTAACCGTAGACGATTGCAGGGAATGGAAGCGGCACATAGACCAGCTTCGTTCCTGAAACATTGAAAGAAATACAAACTCACAATCACAAATAATAAAAAACGACAAAAATCAAACCAAAGGGGGGGGGGATACAAGAAAATAATAAATAACCTTTTAAAATAAACCCAGAACATCTTAACAAACAAAAAGAGCAAAAAAGAAACTTATGGTTAGATGAAACTTGCGGGAAAAATCCAGTCGAAGGGGCCAGCCAAGCCAGCTCGACCTGCCCAGAGAAACCAGGAGGGAGCGGCGAAACCACCGGCCTGAGAAACTCAAGCAGAGCAAAATGGCTGACTCACCCTTCCAGGCGGTTCCATGGAGAAGAGCCGGAGAGACAGCAACGCCATCCGAACCGGTTGAAGTCTCCAGCGAAAATGAACCACGCAAGTCCAGTAGAGTCAGAAGAAGCCCCACCTACCTACGCGACTACGTCACCACATAGGACTAAACCAAGAGGGGAGGGGTGTTCTGTATGAAAATAGTTTACTCCAAATTCGCTAATCTGATTGGCTAAGAAAGCCAGCATAGGGATTGGTTCACTAGGAACCAATCCAAAGGAACCGCCAAAAGGTGGTTAAATCAAACCAATGTCATTGGCTACAAGCCGGCAGGCAAGCCGTATATAAAGGCTGCCGCGGCTAGAGCCAAACTGTTCCGTTTATCTTTACTGTTGCAAATAAAGACGTTTACTGTTGGAACCCGGTCTACCTCGCGTTTTTCCGGACGGAACACTTGGAAGCTTGTAAGACAATTGGAATAAATCAGTGGAAGAGAAGGGAATTATTGAAATTGGATGTGTATATTGTACAGACAAACCACAGGGGAAACACATATCTATGCTTGACAGGAATGTAATCAGAAGCTTGAAGGGCTTCCATTTAGCAAATGAATGGATGCATTGGCGCCAGACCATTGATTTAAAAAGTGCCAATCTTGACAGACATTAATGCTCAAGGCAATGCAGTTACATTTTCACAAAGAAGAGATAAGGAGGTAAATCTGTACCACAGATTGTAAATGCTTCAAAAAACAAATGGAGACTGTTTAAATTTTTTAAAGGTCAATAAAAAGCGTAACTTGTGGAAAGTTCGTCATGGATAATTTATTCTGTCATTTGGTTTTCTACATGCCTGGTGCAACTGGGATCTAGGTTGAAATTGTGTTTCAGGAAAGATCTCTTTGGACAGATGAGGTCAAGGAGCAGACTGGTTGAGAAGGTTGACAGGTGAGCTGGCAAACAAGTAGAGAGTTTTGAATTCAGTGTGGTCTTTTGGGCTGACTGCGGTTGAGTAAAAAGAAAGCAAGGAAGGAAGAAAAAAAGAAAAGAAAAGAAGCTCTGTTTATTTTTATAATAAAAGTGATCGGAAGAGCAAAACTGAATGGGAATAGCCAGGTGTCTCATTTGTGCTCTCTTCTCTCGTGCCATTCCTTCCTGTTTAATTTGTTTTATGTAAGAGACACTATTTGGACTGAATGAACAGCATGAAGCAGAGTGTACAGTTCGTGGAAAGGTCATTGTGGGAAGATTAGAGAAAACCAGGACCAGCTGATGAGTTAGAAAACTCTACTTAAAGTTGAATTCAAGGCTGTCTTTTTTTTTTTAAATTGGCTCTAAAATGAACAGTTCCTAAGCTCCCTGAAACTTAGTAGGTCTACTTTCCTGGTCAACAATGGGAGGAGCAAATGTATGTCACTTAGATAAAGGCAGCAGGGGCTGATTTAGAACTCATTTGAAATCGGAGGAGAGAGAGAGGAATGAATTGTAGCAATTATGAATGGAAAATGAAGCCAAAATGAAGAAACATTGGAAATGAACTAAAAAGAAGTGGGTGAAAATAAAATTTACTGTGATAAACATCCCCAACTTGGTATCTTTCAGATGTGTTGGTAAAACCCATATCTGCAACCATCACTAAGAATGATGGGAATTTCAATCCACTATTTGAAAGCCCCCTTGTGTTGGAGAATGTCTCTTGTGTTGTGCACAATAATAATATGAAGTTGCAGCTTTAAATGTGTTGCCATAATGGCTTAGAGCAAATAATGGACAAATCTAACTTAATCTAAAGCAGTGGTAGTCAACCTGGTCCCTACTGCCCACTAATGGGCATTCCACCTTTCATGGTGGGTGGTAGGGGTTTTGTCCCCTACTTTATAAATCACCATTACTGTGGAACCGGTGGGCAGTTAGAAAATTTTACTACTAACAGAGATACAAAAGTGGGCGGTAGGTACAAAAAGGTGACCACCCCTGCTCTAAAGGATCTCTTGAATTTTTAGGAGAATGTTGAAAGTTATATAAACCTCCTCATTGAAAAATGAGAGGGACGACCATAAGAACTGAAGATGGATTAAGCCCAAGACTTTCATGGTTCATGAGACTATTACTATTATTTAATCCTACACCCCAACAGCAGAATACTTCTTGGTACCAAAACTAGGAGTGATAAAAGGTTTTGGGTGTTATTATCAAAATGCAAGTTTGAAAAAAAAATGCAAGGTAGAAGAACTCAATCTTCTTTCCTCTGTCGCTTTGTTCCTATGTTCTATTATAATTGTTTCAAATATGGTATTAGGACCAGGCCACATAGAGAGATATTATAAAGTTATTGCAGTTCTTCAGTATTGTTGCATCCCAAAACAGCAGCAAATCTACTCTTTGTTCTTTCCATTACAGGTAGTCCTCAACTTAAGACCACAATTAAGCACAAAATTTCTGTTGCTAAATGAGACATTTGTTAAGTGAGTTTTGCCTCATTTTACAACTTTTCTTGCCACAGTTGTTAAGTGAATCACTGCAATTGTTAAGTAAATAGTACAGTTTTAAATGAATCTGGTTTCTCCATTGACTTTGTTCATCAGAAAGTCAAAAAGGTGATCACGGGATGCAGGGACTCTACAGCCGTCATAAATATGAGTCAGTTGCCAAGCATCTTAAGTTTGATCATGTGACCATGAGGATGCCGCAACAACATAAGTGTGAAAAATGATCATGTCATTTTTTTCAGTGCCGCTATAACTTTGAATGGTCACTAAACAAACTGTTGTAGGTCGAGGACTGCCTATATCTAATGTCTTTTTCAGTACTTTAAAAACCATCAGGATTGATTTTTCAATTTTTTTTCACAAGAGATAAAGCAGCCAGTTTAAATATAATGCCAGAAGATATTTCAATGTTTGGGACTTCAAACATAGCCTGGTGTACTTGGCCATTGACAGGAAACAATGAGAAGAAAATAAGAAACAGAACAACCTCCAGACATCTTAGTAATATAAAATGATCCTAATAAACACTATCTCCTCTTGTTGTTTGTTTCCTCCTTCTATAGAAACAGGGGGAAATGTCATTTCAAGAAAAAAAGATTATGAGGAACAGGGAGAAGATGCTCTTGTAAAGACACTTCCCTCTTAGATCGTATTATTTAATTTTAAAAGAAGAAAAAAAATCAAAGATTAAGATTAAACCTGTAGCAATTGTCAAAGGAGTACATAAGTTATGGGCCTTTTCATTCTCACTTTCCAGATTCCACAATGAATGCAGCACGGAGGTCAGCCAGGATAGATTCAGAAGTGACAGAATCCCAGATGGAGCCCTCTATCAATGCCACTGAGATGCCCTCCAAGGAGAACGTTTTTTCAGACATGAAAGATAAATTCATGAACAAATTGGGAAAACTGCCAAGTAGGTGGAATTAGGCTGTTTCCAATATCACATTTCAAACTGGATGGTGAATCCACTTGACGCTACCAAAGCTGATTTATTTGAATCAAATCGCCTAGATTTCTCAATACTTTATGATACATAGCCTTATTTTTAATACTGATTATTTATAAGGCTATCTTTTATAATTCCCTAAAACTTCTTTCCTGGGCTACCAAAGCTACAGGCTGTGCAGTTGTTGCAAATCAGTTTTTTCTTTCTTTCTTTCTTTCTTTCTTTCTTTCTTTCTTTCTTTCTTT
>BLBF01000050.1:4896212-4951805 GCA_015471245.1 Laticauda colubrina | reverse complement strand
TTTCTTTCTTTCTTTCTTTCTTTCTTTCTTTCTTTCTTTCTTTCTTTCTTTCTTTCTTTCTTTCTTTCTTTCCTTCCTTCCCTCCCCCCCCTCTCTCTTTTTTATTTCTTTCTCTGACCAGCTGAGTCAATGATTCTGGGTGGCTTACAATTCAAAAACTGCACATTTTACATGAAGTAGGGCTAGAAAATGCACAACCTATGACCAATTAAATGTTAAAGGCCAATAAGACAAATAAATGTCCTGCATGCCTTGTTCAGGCCCTTATGTGACACTTCTTTAATACTCTATTTCCATTGTACATAACACATGATTATGTTTCTTCTTATGTACCCCTCTCTTTTTCTTATAACAAAGAAGGCAGAATTTATTTTGTCATAAATCCATTCTTTGTGGGAGATCAACTACTATCCATTAACTTTTAGCCAGCATTTTCACATCCTAACATCCTGACATTTCTCACCCATTTTCCTATGATTAGTACATAGTCATCAAAATGCAACACTTCATTTACTTGCTGTAACTTTTTACTATTTAAATATAACTTGCAATGGTACACTCCATTTCCCTATCAAGCAGGACTAGCTTCATCTTCCTTCCATACTTCTACTGCAGCATATAGCTAATATTTGCTATAGATTCATTTGATTTCTCAATCAACAAGAAGATTTTGCTGCATAAAATGTGGGATTCCACAAACAATCAGCTAGATGTTTGGATTGACATATAAAATAGATTATCGTTATTATATATACAACTTTGTGAAGTCACACCTGCCAGTTCTTGTGTTGACTTCAATACTCAATCATATATTAGTCAGATCTGACCCTATTAAGATCAGCCTGAGATCACCCAAGACCCATTTGATATTCCTAGTGATAATTAGGAAAAATCAAATTTAAGTAGGAAATAATATAACACGAGGCAATCTCTTTGCTCCAGAATCAGTGGCATTTCCTTTCACTGGTCTCCTTTTCCGTCCATTCTAGTACCTCCATGGGCTTTGGCCACCATTCTCATTGTTGCTGGCCTCTTGCTTCTCTGCTGCTGCTTCTGTGTTTTAAAAAAATGCTGTGGCAAGAAGAAGAAAGGGAAGAAAGGTAAAGACAAAGTCAAGGCACAGATCAACATGAAGGAAGTGAAGGAGTTGGGCAAAAGCTACATTGATAAGGTGAGCAGTGAGTTTTTCCCCTACAGCTCCCCAATCTGAGGATTTACATATCTTGCATAAAGGAACCTCCCTGACTTCACAACCATTTATGAATGATTAGAAGTTGTGTGTTTGGGGGTGATCTTCATAAAAGGCCAGAGTTTGTCCTTTGAATGAACCTTTCCCACAGTGCAGACTTCAAACTATACTATAAAATCAATACCCTAAGAAGAGGGTAGTGGGTCAAATACAGAGACTTGAGAAAATGTCTGCTGTTTCCCAAATATCACCCAGAGTTAAGTATAGCACATTTTTGAGGACTGAATTCAGAATTGTGAAGGAAGGGAACTGGACCTTATTAGAAATGAAAACTAGGCAGATGGAAGATGGAAGAATCCTCATCATTTTTCTTGGAAGTCTGACCTTTCCCCCATCTCAAATCCAACATTGTAGAGGAGACTACCATTAACAGATAGAATCACCTGACTCATGGATTTTTCTGAATGCAGATCCATTTGTCAAAACAAAAGATTAATATGAATTATAGAAGTTTTTGCAGTAGTCAAACCACCAAAAAGAAGGAGATGTTTAAGTCTGTTGCATAATATTTTCTCAGTCTCACACGATTAATTCCTGGGGTTCTATATTTACAAGGGGAAAAATACAGGCCTGATATTACAAAAGTGTTCCTCAACCTTCGCAGCTTTGAGAGAATTGGACTTCATCTCCTAGAATTCTCCACAAATCTTAAATCACTGAGGTTGAGAGACATTCATAAAGAGAATAGGAAATACAGCTCAATTTTGAGGATTCTTTTGCCCAGACAGCAGCTAACTGGTGATTATAAGATGTATGAATGCTAGATATCACAAAAAAGCTTCTTCTTCCCTAAAAGAAAACCATAGCATCAAAGAGTAGAATGTCAATATCTTGAAAATTCTGTTTATATTAAGCCAAGTGGACTCTGAGGGGATCAGGGAATCAACATGTTTATTCAAGCATCATCTCTACCATTTTATTTGCATTGCTACCAGTGACAAAGTATTTCTTCCTCCTTTTTTATTTGTTCCGATTCATTCAATGATTACACTGATTCATCTGATCAGTGTTAGTAGGAATATTAGGTTGCCTCCTCCATGTGTGATGTCTTTTTTCCCATTGCTATTGTATATTTTCTTATTGCTTACAAGACTCATACTAAGTCTCGTTTTTCACCAGAATAGAGGAAACTTGCCATCCACACAGGAGAACAGACATTAAAATATTGAAGGGTTTGGCATCTGAATAACCTCCATTTGTTAATATCATCATTGTCTGACAGATTTATGTATGATGAAAGGGAAAATTCAGAAAGAGTAGTTTATGAGGATGTAGGAGACTGTACAACCTAGCATTGACCAAATGCTTGTATTAGTGCCTATATAACATCTGATCAAACAAAACCAGCTTTTCCCCATCCTTGATGCCTTTCAAGGGTTATAACCACCAGAATTGCCAGGCAGGATAACACTCACATTCTGAGATGTGATATCTCAACATATATAGAGGATTAAATATTGGATAAATAATGAGAAAAGGTGAACAGAAGTTGCTGCAGACATTGCTCATCTACCTTACTCCTAATGCTTCCCTTTACTATTTCCTTCTTTCCTTCCTTCCAGGTACAGCCAGAGGTTGAGGATTTAGATCCATCATTGTTACAGGAATCTGAAGTGGAGAAACCAGAGGAGAAGTTGGGGAAGCTCCAGTACTCCCTTGATTATGACTTCCAGAGCACACAGGTGGGCAAGACAAACACATGTCCCAGCTTCAAACAGTTGCAGACTGATCTTCGTGTTCCTGGTCAAGTACCACCCAGAAAATAATAAATGCATTGTCAATAAAAGAAAGTTACTTGCACATTCTGATTTATGAATATTAATGTGGATAAATAATTGGAAGTACAATAGAGCTTTCTATAATGGGAAAGATGGTAACCAGGTCACTGTCCTCATTCTTTTGCCAATTCTGGATGAACATTTTCAGTGTCTCTTCTTCTAAAACTTGAACTAAATTTTCAGATTTCCAAAAGGATTCTGTCAAATGAAGGATTATTTCCATAAAATAGGACAGTTAGGCAATTTACTTTCGTTAACTGTATTACTTATCTACAGAAATTACAGTCCTTTTGTCCTATCCTATGGGCAATATTTGAAATTAAGGGTGCAAGGAAAACTCATACAGGAATTCAACAAAATAATATTCCTTTTTTTTTGAGTCCCAGGTTCTAACCCCAGCTCATATCTTTTACAAAAAATAATTGGAAAAGATCAGTTTCTTCCTATCACCCTAGCTGCTTTTAGTGGTCAACTTCTATTCTTTTAGTGGTCAACTTCTATGCTTTTAGTGGTCAATTTCTATCACAAAATACTTTACCTCCTTAATGGGTGGGAGAAAAAAGAACAAGTTATAGTTAACATAGAAAGATTAGAATTAATCTAAAGATAACTTCATCTAGATTCTTTTTAAATATTGTGGATAGAGTAAGGTGATGACATGTTTAAAGGTGTTTAAGGAAATTTTGGCTTGTCAGAATGTACTCAGAGGAACCAAGAAATCTGAATTGGATAGACCAATGATTTGACTCAATGGAAGGCATTTTCCTAAATTTGAATATTTTCATTTTAAACCTTTTCCCCAGTTGGTTGTGGGTATTATACAAGCTGCTGATCTCCCAGCACTGGACATTGGGGGTACCTCAGATCCTTATGTCAAAGTCTTCCTGCTTCCAGAGAAGAAGAAAAAGTTTGAAACCAAAGTCCATCGCAAAACTCTCAACCCTACATTTAATGAATCTTTCACTTTTAAAGTAAGTTCATTTTTCTTTTCTCTTGGCCAAAGTTCCAAAAATACACAAATACACGAACCCTGTCATCTTCCTCTTTAGCTCTGGTCTCCCCTCATCCATTGTGGAACTTCCTTCATTTCATCCCTCTAACCCCTTACTTACCAACAAACATTCAACCGGAAGTGCCCACAATTTAATCCTGCATCTCCATTATGCATAGGTCCCTTATTCAGAGCTTGGTGGTAAAATTCTCGTCATGGCTGTCTATGACTTTGACCGTTTCTCCAAGCATGATGTCATTGGTGAGATCCGTATCCCCATGAACACCGTGGATCTGGCGCATGTGATCGAGGAATGGCGAGATCTGCAGTCAGCAGAGAAGGAGGAGGTAAGAAATTGTGCAGAGATAAAAAGATAAAAAGCTCTAACTGAAAGGTAGTTTGAAAATTGCCTTAGTGGCTTTATACATATTAGAAATGGGAAATGCTTTTCTTTGGAAAACTACCATGTAACTGGGATAATAACCAACCCAACTCATGGGTAATCAATTATCTTCTTGAAAGGTAATCAAGAACTCGACAATGGCATCAAGATTTTATGAGAAATATATATCCTAGCTTTGAAATTATTGTTCATTTCTTTCTATAGCATGAGAAGTTGGGAGACATTTGTTTTTCACTCCGATATGTCCCTACAGCTGGGAAACTGACAGTGATTGTACTAGAAGCCAAAAATCTCAAAAAGATGGATGTGGGGGGGCTTTCAGGTAAGAATTAAGCCATTAGATTTAACTTTAATTGCTGAATATTTTAATGTTCCATATGATCCCTTTGGGGGCCTCTGAATCCCCTGCTATTTACTCTTAATTTTTGGCTTCAACTTTTCTTGGTTATAAAAGCAAACTATCCCCATGGGGAAAGAGGTGAGGAGAAATAATGAAGTATGCAATTCTCAACAGCTTGTGAATATATATAATATTCATATGAAGAATGGGAATGGGAATTAGATTTCAAATTGTCCCTGGGTGCAAGGTCAAAAAAGGCCGCTTACCAATTCAATACTGCGTAATTCAGCTGGGTCTTCATAGGTTTGTTTGTTTTTTTAAAGAAAGAAATGAGCCAGATCCTTTAGTTTAGATTAAAAGTTTTTCAACATACGGGAATGAACATATGCAGCATTCTTTCTTGATTTGCCTATTCAATGAATGCTTTAAAACTTGCCATGAAGATTTGTTTATGTCAACAATGAAAATGTATATGATAAATGCCCTTTGTTACTTTCCCAGAAATGGCTTTAAAAATAAATTCTTTAAAATTAAATTCTCTCATCAGGATATTGGGAACAAGAGAATCTTAAAGCATTTTCATACTTTTTTTACTTTGTCACCTACCCAAGATCCATATGTGAAGATCCATCTCATGCAGGGAGGGAAACGTATCAAGAAGAAGAAAACAACTATCAAGAAAAATACACTGAATCCTTATTATAATGAATCCTTCAGTTTTGAGGTGCCTTTTGAACAAATCCAGGTAAATCTTCCTTTCCTGCAATCCCATTTCACTTGAAAATATACTCCAATTATTTCCAGTCATGTTCATTTGTCCAAAATTGGCATTACTTGTTTCAAAACAAAAGTTACTGGACTATTGTATACATTATATTTGAAGGCTTTGAGCTAGTTTGTTTTGCAAGCTTGTTTGTTTGAAAGAATGCATGGAATTTGCCATGGTCCGTTATTATTATTTGATTGTCTTAGAGTAGGGTATCAAACTCAATTTCATTGGGGCCACATCAGGTTGTGTTTCAGCTCGGGGAGATGGGCATGGCTGGAGTGGGCATGGCCAGCTGGAGTGGGCACATCACTCATGCCAGGGGGCACCTGTGCTGACCCGGGTGGGGCTGGGGGGGGGTCCTCTGCAGCCCTCTGCCAGTGAAAATGGAGCCTGGAAGGGCCGCACAGCTCTCCCAAGCTCTGCTTTCACTGGCAGAGGCACTGTGGGCCAGGCCCTTCACTGTTTCCAGGGCAGACCCACAGGCCAGATCTAAGCACTCCACAGGTCGGATCCAGCCCATAGGTCTTGAGTTTGATACCCCTGTCTTAGAGAATGAAAACCCTCAGAACTGTAACCCTTTGCAAAGCTCCAGGATAATGCTTTAATGCCAAGAGCCACTGTTGACTAATCTGTCACTGTTAACTTTTACTTGACCTGAAGGATCAAACTCTTTGGAAGCTAAAGGTCTTGGAAATTCAGATAATTGTGAAGCTAAAAGAGAAGAAATGATGGATTCAAACCAGCATCTTTTTTTTCCCCCTCTCTGCCACTATTCCTGAAAGCTGACCGCTCTAAGCCGCACACCTCTGTTTGGAACACAAGATGGAGGAACAGAAGTTAAAAACAGAAATGGCCAATGGGCAACAGTGGTAGGAAAGGCAGTTGAATTCATACATCCCTCCAATTACTTTTCATGCTGATGACCTCTTGATATCCTTTCTCTTTCTCCAGAAAGTCCAAGTTGTCCTGACGGTGCTGGATTATGACAAACTAGGCAAAAATGAGGCCATTGGGAAGATCTTTGTAGGCTGTAATGCCACGGGTACTGAGCTGCGCCATTGGTCTGATATGCTGGCCAATCCCAGGAGACCTATTGCTCAGTGGCACACTCTGCAACCTGAAGATGAAGTGGATGCAGCAGTTGGGATAAAGACCTCTTGATATCTTTCATTTTCGGGCTGATTTCTCTGGCAACCATTCCATCTCCCATCCAAAGCAAATGGGAGTGTGTGGATGAGGCTCCCCTGAATATGCCTATTGGGGGGGAGGGAAGATAACCTGTGAGCTTGTCTCTTTTCTCAGAGCCATTTCTTGTTTGAAAAAAAAAAAAAAAACTCCGAGAGGAAAAAAAAACTTTTTAATCCACTGTGTGAAAAAGAAAGAATGCTTACTTAGTAATTGGAGACAAGTGACAGATTTACTATAAGTCAACCACAAAACGTACAAAGCAATTTATGCAGATTTAGATACATATTTCAGATTTGACTTATGCATTTAAAAATTGAGCCTTATGTAAAAACAGCCTTTCCCTTCCCTCCCCCCACACAAAACCATTACTAAATAGTAATTGTTTATTTGTCAAATTTGGCAAGTAGACTCCAAATAAATCTAACCATTAATCTTCCTTATTTGATTCCAGTATAGGTTCAAAACTGTTAAATTTCTTTAAGAGATATCATTTCATACACATTTTGAATGCTGCTGTGTTGCCATGTTTGAAAATTAGACCTTGTATGGAAGTCTATAGAAAACAATATCTTCAAATGTTCAATAATAGATTTTCTAAAAGTTGCAAATGAGCTCCAATTACAATAACTTAAAAAATTTGGAGACTGTATTATAAAACAACTTAATAAAACTAGATCTTGGATAAAAATATATAAGAACACTTGAAAACTTAGTTTAAAAATAAGTTTTTTAAAAAATTTCATAATGTAAGTTATGACTAAGGCTAGAATTTATATCCATTTAGCTGGAATAAATCTTATATAATTCAATTATTTAATTCTGAGAAGATGTTATAGGTTTGCAGGATAAGAGTGAGATTAGAATTTCTGGATTCTGAAATACTTCAGTTATAATCCTTAAATTATTGACACTGTCCAAAATATGATTAGGAAAATTGAAATTGTAACATGTAACATGTGTAGATTCCATATGTAAAAAGTTAGTAAACATAATGTGGGATATCCTAACTATCTTATTACAAAACTTCTACATACTGAAAACAATAATTTGTAGAGCCTGCAGTTTGATGCTAGAATATAATAGTATGTTACACATTAGCCAACGTATTAAGCTGTTCATAAAGTTTGTTGGTCTGTTTTCAATTAATTTTTTTTGGGGGGAGGGTTACAACAGTTTTACTTATGCATTTATCTGTTTGACAATTTGTGCTTTACGATATGTATGTTTATGAAATGTTTGATATTAATAAGGGTATTAGGGAAAATTTGCTACAAACTTCCTGGAAGCAGATTATATTTACTACTATCCAACTTGTAATAATTTTGCTTTGTTAAAAACATGTTTACATTTTTGCTATAACTGGTATAACTGGTTTATTGCTATAACAATTGTTTATAATTTTGTTTATTATACAATTGCAATAGGTTTCCTGTTTGTTAGAAAGCAGTTTGAAGCATTTTATAAATGGAAAAATACATTAAGCCAAAAAATTTACTCTTGGATTTAAAATGTTTGACAATAGTTTTACAAAGGCCTAAAACATGTTTACAATACTTTTGGTATAGCAACATTACAATTTATTAGACATGTTCTATAATTGTTTAAAATTTGGATGACTTGCTAAGAATTTATAAGCTGATTACACTGCCAGCTATTTTCAGCAGAATCAGAATTAAGGGGAATAACTATAAACTATACAATTTTTTTTTTGTAATCCTGAATTAAAATACATGTATATAACTTTTATGCCAAAATTTTGTTTATGTTAGCGAATTCTGGATAGGATCATAACCCTTCAAAAGTATGCCCATCTTTAAAAAATAAAATAAAACCAGACATTTTGATACTAATATTAGGATTTTGTACCCATATTTTTATAGCACTTGCTGAAATTAATTTCTCATCGCATTACTATAGTTTTAAATCTTGCATCTTGCAGGTGCTTCTAGTTCCAAGGGAAGGGACAACTCTCCTTTACAGGAAGATAACCATCATTTTAATAATATGGGTCACCTCTAAGACTACCTATTAATGACTGTATCTGAAAAAAGACTAAGAGTTAAGCATTACTAGGTTCTCATACATGATTATACCAAATATTTATAGAAAAAGTGTGCCAGTTTTAGTTGAGGCAAGATTGCTCATTTCCACTTCTTAATTTTGGCTATAAGTTAGTATTTTTTTTTTAATTTTAGTATAAAATAAGAACTGAGGAAAAAAGTATGGAAATGAGTAAGATCTTATAGTGCAATCCCTATACAGTATATTTTACTCACCACCTATATTTTTTACTAATGGAGCTAAATGGATATAGAATTGATGCCTTAGTAATTCTCTGCTTTAGGGAGAAAAGTTTTAAAGACATCTAGAACAAACAGATATTCTACCGCTTATTGTCTTCTTATCACTGCTTTCACATTCCCCTAGACAGTTATATTTCCCAGTTTAGTGCCCTCCAGGTATGCAAGTGAGATTATGATTCCTATTAACCCAAGCTACTTAAGCTGGAGTGAGGGGAAATATTGTCTGTTATATCAGAAGTGCACAAAATTGAGGAAAGCTTCTAAAAATTCAATAGTTTCTATGTCTTTCAACCAACTGGTGATAGAAGTGGTAAGATGCCTCAATTGTTAACAGTAATTAGATGAGAGAAGCCACTGGGATACCTTGAAAAGATGAAGCATGTTGTACAGGGACAATGTTTCAAAAGCCATAGTCCGCACTTTTGCTTATTCCTGAGTAACAGGGTATTTCACTTCCAGAAAAGTATGCAAACGTTTGTAATAAGTGGCTTAGAATTTAGGGTCTTTGACAAAGAACAACAGATGATCTGGTTATTCGTCCTCAACTTATGACCACAACTGAGCCCCAGACATTGTGTCAGCTGACATTTTTCAAGCTCCAAACATTCAATGCAAAGCAAGAAAATAGTTAAGCCTCATTTTATGATCTTTTTTGCCACAGTTGCTGCAAATCACTGCAGCTGTTAACTGAATCATGAGGCTGTTAAATAAATCTGGCTTCTCCCATTGACTTTACTTGACAGAAACCAGCTGGGAAGGTTACAAATGGTGGTCACATGACTCCGGGACATTGTAAATAGATATTTGCCAGTTGCCAAATGCCCAAATTTTAATCATACAACCATTGGGGATCTGCAACAATCGTAAATGTGAAAACTGATAATAACTCACTGTTTTCAGTGCCATTGTAACCTTGAATGGCCATTAAACAAATGGTTGTAAGTCGAGGACTCTGTGTTCTTCATTCATGTACAATAAAACATTTACATAATTCCTTGGAAAATAATATTGAGAAAGAGAATTGTAAATCAATTTATTTATAATAAAAGAAGTAATATTGTATCAACTAGCAAGTTAGAAATGCTTATTTGGGATTCATAGATTTGAATATAACTTAGATGTCTATCTTACACCAAACAGGATATTCATGCTACCTGTATCTCATTTTCTGATTCCCATACTGTGCTGAGTAAAAATGTAGTTTCTCTAGAAGAGACAATTGCCTCACATAACTAAACCAACACCCTGAAAAGTATTATCGTTTCAGATATTGATTTAAATGGATCACTTTCATTTTATCAAAGAAATGAAAAAGATATATTAATACTTAACTGGTTCAAACTAGAATAATATAGAGAACATTGATCCAGTCAGTTTTCTCGTCAGTGAATTTTATTTTTACTAATATCCTGTGGAGATGTATTTGGATTTAATAATGCCCTCACCTCACCGAACAGTCAAATAAAAAACAAGGCCACAATTTTTGCCCAAGAATGGCATGATGGCCATTTTGTTTTCTAGTTAGTGTTTTTGTAGTTGTGGTGCTGATAAAATTATGCATTTATCCACTCCACTTTAAAATATGCCTCACTCTGTTAGCCTCATCATATTAATCCCTACTGAGCTCTTGCATACATCTCTTTTAGTTTGAATTATGAACGTTAGTGAGGACCATTCAATATGGCAGTTGCTGAGCCATGAAATGTTTAATATGTCAGTTGATCATTCCATGCAGCTGAAAGTTCACCTCATTTTCCCTTTTCTCAGTCCTTGAGAATTGATCAGTATATCAAATATATAGGAACTGTCAGTTAGTGCTGTGTGCTGTACTTCCATCCACTGTATCTTGCTAATAATTCAATCTTTTTCCCAACTTCTAAACATCCTTTCCACATTTTGGCATAAGCAACTATGTAGAAGTCTAGATCAACTAGATCAGCATTAGAAAGAGGCCACATTCTAAGTTTTAAAGAATTGTGTAACTGTTATGATTGAAGGGATTGTGTAAAGTACAGAAGGCTTTGTAACTCTGGTATGTGTTGTTTCTATTCCCTTCATTCCTATGAATTACCCTCTGAGCGGTGCTGTCCTTTCAAAGCCGCTTCTATTCCTCTTTTGAAATCAGATTTAATATTGATGTATTTGACCAAACAATACTCTTGGCTGTTAATAAATAAGAGAGCTCTATATTTCAAATGTGTTGTTTCTTATTGTTTTTGCTCAGGGCTCTACTGGGGTTGGGGAAGAAAAACATTCTTACCTATTCTAAAATCCTTTTCTGTTCACCTATATGTTTGTTAATGGCACTGAATCCTCAAAGCTAAATGCAGGGTAATTCCATTGCTCTACTTTTGATCCTTATTTTTTCTCTACCTTAATCCAATCTTCTACAATCAACAATTACAAGATATTTGGGAACTATAATTCAAGAATTCCCAGTTATTGTGACTCATGTTCCCCCACTGGGAAGAGGTTGGAAAGGCAATTCAGTGGTAAAAATCCTACATTTCTAATACTATTTTGCCTATATTTTTAATTCATTTATTCTAAAGTGGTTGGAATAACAAAACACTCCCAAAAGTGCTTTTTCAAAGGGCAACTGAACTTTGTTTTTTCCTTGAAAGATGTTTCTCTTCTCATCCAAGAAGCCTCTTCAGTTCAGAACTGAATAAACTTCTTGGATGAGAAGATAATATTTGAACCCAAGCACTGTATAATTTGTCAGAGAAGATGCCATCATAGAAATCCAAGAAAACAGGCCTCCTCGCTGACAGACTGTAGATCATGACTCTCTGTGGCTATGTTCCATGCTCTTTCGTTGGAGAGCCCCGATCATTATGATTACAGGCTGAAGCTGCCTTGGAGGGGAGACAGACTAAGGGGAAGCCGCAAGCCAGGTTGAGGGGAGCTGCATCTCCTCCCCTGGTCTTGGTCTTTTCCCCCCAAAGACGACTGCAGCGGTGGTTTAAAATGACCACCCCAAAGAGAAGGACTCAGCTGGATTAATATCTGTGCAGGAGGGAAGAAAGAGGTGGATAACATCTGAACCGGGACAACTGGGCAATACAACTAAACAAAAGTACTCCGGGCTTAAGGAAACATGGAATTTTTAAGAAAAGAAAAGTGAGTGGCAAATTACAAAGGGACAGAAAAAAAAAATAAGAAAAAAATTTTAACAGCTAAGTGGGGCTTCGAACCGGGAAAGGAAGAAGTTGGAAAGATTTAACTAAATTGGACTAAAATATTTGGCAATAAACAGGCATAAAATAAAACTGGACTTAAGATTGTCAAAAATAATAACAATAAAGTTTACAAATTGGAGACTGGACTGTGCTGGAATATTGAGGTTCGAAAAACCCTAAATAAAAAAATAGGGAAAAAAGGTGAAGACTTTGTATAATGGAGAATGCTACCTTTTGACAAAAACTTGAGCTCAAAACAAAAAGGAAAACATCCTGTTTCTGAATGAACTTGTGTGAATATTGAAATATTGAAACAAAGTAAGAATCTTAGAAAGTGAAAGCAGAACCAGAATAAAGAAAAAAGCAAGGAAAGACTGACTGTGGGATTGATTGATGTTTTTGGTATAGACCCTGGGCTGGAATAATTGAGAAGTTTAGAAAATTGAAAGAAGAAAGAAGGAAAGTAAAAGTGGTGTTTTTTGTGTGTGTGGACTTTAATGATCATAAAATATAAGAGTGTGTAATGATGATATCTCTTCAGGAATTAAAAATGGAACTTAAAAATATGAGAGAATTACTACAGGAAAGAGGCGAATCACTTTGCTTTGTGTTAGAAAAAATGGAAATGGCGATTGAAGAACAAGAAAGAGCTTCAGAGGAGGGGGAGTCGACTCAAGGAGAAGACATTTTAAATAGACAATTAACACAAAGAACACAAAGAAGAGGGGAAAGAAGGAAGATTAAAAAGTTGAGACTTAAGAAGGCAATCAAAAGGGGGAACACCTGTGAAGTCGGGAAAGGCAGAAAGACCCAGCAGAAAAGGGGAAAGGAAGATATTAAGAAAGAGAGGGTTATAAACCGGAATGAGAACAGATGAGGAAAAGAGGGGGAGGAGAAGCAGTAAGAAACAGGTGCATGAAATAAAGAAATACGGAAATAGTAACATGTTGAAGAGAAATTGGTTTTTTCAGAGATAATGGTTGATGAATTAAAAAGGGATTTCTGCAGGGTGACAAGGGGTAATAAGAATATTTCTGCAATAAAAAATATTTAGAAAATAGGGTAATATAGATACTGATAACTCTTATTAAAAATTAAGGGAGGGAAATATGCTGCAAAATCCAAATGAAAAGATGTAATGATTATTTTTGTAACTTCTTAAAAATAATCGTTTATTGGGAATCAAAATGAGGGAATAAAGATATATTTTAATCATTGAGGTGTCACACTCAAAGCAGTAAAAGGGAGGAAACCTATCCTTGTTTTTTTTTCTTTAGTGTTAAAATTTGTATTAATCTAGAATTTATAAAAAGAATGTGTAATGGAAAGGGAATAGGACAGACTAAAGAACCAACTAAATTAATAAGTTAATATAGACTATTAAAAGCAAGGAGAGACATTGGTAACCTTTTTTTTATTATTATTGTTATTGTTGTTGTTATTATTATTATTATTATTATTATTATTATTATTATTATTATTATTAGGCAAACATATTGTTTATCTTTATTTTTAAAATAAATATTAAAGGATTATATTTGAAATAATTGAAATGAAACAAAAAGATGTTTCGATTGAGATTAATGAAAGAGGCAAGAATTAATGTGTTTATTTCTCTCCTAACTGAAAATTTGGAATGGAAAAGGTAATAATAGAATTAAATATGCATATACGCATGTATAATTGCTGTCATATTTGTATGTAAAAGTGATGACCCGAAATATGTTGTCCACTGAAAAGAGATTTTTGTTTTTAATGTGAAAAACTGAATAAAATTTGTTAAAAAAAAAAAAAAGAAATCCAAGAAAACAAACAAATCAATCCAGAGTTCTTTCAATGGAAGCACAAATGGCCAGGTTCAAACTACCTTTCTTCAGGCACCTTATGAAAAGATCCAGTGCTTTGGAAAAGGCTCTAGTGATAGAAGGTGGAAATAAGGAAAGAGGACAAGCAACAGCAAGATGGACAGACTCAATTACAATATGGAGATGCGTGCATCGAGGTGAACCTCAGGAAAAAGAACAGATTAGGGATAGAGGAAAACTTATGTAGTTGCTAGGAGTTGGTACCAATTTAATGGCACATGATCAACTACATATTAACCTGCCCCCTTTTGCAACCAAAAAGCAGCTTCTTTCTAGAGACTGCTGAATTGCAATTATTTATTATGCTGAGACAATCCCTATTGACAATATTCTTTGCCCGCTGCAGTATCAAAGCCAACCTATTTAGGTTGCAGAACTCTGGCCCACCAATAGAAGGCAGCCAAGATAGTCTTCCCATTTTAATCCCTATACAGCTAAATGATTTTATTCCATGTATTGCCCAGAAGATGCCTACATGTTATTATTCTATACATTATTTTGGTTTCGGTTAGGCAAAGCAGTACATTAAATTAATACAGGAGTCCCCTTCCATCCCCACGCAATAAAGTATCTTAATACAATCAGCAAGGGGATATCGCTTCTCCCGTAAATAATCATTTCCCTCCCCGTGTTTTTTTTTTTTTCATTTTAAACTTCTTTTAATCACCCAGGATAGCCCCCCACTTCCCTCAAGCAGTTCATGACTGCATCCACAGAGACTTCTATGTTATTATGACAGCATATTAGTGAGTACATATAATATACGCCTGACATAAACGGTCTTGAAATGGAAGAAACAGCATTTCATTCAAACGACGAATAAGGAGAAAAAGCATATCTCCGAAATAATCTACGCCAGGCATGCCGCTCGATCGCCGCAGGCCCTGTTGCCAGGGAGACCGCGTCCCTGGCTACCTGCCACGTCTCGCCTATTTTTCCTTTCCCGGGCTTGGATTGGCTGTCGCGAGTCCTATGGACGCGACTGATTGAACAGTCTGTCACGACTTCCATCAGGAGGGTAGGCAAAAAGGATCTGCGCCTGAAAGGGCGAATCGACCCACTTTTTCGGCGGAGGATCGTGGCGGAGGGAATAAGCGGGTAACGCGACTGAAAGGCAAACTGAGAGGAGAGAAAGGATGGCGGGATAGACCGGACTGACGTTCAGTGCCGGTGAGCAGAACAGACACACATCCAGTAGAGGAGGTTTTAAATTCAAGTTAAGTTCAGTGCTGGGTAAGGGAAGCTCGGGGTAAGGGAGGGGCCATCTAAATAGGAGTACAGGCAGTCCTCGAGTTATGACCACAGCCGAAGTCAAAATTTCTGTTTAAGATAATTGTGCCCATTTTACGATCTTTCTTCTCACCGTTATTAAGTGAATCACTGCAGTTGTTAGTGACGTGGCTTAAGTGAATCTGGCTTCCCCATTGACTTTGCTTCTCAAAAGATCACAAAAGGGACTCATAAATATGCATCCTTTGCCAAATCTCTTCATTTTGATCACGTGAGCATGAGGATATTGTAATGGTCATAAGTATGAAAAACAGTCACATTTTTTCAGTGCTGTTGTAACTTTGAACTAAGTTGAGGACTACCTGTGTGAATATCAGATGTCAAGGGTCATGCCTTGCTTTATGTTGCATTAACTCTATTGCTATTATGGTATTGCCTCATCCTCCTCTCACAGACTTAGTATCATAGCATCTTAGGTGCATTATGGCTACAATTTACTCAGATTGGTAAATTGGTTACCAATTTACTTAAACCAATTAAAGTTGGCTTGAATTCAGTGGTGCTTTCTACAAAAATATATGTTTCAGACAAACTATGTAGGCCAGTATTTTTCAAATTTGGTAACTTTAAAATGAGTAGGTTTTAACTCCCAGAATTCCTTAGCTAACATCTGTGAAATCAACCTATCTTAAGGTTGCAAAGTTTGAAAAAAACAGATATAGATCAATAGTTCTAGAATTGTAGTCTGAGAATCTCTGGCGGTCCCTGAGACCTTTCAGGATATTCTCAATGTTGAATAAATAAATATTGTAAGATTTCTCCATTTTAATTTCTAATAAAGGAAATATTGATAGGAACATAAGCCTTTAGAGTTCTCCATTAGTGCTTCCTAAATTTCTTTCTCTCAGGCCTCCTTCCCACTTTTAAAATTATATAGGATTCTAAAAAAAACTTTTATTGGTATGGATTATATTTATCAATATTTATTATACTAAAAATAAAATTGATGCATTTGCTGCCACTACCACTTCTCACAATTGTTTGATAGGATTTTAATGTATTATTTTTCAATACAGGCTGACAAATAATTTTGATTTTACAGACACCTTAGACCCCTGACACTTTGAGAAATACTGATTTAGAGTAATATCAGCTGGATTTGAAGACTGTGCTAAGCCATAATGTAGTAAGATTAGAACTATTCCATCTTTTGCAGCTTATTTTATTATTGCAATATAAAATGATGAGATCCAATTTCTGGTTACATCTATTTGATGCTCCATTTTAAAACAGATTAGTAAGCACTAATCAAAGCTCTAAAAATCTGCCCTCTATAATTAGTTAACTCACAATGTAATTATTTATGGATAAAACCCTTTACCAGGGTTTCAAGGAAGAATTTTTGGCAGAAATTTTATTGCTGAAATGCAGCTCTTCCCTGCACAGTCAGTCAGCCTGCCTGCCTGCCTGCCTGCCTGCCTGCCTGCCTGCCTATCTATCTATCTATCTATCTATCTATCTATCTATCTATCTATCTATTTTTCATTTCAAACTGTAACTCCTAATTCTTCCAAGAGAGAAAACTGAATTAAGACCATCAGAAGTAGGTCATGCCATGTAAATGTTATGTATTTGTTCATATGAATAAATTGAATTTGTCAGATTGCTCCCCACGGTGTTCGTTCACAATAAAATCAAGTTTTTTTCCCATTTAAAGTTGCATTCGTGTTAACAATGCTTACTCCTAGTCCAAATCAGTGTGATATTAGTCATATATATGCTCCATGCATATATTGTTTCCACCCCAACCTTAGAAACACATTACACTGCTGCCTTTCTTTTTCACCTTAAAAGCAGCTTGCCATGCAGAATATATGAGCAAATGTAAAACTAAGCATCCTACTCAGTTTATTGGGCTAATTTTTGGAGTCTGTTATATGAATTCTGTTATAAGTTTGCACTTTTGAAATAATTAAAATGAAAACTTGAAGTAAGAATTGGGTGTCCTGGATATTAGTAGAAAGATGATCCTTTGACACCATTCTAGTCTCTATCTGAGGCCATTGTGGAGATCAGAATATGACAAATGCCTTCGTGTTATATCAAATGCTGCAGCTCTTCTGATTTTTTTTTTATTCTTTCTAGTGAATTTTTATTTCTCTTCAGTGCAAATACTTTACTTATCCCTGATTCCTGGCAAATTGATGTAATTAAGGATTTATATTCTATGTCTGTTCATGCCCTCTCTGAAAAGATTTGCTTGAATTAGGAACAAAGGTGCATATGATCAAGTCTCTTAAATATAGAGACAAGCACTGGGAAATAACAGGGAGTCTTTTGTAAATAGGTTTGTCCTTTCAGTTTTAAAATTTAGGTTAGCCTGAATTATGTTGGTTCACAAATGATGTAAATCAAATAGCCTTTCAGAGAAAAGTATGTGGCATCTATTTCGTAAACTCCCCTAGGAGTAAAATCAAAAGAATAGCATTTTTTATCATCTTCTCCAGTTTGATAGTCTAAAAACATTACAGTTTACAATAATTCCAAGAACTGGAATTGTTCACAAGAAATTAAAAATATGGACATCAATTTGCACAAGATGGAAGATAGCAATCCTATAAGATAGCAATCCTATAATCCTATAGATCAGTTCTGTGGTAAAGGATGAAATTGAGAAGAGCGGTTTTTCTTAGATTAACAAGGTAAGGCAAAATCAAGACCCTGCTTTTTGGATCCATTTGAGTGGAGTTCCCTTCTACTTGTTTATTTGCTTTGGATGCCATTTTATAATTTACATCGGGTATTTTTTTTTTTAATGTATGGTAATCTGGTTATTGTTTGTTTCTCTTGCATGCTGCCCAGAGTGACACTGTTAAAGGAAGATCAGGTTCGTATAAGAATGTGAACATTATAGCAAGAGAGTAATTCAACTGTGGTGGGTTCCTGATATGTAATTCCTAAATTTTACGTTTTTCCTATGTTTTATTTGCAGCCATGTTAGCAGCAGGTACTGGCAATGGTTTTGGCACCACAGCTTGGTGGGGATTTTCTCCAGCGCTCAATTTGCAAGCAATGTGTAAGTGTCACTTTTTTTCAAAATGCAGGGTTCCCTTTTCCTCTCTGCTTTCATGTTTTATTATGAAATTGGAGCCTTTTGTCCCACAAATGTGGAAGGAGCTTTTTGCTTTTACTAGCAAAATCTCTCTTCTCTCTACTTCTGTGTGGGTTCAATAATGTGATGTTATTTTAGAGAACAGCTACCTCTGAATAAAAAGTATTTCTAGGTCCACCAGATGCTGATCTGTTGGATGACATCCTATGCAGGTGTTACATACACAAGCATACATACACAGAGAGACAACCTGATGCTCCTGTAGGGTAATATTGCTGTTCCCTCCTCTCAACTTTCTTTCCATTATCAATATTGTTAGGCTCTGCATATCCTACCTGCTGTTAATTTTTAAGGTGTTTTTAATTGAAAATATGAAATTGATATGGTGCAAAGCAATCTTTTATTTCTTCCTCTGGCTTTGTGTTTATTTTTAAAAAATGCTCTGAATCCGCAGGGACACTGTACCGTCCTGACATAATTTTTTTTTAATTAAAGCTTTAGCCCAGGGCTTTGTCAGAAAATGTAGCCTCCTAACTAGAAAAAAAAAAGCTTGACCAGAGGAGCTGGTTTGCCTTCAAATAAATGGGCAGTTTAATGAATAATATCTATCCTGGCAGCTTTTTAAGAAAAAGACAAAGCCTTCCACGATGGGCATTTATGAAAGCAGTTACAATATGCTGTCAAATCTCAACATGCTCACTGTTATAAAAAGATTGTACCTCCTTGATATGGCTGCATGCAAAAATTTCGATTCCCCAGTAAAATTGTCAGATTCCATGATCCATAAGTGAACAGAAGCTAACATAATCGCTACATTGCACAAAGTTAAGCAGTATCTTTCTGCCATTTTTCATTTCTGCAAATTACTGTTTACTGCATGTGCAATTATTTACAGATGCAGAATACTAAAACATTCCTTGCCAGGAATGTTGCAGGATTTTCCTATTAGGAAAATAACATATGTCTTTAACATAGAATTTTGGCAGTTGTGAACGAACATACTAATTATCTCTGTAGCTCTAGAATCTTCCACAGAGCATCTGAAACTATCCCAGAATGGCGTTCCTGAACTGAACATCCTGCTAGTGGGATCAATAGATGCACGACACATCCTAAAAACAATGAGTCAGATGCATCGCCAGCCGCAGAGAAAAATCAGTGTGCGTAACCTTTTCCTTCGATGACACATTCTCTTATACTATTTTTGCACTTTGGCTTGTCCTGATAACTATGTTGCATTTTCCCTCATTTTATATTTTATTTCCTCCTGCCCACTGCATTCTGCAGAGACAGAGGTTTCTTGGGTTACTTGGATAAACTTTGCAGATTTATTATTTTGATAATAACTTAATAAAAACACCTATAGCAGGAGACCCCAACCCCTGGGCCATGGACCAGCACCATTCCATGGCCAGAAACTGGGCCCCACAAACAAGTGAAGCCACATATCTGGGATGCAGGCAGCACATGAAATCTCACCCCTTCCAGTCCGTGGAAAAACCTCTCTCTGTGGAACTGGTCTCTGGTGTCCAAAAGGTTGGGGGCCTCGCTGATGTATAGTATTTCGGCAATAGGACAAATCAAATTATATAGCTAGAATGTACATTTCTTTGCATCTGCTCCAGGAAGAGCATTTCTCTGCTTGTGAATGGACTTACAAATTATTTCTTTCATTAATAAATCACTGCCATTCTGTTAAATAATTTAGAATTGTCTTCATTTATTGTATTTTAGTATAAAGTTTTTTCTGTTGCCCATCAAAATGGGAGTTTTCTAGGAAAAGGTTTGCAACAGTGATAAAAAATCTTGGTTGTGTGATGTAAAATGATGCAGTAGCAATCTTGCTGAAACTAAAAGAGGTCTGAGTATGACTAGGAGGCAGCATAGGAACTGTTCTCAAGGACTGCCACAAAGAAGAGAAGGTCAACTTATTCTCCAAAGCAACTGAAGGCAGAACAAGAAGCAATGGATGGAAACTAATCAAGCAGAGAACCAATCTAGAATTAAGGAGAAATTTCCAGACAGTTAGAACAACTAATCAGCGGAACAACTTGCCTCCAGAAATCGTGAATGTGCCAACTGGAAGTTTTAAAGAGATTGATCAACCATTTGTCTGAAATGGTATAGGGCAGGGGTCAAGGCCTGCAGGATGCTGAAATCTGGCCCGTGGGACCAGCCTGGAAATAGCAAAAGACAAATGGTGCCTCTGGCAGCCAAAACAGCCGCCCTGCACCCTGTTTTCAGCCTGGACAGCACTCTGCCAACCAAAACGGGACACAGGTGGGCAACACGCAGCCCCCCCCATGTCCTATTTGGCCGGCAAAGTGCTGCAGGAGACATCCCCCCACCCAGCGGGCCCACAGAGAACTATAATGCTGATCCAGCCTTCGAAGAAATCCAGTTTGACACCCCTGGTATAGGATTTCCTGCTTCAGGCAGAGGGTTGGACCAGGATCCCTCCAATTCGGTTATTCTGTTACTGATTTCCATGATGGAGAGAAGGCAGGTAATAAAGTGTACTAGTAAATAAAGTAAATATTTGAAATAATTTTTAAAGGAGCAATTGTCCATTCACATCACAGTATATTCAGCTTTCAAAAAAAATTACCCTAACAGATTGGCTGCAAAAATTATAAAAGCCTTTCCAAGTATAAACAGTGATACATAAATGTTTGATTAAACATTTAAGAATGTTTTGAAACATCAAGAAAATACCAGAATTCTTCATGATATTTAGCTGCTTTTCCATAACAGGTCTATTATCAGTAGCTAATATTCACTAAGGAGATTGGGAAAAAGAACTGTACTTTCTTCTGCAGGGGATATGTTTTCTTTGTTGGGCTATATCACAGGCACCAAAACCAGTGAATTCTCTTCTCAAATTTAAGTCATCCTGCCTATGTGATAAAATGATGGTGATTTATTGCCTCTTTTCCTTTTCCTAAAATGTGTGATGACATTAATTAATTCCCGTCACAGTGAGGAGTCTGACAGAGCTGCTTTGGTAGTTTTCCACTAAAGATAGTCCTTCAGCTCATCACAGTGCTGAAGTTCATGCATGTGAGGTGAAGGTGTGGTTGACATGTGAGGTGAAGGTGTGGAAGCAAAGATGAACAAGGGCATGTGTAACCACAGATGCAACATCACTGCAATCCCCCATAGCAACTCCTACGTTTGCACGGACGTCCTTTGGTGCCTTTCCTTCATCATGAGGCTATGAGTCAACGGTTGTGATTCTCACAGCATTCATTTTTCGGTGTCACTTCATAACAAGAGGATTGGTGGAGGGAGGGAATGGAGCAGGGCTGCGAAAGAAAACTTTGAATTCCTGGTATTGGTCTCATAGGAGCTTTGCTTGAAGCAGTGAATTCTTTATGATAGGAATGAAGTACTGGAGTACAACGGTTCTTGGACAGTGAATCAATTTCAGTGAAATAGTTGAATAGTAAAATGAGAAGGCTTTTAAAATGGAGAAAGAATTTTCCAGAAGAGTGTCAGGATGAGGGGAGTGAGATTTTACTACATGGGTTACAGGTGAAGAATTTAGGATCCAGAATTTATTTCTACAAAGCTTTTTTGGATGTTTTCAGCATCTGAACATAGGTAACTCTGGACCCACAACAGTTCATTAATGACTGTTCAAAATTACAAGAAGACTGAGAGAAGTAACCTATGACCATTTTTCACACAAGTGTTGCATATGATCAAAATTCAGATGCTTGGCAACTGGTTCCTATTTATGTCCATTGCTATGTCCCAAGGTCACATGATCACTTTTTGTAACCTGACTAAAATCAATGGGGAAGCCAGATTTACTTTACAAAGTTACTATCTTAACAACTTCAGTGATTCACTTAACAAGTGTGGCAAGAAAGGTTGTAAAATGAGGCAAAACCTACTTCAAAAAATGTCCCACTTAGCAACAGAAAATTGAGGCTCAAGTATCACAGGTCGAGGATTACCTGTAATGGAAAGGAGGGGTAGATTTGCTGCTCTTTTGGGATGCAACAGTACTGAAGAGCTGCACTATCTTTGTAATATCTTTATTTACAAATATACAGGCAACACAGTCAAGAAAAAAAAATTAAAATATAAAGGACAGAACCCCTCCTTAAGAGAAGTCCTACCACCCCAAGCTTCCTGCAATCAACTCACTCTCTTTTACAACCGCCAATTTATATTACTCTGGTACACACCATATATTCACTGATTCACAGACATTTTTGCTTCTGCCAGCTTAAGTGGATACCCCATTTTAAAAACTGGATAAGAATTCTCCTCTCCCAGGAAATAATTTTCTGATCATGTCTTTTACTGATAAAATATCAATCAGTTATTCTGCTTTATAACCAGAAATGAGACAGGAGTGAGGCCAGCTTGAGAAGCGCTGCAGGCCAGACAATCAGATATTTTATTTTGTGCTAAGCATGTCTTATTTAATTAAGAGGCAAACTTAATAAGATGTTGCAGATCAGTAATATGTTTCATATCTTTTTAATCTGCTTTTAAAAAAATGGTCTCCATGACTCAATGATCCAATCGATGTAAGGCATTTTCCATTTTGATATTCACAGTGTAATGAGGAAGATTTTCCACTTTACTCAGCTAATTGTCTCTCTCGTTCATTCAGTTCTACATTCTGGAGAACAATCTGGAGGCTATGAGTCGGCAGCTATTGTTCTTGAACCTGGCTCTGGAGCCTCCAGACAAAATGGGCCTACAAGGTAAGGAGAAAGTATGGTTTCTCATTTACTCCACCTTCATACCCTCCTTTTGAAACCAGTTGATTTGGGCTTCTGGATCACTGTGATGGTTGGGGATAGGTGGCAGATCCAGAAAATTGAATCATAATACCTTAAAATTGATATTTTTTTGCTACATCCTCCTTCACCCAAGAGAAGAGTGAGACATTGTTGGAACTAATGGGGAACACTCTCCTCCGGAACCAGACCGCTGCCTATCTGCATGAGAAAGCAGCCCTCTTCATCCGTTACATCACAGACTCTGACTTCCAGCTGGCTAATCTCCCTGTTTTGGACTTCTCTGCACTCAAGGTGAAATGCAAAATAGTCCAGCAGTCAGGTTATTATCACTGAGGGAACAATGAAGACATATTTACCATGCTGTTGTGGCTCTTTGAGATCCACAATCTATAACCACACATCCTGGATTGTGGATCCATGTTACTGCATTCCACATTTTTATTTGTTTATTCCTCACAGACTCTGAATGCTATATAATAAAATTCTAAAAGCATGAAAGAGGCAAGGAATGTAAAAAAAAATGAAAAGGCAGTGGGACATTCTTTTTGGGGTTTAGTTCCTTGAAGCTCCACCCCCCATGTAGGATCTGAATCTACATGGGCTTCAGCAACTTCCTAATTCTTCTTCATGTTTGGATAGTTCAGGGAACGGGACCGATTAGAGGCCATTTTTCAGTTCTGGCGGAATCCAGACCCACAAGCTTTCCAGATCAAGCAGCTTTGGGACCTGCGCCTCCGGCAATATCTGGGCACCCGTTATGACTCTCGCCGTGGGGTGTGTGACTGGGATCTCACCATGAAACTGCATGAGCATGGGGTATGTAACTAAAATGTGGGAAAACATTAGCCAAACACATATGGGGTGTGGGACTACAGGGGCACAAAGTAGGAGCGTTCCTCCTGCCCTTACAGTACAGGTAATCTTCAACTTACAACAATTCATTTAATAACCATTGGAAGTTTCAATGGCACTGAAACTATGATTGGTGACCATTTTTCACTCTTATGACCATGGCAGTATCCCCATGGTCATGTGATTTACATTCAAATGTTTGGAAACTGGTTTATATTTATGACAGTTGCAGTACCTCAGGGTCACGTGATCATCTTTTGCTATTTTCTGACAAGCAAAGTCAATGAGAAAGCCAGATTCACTTAACAGCGGTGTTGCTAGTTTTACGACTGCAGTGATTCACTTTAAAATGTGGCAAAAAAAAGTTGTAAAATGGGGCAAAATTCACTTTAAAAATGTCTCATTTTGCAACATAAATTTTGGGCTCAATTGCGGTCATAAGTTGAGGACTATCTGTATTCTTTTTCTCCATCTAGGCCATAACAATAAACTTCCATGAGTTTTTCCATTGGCGTAATACAGGCGTGGCCTTTGAAATGCGAGAAGCTACCTACGATGTCCCCAACAAAACTTTGGCATCTAGATGTCTCATCAAACATGTGAGTGAGGCCTTTCACTTTCTTAAGATGCTGGGAGCTGGCAGAGGAATTCTGGGAATTGAAATCCACAAATCTTCAAGTTGCCAACGTTGAGAAATACTGCTCTAGATGATTGCCAAAGTGTAAAGACAGAAAGGGGTAGTATGGTGTAGTTCTGATTGGACAATGATATATTTTTATGTAAAATACATAGTCCTTGGTTTACTATCATAATTGAACCCAAAAGCTATTTGTTTATAAAATTTACTGGTCACCCATCTCTGGGCGGCTTATAGTTATAAAAATATGTCTATATATACACAATTAAAAATTAAATAATTAAAATCAGACATTAAAACCTAAGAACACATGGGGAGGACAGGGGTGGACTGTGGGGAATTGGGATCTGTTATTACTCAATCAACTCGATTTATGTCACTAAGCAAGACACTTTAAAGTGAATTTTGATCCATTTTACTACCTTATTTGCCACAGTTGTTAAATGAAACACTGTAGTTGTTAAGTTAGTGACACACTTGTTAGTGAATCTGTCATCCTCATTGACTGTGCTTGTTAGATGGTCGCAAAATGAAATCACGTGACCATGGGACACTGCAACATGATAAATATGAACTAGTTGCTAAGCATCTGAATTTTAATTACATTAAAATATGATGGTTAAGTGTGAAAAACTGTCATAGGTCCTCTTTTTCAATTCTATTTATGATTTCAGGTGGTCATTAAACAAATGGTGATAAGTCAAGGACTACCTGTGTGCAAAATCCAACTTTTTGTCCATGTTCAAAACAGCATATTTCACTGCAGCATATGCTGAGTGATAATGAGTAACAAGGAATGTAAGGAATGAGGAAATTGTATTAAAGTTGCCGTACTCCAAACTCTTAACTTTCCTATGATATAGTCTGGTAAAGCTGCTGTAGCAACAGAGTGAAAGTGACATGAAGCCACTTCTAGATTTTTCAAATAATAAGAGAAAAATATCAAATTCACAGCCACTCTCAGAAATCCTTAGATATTTGCTGCAATTTGATTATTGTACACTCATTTTTCTAGGTATTTATTTAGAGATAAAAACTAGTATCAGATAGATCTGTTATGGTCTCAAAGAGTAACACTGTTTTTCTTTCAGCATTGCTACATGTTTCTAATCTTCTTTGGTTCTACTTTTTTCCCATTTTCCTAGCCATTTACTCAGTTTCTCGACAGGATGAAAGACCACTTTCCTTATAATGGATCCTAGCAACAAAAATTACAAAGAGTTTTGTGCTACCATCATAAAATCCTTTTAGTTTCCCATGTGAATGAAGTATATATATAATTAGAATCAGAAGCAATCACAAATCTAATTTGTAACTGTCAGTTCTCCTACCAGAAGACCAGTGTCCATGGTCCAAAATGAATGGTGTTTTTCCATATTGGCCTAATGAAGCTTCTACTGAAAGGGGCAGAATTTTTAGCAGAAGTTGGAAAAGGAGGTTTTACTTTTTTCTTTTATAACCGCAGTGCAGGGTCTCCAAGCTTGGCAACTTTGTGGACTTCAATTTTCAGAATTCCTCAGCCAGCCATTTAATGTCTGAGCTGATCAATATTTAAAGAGTTGTACATATCATAAATTAGCAAGTTCACCATTAGAGTATATTTCCTGTATGTCTGCTAAAAATGTTTTAAGGCAGGGGTCTTCAAACTTGGCAACTTTAAGACTTGTAGACTTCAACTCCCAGAACGCCCCAGCCAGGCTGGTTGGCTAGGGAATTCTGGGAGTTGAAGTCCACAAATCTTAAAATTGCCAAGTTTGGAGGTGCATTCCCTAGTGTATTCCCCTTCTCATCTTTATAATTGCTTTCCCTCCTACGCTAGCTGGGAAACCCAATTAGGGATAAATAACAGTGATATGACAGATCAAATTAACTCATTCAGATTTCTCATCTCCTAGAAAGGGGAACCTATACCAGCACGTGGATACTGGGGAGATATTACCACTGGCCCATATATCACATTTGGCATTGAAGCTGAAGATCCCACTCTTCTGAAAACCATCAATGGCTGCCCTAGTAAAGTAAGCATGATACTTTTTTGTGGGGGGGGGGGAGCAATAGCAATGGATATTTGTGAAAGCTATGGCTGCATCCAGGCATAGCTCAGAACAAGATCTTGTGCTGGTGCACATTTTCATGCTGGTGATCTTTTCATTCACAGAATGCACAAGAAATCTCCTTGCACAATGTTACCACCCTATTGTATGAACTGAGATACCACACCCACTACAACCCTTCGGATCCACCTGAAGAGGGGAAAGATGGTGATGACTGTACTGCATTGTGTGCTACAAAAGGTAATGATTGGTGCATTCTCTCCCTTTTAACAAATACAGGTAGTCCTTGACTTACAATCACAATTGAGCCCAAAATTTCTGTTGTTAAGTGAAACATTTGTTAAGTGAATTTTTGGCTCATGTTCATTTTACGATCTTTCTTGCCAATTGTTGAGTGAATCACTGCAGTTGTTAAGTTAGTAACATGGTTGTTTTGGGAATCTGGCTTCCCCATTGATTTTGTTTATCAGAAAAACTGACATGACTCTGGGACACTGCAACCGTCATAAATATGAGTCAGTTGCCAAGCAGCTGAATTTTAATCATGTGACCACGAGGATGCTGCAATGGCATAAGTGTGAAAAATAGTCATAAGTCACCAAATTTCAATGTCATTGTAACTTTGAATGGTCACTACATGAACTATTGTAAGTTGAGAACTATTTGTAGAGGTTTTATATGCTGCTTCTGCTCTTTTAGGTAGTCATTGGTCATAATTTCCCAAGAACTTCACATTTAAAAATGCAGACTTTTCAAAAATTGTTATGGACATCTCCCTGATCAAGGCTTTCTAAAGGAAAAGGGAGACCAGGATGATCCAAGTTTGTGTATTAGATGATAACTTTGCTTTTATTCACCTATTCGTTTTATTTAGTGCTTCTCTTCCTGAAAAAACATTCCTTGGTGCACTTCTACTACCTTATCTATTAGATCTATTTGTACAGGTTTTTTTTTAAATTCAGGCTACTGGGATATATATTTACATATCCTCTTTTTCAAACAACTTTTAGAAATCTTACAACCACAACTGAGCCCCAAATTTCTGTTGCTAATGAGACAGTGGTTAAACAGTTTTGTCCCATTTTAAGACCTTTCTTGCCATAGCTGTTAAGTGAATTACTGCAGCTGTTAAATGAATCTGGCTTCCCCATTGACTTTGCTTGTCAGAAGATCATAAAAGGTGATTACATTGACCCAGAACATTGCAACTGTCATAAATATGAGTCAGTTGCCAGGCATCTGAATTTTGATCATGTGGTCACAGGGATGCTGCAACTATCATAAATGTGAAAAACAATCATAAATTACTTTTTTTTCAGTGCCATTGTAACTTCAAAGAGTCATTAAGTGAACTGCTGTTAGTCAAGGAGTACTTCTAATTAATTATCTTTTGGAAGGAGAGAGGCACTGAATGCCCAGTTAGTGTTGCTACCCATGTATAAGGAGAGTAAGTTTCATTCAATCCTGGAAATCTATTCCCATAGAAACACAGGACAAATTTCATTTTCATTCCCACATAACACTTTTCCTTTGAAACCTGCACAACCAGAAGCAATGCCAGGGATGGAGGAGAAAAAGGTGGGCCAATAATAATATTATTATTATTTTCCCAGATGTTTCATTAGCAACCAGAAATTCCTGCCTAGAGTTATATTAGAACCTAGGAAACGGATCCCTTGTCAGTTAACAGGAGTGTTGATTTACCATCAGCTTATCAAATACTTAGGAGCTGAGGTCTTGGCAGCACAAGGAAGCAACAGCCAATCACCAGCCATCAACAAATCAATCAACCAATAGGACAGTACCACATAAACACAACTCACAGAACAGCCCCAGGCACGTATTTCAGTAGAGAGAAATTCCCTGATGATGGGGCTCCAGCATGAGTCTGAAAGCTTGGAAGAGTAAATCTCTGGTCCTAGTGACCAACCGAGATTGCATCTCATATAAAACCTTTTTCTTGTGGTGCTGATACAGTGCTGTAAACTACTGATCTTTGCAACACCCTAATTTTATGGTGAGACTTCTGAATTTACTAGCCAAGTAAATCCATCTTTATTCTAAACACTGGTCCAGCTCTTTTTGTTTCTTTCCCTTTTCATTAGTTTGTCTTCCCAATGCTTTAGGCCTTCCTACAACAGAAGATGTGTGTGTCCATTTCCTGCCTCTTGACTGCCTTCCTGAACTCCATCACAAAGCCAAATATCAACAGTTTTTCAATCTCATCTTCTTCTCTTGCAGGTAAGAATAGGGCAGCATGGAACTTCTCTGCAGGGATGCCAGGATTCTTCCTTATTGATTTCCTACTGAGATGTGGGAAATAACCAACATCATTGGGAGTTGATCTACTATATCTAGTTAGTTTAGTAAGCGTTACCAAATAGCTATTGGCCTTGTTAGAAAGAAACACCTCTCCACTCATCATATTTGGTTGTTTCACAAATTTCATGATACAGCCAACTGTCCAAACTTTTTTATAGGGAATTCTCAACTTATAACTGGTCGCTTAATGACCATTAATAATAATGATGGACTTGAAAAAAGTTACTTACAATCTGTCTCAGAGTTATAATCCTGCAGTCATGTGATTACATTCCACATAAAATGGCAAAAAACACCCATTGGATATGCTGAATTTGCATAGCAGCTATATGGTTTGCTTAACAATCACACAATTCATTTAATGACCACATTGGCTTACTTTATGACTATCATAACAACAATTGCAAAAGTTGACTCAATGTGGTGACTCACTTTACTACTTCAGTAACATGACCAAAATTCTGGACTCCATTGTGGTCACGAATCAAGAACTACCTATATGAATTTTTTCAAGTTACTGACAGCTATCCACATTTAAAGCCATGCCTCTGTAGATACCTTGTGAACAGAACATATTTCAATCAGTATAATAATGCAAATTTTTGCCATCATTATCATTTATATCTCAGTATGATGAGACAAGTGAAAGTTTGGGGAAATTTTATCAATATTTTTCTAAGTTCATAGACAAAAACCTCATAATTGCACTGACCACTCCAGATCTAGCTGAGGAACCAAGATACTTATTTCCAATTACATTCATTTCTTCTTTGTTTCCTTTTTTGTAGCATGGTGAATTATCTTAAACCAAATTTGAGACTGGTGTCAGCTCCAAAAGCAACTCTTATTGTTGAGTTAACAAAGTAAGTTTTGCTTTTTTTCATTCTCTCATTTTCAACAGGATAAGAAAATAAATTTCCAAATTCCTAGGGTTGAATTTTTTTCAGAATTGATATCACTCATGTTTCTTTCCATTCAGCTGCATTGCTTGTACAAATAATTCTCAACTTACAACCATAATTGGCATTTGTTAAGTGAGTTTTGCCCCATTTTTTACAACTTTTCTTGCCATTGTTGTTAAATGAATCACTGTCATTGTTAAGTTAATAACACAGTTGTTAAATGAATCTGGCTTCCCCATTTGCTTGTCAAAAGGTCGCAAAGGGGAATTGACGACCCCGAAACACTGCAACCATTATAAAAATGAGTACAAGCTTTCCCTGCAATGACATCACAGTTGTAAAAACTTTTCAGGAGCTTGTCTTGTTGAGTTTTTGTTGCCAAATTAAGAGTCTTCCTACACAGCCTTGTCGCCCTGGCATATATGCCCATTTATCATTCTTTCTTTTCTCATCATCCTGTTGCTAAAGAGAACTTTAAATGTCTTATAAAAGTTTCCCATTTTATGCTGAGTCAAAGCACTTCTATGTGGATAATCTAGGGTGCATGGTGACATAAGATGATGCAGTTGAGGTTTCTGATCTGTTTAGGTCCAAATGGTTTAGCTAAGTCTGCTGTGGAATTAGTTTTATCCAGTCTGTGCCTAGAACTCAGCATTTCCATCTACATGTGTGTGTATGTGTGTTTTAAAACGGGCAGCTTTGAGCAATCAGATCAAAGCAGCCAACAGATGGACACTGCACACATATAAGTCCTGCTGTTGAAGACCGTTTCAACATCCCCAGACCATACACTTTCTTGATATAATATAATGGGTAGTCTGGGGTGCTTTTGTGTTGGATGTACAAAGTATCCAGTAGCTGTCCCAAAGGTGCTTTTTCAAGAGGCAACTGGACTTTCTTGTTTTTCTTTGAAAACGTTTTGCTTCTCATCCAAGAAGCTTCTTCAGCTGTGGATGGTGGGGAATGGAAGGAATGATACTCCATGCAGACAGCTAGTGCTTTGAATTCTTTTAGAGAGTCCTTGAGGCCATTTGGAGGTTTATCTTTGTCATTAGTGGTAGTTAGGAGGACACCAAAATTGAGGGCAGTAAGAGTTCTTCCCAGCTCCAGAGCAAGAAAAATATGGCAAAACTGGTTGTGTGACTAAGAGCAATTTTCTCCTAACTCCCATGGCTGCTGCTATGGTTTTTAGCTGTCTTTGGACTGTAAGTTTGGTTTGTGTGTGAAGTAGATTTTGTTCCGGTGTCCTGGGTTACAATTTTCTCCATCTTACATCTTTTCAGAATGGTCTTATTGCATTACAAACTAATACAATAAAGATCTGGTTTCTCTGCTGAGTGAATACGTTGTTTGCTCATTAAGCAAACAATGTATTAAAACAAATGACCAGAAAGAAAAATAATGGAAATATATTTTTCCCTTAATTAGAGCAATTTGATATATAAGCTAGACAACTGGTTATCAAGACACAAATGGCTCACACCTTTTCCTTGTCAATTTGTGTGTTCTTCTTTTAGCTTCTTGCCTGACCTCACCAAAGAACAAGTCTCTGAGTTCTCCTCCCGAGTGACTCATCTGGCAAGAGATGCAGGATTTGTGCCAGTAGCAGAAACAAACAAAAAATTTTTTTCATTGTTTCAACTTGGAGACCAGGAGGTTGGAGATAACCCCAATGAGATAATTCCACCAGAGATGGAAGTCCCTGGTCCCTGAGGCTTCCATTTTCTTACATACTAACTTTTTAAATGATCCTTTAATAAAATAGGTTCTTGCTGAAAATCACTATGTTTGTTGATTAGTTTGTTGTCAGATCAAGAAAGAAAGAGAATGTATGTTTATTTCTGAGACAAACTTATCTAATGTTTCTCAGCCTTGAGAACTTTCAACTCCCAGAATTCTCTTCCCAGAGTTGGTAGTCCACACATCTGAAAGTTCACAAGGTTGAGAAATACTGCTTATCTGTCGGATGCAGGGAATAATTTTATATGCACTCATATATAATATAACTTGCTTCTTACCCCTGGACATGGTAGACTGTTCTTTTAGTACATCGACATTGGTCGGATAGCTTCATTTAAGATGGGATATCAACAACTCAGTCCTGTACTCCAGGCCCCTTCACACAACAGCCAAGCCAGAAATTGTCTACCTCTTCATATGTTATCAAGTCTGTTGGATTCTTCCCTGGATATATTCCCTAAATATTTCAAAGCAGTGATTTCAAATGCACAGTTGCCCTTGGCTTTCTCCACAGGAAAACCAGCAGTGGAAGATAACAATGAAAATTTTTCATAAATATGGCATACCTGCTACTTCTAATCCCCCTACCCCTTTGCAGAGTTAAGCTGTTGGTTGCATGTCCATTTCACAGAGAGGGACAATGAGGTTAATCAATGGAACATTGTTTAGCCTCATACTTTGTGAACCTTCTCTACAATCTGGCAGATTGATGAGAATAGGAGAGGATTCCTTGAAATCAGGAACCTTTCCAAAATGCTGCTCCAACGTCTTTGTGGGTATTTTGCTTACTAGGTAAAATATCAAGATCCTGGACTGACTGCAGTCTTAAGAACTGCACCTCCAAATAAATGAACATTAAGAGCTGTGTTGTGATGATGCAGAACCAAACTGTGAGTGAGAATCACTTTTTCTGCCCTGTTGTTAATTACAGCTTTGTCTTGCTCTTTCACCCAGTGGCTCAAGACAAGCTGTGTAGCCTCTGAAGTTTTTCCTTCTCAATAATCCCAAAAGATAATTTGGACTGGCAGCGAATTTGTCTTAGAACGCTTTGGGGAGATTGGAACATCTATCCAATTGCAGATCCATTCAAGACAAAAAAAAAAGCAAAGCATCAATTCTAGGAATTGAATGATCTCTTTTATCATAGCATGTTATATTTGAAGCAAAGCAAATGTAGTGCCAGTTCCCAAGGTAGCAGGATCAGATGCTGTAGAGCAGCTGCTGCTAAATCAGATGATGAATCTTCTCAACCTCATTTTCATGCGCTCTGAAAGTCACCAGCCTTAATTCCAGCATTGTACAAATAGTCCATGATTTATGACCACAATTGGCCACCACTGCAGCTGTTAAGTTAGTCACACTGCTCTTTAGTGAATTTAGTTTCCCCACTGAATTTGCTTGTCAGAAAGGTCGCTAAAATTGATCACATGTCCCTGAGACACAGCAACCGTCATAAATACAAGTCAGTTGCCAAACATCTGGATTTTGATCACATGACCATGTCATAAGTCACTTTTGTAAGTGCCATTGTAACTTGAAACGGCTGCTAAACAAATTATTTTAAGTCAAGGACTACTGGTAGCTTATATTCAGGTAAGGGGGAATTTTGCTTCTTCTATAACCTTGAATGCTCCAGAAGAGTTAAGGTTACAGTCAGGATAGCAACAAGGAGCAGTCAAAAAATGTCAAGATGGCAGCCACAATCAAAGAGGCAGGATTTAAATTGCATGTTGGTTGATGCCTTCCTCCCCGCAGGCACCCCTGACAACAACTCCTACAATTTCCAGATAAGATGGGAATCTTATTGGACATGCTGACTGGAAATTCAGAAAGTTTTAATCTTGGCACATCCAGAGGACAAGCTGAAAATAGTTGATCAAGCTAACAAAGTTGGTCACCTCACTTATGTGAATCTCTTGTAACTCAACTGTCTTTGGCACACACTGGCCATGAGTAACACAGAAACTACAGAGCTGAAAAAACTTCTTGGGTGAGAAGCTAAACATCTTGAAAGAAAAACCAGAAAGTCCAGTTGCCTCTTGAAAAAGCACCTTTGGGACGACGATTGCACAGATGTGCCTGGTCATCCCAAGTGCAGAGCATTTTCATAAACAGGTTTTATAAGATCATGTTTTGGACTTAATCTTACTCCACCCACTTGTTTCTGCAAGTCATAGGTGAACTTGGAACAAGAATTTGAATGAACTGGGACTTCCGGTTTGAGCTTCTTCGGCGACAGACTAAAACCTCGGCTCTCCGAGGCTTCAATCTATGCTCGCCGCTGGAGCACCCCGAGCCAGCTGGTTTGGGGGCTAAGCCACCCCGTAGAGGTGGTGAAGAGGGGGGAGATGCGGCTCTCCTCAACCCTGCAGGCAGTCTCCCCCCTCTTCACCACCTCTACGGGGTGGCTTAGCCCCCAAACCAGCTGGCTCGGGGTGCTCCAGCGGCGAGCATAGATTGAAGCCTCGGAGAGCCGAGGTTTTAGTCTGTTGACTGGGTCAAACAGCAAAAGCAACAGATAAGGTACCCTGGAAATTAAACTTAACAACATTGTTCCCAAAGAAGATTTTGAAGCTGCGAAGGAAAGAGAGAAGGGAAAGGATTAGGTTTTTTTTTCTTCCCTTCCTTGTAGTGATAAGCTAAGAGACTTAAGCAAGAAATTGAAAAAAAATCCACTTTGACATGAATAGGCATCTAAGCTGAAAATAAAAGTCAAAGGGATAATCAAGATTTCTGGACACTTAAAAGTTTTTAAAAGCAGGAAAGGAGAAAAAAAAGAATAAAAGGGCAGGATCTGGAAAAATGGAGGAGACTGCCTGGAATTAAGGAATGGAACTGTAATTAAAAGGAACTTACAGTGAAATTTTAACAAGATTCCTCAAAGATACATTTTAATTGAAACTTGGTAACAAAATAATAGAACCCCAGGAAGAGAAAGTGGAAAAAAGAAGCAAGTAGAAACAGCCTTGGATTATTTGGTGATTTTTGGTTTTTGCATCTAGATGACTAAAATTAACCAGGTGGTTGTTTAAAAGTTTTTAAAATGGTATCACTCTTAGAAGAACTGAACATGGAAATTAAACAATGGAAAGAAGATGCACAAGAAGGGAGAAGTTCTTTTGGCTTCGTGTTTCAATTCTTAGAAATGGAGATCTGGAACTATGAGAAGCAACAAGCAACGCTTGCAGAACAAGAAGATTGGGACAAAGAAGAAGCCATCTTTAATGAACAAATAAATTTAAGTGGGGGGAAAAAGAAAGGGGGGGAAAGAGAGTGAAAGGTTTAAGACTAGAAAAAACAATCAAAAAGAAGAACAATTTGAAAGATAAGTATAACATTAGAAAGCAACAGAAGAGGGTATTACAGATGAGAGAGTTAGAAGTAGAGAGACGAGGTGGTAAATAGGGGATGGAGAAGAAGAGGGGGAAGAAAGCAAGGAAAAAAAGTTGTAAAAGACAGAAACAAGAAATGGAGAAATAGAGAAAAGATATAAGGATTGTAACCATAAGCTTGTTTCGAAATAATGGGTGAAAATTTAATTGCAAAAGGGATTCTACAAAGGTACATAAGATAGCATTGTTATATTACAAATAGAAATAATTTTAGAAAATATGATGATGGATAAAATATTTACTATAATGTAGTGGGATGTTTGTTAATAAATAAATGAATTAAAATGATTGAGAGAATTAAAAGGAACATTTTTAATTATTAGTAATAATTTATAAAAATATAAGTGAGAAATATGGAAAAAAAGAATTAACTATGGAAAGTTTATAAGTGTTTCCAAAGAAGTATGATATTTAATTGAAAATAAATGTTAAAGATATTAAAATTTTAATGCATATTAAGGATAGAATTGAATTGGAATGGAATGTGTTTTATTTACATGTATATGTTTCTTTTTAAGAAGATAGTCTCTCTTTTAAGAATGTACCAAGCAGAACTCGATTTGAAGTTATGTACTATGTTGGATGCTATAATCTTAAAGGTATACATTGAAGTTTAAATAAGAGCTTGAATGGATAAAATTAACAGATATAAAGGTGTCATCCTCTAATTGGTAATTACAGGGAAAAAGTTGCTTAATAAGAAAAGATAATGTGAAATTGAAACAAGACAGACAAAAGTATAAATATAATGATTTAAATTGAGGTGAGATAATTAAAACAAAGTTGAGAAAATTAAAGAAGGGGAAAAACTATATAGAAAATATAAGATGATAATAAGATATGGAATAGAATATAAAAATGAGCATGAAATTGAGTTTTGTGTTTGTATGAAGAAGTGATAACCTGTGATCATGCTATTTTCAAAAAAGATGTTTTATTTGTATTTTGTTTTTGTGAAAACCCAAATAAAATTTTCAAAAAAAAAAAATTTGAATGAACAGGTAATCCTTGAGAGATGACCACAATTGAGTCCCAAATTTGGGTTGCTAAGTGAAACATTTGTCAAGTGAGTTTTGCTCCATTTTACCACTTTTCTTTCCACCGTTGTTAAGGAAATCACTGCTGTTAACACAGTTGTTCAGGGACTCTGCCTTCCCCATTGACTTTGCTTGGCAGAAGATCGCAAAAAGGTGATCAGGTGACTCTGGGACATTGAAGATGCCATAAATACAAACCAATTGCAAAACATCCAAATTTTGATCATGTGACCAAAGGGATGGTGCAACAATCGTAAGGGTGGAAAAATGGTCATAAAGTCACTTTTTTTTCCAGTGCAGTTATAACTTTGATTGATCATTTAGTCATTAAGTGAACTGTAGGGATCCCCTTGCTTTAGCTGGGGTGCAGGAAAGAGTTGGAGACAACAGTTAACCAACACCAGCCTTTCCACTGGGGCTCTGTCAACTTTCCCCCATCCCATGGCCCACTTTTCCATCCTTCTCTTAGGCATATCAGGGCCATTCTTATCAGAGGAATGCATTCCTCTCTCCTTCTTCCCTAAAAAGGCTTAGCTGATGCTCGACAGCTCTCTTTATAAAAAGCCACCAGCCACTTTGGTGCCCACACATTACCAGGAAGCTGATCCCTTGCTGGCTGCCCCTTTTCCAGGTAAATCAAAGAGACCATTCTGTTGCTTTGGGGAAGTGGAAGGGGATTTTTCAGTTACATAATTTATCCCTTTCCTCGGCTGGAAAATAGATAGTGAGCAAACAAGCAGTACCGTAGTTCGTTATATCCTTATGCTTTGCTCTTTTTTAATCTATGGGAAGATCAGAGCAACTTTCATAAAGCATGCAAGGGGGTGGGGGAACTGTGTCGGTGTGTGGACAGAATATTCAAAATCAATGCAATACATGGTTCCTAATGCTCCCCGCCCCCCACTCTAACAGAGTTAACCCAATCAGTGTAGAATAACAATTTAATTTCCTCAACTCTAAATCCTTTTAAGGATTTTAAAGGCTGTGGGGAGATTTTTGTTGCTGCTATACTTTAATCACTACTTCTTTGTTCCTCCTGCTTTCTAGACTGATGGGTATTATTACCCGGTTCCCTTGTTAACCAGCCACATCAAGACTCCTTCAAGCCAATAACGAATATTACTATGGGGAAGGGGCATCATTTTTGATCAGTCTGGCCCCAGAAAAGGCTATCTTGCAGCATACAGTAGGAGGGTTTCCTGATCCTCACCAGGGTATTGGAATTAGGTATATTCTGACAGGTGCCAAAGCCAGAGCAATCTGGCATGACCCCAGCAGAAGGGGACTCAGGGGAAGGCTCACTGGGACCCAGTTTCTTGGAAGGATGGGACCAGCAAACCTCAGTCTCAAAGCAGTCTTCAATCTAGCCTTGGCCCTACTGGCTGAAATTAAATGGGCATCCTTTTTTGTTTTCAGTAAGTCTTGATTCTGGCAAGTACAGGTAGTCCTTGGCTTAAAATCAAAATTGAGCCCCACCATGTTTACGTCGCTAAGCGAGGCACTTGTGAAGTGAGCGTTGCCCCGTTTTATGAGTTTTCTGGTCACAGTTGTTAAGTGAATCATTGCTGTGGTTAAGTTAGCAACTCGGTTGTTAAATGAATCTGACTTTGCTTGTCAGAAGGTCACAAAAGGTGATCACGTGATCCTGGCACATTGCAACTGTCATAAATATGAATCGGTTGCCAGGCATCCGAGTTTTGATCATGTGACCGTGGGGATGGCCAGTCAATAAGAGTGGAAAATGGTCGTAAGTCTGGGTTTTTTTCAGTGCTGTTGTTACTTCAAATGGTCACTAAATGAATTGTTGTAAGTCGGGGACCACCTGCTCACTGACAAGTCCATTTGCATTTTCTTGGCAAGAGAGGTATCTTGCCATTGCCTTCTTTCTAGAGAGAGGAACAGGCCAGCTGGTTTCCATACCTAAAATAGGACTAGATTCCGGTTCCCCCAGTCCTGATCTTAACCATTGAATCAAACTGGCTCAGCCCAAACAAGCATTGGCAGTGCTGTTCTTTTCATCAGTTAGAGAATAAGAGAAAGAGATAACAAAGCTTTGAGAGAGCTTAGCAGCGCTGGGCAGGGCCCTTCCGGCTTTATTTCTGAGTCTCACAGCAGATGTCTCTTGCAAGAGTGCTGAAGGATTCGTTTCACACCTCACGCTAAGAATAAAGGCTCCCAAGAAAGGGGAGGGCTGCCTCCATATTTTTGTTTTTCACTGGATTTCTGCCTGTACCTCTTCCCTCTGCCCAGCTTCCAACTATCATCTTTGAGAGAAAGAGAGAGATCTTATTTTAAAAAGCCTTACTTTAAAATAGAGATGTGAATTTAGCCTCAATCCAGCTTTCCTTAAAAATGGTTGCGTGGCTGCATACACACACACACACACACACACACACACACACACCATATCAAGTTGAGCGAACAAGCAGCCTTCCATCTGCTGTTGGTTTTGGAGCACGTGCTTTGCCTGCAAAGCTCACTGCCTCTTCCCTGTGGAATGACCTGGCCCCATTTTTGAAGCGATAAGACGGCATAAATTTAGCAGCCCAAATTACTCAAGTGATAACGGGATGTCTCATACAAGGTCTGGGAAAATGTGAGTTTCCAGAAAGGCCATTGCTTGGCTGTTGGTGGGCCTGAGTGAGAAGCACAATCTGAACTTGGAAAACAACAAGAAGTTAATTTCTTGATTACAGCCAGAGCAATTTTGCTCTTGGTCTTTTGTGTGTGATGATGTGAGGTGATCCAGAGTTCTTTTAAAGTTCCAAGCCATAATAAGTTACGCTGGCATAAATCAGTTCTCACCACACAATAACTGTCCCCTTAACACAGGGGTTTCCCAACATGTCAACTTTTAAGACTTGTGGACTTCAACTCCCAGAATTCCCCAACCAGCCAGGCATGTTCACCCAGAAGTAAATAAACCAAAATTTAGTTTAAGGTGATATGTGAATTCAGCCACAAGATAATCTTACATCAGCAGGAATCTCTCTACCAGTGTACCTCATAGGGTTGTTTTACATAGGTTGAAGTTGAAGGAATGATTTTATCTGATTATACAAATAAATAAATATTTAAATTGAAGTGGCCTCTGGTAATCTCAAAATATTGCTATTAATTATTTAATGTGCATTTGTTTCTTCTTACAGGGTCACACATCACATTATGACTTGATTTGGTAATGTCTGAGCTGTTCAGTATTTTAATTTAAAGAGTTGTGCATACCTTAAACACACTACAAAAATTAGCTGGCTGGCTGAGGAATTCTGGGAGTTGAAGTCCACAAGTCTTAAAGTTGCCAAGTTTGGAGAGCCTTAAAACATTTTAAGCAGACATGCAGGAAATATGGTCCAATGATGGTGAATTTGTTAATTTTTGTGGCCTGTTTATGGTATGTACAATTCTTTAAATATTGCTCAGACATTATAAAATCAAGTCATAATGTGATGTGTGAGTCTGTAAGAAGAAGCAAATGCATATTAAATAATCATTAGCAATATTGTTGTGAGAGATTTTACCAGGGCCCATTTCAATTTAAACATTCATTTATTCATATATAATCACATAAAAATATCACTTCAACCTATGCAAAACAACTCTCTGAAGTAGACTGGTGGAGAGATTCCTGCTGATGTAAGATTATTTCTTGGCTGAATCATATCACACATATCATACATATCACCTTTGTTTACTTCTGGGTGAGCATATTGTAGCAATGCAACCAGGGTACCCATGCCTACATACACATATATAGACACACACCAAAATACATAGAAGAAGCTTGCTTTGAAAGGTGATAACAAAAGGCTTAAAGGATAATGTTCCCTCCTGTTTTTATGTAAGAACTCTGCCAGTCTTTTGGAGGATGAGGGAAGAAAGGGAGGTAAAACAGCAACATAAATTATTTCAAATAAATACGTGTTTCACATGCCATAGATCTGCAGAAGCAGTACAGATGTCAAAAGTGGATTGCCTTCCCACCAAACCTGCCTCCCAATAGGCAGTTACAGGTGTGATATTCAGGATTATGATCCTAATAGCCTGAAATGACATCAAAAGGATTGGGCTTGCTTTTAGGCCTGCTTTAAAACCTGCCAGAACTTGTTTTAAATGCTGCTTTCTTCTCTGCTATTCAGACACATAGACAGATGCATCCACCCACAAAGGGCAAACATTTCTGAGGTTGCCTGGACATCCAAGGAGAGTCACAAAGGATAAGCATGACTGGTGCTACTGGTGCTCTTTAGGATGCTATTATTAGAAAGAAACTTTTGGTCTATAACAGAAAAGTGTAGGTAGTCCTCAACTTACAACCACAATGGAACCCAAAATTTCGATTGCTAAGTAAGACATTTGTTAAATGAGTTTTTTCCTATTTTATTACCTTTCTTGCCATAGTTGTTAAATAAATCATTGCAATTGTTAAGTTAGTAATATAACTATTAAATGAATCTGGATTCCCCATTGACTTTGCTTATCAGAAGGTTGCAAAAGGGGATCACATGACCCCTGGAACACTGCAACCGTCATAAATATAAGTCAGCTGCCAAGCAGCCGATTTATGTGACCATTGCGATGCTACAATGGTCATACACATGAAAAACATCTCATGTCACTTTTTTCAGTGTTCTTTTAACTTCAAACAGTTACTAAATGAATTGTTATAAGTCAAACACTACCTGTAGATAGATAAGAGAAAGAAGGAAGGGAGTGATTTAGGGAGGAAAGAAAGAGAGAGAGGGGGAGTAAGGGAGGGAGTGGAAGGGACAGAGGGAGGGAGAGAGAGAGGGAGAGGAAAGAGAGAGAGGGAGAGGAATAAAAGATAGAGACCTAGACGCAGGATAGATGTTTTTTCTTCTTTTTAATCATGTCTGACTCTTGGAAACTGCCTGAAGAAAATTCCTGCAGTTTTCTCCACATTTTTTTTAATCATTAATTTGCCATTGCCTCTTTCTTAGGATTGAGAAAAAGTAACTGGCCCAAGATCATCCAACTGGCATTGTGCCTCATATAGAGCAAGAATTCCTGGCCTCCCAGTTTCTACCCTGATATTTTAATGACTACACCAAAATGGCTCCCTATAGGTTAGATATTGAAGATGCATATTATTATATATAACAGTGCATACGTGTATGCTTATATATTCAAGATGATTGAGAGAGAGAGAGATATGACAGAGACAGAGTTATGAATAATGTATTTTTCTTGTTTTCTTCCCTTCTCTCATTCCAGTGGACCTGAAGGTTGCTTTTACAAGATGGCAGAAGAGTGAGTAGTTTTGTCTTTTAAAAGGCATGTTAGTGGGAGTTATCATACATTATGTACTAGAGGGAAGGGGTATAGAGTGCATCCTGTTGGAGTTTAGTGAGCAAGGTGTGGGTTCAAGTTCCCCAGTGGAATGCTGTTCTTTAAACTGGCAGACAAGGCTCCTGAGATAAAAAAACAATCCTACTAAAATGCTGACAGTGGGAAGGAAGCAACTTAGGGGGATGGGGGATGGGGGAGCAACCAGACAAAATGAAGAATTATTCAGTCTGATTTGCATCTTTCCATTTTTTTTTCCACAGGGAAGAGATCACTGTAAGTATAAACGCAGCAATTTCACCAGAATTGATTGGCAAGACACAGTGTCTTTTATTTTATACGGGCATCTTTCTCTCTTCCTTCAAGAGACTTTAATAAATTGGGAAAAATTGTCATGCTGTTTATTTCATATGAGTTGAGTAGAAGGTAAATTATTCAGGGAAATATTACTGTAGTACTGGAGTTGTTCAGTCATTGCAGGCAAGTAAATACCTTACACTTACACGCTTTCTGAAAAACAATGTGGAAAGCCAGTTTGGTCTAGTAATTAAGAAGCAATGAATGGAAACTAATTAAGATAAGAAACAACCTAAAGCTAAGGAGAAAGTTCCTGACAGTGAGAACAATTAACCAGTGGAATCACTTGCCTCCAGAAGTTGCAAATGCTCCAACAGTGTAGGCTTTTAAGAAGAGATTGTTTGAAATGGTATATCGCTGGAGTGGCAACCTATGGCATGTGTGCCGGAAGTGCCATGCAGAGCCATTTCTGCCAGCATGTAAGCCGTCGCCTGGAACAGACCCACTGTACATGTGTGTGTGCTTCCCACCAGCCAAATGATTGTCGGGTATCTGCAGCGCATGCGTGGAGAGGAGACGTGTGAACATGCATAGGGGACAGAGGTGTGCAGTGCTAGGGGGCTCACACACATTGCATTATGGATCCAGGCCCATATACGTGCATGCACACTTTTGGCATGTGACTAGGAAAAGCCATCACTGGTGTAGGGTTTCCAATCTGAGCAGGTGTTTGGACTAGAAGGCCTCCCAGGTCTCATCTAAAGCCCCTGTCACAGAGCACCAACGGATGGAAAGAGGATGTAAAACGGAGAGAAACACTTGCCATCCATTGGTTAACGCGATGCTTCCGTTCTGTACTCACTGTGTCCATTTTTCATACTCTCTATCCGTCCAGCATCCGTCTATTGATATTTCATCCGCTCAAAAAGTTTTGAGCTGCACAGAACTTTTTGAGCGGAAAATGTATCCAACGCGTCCGTTCTGCATCCGCAATGCATACAGGGAACATCCGTTCTACATCCGTCGTCATCCGTTATGCATCCGCTATATCCGCTAGGCATCTGCTGCGCATCCGCGCAACTTGCATCCACTCCAGCGGAAAACGGACACAGGGAGGAAGCGAAACGGACGCGGAATGGACACAAAGCGTAAGTAGCACAGACGGAGAAAGGATGAAAGTGGATGCAGCTCACATACAAAGTATTAAAACGGAAAAAATGTTCACAGAGGGGACCTATCTCAGATATTTAGGATGTATGCAGGATGCCTAGAGGTTGCAAAAGGACACCAAGCGGAAAACTATATTTCCTATAAAAAGGGGAAGGAACTCACCTGGATCTCACTTTCAGTCCAGCAGCCCTGCTGTGCAGACCTCTTCAGCCTTCATCTGGCTCTTGCTCTTCCACAGCATCCAGTCATCTCCACCATGGATCATCACACACATCTTTTGGTAGCCACCATCGTTCTACAACAGTGCGAAGCCATCTACAGGCTCTTTCACCTGTTCTACGTGAAGAAAAGGAGGCGTCCAAGAAGTGTCTGGGTCCGAAGATGGATCGCCAGAAGAGCAGAGTACGGACTGTATAACAAGCTGATGGTGGAGCTGAGGAACGAAGACCCTCGTGCATTCCAGAACTTCATGAGGATGCCTCCAGCCATGTTTGACGAAGTTGTGGAGCAGCTGACACCCAGGTTGACCAAGCAGAGCACCAACATCTGGCCCAGCCTGGACCCTGGGCTGAAGGTGGCATTGACTCTGTGCCACCTGGCCTCCGGGACCACATACAGGAGCATGCAGTACGGCTGGAGGGTGCCACACAACACCATCAGCATTGTGGTCAGAGAAGTAGTGCAGGCCATCATCGAATAATACCTGGAGGAACTCCTGCAGTGCCCCTCCACTGAAGAAGGCTGGAAGAAAGTTGCAGAGCAGTGGTATCAGAAGTGGAACTTCCCTCACACCGTTGGAGCCATAGATGGGAAGCACGTGGCCTGCAAAGCTCCAGCCAAGTCAGGGTCCACTTATTTCAACGACAAGGGCTTCTTCAGCATCATCCTCTTCGCCATGGTCGATGCTGACTACAAGTTCATGTACATCGATGCTTCAGGCAACAGGTCAGCTTCAGATGCCCAGGTATACAATGCCAGTGACCTTAAGGAGGGGATGGAACGCAACCTCATCATGGGTTTCCCAGATCCAGACCTCCTGCCCAATGACACATAAGATGTGCCCTACTTCATCGTGAGGGATGACTCCTTCTCCCTCAGAACCTACCTCATGAAGCCCTACACCTCCAGATGCCTCACCCGTGAAGAGAGGATCTTCAACTATAGGCTGTCCAGGGCAAGGCGGGTGGTGGAGAACACTTTTGGCATCCTGGCCAACAGGTTCCAGGTACTTCTCACCACCATGCAGCATCGCCCACAGACCGTGAGGAGGATCGTGGAAGCTTGCTGCATCCTGCACAATCTCATGCGCACCCGCTACCCAGTGTTGCAGAACAGGCTCGTGGACCTCCAACAAGGCAATGGGGACATGGAGCCTGATGAACGGAGGCAAGGGCGAAACCTGATAGACACTGTGGATGTGCAAGGCCGCAACAGAGCTTCACGTGAAGGGAAGAAGCAGCTCAACCTCCTGAAACACTGGTGCAACTCCCCAGCTGGAGCAGTGGAGTGGCAAGACAGGATGATAGATGGTTAATGGATGCTTCCTTCAGCCTGTCTCATCACACGGATGAGATTGGGCCATGTATGTTGAGTGGGCCTACAATGAACAGGACATATAATAAAGAGTTGTGTTTATGTTGACATGTGTGGATGATTGATTATATTGTTATTGATAATAAAGGGCCATAGGTATGGCACCTGGGAGGGTGGACCATACAGTCCCACTATGCTTGCACAGGAGGTTTATCTATCCCACAGCTATTACCCATCTCAAAGGTAACCCTGCCCATCCCACAGCTATTACCCATCCCAAAGGTATCCCTGCCCATCCCATAGGTATCCCTGCCCATCCCACTGCTATCTTAACCCATCCCACAAGCATGCAAAGGCTTAAACCATTTCTAAAAGTTTCCACCAAGACTTTATTTACTAAAAAAAATGAAGCAAGCATGTGAAGCAAAGATAATATTTATTAATAACAAGCTGTAAAAGCAAAATGACCCAAGTGTCCCAATCAAAGATAAAGTCAACAGGTAGCCACCCTGTCTCTGGCACTCTTCTTGGTCACTCTGAGACGTGCTCAGTCTCAGGGGTGAAGGGTCCAGGTGCTGTGGAGGTGGCTGCTGCTGGAGTGCTGGTCTGAGGCGCCATTGGGGTGCCTGCCCCCGAGAGGTCAACGGGATGGTGTGTGGAGGAAGCTCTCAGAGAGCTGGCTCAGTCCTGTGATGTTGAGAGCCCCTTCCTCCAGGACATGGGGTGTCAGTCTGGTCTGCAGGTGAGCGAGGTGAGGCATGGCTGGCATGGCTGGCATCGGTGGCATCGGTGTGGGTGGCATCTGTGGCGTGGGTAGCATCGGTGTTGTGGGTGGCATTGGTGGCATCTGTGGCACCGGTGGCATCCGATGTACCTGTGCCAGGATTGGGAAGGGCTGCCTGTGTTGCTGGAGCTCCTGGTAGCCGTAGCCTTGGTAGGTGAGGGGCTGTGGAAAGCCTTGGAAGGGCAGTGACATCACCTGGCATGGAGGAGCAGACCTGGACTGGGTGGGTGTAGGTTCAGCTGGGTCTGGAGGGTTGTGAAGAAGACCGGTGATCCCGTCCTTTACTACCTGGTACTGTGATTCCGACATGTTCATAAGGGTCTGGTTGACGTAGGTGAGGAAGGGCTTGCGGTTGGAGGATGGGACATCGGTGTGTACCAGTTGAGAGAGGAGATCTACACTGCTTCTGATGGTGTCCCTGATCTCCAGCAGGACAATGTGGCTCTGCCCCTCCGGTCTGGCTCTCTGCCTGCTTTCTGTGGAGGTGGAGCTGGGGGTGGATGTGGGTTGGTCTCTGTTGGAAGTGCCCTCTCCTTGCTCCCACTGTGTCAGGGGGTCCTCCACGCACTCCACCACGGGTAGTGCAGCTGTCAGGGGGGTCTCCGTCGTGGCACGCTCCACAGATACCTGCCTGGACACAGGAGCTGACTCTTGGCCAGAAGAGGACTGGCTCTCTGCGGGCTGCCTGAGAGAGAGGATTGTGAGAGGGGCTGCTCCTCGGTGGCGGATCTCACCCTCCAAGAAGCTGCACTTGGCCATCACACAGATCTCTCGGTCCATCAGCTTGACCGTGGCCTGGCCAGATTTCTTGAGGTGCAGCTTCCCATACCAGGTGTGCATGTGCTTCCACCAGCCGAGGAGCACCTCCAAAGTGTAACCCAGGCTCTCCGCCTTCTCTCTCCAAGCAGCCTGCTTCCTCTTGGTGTCTCAATAGAGCCTGTGTCCCTTCCGCCAAAGATACTCATTCTCCCTCAGCCATTCCAGCACCTGCTCCTCATGTTCCTCTTCGATGGAGTATTGCCTCCTCTCCCGTTCATGCGTATGCCTCTTCCTCCCTCTGGCAGGGCCATATGGGCTCTCATCAGAGGGGCTTCGAGGTTGCAGGGGCTGCTTCTGCACACCACCACCAGCAGCAGCAACAACAACAACAGTAGCAGCAAAAGCAACAAAAGCAGGACCAGCAGCAGCAGCAGCAGGACCAGGAGCACCAGGAGCACCAGCAGGACCAGGAGCAGCGCCAGCAGAGTAAGCACCAGCAGAAGCACCAGCACCAGGAGCAGCGCCAGCAGAGTAAGCACCAGCAGAAGCCCCAGCACCAGGAGCAGCGCCAGCAGAGTAAGCACCAGCAGAAGCCCCAGCACCAGGAGCAGCACCAGCAGAGTAAGCACCAGCAGAAGCACCAGCACCAGGAGCAGCGCCAGCAGAAGCTCCAGCACCAGAAGAGTCAGCCCCAGCAGCAGAAGCCCTAGCAGAAGCAGAGTCAGGGGCAGGGGGTGGGATGGTGGCCCTGTCCCTCTTGCCAGGGCTGGCAGCAGATGGCAGAGGCTTTCTCTTCTTCCCCATGGTTGTTGGCTGGCTGGCTGGCCAGCAGGTCTTTCCTCTGAATGGTGACCTGCTTGTGAGCTACTTCCCTTTATATCTGCAGGGCTGACACAATGCATCCTCCTTGCATGCGCAGTAAACGCTTTGCATCCGCTTGGCATCCGCTTGGCATCCACCCTTTCCACTGCGCATCCGCTTCACTGTGCTCCCCCGGAAGCCCTGCGGATGTGCCATCCGCTCCCATCCACTTCCATCCGCTAGGCTCCCGTGGAGCATCCGCTTTCCATCCTGGCTACATTCTCCCCCATCCGTTCCTTTCCGTTGTTGTCCGCTCTGGTTATGCAAATTCGGGGCACTTTGGAGAGCGGATAACAACGGATGGAACATTTTCTCGTCCGCTGTGTCCTTTTTACAAACGTTTTGCATCCGTCGGCCAATGTGACAGGGCCTTAACTCTATTATTATTATTTTTTACATTCGGTTACATGACGTTCTAGTCCCACCTTAATCATGAAAGTCGGCTGGGTGACTTTGGGCCAATCACCAGGCAACTGTATGTTCTATTCCTGCGGTGACTTGGAATCAGTCATTTTCTCTCAGCCCAATTCACAGGGTTGTTCTTCTAGTGAAAAGAAGAAGAAAGCGTTATTTCTGTTGAGTTACCTATAAAGTAATAAAGGATTTTTAAAAATCTAATAAATACATAAATAAATGTGCCCTACATCAGGTTTCTGAATCTTGCTGCGAGGCACTTACCTTTCATCACTTAGGATAAACATGACAAAAGCTTCTTTGCTGGACATTAGCTCCTTAAAAAATAGTTTAAGATAAGCTTTGCAAAATGTCATCAGTGACACAACAGATTAAAATCTATAAATAATGCCAGTTCCTTCATTAAAAATAAATAAATAAATAAACCAAATTCATACATGGCAATCTGTACAGACTTTTCCCTTAGCATATTTAAACATTTCATTTTTAAAAAGATATTACTCTGTTCAAGCACTCTTGAATTTCTTTTTCCCTGTCATTCCTATGATATCTAGTCAGGGATGTCCAGAAATACTTCAAACAAATCATAATGGTGGTTGGGTCTGTGCAATTTAGTTCCAGACAACATTGTACAAAGGGACACCATCTGAATTTTTGGCTTGTCATTGGACGACCCCAGATCTTCAATTAACATCCTTCCTAGCTGGCATGGCTACTGTTAGCTGTAGACCACGCTGGTTGGGGAATTCTGGGAGTTGAAGTCCACAGGTCTAAAGATTGGTAAGATTGTGAAACACTGCTGTAGAGCAGTGTTTCTCAACTTTGGCCACTTTAAGTTCCCAGAGTTGAAGTCCACGCAGCTTAATGTGGCCAAGGTTGAAAAACATCGCTGTATAGAGCCGTGGTGGCTAACCTTTTGGGGCTCCCATGTTGAAAATTGCGCACACACTGACACATGCGCTCTCGTGTGCCAGCACCCAGAAGGCAATGTGCCCCACCCACCCCTGTGCATGTGCGCACAACACCCCCATGCCTCTTTACTTGCACTGCACATGCCCCAGCCAAACTTACCTGCACTGCACATGTGCATTCCTCCCAGCTGATTTTTGGCCCGTTTGAGGCAGTTTTCGTCCTCCTGGAGGCTCGAGGAAAGTCTCTGCAGCTTTTGGAGGCTAAAATATTAGAAGTGCTGAAACGGGCCCATTTTTCAGCCTCCAAAGGCTGCAGAGGCTTTCTTTGAGCCCCCGGAAGGGTGAAAACAGCCTCCAGAGGCTCTCCAGAGGCCGAAAACGGGCACTTCCAGTATTTTCGGAAGGCCTGTTTTTTGGTCTCCTGAGGGTGCAGAGGTTTCCCTCGGGCTTTAGGGAAGCCAAAAAAGGCCTCAAATGGGCCGAAAATCAGCTGGGAGCCACACACATGCGCAGTACAGGTAAGTTTAACTGGGGTTCACGTGCCCACACAAATGGCTCTGCGTGCCATCTGTGGCACACATGCCATAGGTTCGCCAACATGGGTATAGAGCAATGGATAGGAGCAAGGTAGCTCTAGTATGCTTACCACGACACCAAAATAAATTCATACTGTATCCAAAAGTACCCTTTTATCCATCGATATGCCCACCCTAATGAAATCACAGCAAAAAATGCAGAAGCCATTCTGAGGAAGCACAGATCTGGAAAACCAAGAAAAATACTGTAGTATAGGTAGTCATCAATTAACAACGGTTCATTTAGTGACCGTTCAAATTACAACGGCACTGAAAAAAAGTGATTGATGGCCATTTTTCACAGTGACAGTCTTTTTGCATTATCCCCATGGTTGTGTGATCAAAATTCAGATGCTTGGTCACTGGTTCATACTTATGATTGTTGTAGCATCCCAGAGACACGTGGTTGCTTTTTGTAACCTTCTGACAAGCAACATCAATGGAAAAGCCAGATTCCCCTAACAACCAGGTTACTAACTTATCAATTGCAGTGATTTAGTTAACAACTGTGGCAAGAAATGTTGTAAAACGGGGCAAAACTCACTTAACAAATTCTTGAACAACATAAATTTTGGGGTCAATTATGGTCGTAAGTCGAGGACTACCTATATTGTCATGTTCCATAAAGAAATCCAAAATTCAAATTCCACTCACTCAAGCGCCATCTAGTGGCAAAAATCAGTCTATGCAGAGGTTGAGAAAATAAACTTATACATTATTGTTATTCGCATTTCTCTCTTTTCCAATTTTAATTTTCATTTTTTTCTACATGGTATTTCTTTTTTTTTTTCCTGGAAGTTGAAGTCCTCCACTCTTAAAAGTAAACTTTATTGATTTTATCAATTAAAACAAAACAAACAACATGGAAGAAAAAATTAAAAGGTTTTAACAACAATGACAGATTGTGGTTTCCTATTTATAACATTATTTTCTGCGATTTTACAATTGACATCTTATGCAAATATATATTCATTACAATTACTGCTTATCTTCCTTAATGTTTACTATATAGTCTGTCTTCCCTCAATCCATTCATACCAATAATCCCAAATTGTGTAATACTCTGATGATTCTTTATCTTTTAGGGCTAGGATTAATTTATCCATTTCTGCACAGTTCATTATCTTTTGAATTGTCAATTCCTCTGGTGGAATATAGGGCTATTTCCAACATTGAGCATAGGCCAATCTGGTCGCAGTCAGTATATGTAGTATGGTATTTCTAAGTAAAAGGATTTGTCAGGAAAATTTTGGTAGTCCTCAGCTTGCAATCATTTGTTTAGTTCAAACTGTTTGTTTAGTTCATTCAAAGTTACAACGACACTGAAAAAAATGATTGACAATTGCTCCTCAAGCTTATAACAGTGGCGGCATTCCCATGGTCACTTGATCAAAAATTAAAGTACTTGGCAACTGCTATATATTTATGACAGTTGCAATGTCCCAGAATCATGTGACCACCATTTGCAACTTTCCCAGTTGGCTTCCAAGGAGCAATGTCAAGCTGATTTGCATGATTCATTTAACAATTGCAGCAATTCCCTTAACAATTGTGTCCAAAAAAGATTATAAAAGTAGGTGTGACTCATTTAACAACCCCCTTGCTTTGTAATCTGTTCCTAATTGTGGTCATAAGTTGAGGACTAGCTGTAGGACAGTGAAAGTCAGCAATTAAAATACAAAGTACTTAAATGAACAGGAGCAAATTTATTCCATTTCCCTCATTTACATAAATATCCTCATTTAAATAAATATCTCAAAATGTGGAATTTGGGGGTCAGAGCAGCAAATGCAGCTGGCCTTTATATGTCCTAAATGTGGCTGCAGGAAGCATTTTCGAAATGATACATTATTTAAATCTGTAGTATGAGGAAGAGGAAGAGGAAGAATACATAGAGGAGGAAGAAACACAGGAGACCTTTGTGGAGACAAAAAAGGCACCAGTGGTTCCCAAACCTGCCCCTCCTCCTGCAACGGTACCTCCCCTACGCCGAAAATCATCTGCCAATTACCGGGCCTACGCCATTGAGCCGCACGACAAGGTAAGTGTTAGTCTCCTTTCCACTTGGATTGAAAAACAGAAATGCAGAAATATCCAGGGCAAAATTAAGAATGTGGGGCTCAGAAAATAAAGGAGACCCAAAGGGAGAAGAAATGCAGAAAGGGAAACAATAAAGCACCTTGTGTTTGTGTCTGTATATGTGTGTCTATGTGTGTTTTCAGAGAGCAATGTAAATTTATCAGCATGCATGGAAACAATACAAAGTCAGGATAAATTTGCACGTCCCTCAGTGCAAGCTCAAAGTGCAATTTAGAAGTTGAACACATTGATCTATATTTCAGATCGATGCTCACCTTTGTGCATTTTCTGTCACAGAATCAGAAAATTGGGTGTCCAGTCTTCATGCTTAACATCTCAAATTTCCTTCTCATTTCAGAATGTTTCTGCTCCTTAAAATCTATTCAAATCTTTCAAAAACATGGAGGATATTTGATATTTTCAAAATGGTCTCTGTTAGAAATTCAGTTTATATAAAGCACTACACAGAGCAAACAAAAAGTATACTCATGTGCTTTACTGCTCAACTATATAACTAACAGGAAACAGAAAACTCAGAAAAAAAGAGCGTAAGACTGGAGTATATATCATAGATCCAAACTTGAAAATACTGCTATTTACTGGCTGAATACTACTATAGATGTTGCAGAGAAATAAACTCCAACAATGAATTCCAACAGTCTCTAAGTGTCAGTTAATTTAGACCAAGGGTGTCCAACCAACTAACTTATGGACTTCAACTCCCAAAATTCCCCAACCACACTGGCTGGGGAATTCTAGGAGTTGAAGTCCACAGGCCTTAAAATTGCCAAGGTTAGACACACTTCATTTAAACTGATCCCATCTATTATTCATTTAGAAAGAAATTAAGTCTGCTGGACAAAGCAGATTATATTCTATTTCCTATCTCTCCTTTCCTCTAATCGACTGTGGTTTTTCCTTTGGAAATTTGTCACTTTATCTGCACTAACCAGCCCTAAACCAAATCAGTTGATTGTTTCTTTCCTTTTCTATTAAACTGCTCCACATGTTATGGAGGATAAGCAGTTACCATTGTAAATTTAGGAAGTTCCACGAAGCATCATCCTTCCGGAGTGTGAAATATGCCTCTTAATCTCTCTTCTTTTGTTCCATCACAGATAAAATGCAAGATATCAGCTTCACGGAAATTGCAACTCAAGGTAATGTGGAAAAAGTGTGCTTCTGGGTATTGGTACACTTAGAAAAGGGCACAAGGCGCTAAACACTTCTGGGGACACATCTGGCAAGTTTCTAGGAGATTGGAAGGCAAAAGATAGTACTTGTAGTCCTTGATTTATAACCATTTGTTTAATGATCATTTGGAGTTACAAAGCCACTGAAAAAAATGACTTATGACTCTTGTTCACTTACAATTTTTGCAGCATTTCTGTGGTCATACAATCAAACTTTGGACAATTGGCAATTGTCATGTATCTTTGACAGCTGTGACCTTCTGACAAGCAAAGCCAATGGGGAAGTTAGATTCACTTAACAACCTTATTTACTTAACAACTATAGTTATTCACTTAACAATTATGGAAAAAAAGGTCATAAAGTGGGTCAAAACTAACTTAACAACTGTCTTGCTTGTCAACAGAGGTTTGGAGACTCAATTGTAAGTCGAGGACTATGTGTAGTATATAGACCCTGGTGGAAAAGAAGCACAGTAGATCAGATTCCAAGAGAAGAGAACACCCAGACAACCACAACTACCCCACACACAAATTTGATGAAAATATTTGGTAGGAAGGAACACTTGACAAAATGGACTTGCCCAAACTGAATGCCCTCCAGATCTGTGATTCAACTCCCAAAATTCTTGGATTAGTATGACCACCATTCTTGGGGTCCATCCATATGTCTGCAAAGTTCCTTGGAAGGGAAGAGCTAGCTTAAGCCATGTTATATTCATCAGGCTGAAGGAACACAAGCAAGATATAAGTGACCCAGCTTATTGACCCAATTCTTGTCTTTTCACCCAGTCATTGATGCTCCAAGTGGCTAAGAGGGAAATGGAAAAGGAAGAAGAAGAACGCTCCCAGGACAAAGAGCGGTTTCTTTCCGACCGTTGTGTTGCCTTAGAAGTGGCAGGTCTCAGCCTTACGGAACTGCAGGTCAGCATAGAAGTGGGGAGAATGAAGGAGTGAGAAAACGGATCAAATTGGAGAAGACCTGTTTCTTGGGTTTAGTGAAATTAGCCTTCTCTGAATGGTTGCTTTCCAGATGTGTTGAATTTCCCATGAAAAGTCTCTAGTTTGAAGAAAGGTAAAGACAGATAGCAGATGAAAAGAAAATTCTAAAATATGTCTTTGATCTTCAGGATAAACTAGCTTAGATGTTGGCTTTTGTTAAAGAAGGTGATGAGCTCCTTGAGGACAGCATTATGCATTTGTTGCACAACTTGCTTTGCACCAGCAGCTCTCAAGCAACTGTTGGACATCCCTTCACTTGCAACATGATTAACATTCCATTTGCTTTGAGGGGCAACATTACTTTAGAAGAAGCCACCAAATTAAAACTGTCATGTAAGCTAATGTTCAAAATTAGCTTTCTTTAAACAGTTGCACGCCAGGTATATGAAATGGACATAGGGTTTGTAGGAGAACACAACTGGAAGGGTAGTTGATTGGGTATTCTAAGAGATGTATTAGCTTTGAGTAAAATGTATAATAGTGGTTATTAATGGAAACTAAATCTCCAGCATACCTGGAGATATTGGAGTGTTTCAAAATTGTTGTCTTTTTCTTTCTCCAGTTGAACCATTCTGCTTCAAGTGGCTTATGTCTTTAAAAGTCAGTTATGTGGTTCATCTCTCAATAGCCTTGAAAATGAACTTTGCACTTGTTCAGGAACATCCTGTTCTTTATTAGACTTGAATCTGATGTTTGATTGTCTTATACTACCTGGTTTATTATAGGAATTGTGTCGGCAGTTCCATACACAAATCGACAAAATTGATGAGGAGCGTTATGACATGGAGGCCCGGGTCAATAAAAGCATCAATGAGGTGAGCTTCTGAACCTTGGGTGGGATCTGGGCCACAATCGTCTTTACAGGATATCACTTGTGGATCCTGATCATATAAGATAGAAAAAGAACTCAGTGTATTTCAGATGATGGATTTAGCCAATGGAATCTGGCATTTTAATGACAGCAATTTAGAAAATGCAAAACACAGTGTTGTCTTTTTCTCCCAGCTTAAAAAAAAAATCACTTAGGGCCATTGGGTAAATCAAATCAGGAAAAGTTGGAACATATGCTGCTCTGATGTTCTTGGGAAGAAGGGTGGCTTTTAAAGACAACGACATTATGCCCATTGCATTAGGTTTGCAATTGCAGAAAAGGAGTAAGACGCAATAAGCAAAAGAAATAAATGACATGAGAAAGCAGAATAAAAGGGAGTCTTGACCAGGGGTGTCAAACTCAAGGCCTGGGGGTCAGATTTGGCCTGTGGGATATTTAGATCTAGTCCACAGGCCCGCCCTGGAATCAGCAAAGGACCAGCCCATGGTGCTTCTGCCAGTGAAAAGGGAGCTTGGGAGGGCTGTGCATGGCTGTCCCAGGCTCCATTTTGGGCCATGTGGTCTCCTGCAACCTTCTGCCAACAAAAACAGAGTCTGGGAGGGCCATCGTGGACGAAAATGGAGCCTCAATGAGTGACATCGAGCTGGCCGTGCCCACCTTGGCCAGCTCCCCCCCAACAGCCACCGAGGTCAAACACAACCCTGATGTGGCCCTCAATGAAATAGAATTTGAGACCTGATCTAGACAAACATAGTTTGCCTTCAGATCTGATCAGTCTGAATCTCATGGATTCAATCATGGATTTCCCAGCCTTCTCTTTCTCCTCACTCATTTATTCTTCTTTATTCTGCAGGTAAATTCCAGATTGGTAACATCTGCAGTGGAATTTAGGGAGTGTCAATATCAGTGTGGAGTGCCAGGCTTCAATGAACTCATGAGCATGGTGGGGAGGGGGATCAGGTTTCTGTATAGTGTTCCTTGGGGGGTCAGACTTTCACAGCTGTTTCTGTTTCAAATTTGATGCTAGCCTACTGCTGTGCCAGAATGTTTTTTTCTTCATTCTGATTGGTTGGGAGTCTTGGTCTGTTTTTATTGGTCTTGGAGTTGCTGTGTTCTGCTTGATTGGTGTTTCTAATATCTTCTGTCTGTTTTGTGGCTTTGATTAACTGGCAACATTGTGTTCCTGTATTGGAGGCTTTTAGTGCAGCTTGGCTCCGAGTAAATGGACGGCTATCATTTGTTAGGAAGCTAGGTTTCATTTGGGTACCTGGTTGGGGTGTGTTTGAGCTGGAGGTATCAGGGGGGATACCTGTGCCCAGGTGTTTGCCTGGCTTGTGGTGTGGAGATTTTTTTGTTTGAGAGTGCAGGTCTTGGCATGTTCGGGTCTTTTCCCATGTAAGATTGAGAGTATCTTGGCAATGTTTCGACGAGTTCTCACTCGCCATCTTCAGGCTGGTGCTTTCAGCTTCATGCTTGTGCTCGCCAAGACCTGCATATCTGTACGCGTGAAAATCTATGAAAACATATATAACATAATATATAACATATACAACACAATACACACAATACAGAAGCCTGATGATGATGGCAAATGAGATTCTGCCGAAACATTGCTACAACTTTAAAAGTACAACTATAATGATGTGGAAAAATACCCGAACAAAGCTGAATACCAAATATATATATATATATATATATATATATGATCTGCTTGTAAGTTTCGACATGGTTTCACTATTCACTCAAGTCCCAATAAAAGAAACTCTTGAAATC
>BLBF01000050.1:4876844-4896202 GCA_015471245.1 Laticauda colubrina | reverse complement strand
AACGGAAATAAACAAACAACTACCATTCCTAGATGTACTAATCTACAAAAGAACAGATGGCACACTGGGACACACCATATACCAAAAGAAAACACACACCAACCGCTACCTCAACGCCCAATCCCACCACCACCCAGCACAGATAAATTCCGTAGCGAAAACACTAATTACCAGAACCAAATGCCTGGCAGACAAGACACATATAAAGACTGAACTATGCACCCTGACTGAAGTATTGACAGCCAATGGCTTCCACAAAAACAAAATCACCAACTTGATCCACAAAAACACACCAAGACATAACAGAGACCTAGAAGACCAACAGATCTATGGAACAGCTGTCTTGCCCTACATAAGAGGTACCACAGATAAAATCAGTAAGATACTACACAGGCATCACATCAAGACTGCCTTCAAAACAGACAAAAAAATAGCAGCCATCCTGAGGAACCCCAAAGACAAAATTGACCTGGAAAACCAAGGCATATACGAAATTCCCTGTACATCATGCCCGGCCACATACATTGGACAGACCAATAGAAGAATAAGTACCCGCCTAGAGGAACACAAAAATGCAGTAAAAAAGCTGGAACACACCTCCTCACTAGTCCAACACATGAAAACCACAGGTCACAACATCAACTTCAATGGCACTAAAACCCTGGCCACTATGGAAAACCCCAGCCACAGAATCATCAGAGAAGCCATAGAGATTGAAAAAAGACCTGACAGCATGAATAGAAGAGATGATTCCACCAGACTGTCAATCATTTGGAAGCCTGCACTCTCAAATAGAAAGATCTCCATGCCACAAGCCAGGCAAACACCTGGGCAAAAACAGACTCCCTCTGATAGCTCCAACCTAACCCCCCCACCAGGCACCCAGGTGAAACCCAGCTTGCTAATGAAGAGCAGCCGTCCCTTCACACGGAGCCAAGCTGCACTAAAAGCCTCCAACACAAGAACAGACTGTTGCCAGCCAATCAAAGCCACAAAACAGACAGAGGAAGCCAGGAACACCAATCAATCAAACTCCAAGTCCAATGAAACAGGTCCAGGCTCCCAGCCAATCAGAATGAACCAGCCTCAAATTTAAAACCAGGAGCTGTAAGACCCATATCCATACAGAAGCCTGATGATGGCAGATGAGATTCTGCTGAAACGTTGCTACAACTTTAACAGAACTACAATGATGTGGGATAATACCCGAAGGAAGCTGAACAGCACACATGTAAGTACCCGCGAAAACCTAAGAAAACAAATATATATATATATATATATATATATAATCAGCCACACTAAACCCCCTCCCCGCCACGCTCATGAGTTCATTGACATAACATTTTATTATTAAAAAAAAAAAGATTTTTATTTTTTAAGACAAGCATATACAGAAAAAAACATAACATAAAAACCATCTTCCAATTATATACATACAGTGTGTCAGTTGGTTACAAATCTTTTGTGCTATCCTTTCATAGTTCTTACTCACAAGTTACATAGGTTCTCAAATTGTCAGTCTAGTATATGCTTATATGTTTATCAGTTATTAATAATTCATTTGAATAAACTATTATTCCATCATTTTATATGAGATATTCTATATTTATTATACATTTATATTATACATTTATCCAATGATTATATATTTTGTATTATATTCTATATCAATCTATTGATCTTCTATTACAAAACTTAGTCTATTTCATTTCCATGTCTTTTTATCTAACCATTGATAAAATAAGTCCCCTATCATATAAAATTGTTTATCTTCTTGTTCTCTAATTTCAAATGTCAATTTGCTCATTTCAGCATAGTCTGTAATTTTCTTAATAACTTCCTCCTGTGTAGGTATTTTTTCATTTTTCCAGTTCTTAGCAAATACAGTTCTAGCGTGGCTGATGACTTTTGTGTTGCTCCAATCGAACTGGTGCTGTTTGGTGTTGTTATGGGTAGAGATTAAAGATTTGACAGAATCCTCCGCTCCCTAGGAATAGCAATAGCCTACAAACTCACAGCCATACTCCACCAGAAATTATCCAGAACCAAAGACAAGATGAAAAAGGATGAAAAAAACAATGTATAATCCACAAAATCCAACTATAATCATTGCAACTAATTCTATGTGGGACAAACATCTTGTCAATTAAAAATCAGTATCGATGAACACCACCTCACAGTCATATGCCACGATCCCAAATCCTTCAACTCCACCAAAGATGTTACCTAGCCTGGTAATGAAATGCTTGGAAACCAACCCACAAGCTGAGAGAACAAACTCTCATCCCCATCTTCAGAGTTCTTGGAACTCTGTGAACTTGATTGTTTGCTTGAAAATGTTTCATTGCCATATTAGATAACCTCATCAGTGCTAGAGAGTGGAGAGAGTGAAACCCAGCAGCCCTCATGATCTTTCTAGTACAGCACTCTACAAACTTGTCAATTATAAAATGTGCGGTTTTAATTCTCTCATGTTTTGGAGGGTTGGAGAATTGTGGGAGCTGGAGTACACACATCTTTCAATTGCTGAGATTGAGAACTATTAATTTACAGTTTCAGAATGTTCTTTATTTAAGATAGCTTATGGGAATGTTTGAGGAAATCTGGAAAGACATCTCACTCCTAACTGAAGTTTTCTTCATATAATTTTGCTTTCCCCAACTTTCAGATGTGTTGAGACTAGAATTCCCAGTCACAATCACCCCATCTAGGTATCTGGAGACCATCATGTTGGGGAAAATGACAAAATGAATTTGGTTCCTGGCTGCTCCTAGATTTCAAATGTGTTAACAGGCTGTCCATTCTGATTCCAGATCCAAGATTTGAACCAGAAGATTTTTGACCTGCGAGGCAAATTTAAGCGCCCTGCTCTTCGCAGAGTGCGTCTCTCAGCTGATGCCATGATGCAGGCCTTGCTTGGCTCCAAGCACAAGGTCTCTATGGATCTGCGAGCCAACCTGAAACAGGTCAAGAAAGATGACACAGAGAAGGTGAGACTGGAAGGATCAACAGCCAAGAATGAGAGGGAGGGAAGAGGAAATGGACAGATGGTAGCTTCAGAGTCATTCGTCTCTTTCGTTTAGGAAAAGAGTGGGCAATTTTTGTTAGGTGGAGGCTTTGAAGTTGGTTTGGTGGGTTTTTAATGGATAAAAAGTCATTTAAACTCTCACATACACCCCAGAAGAACAAAATTATTTCTTTCAGATAGTTTGAATATATTTTGTCCCTCAAGCCTCTTCCGTGGAGGCTCTGCAGACCATAAATGGGGTGTTACATCTCCTTGTGGCCTCCAAAAATTCTAAGATCTTTGTGGAATGGATGAAGTTCTGAGATGACTGAACTGCTCAAACTCTACATACTTGTCTGCTTATTTACTTACAGCCTGACTGATCATTCATTGGTGGTGAATAATTTCCAGGCACAAACTTCCCATCAGTGACGTATGTCAAAGTCTTAAATTTAGTTCTTGGCATGTTAGGCTACATTTTATCATTACTGCAGCAACCTTTTATTTTTGTTACTCATAAATAGCAATCTTAAAGTTCACTTGGGAGGTAGAAAGTCAGTTTAGATGCCCTGTGAGTCCTTTCTCCAATTCCTGGTTTTCATAAAAAATTCAACACTACTTCCAAAGCTGCAAAAAAGTTCACAGGCAAAGGGTCAAAAAAGTCAAGATGGCTGCCAAAACAATACAAAAAGTCAATTTCATATGTATTATGACCGCTATATTTATTTATTTATTTCGTCCTTCCTGGAGGACAGCCTTGCAAAAAATAAAAATTCCCACGACATTACAGTACTTGCAAGGGTATAAAGCAGGGTTTCTCAACCAGAGCAATTTTTAGACACGTGGACTTCAACTTCCAGTATTTCCCAGCCCTTGTCACTCTGGCTGGGGAATTCTGGGAATTGAGGTCTGTGCATCTTAAAAGTTGTCAAGGTTGGGAAACCCTGGTATAAAGGATCGTGTATAAAATCTACTTGGGAAAAGGGAAATAGTTGAGTTGATTTTGATTTTTGAAAAACCTCTGCATTTCAAGAACACATGTTGTTTGATCGCGGAAAAAGAGGCGGCAGCCTCTTTTATAGCGGCTGCTTGAGGGTCGCGGTCAATGACAGCTCTTTGAATCCCCTGCCAATCCGGCGGGCCAATCACAGGGTGGTAATGCAAACCAATCAGGATCGCGTTTCTGGACCAATCAGCAAGTAGTATTTCTGGTCCAATCAGAAGAGGGTATTTCAAGTATGTTAATATAGAACACCCCTCTTCTCTTGGTTTAGCCCGACCTACATTACGTAGTCCCATAAGTAGGCAGGGCTTTTGTGTTGTCTACTTGATCTGTGCAGCTTAGTTGTGGTGTTGCCTTCGGCTGGTTCGGACCGGATCGCTGTTTCTCCTCTCCTTCTCAGTGGAACCTCCTGAAAGGGTGAATCAGCCCTGCTGCTCCCTCCTGGTCTCTCCGGGCTGGTTGAGTCGGCTCGGCTGCCTCTTCCAGGAGTGGCCTTGTGTTGGTTTTCAGCTGCCAGTTCCCATCTACCGAAATCTTCTGCCGGTAAGTAGTTTTGGTTTCGCAATGGGCCTACCGGTGGTGTTTGTTGTTGGTTTGTTTGTTGATGTGTGATTAGTGGGTTTTCTCCTCCCCTTTGATTTATGTTTGGGTGATCTCCCCCCTCTCTGATTTTGTCATAGTCTATTTGGTGTGGTCTTTGTGTGTGTGAGTTTGTTATGCGTTCCCAGTGTTATCGGTGTTTCTTTCTATTGTCCTAGACCGTAGTTGGTCTATGTGTCTCTTCCAGCTTCTCCCATTCTCCGTTTCTAATCGGTATGACCGGGGTCCCGTTATTTGGGTTATTCTAGATGGTATCCAAAGTGGGTCCCCCATAAAGTTTTTTGCGTATACCAGATCCCCTGTTGTGAATGTGCGGTATTTACTGGAGGAGGCTGGTGGCTTTTCAGGGTTGTACGTTGGGTGTAATCTGTCCAGGTGTGAGCGTAGTTTCCTGCCCATCAGGAGTTCTGCTGGGCTCTTGTTAATCAATGTGTTCAGTGTTATATGTTGGATGGTTAGCAATGTATTGATTTTGTCTTGAATGTCCCCTGTGTCTATTTTATCTAATGTCTCTTTGGTATACTGGACCATGCGTTCCGCCCATCTATTTGCAGCCGGGTGAGCGGGCACTGTTAGGGCATGCGTATACCCAGTTCAGCAAGGAATTTTTTGAATGACAGCGCTGTGAACTGTGGCCTGATGTCTGAGACTAACAAGTCCGGTAACCCATGCGTAGTGAATAGTGTTTTTTAGCTGCCTGATGATGGCTTCTGTCATTGTAGACTGCATGACTGTGACCTCCAGCCAGTTGGAGGAAGCGTCGACAATTATTAAAAATGTATATCCCTTTGTGGGTCCAGCAAAATCTATATGGATTCTTGACCAGGGGCCCCTGGGTGTCTCCCATTTGAGGGTAGGTGCAGGAGGGGGGGTAGGTCTGGACTTTTGGCATTTTGTGCATGTTCCCGCCCATGTCTCAATGTCTTTGTCCATCCCGGGCCACCAGACAAAACTCCTGGCCAGGGATTTCATTTTGATGATACCTGGGTGTCCTTCATGTAGCATGCACAGTACTTTTTCCTGCATTTTTTTTTTTTTTGGAATAACAACTCTATCCCCCCACAGTAAACATCCCTTCAATATTGATAGCTCCGTTTGTCGGTTTTGGAAGGGTTTAAATGTCTCGCCGTCATCGGTTTCCGGCCACCCTTTCCCTACCCAGTTTAAAATCCGCGCCAGTTGTCTGTCTCTTGCAGTCTCTTTTGCAATATCTGACGCAGTTATGGGTAGGTTTGGAGAGGTCTCTATTTGTAGTGTGGACGTGGTTGGTGCTGGGTCGTCTTCCAGATCAGGTAGGGGGGAACAGCTCAGGGCATCAGCGTGTGAAATGTTCTTCCCTGGCTGGTGGATTAATTGGTAGTTATATGCGGCAAGGAATTTGGACTACCTTGTCATCTGTGGTGACAATATGTTTGGGGTGGCCTTGTTCCCTGCAAATATCCCTAGGAGTGGTTTGTGGTCAGTAACGAGTAAGAAAGTCCTACCATAGAGATATTCATGAAAAAGCTTTATTCTGGTGATCGCTGCTAGTGCCTCTCTGTCCAATTGGCTGTAGTTCCTCTCTGCCTTGGACAACGTCTTGGAGTAGAATGCGATTGGTGCTTCTCTCCCATCCAGTAGTGTGTGACTGAATATGGTCCCGACACCGAAAGGCGATGTGTCGCATGTCACTGTCAGTGGTAGGGTTTCATTGTATTGAATGAGTACCAATTTGGATGTCAGCAGATCTTTTACTCCTTGGAATGCAGCTTCTTCCCGTCGGCCCCAGGTCCAGGTAGCTGTCTTATCAAGTAGTCTATGCAGTAGTTCTACCATTGTTGCCTTCTGTGGCAAAAAGACATTATAAAAATTAATGAGTCTCAGAAATGCTTGTAGTTCTGTTTTGTTTTGTGGACTGGGGGCTTCTTTTATAGCTTTTATTTTCTTTTCAGTGGGGTGAATTCCATCTTTGTCTATTAGATACCCCAGGAATTCAACTTTCTCAGTGGCCAGCTGGCATTTTTCTTTTTTTACTTTGAGTCCCGCCTCTTTAAATCTTTGTAGGACCTCCCTGAGGCGGCTTTCCAATTGGTTTTTGTTTTTAGCAGATACCAGCATGTCATCGAAGTAGGTCACCACCCTTTTAATTCCCTGTAAAAGATGCTCCATCAAGCTTTGGAACACCCCTGGGGCCACGCTGACTCCGAATTGCAACCTGTTGTATTTAAATGCCCCCTTGTGAGTCACAATGGTTTGCGCCTCCACTGTTTTGGAATCGACGGGCAATTGCTGATATGCCTGCACCAGGTCGAGCTTCACAAAGACTTTTCCTCCCCCCAATGAATGTAACAGATGTTGCACCACTGGAACGGGGTATGCACTTTGTTGTAGTGCGTGGTTTAGGGTGGCCTTATATTCTCCACAGATTTGCACGGACCCATCTGGCTTAACTGGTGTCACAATTGGGGTTTCCCACCGTGCATGGTCTGTCTGTTCCAGTACCCCTTGTGCGATGAGCTTGTCCAATTGCTCATCGATCTTTGGTTTGGTCCTATTTGAGTGCAAATAGGACTCACCCTACCTTTAGCCATATTGGTGCTATGTTTGGATTCAAATTAAATGAAATAGGGGACCCACGGTACTTTCCTAGCTTCCCGTCAAATACGTCCTGGAAGTCCTTCATCAGGTTCTCCTCCCAGTCTGCCTCGGTGATGCTGTTTATGCAGGTCACTTCAATCCCCAGTGGCGCAAACCATTCTAGCCCCAGCAGGCTTGGGCGATCCCTGTCCGCTACCATCAACAGGAGGATTTCTGCATGTTCCTTGAAGGTTATTTGAAAATGGCCGACTCCGACTACAGGGATCCTGTTCCTCTGGTAGTCCTTTAAGGTCAGTCTTTGGTTTTCCAACTCTCTTCTCTCTATGCTGGGTATTAGTCATTTGATGGTGTTCCAGGATACCATAGACAGGTATGACCCGGAGTCCACTTCCATGTTGCACTGTTGGCCTTCAATTTTGACCTGTATGTTTACCTTTTGGGCATCTGTTGCGCTCGAATACCCAATGGTAATGGTTTGGTGAGTCTGTTCCTTTCGGTAGGGTTTGCTGGGCCACTTGTTCCTGCTTTTGTGGCTCCAACGGCTCCCTGCTTGTCTGTCTCTGGTCCTGGGGGGGTGCTGTCTTGTCGCCTAGGGCTGTAGCTCTTTTTATTTCAGCAGACCCTAGCAATGTGTCCCCATTTCTCGCAGTGCTGGCAAATAGTATCTAGGAAACGGCACTCGGATCGGGGGTGGTTTCCTCTGCACCCAGCACATTGGAAACCTGGCTTGCGTTCTCTCCTTTCCTATCTGTACCGTTCCGACTGGAGTCTATGTATTTCTTCCTCCTCCTCGTCGGTCTAGGATAAGTACTCGACGTCCTCATGGTGCACGGTAGTGGTGGTCCTTTGATTGCCCTCTGTCTTCCTTTCTTGGTGTTGGCTTGTTTCTGCCTGTGTTTACTAGGTCATCCATTTCATTTTCTGCATGGTTGCTGCTGACTTCTTCGTGGCCTCAGCTGCAGTGGCCTCGGCAATGGCCTTGGTGACTGTGATGTTTGGCTGGGTCAATAGTCAGTCCAACTCTGGCCATGCCATCTGCATGATGTCCTGAGGTTTGGCCAACACTTTAGCCATTTTGAACACTGTGGGCCCACAGTGTGTCAGGAACACGGCCCTCTTCCTTTTATTGGTGATTTCTTGCAGGTCGTTGCTCTTGAGGAACATGAGGAACTGGTCGATGTATGATTCCCAATCCTCTGTCATTGGGTCAAATGGTGAGGGTGGCAAGCTGCTGCGGCCATCTCTTCGGTTGGTCAGTCCTCGTTGCCACGTGCTCGACTGGTCTCCTTTGTCTCAGAATCCCACCCTCAACGCCAGTGTTTTATCGCGGGAAAAGAGACTCGAGTCCAGTGACTTTTCAGCTCTTTATTTAGTTGCTTGAATCTGCTCTGGCTGCGGAGCCGCGGCAGCCTCTTTTATAGCAGCTGCTAGCGGCTTGCAGCCAATGACGGCTCTTTGAATCCCCCACCGATCCGCCAGGCCAATCACAGGGTGGTAATGTGAACCAATCAGGATCGCATTTCTGCACCAATCAACAAATAGTATTTCTGGTCCAATCAGAAGAGGGTATTTCAAGTATTTTAATATAGAACACATATAACAGTGCAGCTCATTTCTTCAGTCTGAGTACTTATCCAACTAAGACTGCAGCTTAGAAAATGTGGAAAGATTTCTCATAACAAGAGAGATCCCTTTGGTCTCGTACGGAGAAATGAACAATACAAAATTCAGGAACATCCAACTATATCACTGGGCACAAGTAACCTTTCCAAATTTGGGGATATAGAGAAGAAGAACATTCTCAACAGTATGAACCTCTCTTAGCTGTGAAGGGAATTCCATTCATTAACATTTCTATGGTTTACTTTGATGATTCCATGAATCAAAGGGGAACATGGGCTTCTATGGAATAGTGGTCACAGTGATGTACTAAGAGCATAGAAATCCAAACCGTAGACCATTCTCAGCTTTGGAAGCTCCATGAGGGACCTGGGGACCAGCCACTGTCTCCCAGTCAATTACATGGAGCTGATGTGGGAAAGAATATGAGGAAGGAGAGTTGTTTCAACAGCCCTACATTCCCCCAGAGGAAATGATAATCCAAAAGATAATAGGTTGTGCAGAAATGGACAAATTAACCCTAGCTTTAAAGGACAAAGAAATATGAGAGTACTATATAATTTGGGAATATTGGTATGAATGGATTGAGCGAAGACAGATTACATAATAAACAGTAAAAGAAGATAAGCAGTAGCTGTAGTAAATAGAGATTCGCATATAGTTGTAAATATTTCACAAAATAATGTTACAAATGAAAAACCACAGCCTGTCATTGTTGAAGGCCTTTTAATTCTTTCTATGCTGTTTGTTTTGTCTTAACTGATAAAATTAATAAAGTTTGTATAAAAAATAAAATAAAGCTGCTCTGAGCTCAAAGAAATAAAAATATAAATGAACTAACAGGACATGTTTCTCCACTCACAAGCCTAGGTCTTCGCTGATTTCCTGACCCTTACTCTCTCCCCCCACCCCCACAGGAGAATCGGGAAGTAGGTGATTGGCGGAAGAATATTGATGCTCTGAGCGGCATGGAAGGGCGCAAGAAAATATTTGAGACCTCGGTTGCAGGGCAAGCCTGAGGCACACAAGGTGAGAGAAATTATTTGGGGATGTATGCATTGAAATACAAATAGTCTTCAACAGTGGTGGGATTCAAAAAAAATTACTACTGATTCTGTAGGTGTGGTTTGGTGGGTGTGGCAGGGGAAGGATACTGCAAAATCCCCATTCCCTCCCCACCCCACTAACCTGCTTTCCAGCTCCATTCTCCTGTGCAGGGCAACAAAAGAAGACCCAGCCGTTCAGCTGGGACTCAATGGGAGGCAGAGAATAGATGGGGGCACAGCCAATCAGAGGTGGCATTTGCCGGTTCTCTGAACTACTCAAAATTTCCACGACCGGTTCTCCAGAACTGGTCAGAATCTGCAGAATACCACCCCTGATCTTCAACTTACAACCATTTGTTTAGTGAGTATTTGAAGTTGCAGCAGCACCAAACAAGGCTATTTACAACTGGTCCTTATTCAGTTTTTCCATACTACTGGTAATCCTCGACTTACAGCAGTTCATTTACAACCATTCAAAGTTACAACGCTACTGAAAAAAAATGATTTATGGCCATTTTTCACACTTATGAACATTGCAGCATACTAATGATGAAAATTCAGATGCTTGGCAACTGACTCATATTTATGGCGGTTGCAGTGTCCCAGGGTCACGCGATCACCTTTTGACCTTCTGACAAGTAAAATTCAATGGGGAAGCCAGATTCATTTAACAACCCTGTTACTAACTTAACAACTGCCCTGATTCACTTAACAAATGTAGCAAGATGCTCATAACCCGGGGCAAAAATCACGTAATCATTGTCTCATTTAGCAACAGAAAGGTTGGGTCAATTGTTGTCACAAGCTGAGGACTACTTGTATCCTAACTGTCCTTATAATTCCCAACCACTTTTGCTACATTAGTCCAATTTTGCATAATAATCCTAAATATGGAGAACTTTAGAAAAGTATTTTTCTTCTGGGTGATGAGAGATTGCAGACTCTTGAAAAATAGGGCATGGTTGTTCAGAACAGTTTTGTAAACTTTCTCCTATCTTTGTCTCTTCCCGCTTTTCCCCCCTTTTTTCAGGTGGGGTTTCCTGTGTGATCTCTGATCTGTCGATACTATCACTCCCTTGTGAAACCTCATCCTCTGACCACATTCATCACTGGAGCCAAAACCTCACCTTGGAATTTTGTTCTGCAAACTGTAGTTTCTCTTTCTGTTGCTTTGGGGAGCTTCTTAGCCCTGACCCTCACCACAAGAACAATGTATTTAAGACTTGAAGTATGCAATGGTTGTATAGATAGTATAAGGAGTAGGTTGAGTGCCACCAAGTCTGGATGGGCTTCAGAAATCCTACAGAAGATATGCTTTAGACCAGGAGTAGTCCAACTTTGGGAATCTTTAACTCCCAGAATTCTCCAGCCTTCCATGCTAGCTGGGGAATTCTGGTAGTCAAAGTCAATAAGTCCTAAAGTTCCCAAGGTTGGAGGTGCCCTGCTTTAGATTTTGAATTTGCTCAGTGCCTCTGTTCTCATTAAAACAACTCAATTCTTCTTTCAGGATTCCACAGAAACTGCTTTAAAGTTGGCATGAAGAATAGATTTCTTAAAGCAAGACAATTTCTTTCTTTTTCTTTTTAAGTTCTTGCTGAGATTTTAAAAGAGTTGGCCTCATGTGGTTGGGCTACTTAAATTAAGAGAAGAGAGATGTTCCTTCAGCAAAAATAATTCCACAACAAGCAAAATCAATTCCAAAACGTTCTAACAGTAGGATGATTCTACCGACACAATTGCAGTCACTATATAGCTATCAAGGGTTAAGATTTTGAGCATCTCTTTGTTACAACCTAATGGTGGAATGGTTTGTTACAGCTCAGATATGATACAGGTAGTCCTCAATTTACAACAGTTCATTTAGTGCCTGTTTGAAGTTACAACACCACTGAAAAAAGTGACTTGTGGCCATTTTATACAAATCAAGACAGCATCCCCATGGTCACTTGATCAAAAATTGAGACTCATGGCAACTGATTCCTCTTTATGATGTTTGCTGTGTCCCAAGGAGGTCAGGTGATCCCCTTTTGTGGCCTTCTGACAAGCAAAGTCAATGGAAAAGCTAGATTCACTTAACAACTGTGACAAGAAAAGTCGTAAAATGAGGCAAAATTTGCTTAACAAATGCTTACCAACAGAAATGTTGGGCTCCATTATGGTTGTAAGCTAATGACCATTCATTTAGTGACCATTCTAAGTTACATCAGCCCTGAAAAAACTGACTTGCAGCAACAGCTCCTCACAATTACAACTGTTGCAGCTTCCCCAGGGACACAGGATCAAGATTCGGTCACTAGGCAATTCACATGTAATCATGACACTTGTAGCATCCTGAGGTCTTGTGACTGCCGTTTGTGATCTTCCCAGTTGGCTTTTGACAAGCAAAAACAATGGGGGAAGCCAGATTCACTTAACAACCTCATGATTTACTTGACAATGGCAGTGATTCACTTAACAACCTTTGGCAAAAAAGATTGTAAAGTCAAGTGCAGTTCACATAACAACAGACTCATTTAGCATCAGACGTTCCAGTTCCAAGTGGGGTCACAAGTTGAGGAGCTCCTGTATGCCCCTTAATATGAACATTTGGCCTATTACAGGTGGTCCTTGACTTATGACCACAATTCAGCCCAAAATTTCTGTTGCAAAGTGAGACATTTGTTAAATGAGTTTTGCGGCCCCATTTTATGATCTTTATTGCCACCTTTGTTAAGTGAGTCACTGCTACTGTTAAGTCAGTAATATGGCTTTCCCATTGACTTTGCTTGTCAGAAAGTCGCAAAAGGGGATCAGATGACCCTGGGACACTGAGAGGGGATAAGATGACCCTGGGACCCTGGGACCGTCATAAATATGAGTCAGCTGTCAAATATACAAATTCTGATTACTTGACCATTGGAATGCTGTAATGGTTGTAAGTATGAAAAATAGCCATGAGTCATTTTTTTCAGTAACTTTGAATGATCACTAAATGAACTGCTGTAAGGTGAAGGCTACATGTACACCTTGTATGCACACTTATCCTTTTTTAAGGGTGTCTTTTAAGGCTGGTATATGCACAAAGAGAGCGCTGAGGTTCTTGATGCCAAGGAAGGAAGGAAAGAAGGAAGGAAGGAAGGAAAAATAGTTGTGCCATCCAGTCAGTGCTTTTGTAACTACTATGATGACACTTAAAGGGTGTTTAGAAAAAACAACAATGCTTTTTTGCATAGTGTTCCAGTCAGGATGTTCTCCAATCACTGATGGCCAAAAAGTTGCCCATTTTACTGGCAAACACTGCCACAGTTCTTCTCAAGGACACTTTCCCCCTCAAGTGCCAAATAAATGCAATTGGAGCCTGCATTTTGCTACCCAATTCAGATTTCTTTCACTTTCTTGGGAATTCCCGTCAGTTTATATTGGGAAAACCAACCAACCTTTGATCCCTTGGCAATAACAATTGGCTCTTTGTCGAACATGGTTCCAGGACATTTCCCTTGGCACATGCTAGCTTCCTGTACCTCATGAGTTAAATGCTAGACTTTTGCAACAGTTTCTACCCTCATTTCTTTCTGCAAAAATATTCCTTGGCCCTATACAGACAGCACAAATGGTGGTCGGTCTAATCTCAGTCTTGGTTTGGAAAGATGCCATTGCTCAGAAAGAACCAGCATTAAACACTGGATTAGGAGCAGGGAGATCCAGTTTCAAGTCCACTCTAATCCCTTCGGGGTGGCTTTGAGCCATCCTCAAGGTTGCCGTGAGGGGGCAAGGAGAAGAGGGAGCATTGTGTATGTCATCTTGAATTTCTGAAGGGATGGAAATCCAGCAGATAAATAAATAAAAGACTAAAGTGAACTGGGAATAATAGAGGCCTTTCGTGAAGGCTGGTAGGAAGTAATTTTGTGAAAGTACCCACAAGGCAGACATACAAATTCTGAAACTACAATGAGTGGTGGAGAATCAAGCTTGCAATGAAATGGTGGGTTTTGGACATTAGAGTGTTGCCATATCTTGTTTAAGAGCCATTGAAAGAAGTATTGAATTGATGGAACTGAATTCTGACTAATGACTTCTGAGTAACCCCAAAGTAGTAGGAACCCTGCCTGGAAGAGGTGTCCAACAGAGTGAAGGATGTTGTTAAAATGGTGGATAAAAGGGAAGACCTGCCCATTTTGAACATATCTGAGACTCCAGAGGAGCTTAGGATTCATCTGCACCATTGGGGATGTCTAATTTTTTTGCCCTCCCTGTCGATACATTCATTTGTTTTGTTTTTTTCTCATTAATTACTGTTGCCCAGTGAAAACATTTCTAAGAACTAGCTTATTTGCCATCAATGAATTGCTTCCTTTTCTTTATAAAAAGGTTTTTATTTGTGTTCACGTTAAAAATATACCATTCACACTTCAATTCACTGACAGTTAACACTGATCACAATTAAAGCACAGGGAAACAGTTATTTTTATAAAAATAAAATAAAACAAAGAAACAGAAAGAGAATACAACAATTTGCAAATTCATGTCAAGTCAACAGGGCAACACATTTGACCAAAAACAACTGCTGCTGAAACATACACAGCAGAGGCACATTCTTTTAATGACAGTGTAGTATAGCTTATAAATAAATAAACATTCATAATCAATACAAATTCCTTTTACTTTGTTTTCTTTATTAGAGCTCTCTTTTAACTGGTCCGACAGCTTGAAGGCACAATGCAAGATTTAAAAAAAGTAGAAGGCAAATAAAAATGGGGCTCAAAGGGGATTTTGGCCTCTTTTGATTAATAAGTCTCATTGTGAGGGAATCTGTGGAGGGGTCAAAAAAGTAAAAATGGCGGATATGATGGAAGGCCTGCCTCATTTTAACATGAAGCCCCAACCTCTTTGCATCCATTGCTATGGCTCATGAATTGATTTTTGCAGAAACAGTTCTCAAAAAAAAAAAAAAAAACACACAGAAGGGGGAAGTAAATAGATATTAGGCATAAAATCATGATCATATCTGCAATTCAGATTTAAAATTCAGTTGGCTGGTCTTTGCCAGAAAAGGAAATAAATATGCAGGCAGAAAATATACACACATAAACAGTTACATATAAATAACAATATATAAATAGCTGTGCACAAAATATTTTCACATTATGCCTTCCCTTCCTGCTTCCTTATTGATCTCATTTACTTAAAAATAAATAAACCTCATATAATATATAAGTTACTTAAATAGTTGGATAAATAGAAATAAAACCTTAGATTTTTTTTTTTTTTAAGCCAGCAAGATTAACAATGGGAAACAGAAAAGTTGAAGTGGTTCAGACAGTACAGGAATTCTGTGTCTGTTTTGGGATTTGGGAGTCTCACGAGGCTTCAGCCAATGGCATTCATCCCTCCCATCTCTCTGCTCCTTTGCCCTGATCTGCCTTCTTCATTTTTACACTTCATATTAATGCAATAAAATAGAGATGGCTGAGCTTAGGAAGGACCCTTCTGAATATCTGATTTTGTACCCCAGCCCATCTATTGTCCTGCTCTATCTGAAGGCAAAACTTGGGCTTCTCAGATTCTGATTTTGATCCATTATGTTGAAGGGATCATCTGACTCAATGTCTTGTACCTGTTGAACGTATTCTTGATCCATAATCATGGGTTCAAGGGGAATCTTGTTAATTAAAGGTAAGAATTGGGAAAAGGGGGGCAGCTGATGGCTTTGGGTCAAATTCTCCACCATGCTGAGGCTCACAGGAAGATTGTAGGCCTCTGAATAGTACACATTATAGCCATCTCGAAGAATCATCTCCCGGAAGTTACAGGCCTCTTCTGAATATAATAGCTGCAAAAGAGAAGAGAACACTTGGATTAGGTATTCAAGCCAAGAATAAAGGAGCAAAAACAACTGAATTTCATTTCATTTACCTTCAGTGGGCCTAGGCTTAAAGTTAGTGAATGTTTGTTACCTTGCTCCTATAGTTGCTTCCTGTGTATTAAATTATCTTGTGTCACAGTAAAAAACATAATTTTGATTGCAGAAAGTACAACAACAGAGTGGTCAATGCCTGGAATGCACTACCTGACTCTGTAGTTACATCCTCAAACCCCCACTCCTTTTCCCTCAATCTAACCACTATTGACCCCACCCCATTCCTAAGAGGTCTGTAAGGGGCGTGCATAAGTGCACAATTTTACCTACTGTCCCTGTCCTATTGTCCCCAGTTATTTGTGCCTATTTCCTGTGTTTATGCTTATATTTATTCTTATCTCTATTATCTTGAAAGTGATTGACAAATCAAATCAAATAAATAAAACAATCAAGCAGCAATTGTTCGGGAGCCACTGAAGGCCACATCAAGATTTTGGATAAGCCATATCTAAAGGTTAGCTCGGCAACCATTTGACATTACAACAGATTCTGAAAATGGGACCTTGTTCCAATTCTAATGTTCGAATTCTACCTCTCCCACAGTCACGTGACTGCATTTGGGGCACTTGGCAACTAAGCTTGCATTTATGTATGGTATTTGGCAAAAACTGTCCCATAGCAAAGAGTAATTTAAAGACTGCAGCATTCACTTAATTGCTGCAAAAAAGGACATCAAATCATGTCCAGTCACACAGTGACCTGCTTTATGACTATCATTACATCCGAGGGTAATTGCAGGCTTTATTATGGGTGTATCTCTAGGACACAGGTATCAAACTCGATCATGTCAAGTGAAGTATCGTGACTTATTGTGACATTTTTTGCCTTTGCAGAGATGGGATGGGCGTGGCCTGCACATAACGCATCCAGCCTGTGGGCCGCCAGTTTGACACCCCTGCTCTAGGACTACCTATTGCGAGGAGTTTGTAACAACAATGATCTGTGCAAATTGAGTATAGAATCAAAGGTGTAGGATCATACCAAGTTAATAAGCTTGAGCAAAAAAATTGATCCAATCTTCTGCCATCATCTCTGTTATATGCTTCAGTTTATATGCTTGTAGTTTCAGTTACCCATGTACTTCCTAGTGTTGCATTTTAAGCTAAGACAATAATTTCCTCAGGTAATCTTTTCCACTATCAGACAATTCTTATCACCAAGAACTTTCTTGTAGCATCTCGTCAAGCCTGTGCACAATTTCTACTTACAGAATTAACTCAGAGAAATTCAAGATCATATAATCCATAGATACAGGTAGTCCTTAACTTATGACCACAATTGAGCCCAAAATTTCTGTTGTTAAGTGAGACATTTGTTAAATGAATTTTGCCCCATTTTACGATCTTTGCCACAGTTGTTATGTTCATCACTGCAGCTGATAAGATTGTTAAGTGACTCTGGCTTCCCTATTGACTTTGATTGTCAGAAGGTCACAAAAGCAGATCACAAGATGAACCAGTTGCCAAGTATTTGAATTTTGATCACATGATCATGGGGATGCTGCAAAGGACTGTTTTATGAAAAACAGTCATAAATCACATTTTTCAGTTCTGTTGTAACTTTGAACAGTCATTAAACAAACTGTTGTAAAGACCAATTCAGCCCTGTATACATTGCTGTACCTAATCTAGGCATTCAAGCTCCACCAAAATATAAATTTATTCCAGCTAAAGAAATGCTAGTTTCACTGCTACGGGATTATATCAATAGTGAATGTAGTATGATCAACAAATCTGCAGTTTCTCCATTCAGGCTGGGAATTTGGCTTGAGCTCCGCAGTGTTAACATCTTTACCATTTGTTTATTTGCAATGTTTATATCCTGAGCATCTGCCAAAAGTTTCTATTTCTATGCACTGAGGACAACTTTTTGCAGCATACAAGTTCAAATTTCAGAAGTCAAAATAGTTGGATTGCAACTTGCAACCTGTATTATTTATCCCCTTAGTTTTCATAGACACAATGATTCAAAATAAGAAATATTTATTCAAATTATTTTTCTCCCTTCCCAAAGTATTTCTGTTTCACTGGCCCAGATATAAATGTTTAACTCAAAAACACACTCCCCTTGTAATGAGTGTTTTTATCTTGCTCTAGTAGCATGCTAGAAAACCCATGAACCTGTTGGGTCATTGTTTCAGAGATAAATCTTTTGGAGATGCCTCAATATGTTCAATAATGACAGACCTTTTAATATATTTGAAAAGTTCTTAAAAATCCAGGGGGATATTCAGAGTTACATCTGCCTTGAAAGTAGCCCATGTTGAACTGTAGAGCACAATCAAACATCAATTCAGGAAGTTTTATGACACTTTGCATGATGTCATAAAATATTTCATGATAATTTTTAGATCTTAAAAATATTTTTTTTAATTTCCAAATTTCAGTTCTATAGAAGTCACGAGTCCCACATTTTGGACGCATTCTAAAATTTGGCCCATTTGAAATAGCTCAGTTGAAAAAAAAACCCATTTGATCTATCATTTCACTCAGTTAAAGGTGAAAAATAACTCAAAAATAGTTGTAAGTCACTCAAAAAAATGATTTACAACTATGTAAGCTATCACTTACAGCCATCACTGCATTCCCATGATCATGAGATGTTAATTTGGACCTTTGGCAACCAGCATGCATTTATGATGGATGCAGCATTCTGGAGTCATATGGTCAACATTTGTGATTTTTCCAGCTGACTTCTTACAAACAAAGTCAATGGGGGAAGCCAGATTTGCTTAATGGCCACATGGTTCATTTAATGCAGTGATTCACTTAACAACCATGTGAAAAATAATGTAATAAAATTGAGTGTGACTCTCTTAACAAAAGTCTTGTTTAGCAATTGAAATTCTGATCTTTACTGTGGTTGTAATTTGAAGGACGCCTGTAATAAACACACTAGAATGTATGAAGAATATATGAACCTTTTCCTGGTTATTATATAAAACATAGTATATGTCTCAGTTTTTATTTCTATTTGATTTCTTTTTTATATTTGTTTCAACTGTTTTAATTGCTTTTATGAATTATCATGCAGAGTCACCAGTTTCAGATAGGCAGCCGTGCAAACTGAATGAATAAATAAATATCGGGGACTGCAAAAATAAATGCTGCTATGACTTTAAAAAGAAGACAGACAACTTATTAATGGATGTCACCACATTTTAGCTTGTTTCTAAAAATGTAGGCTTTTTATTATGATTTCAGAATATATTCACTAATCTATTAAATCCCCTCAGCATCAAAAGATTAAAATGGTCCAGTCTGTAAGAACAGTTTGCTTCTGATTTTAATAAAGTACTATCACAAGTTATTTTTGGTGTGTATTTTTGGGGTTGCAAATTTAATTTGTGAATGAAAACAACTCAGCTATCTCTGGAAAACATTTACCTATGTCTGAGAAGACATAACTGGTGCTTGAGTGTTTGGAATGGCAGACTTAGAATTGTTACCAAATAATGTGTGAGATGATCCCCCAAAATGCATATTTTGGAAATGGATAAACTCATAATCAGACAGGTGGATCTTTCAATGTATAGCTTTATTTTACTCCATTGATCCTTTGCCATAAACCAGTGTTTCTTCTTCAGCAATTTCCAGATGTGTGGACTTC
>BLBF01000050.1:4821853-4876834 GCA_015471245.1 Laticauda colubrina | reverse complement strand
GGGGGGGCGGTGAGGCATATGTGGGCGATGTGTGCATGCACAGGCGGGTGAGGGAGCACGGGGGTCGTGTGTGCATTGCATTATGGGTGCAGGTATTTGTGTGTGCTCTCGTGCATGCATGCACGCACTTTCGGCATGTGACAGCAAAAAGGTTAATCATCACTGGCACAGACTAGTATACTATAGGTCAGCAGTTGCCAACCAGTGGGCCCACTGGTGGTCCATGAGAAAATTTTGTTGGTCTGCAGAGAAATGTCACCCCCAGAGCACCCCCAAATCAATTAATCCAGGCTGTGCAGGAACACAAGGTTGCGCCACCCATGTGGCCTGCCCTCCCCGCCCACTTACTCCTTACCTGCCAAACTTGCCTGCTAAGTTTCTATTTTTCCTTTTTCCGACCATCAGCTGTTCTGTCATGCAGGAAGATTTAGATTAGCTAGAAAGCAGGAAATCATTGCATTTCTTGCTTTCTAGCTAATCTTTAGATCTTTAGAACCTTCCTTAGGACTGAAGCAGTGCAGACTAAGGTAGCCGATGGCAGAAACACAGATCTCTATGTGAACCTGTGATTCTGTGAGCAACTCAATCTGCCTGCCTGCTTTGCCTGATTTTGGGTAAAAGTTGCTTCTTTTTTAATAAAAAAATCAATATTTACGTACATGGTGTGTTATGAGTTAATTTTGTGAGTTTGCTTGCAGGCAAATTTTATGTGACAGAGTCAACTGGCTGATGGCAGAAAGATAGATCTCTAAATGAATCTGTGATTCTGTGAGCAACTCAATCTGTCTGCCTGCTTTGCCTGATTTTGGGTAAAAGTCGCTCTTTTTTTATAAAAAAATTCAGTATTTGTATAAATATTTATAATATTTACATACAAACCATCCCAGCCAGTCACATGACCACCAAACCACACCTACAAATTAGGCCAAAGAACTGGTTGTTAAAAAATTTGAATCCCACCCCGCCTCTGTGTGTGTGTGAGAGAGAGAGAGTGAGAGAGAGAGGGAGGGAGGGAGGTTTGATCAGATCTCTCTCTCTCTCTCTCTCTCTCTCCCACCAATGTCAGCAAGCCACTGTCAGTCAAAATTCATATTAGTGGTCCCTGGGATTTAAAATATGAGTTTGGTGGTCCTTGAGATCCAAAAGGTTGGCGACCCCTGCTATAGATCCAAACTACTTCCCTCTACTGGCTAAACTCTACTATAGTTGTTGCATAGAAACACATTCCAACAATGAATTCCTACACATATTGATATAACGTCGTTTGCAAATAATGCCAACTGTCTATCTGGATGGAAGATATAAAGCAGGGGTGTCAAACTCTATTTCCTTGAGGGCCACATTGCATTTTTCTGATAGTTTCTGATAATAAATAATCTGATCCCAGATTATTAAGATATGGATTTTCATTGAAGCTTGGTCACCAATTATCTCTCCTCTTTTAAACTGCAATGACTTGAAGAGTAGGAGACCAGACCAAGAGAACAAAAATTTTGATTTTCTCCATTCAAGGCAAATGAAAAAAGTCCCATAATTCAGATATGGGTAAAGGCCTGAGGTTTGACTCTCATTCCCCAACTCTAATAGTATTTGTAGAACCCTCATCGTGCAAAAGGCCTCCCCAATGACACATCAAGAGATCTACACATATTTACAATAAACTGGGAATAACTTTCGTCATACTAAGAGCCCCGGTCAGGTGCCAGCCTAAATGTGATGTTTGTTGCAGCATCGGCCGTATCTCATTCTTCAGCAAATACCTCTAGAAAGTTGAAGGGGGGGGAATCAATAACATCAAAGCAAATGAGTCATCTAGTTTGCCCTCCAGGGATGATCTGGGGGGGGAAATGATGTTGGTTGGATACGACCACTTCCTTCCTTCAGTGATGATTGTAGAAAAGGAATCCCTGTTTCAAGGCTATTGGGGACAAGCTCGAGGCCTGGGGAAGAAGGAGATCCAAATTCCTTAGTCAAGAATTAAAATGATCCCCGAAACCAGACTACCTCAAGCAGTGTAATTATACAGAACAGAGAATAAAAAGGGGTTGGAAAGGACCTTAGAGGGGAGCCTCAACTATTCCAGAGCATCCACAACTCCTGGAGGCAAGCTGTTCCACTGATTGATTGTTGTCGCTGATAGGAAATTGTTGTCACTGTTAGGAAATTTTTCCTTAGTTCTTACTTGAATCTGTCTTTAATGATCTTCCACCAGCTACTTCTTCTCCTGCTTTTCAGGTGCTTTGGAGCAGGGGTCTCCAACCTTGGCCATTTGAACACTTGTGGATTTCAACTCCCAGAATTCCTCAGCCAGCTTTGCCAGCTTTGCTGGCTGAGGAATTCTGGGAGTTGAAGTCCACAAGTCTTCAAGTGGCCAAGATTGGAGACTCCTGCTTTGGAGAATACGTTGACCTCCCTCTGCTCTGTGAGAGTCCCTCAAATACTGGAACACTGCTATCATATCACCCCTAGTCCTTTCCCTTTGTTTGATTAGACTAGACATACTTAGTTCCCTCAATCATTCATTGCATGGTTTAGCATCCAGAGCCCTTATCATCTTTTTTTGCTCTTCTCTACAGCTTCTCTAGGGCTTTCAGCATCTTTTTTGTTGTTGTTGTGGTGACCAGAACTGGATTCAGTATTCCAAAAGTAGCCTCACCAATATAGTATAAAGCAGTCCTATTACATGATCTTGAAGCTATCTCTCTAGGTCTTGGGAGTCATTGATTCCCCTTCAGTGGCTCCCACAGCAATTGGCCTTAGATGGGGGGAGGGAGAAGGGGTGATGATTGACAAAAGGCAAGATCAAAATTGATCCTTATGCCTTTGTTAATTAATGAAGAGCCTTGGCATCATTTGCTTATTGTAAAAGGGAAAGTCTACTTCCATTCAAGATCACCTTCTGAACTTAAGCAGTCCTCCAAGATTACATTTCTGCATTTCACTTAACAGCCAATTTGCTTGGAAATTCTTGTCCCAAATGTGGTTATAAGTTAAGGACTACTTCCATGAGCTTAAAAATTATATTTGATGCTTCCACATATGGCATTCTTCTGAATAACCCATTCCAAGAAATTTACAGTAGGTTTAAACCAGGACAGGCAGATGTTAGATTGAAAGGTATTGGCAGATCTCTGGATGATTGGATGCAATTTAGGAAAAATACTTGATTTCTAATGAATGTAGAACAAAAATACTCTCTTCTGTCTTAAATTACTCTACTGAAGGAAGGAATTTTGGGGCATAACCAAAAATGAATTTTAATGCATAAGGACTATGATTACTATTTTGGTCCAGAGCTTAAAGCATTATTGCTGAATCCAAATAAATTTATTATCCTGTACATTTCAGGATAGCAAATAATGACCTTCTAATACTATACAAAGAGGGTTGGGTTTTTTGCATAACAGTCATTTGGTCAGCTCATTTTCCTTTAGTTTGCTTTTTTTCCCATTATTCCTTTCACCTTTTTTGTTTTAAAAATAAATAAACACAATACTCTAGTGAGATAGATGAGTTGGGAATATCTACACAACTTTTCTGCTGCAAATACTAAGATCCCTCCATCTATTCCACCCCAGGTTTTACAGAGTTCCAAAGTGCACTGGGCATGCATCATATATTGTGGGCTATGTGGTTTGCAAGGATAGCAATCTCCTTTATCTCTTCCTAACATAAGCCAGAATCCTTCTGGAGTTACATTCTTAGAGGAATCATTATCTCCACAGGTTAGCACAAATTGTAGTTTTACCCAGAAATCACCCATGGCAGGTTCCAAAATTTGTCTGTTTCCCAATGTTCAGAGACCAATTTGTTGCACAATGCGTAAAAGTTTTCTTAAATTGTTATGCTGTCCAAATTAACCCTAAATCACATGTCATTCCAACTTATTTCATAAATCCAGTGCTATAATATCAACTCTTCACTGGTCAAGAATAATCTTCAGAAAAAATTTGCAGATGGAGAAGCTAGGTGCAGGTGGATCTTTAACCCAGTGTTCTTTTTTTTTTTAAGTTCTTTTTTTTTTTAAGATAATCACATTTTTTTTGTATTTTTATTTTGGGTTTACTTGACCAAGATCACAGATTGACTTAGTCCAATACATTTGGGCTAATATACTCAAAACCTAATCAATCCTCACTTAGCCACCTTAGTTGGGACCGGAATTTCCATTGCTAAGTGAAGTGGTTGTTAGGCGAAACATCACAACTGGACCACTTAGCAACAGTAATTCCAGTAGTCTCCACTTCAGTCATTAGGCAAGGACCATGCCATTGTTAGGCATGGACCTCAAGTTTCTTCTGCCCTGCTGTGTTCGCCTCCAATTCACGCAACCTCACAAAGAGCCAGCAGTTGTGTTGGCTTCACTAGCAGCAGGAGGAAGAAAATACAAGTCAGCTGGGGGGCAGTGGAGTTTGGCAGGGGGTTGACAGCCATGCCAGAGGCAGGGCAGCCAGAAAGATAGGGGTGGGGAGATAGTTGGGGGGTACAGCTGAAATGTGGGCAAATTCCAAAAGAAACAATTCCAGGACAATTGGATCGCCTTGATGGCTTCCAGACTTGTACCCTCCAATAGAAAAAATGCAGTCTGCCATCAGCTTTAGCCCCTGACCATTCCCTTTATGTTGTTGTGTTCCTTTTGTGTTGTTGTAGACAGGCAGGACCTTTCCACTGCAGTGTCTAGCCTTAGCAACAGCCAGCCAATAATTTAATTTTCTAATAATGTCTAAAATGAACTTCTAGAATTTCTCCTGCAGAATGGTGATACTTGAGGGTGCTTTGCAATTTTCTTTCTTTTTCAATTAAAAGATGTAATAGTCAGAGGGGACAGCCTAGTACAGTGTTGGTGAACCTTTTCGGCATTGAGTGCTCATGAAAGCACTGGACAGCTGCTCTTCCAGTTTTGCCACCTAGTCTTCTGGTTTCTGGCATGTCAGCTGATCTTTGTGCATACATGCGTGCCAGAAACTGACCAGTGCACATATGCGCTCTGGAAACCAAAAGATCATCTTTCCCGTGCGTGCATGCACAATAGGTGGCTGCTCTTCCAGTTTCTAGCACTCTCACACGCATGAAGACCAGCTGGCCAGCACACTGGAACCCAGAAGAGCAACAGGCGACAGCTTGCATACCCGTACAGATGGCTTTGCATGTCACTTCTGGCATGCATGGCATAGGCTCACCATCGCAGGCCTAATAGGTACAGAGCAGTGGTGGGATTCAAAACTTGTTACTATCGGTTCTGTGGGCGTGGCTTGGTGGGCATGGAAGGGGAAGGATACCGTAAAATCTCCATTCCCACTGCATTCCAGGGAGAAGGAAATGGCAAAATCTCCATTCCCTCCCCACCCCATTAACCTACTTTCCAGCTCCTGTGCAGGGTAACAAAAGAAGACCCAGTCAATCAGCTGGGACTCAGGAGGCAGAGAATAAATGGGAGCGGGGCCCCTCAAAACTTCTGCTACCGGTTTTCCAGAACTGGTAAGGACCTGTGTGATCCCCAGCTTGATGGGAAATGTCTCACTTAGCAACATAAATTTTGAGCTCAATTGTAGTTGTAAGTCAAGGACTTATCTGTGCAACCTTAGTGATAATGAAACTATTTTTTCTGCAAGGAATCTTTAGTCCAGAAAAGATTTGTTCAAATAATTAACCAAAAGAATTCTGGAAAATCATCACGATTTAGAATGATTATACACCACCCAGGGTCACTTCTCATGAAGTGGGCGGCTATATAAATTTTATAAACAAACAAACTCTCCCAAACTACATTGCTTACAGACTTGTGTTTTTAAACCTTAGCAACTTACACACAGCAAAGATGTGTCAATTTCAGTTCCATAGCCACCTAGCTGGAGAATTCTGGAAGTTGGAAGTCCACACTTCTTAAAATTGCCAAGGGTGAGAAACACTAGAATAGACATTGTTTACTACACAGAACAAGAAAATCAGAAATGGGTGGTGAGGACACAATTCAATTTTGTTTATTTATTAAATTTATATGCCATCCTTCTCACTGTCACACAACGATTGAATTGCTTTAAAAAGCCAACCGTGGCTGAAAATTGTAGCTCCATGTTAATTCTGAAGATATAAGGCTTCTTTTATCTATCCAGCAGATTTAACTTAGAAAGTGAAAAGTCATCCACACAAAACAAGAATTTCTAGAAATGCTCACTTTAAGATACAGGAGCCAAAATTTAAAATGTTGGCACCATTCATAAAGATACCAAAATGAAAAAAACTTTTATAAGAGCAATATGATTTAAACTTTTTTTACATGTGCTTTTACATGAATCCAAGCGACTATTTTAAAAAAATGGCAATCATGCACATGAAGTGTTAGAGCTTTGCGTACACCCCACATTTCTTCTTTCTCCCTCTCCCTCTCTCTCTCTCTCTCTCTCTCTCTCTCTCTCTCTCTCTCTCTCTCAATATTGCACTTAAAAGCAAAAAGCAGCTGAGTTTTGGAGTGGAGAGAGAGAAGCAGAGCAAGCCAACTTGAAGTTCAAATCTTTGTTTCCATTGCAAAGAGGTTGATCTGGTATTCTTCTAGGTCCTGGGTCAGGGTGGGCCTTCCTGATGTGGAGTGTTTTGCCGCCATAAAGGGACTGGGTTTATATCTGTAGATCTCCCAAACCAGGCAGAGGGTCAGTTAAACCTCTGACAAAACGAAAGGCAAAATTGGAAAAGCTTTAGAACCATGTTATAAATACAGCTGTAGTGAAGAAAGTGAGACTGAACAAGAGCAGGAAAAGTCAAATTCCAGAGTCTTCAGCAAACCTCCTGGGCCCAGTCACTTGGGATACGTCCGTACTATGAAGGACCAAAAAAATATACTCAGAATTGTGGTTGTAGCCTTGCCAAATATTAAGTAGAAGCAGAGCTAATCAGAATTGCTTTCCCCGACACACACACACGCACAGACATACACATTACAAACAATGATGTGGAGAAAGGGAGATATTGTCACTTTTTCAGTGCAGACCAGATTTTCCTTTTTAAAAAAGTTGGCATAATTGTTCTTTGCCCCGCCTTTTTATTTCTTATTTTTAAAGAGTTTTGGCTAATCATAACATTGAGGTCCTGGGAGATGATAATTTTACCCCCCCCCCTTTGTCTTGAAACAAATTCCTAGAAATGTTGGAAGGAGAAAATTAAGGACTATTATCCCATATAGGTAGTCCTCAACTTAGGGCTGGGTTGCTTAGTGATTGTTCAAAGTATGACCAACTCCTACAAAGGTACTGGCATGTACTTATGACCTGGTTCCAAAGTTTCAGTGGCCAATATTCCCCTCACAGTCATGTCGCCCACATTTCATATACTTGGGAAGTTATTAGTTTGGTGTAACGATTAAGGCATCAGGCTAAAATCTGGGAGATAGTGAGTTCTATGCCACCTTAGGCATGAAGCGAGCTGGGTGATCTTGGGTCAGTCACTCTCTCTCACCCCTACAAAGGAGATGATGGCAAACTATTTCTGAAATCTTGCCAAGAAAACTACAGGGACCTGCCCAGACAATCTTCCTCAGGTGTCAACACTGATACAACACAAACATTCCATCACAAAGCCATTCTGCCCTCTTGTGGCCCAATTGGGGAAAGACAGGGCAAGCAAAATTCTGCTTTCGTTTTGAAGTAGGGCCTAAAAATTAAAACTAATCTAGGACTGTATATCAAAGTAACTTAGTAATTTTAATGTGAACTTACACAGTTTTCTGCTTGTGAATCTGTATATTGGGATGGGTAATCTAACCTAACCTGGGAACCCTATTTTAATATTTTGCTTTAATATGTTTTATATCTTAGCACAGACAAGATCTATTTTTGCCAATAACAACCACCCTGTGAGGATATTTGGAATGAGAGGTTGACTGGCTCAAAGTCTCCCAGTGACCTCTGTGGCTGAAAGCGAACTGAAACCTGGGTCTCTCCACTCCTAGTCAAATATTATTCACAACACCACACTGCTTGGAAAGAGAAATCAGATTACTTCAATTGTGCAAGATACATCAGTATCCTCAGGATTGTCCCAATGAGATGTCAGGTTACAGTATGCACAGATGGTACACTCCAAGATTCTAACATCCCAGACAGGAATTTGCTGGTGGTCTTTCATCTCTAGGCTTGCTAAATCCTGATTCTGCTTATTTTCTGAGCCTCTCAATTTCAGCAAGATGGTGCCATTTCTATATATTTTCTTTTTCTGCCCTAAGAGGCCACAAGGAGCCTAGATAGAGATAGTGTGATGTCACTGGAATAGCCCATCCAGCATCGCAAGAATCAGCATGGAAATGTTTGTTTTTGGCAGAGGATATGAAGAAAAATAGCCCCCTTTTGCCTTGCCTAAACTGAAGTGCAACAAAATGCAGAAATAAGTACTTTTTCAAATGCAAATCAATGCAAAAAGAGGACAGAATGAATTTAAAATGTGGAAGCATGACAAATCAAGCAAGCACAACCTGTCAGATCAGTTTTCTGCCTCCCATGAAGAATTTTACCTGAATATCTGTCAGCTCCTTCAGAAACCGTTTTGCAATCTCAGGTCCGTTTTCCATTGTGGGGATATGATAATTCTGTGCCAAGAGAGACAGAAACCCAGTTTATATCAAGAGGAACAAAATAGATGTAGGGAAACGAGAAAGTTGGGAATATTCACCTTGCCCTGATAGAGAATTCTGTCCACGGGACATACCACACAGGCTGTGCCTGAGCCAAATAGCTCCTTCACTCTTTTTTCTTCCAAGCCTTTAATCAGTTCAGACATGGTGATTGATCTCTCTGAAACCTTGAATTCCCCCTGGGTAGAAAGCGAGAGAAACCTATTTAAATCCTGCTGTCATCTGTTTTTAAAATGCAGAAAGATCGAATTTTGAATCAAGGCAAATATGTGTCCCAGGATAATCTTACAAAATCGAATCTGGGTCAGTCACTGGGACCAGTTTTTGGAAGGAAACAACAGTCAATTGCCAGCCATCACTATACCAATCAACCACATAAGGCACCACGTAAATATGACTCACAGAATAGCTCACATATTCCAGTAGAGAGAAGTTTCCTGAGGATGGATTCCAGGACAAGTCTGAAAGCTTGGAAGAGCAAATCTCTGGTCCCGGTGACCGACCCAGATTGGATCTTGCAATTGAATTTTGAGTCCATCTATTTCAGAACCACTCCTTGGTTGCACTGCACAGGCACTGCATGCAAAACATCTCAGAATCAAGCTATCCTAGCTTCAATGAGAGCTAAGAAAAACTATCCAAAATCTTGGGGATTGCTGCCAACCAAGGAAGACTAGGGACTAATGGCCCCTGCAGCCACCTCATCCCACCATTGCCAATTTGGGTGGCAAAAAGGTTAAACATTCATAGTAAAGCTTCCTACTTTGCCAAAAACATTTGAAAATTATCCTGTAAGACCAACAATCAATTTAATAGTTATTGTTAATCAATAGTACAAAAAGGTCAGGAAAAAAAACCCCATCCCACTAGAACAAGGGTTTTCAAACTTGGCAAGTTTAAGATTTGGGGACTTCAAGTCCCAGAATACCTGAGCTAACATGACTGAAGGAGGAATTCTGGGATTTGAAATCCACAAGTCTTAAAGCTGTCAAGTTTGAAGACGCCTGCACTAGAAGTACCAACAGAGTGGGGAAGCATCTGCAACTTTTCATTCAATCTTTTTTTATATGCTAAAAGTGAAGGGTGCTTCAATTATACAACTGTAACCACTATTCTGACTTGTTTGACCTTCCCCCTCCTGACATCTTCACATCCCATTCTTTGGCCATCTTAGAAATTAGAAAAATGGGAAAACCCAACCTTACTCCCTTTACAATAACTGCTTGTTTCTATGGTCCTTAAGTCACCCCACCAAAATGTAGGATGAGATTCTCTCCTTAACTCAGGATTTGACATCAATACACATATTTTTATCCAGAAAATTGTTCTCTCTGCTGCTCTCTTAATTCATTCCAGAATGGAAGAATAAATACTAAAAAATAAATGTTACAAAATAGGGAAAAAAGCACTGGTTTCAATAAGGGACGTGTAACCTCCCCATCAGTGGAAGAACTACCCCATACTTCTGCACACTCACCCATTTGCGGGCCAAATCAAGAAGGCTTTGTCGTGTCACACCAGGTAAAATAATTCCATTAAGCAAAGGGGTGACCAGCTCCATATCTGTAAAGTGGACATTATAGTTACATATTTCTAGTGATGGTTCCATGTCATAGCGCCAAAATATTTCCAAAACCCCAAAAAGTGGAATTAACTGAGGGGGAGGGAATGTGATTATAATTAAAAAAGAAAATCATGTCTATCAGAAGCTTTAGAAAGCTGAATTGTATGGGAACTTAGTCCTATATAGAGTTTATTTATCAATCTGAATAGCACAATGTTGTCTTCCACTGGTTTCAATGTATTAGTTCTGCACATAACTAACTCTGGATCCAACCATTAGCTATGTTTAATCAGAGAAGAGCAACAAACAATATGCACTTATTATTTTCATAAATGACAATGGGATAATATTTAATATACATTCAGAAAAAGAGAGAGGGAGGGAGAGACAGACAGACATAGAGACATAGACATACATACATGATGGATGGATAAAGCAATCAAGCAGGCAAGCACAAAAGGTTAAGGAATCCTAACTGATTAATGTGACTGTTTTTCTTGCTTAATCAGTTTTAATCTGCATAAATTTGCATGTGGGAAACAAAATACAGGCACTCCTTGGCTTACAATCACAACTGGGACCAGAATTTCCATTGCTAAACAAGGCAGTTGTTAAGTGAGTCATACCTGAACTTTTTGGCCATGGCTGTTAAACGAATTATCATGTCATTAAGTGAATCATGTAGTAATTAAGTAAACCGGTTTCCCCCATTGACTTTGCTTGTTGAAAGCTGGCCGGGAAGATCACAAATGACAATCACAATGACCCCAGGACTGTGTGACTGTCATAAATACAGGCTGTTTACCAAGCACCTGAATTCTGATCACATGACCTGCAAGGGTTGCAAGGGTGGGTGCCTGTTGTAAATCACTTTTTTAGTACCATTGTAATTTCAAATGTCTGTAAGTCAAGGACCACCTACAAGACTAAAGGAAAAACTCAAACATATTCTTCCTGATGCCTCTGGGTGCTATTTGTGCCATGTTAAGAAGTGACACCCTTTTCTCTATGGCACAAGAAAATAAAGCCACTTGTCATTTTGAGTATGTACTCACATTGAGTACAATATTAATTTAATAAGTTTTAAAACCCACAAATCCAGAGAATGCTAAGATATTTTTAAAAATTCACCAACGTTGCCTTCTCCTTCTCCACTTTCCTGCAATGATGGGTGTCTGCAGGAAAGTGGCAAATGAAAAATACGCATAATGACACAAACTTTGCCTTTGCATGCAGTAGCATAATGCAAATATGAAAGGACAGGTGATCTACATTTTGGTGACAACCATTTCATCATTGGACAGAGAGTACTCGGCTTATGACTAAGTCACTAAGAGACTGTTCAAAATTAGCATGGATCCCTCCCAAAAGGTACTTACAGCCCAATTTCAAAGTGACAATAACCACATCTGCAGTTATATGATCACATTTTGGACACTTGGCAACTGGATCTCTTTTATGGCTTGTTTACAATGTCCTGCAGTCACATAACCCTAATTTTCAACATTTTTTGCCCATTTCCAGCATTTACTTCTGGTTCCCGGCAAAAAACATCCATTGGGTAAAATGGATTCACTTAATGACCACAGCATTCAGTTAACAAACCGCCACTAAAGATATTGTAAAGTTTGGTCCAGTCACATGGTGATTCACTTAATGACCACAACAAATTACAATTATAATTCCAGGCTCAATTGTGGTTGTAAGTTGAGAAGTGACTGGTAGTTAGGAACAGATGCCTATGCACGAGCCCCCAATAAATATATCCAGGAGATGAGGAGAAAAGGTTGAAAAATTTTGGATGAAAAACCAACACAAGTTTTTTTGGGTAAATGAAGGAATTTTCTAATGGCAATTTATTTTAGGAACCAGGAATTAATGTTTAATCAATATGCTGAATCAGCCATGTTTCCATCAAAAGGCAAAACAAGCAACTTGGGTCCACCACCGCCCAGAGATAAAATTCCTTACCTCCCTCTTGGTTCTTCCAAAACAAGAAAATATTCATGGTGCCAACTTCAGTGATTTGGTGGTCATCTCCATATAGCCACAAAACCTGCTGGCAACCCACTTTGGCAGCCTCTCCTTGCACATATATGGTGGGGCCATAGTTGCTAAGGGTGACATAAGAGCAGCACAGTACTCTGATCAGACACAAAGGCCTTTATCCCTTCATTAAAAAGGGTGTAAATCCAGCCTGAAGGACTAAAAGGGGAAACAAGGAAGGGACAACAGATGGAGCATCATCTCCAGTGTTAAACCAAGGGCCTCTGCCTTGATGAAAAGAAGCAGCCAACAAGGCTTCTCTAAATACCTGGCTGAGGATTCCCAAACTCTTCTCCTCCTCAAAACCTTTCCTCCAGTCAAGACCTGGTTGTGGCTACTCTATTCATCGTACTTGGGGAAAAATGGACCACTATTTAAGTATTAAAACGGGGTGGACATCGATAACCTGCCTTTGGCTATCCTCAATTTTTTTCAGTGTCATTAGAGACTCTATAAGAGAATAACTGAGTTAGAAGGGACCTTGGAGGTCTTCTAATTTGACCCCCTGCTCAGGCAGGAAACCCTATATCATTCCAGACAAATGGTTGTCCAATCTCTTCATAAAAACTTCCAGTGTTGGAGCATTCACTATTTCTGAAGGCTAGTTGTTACACTGATTAATTGTTCTAATTGTCAGGAAATTTATTTTAGTTCTAAGTTGCTTCTCTCCTTGATTAATTTCTATCCATTGCTTCTTGTCCTGCTCTCATTGCCTTGGATAATAGGTTGACTCCTTCTTTGTGATAAACCCTAAGATATTGGAACACTGCTGTCATTCATCCCTAGTCCTTCTTTTCATACCCAATTCCAGCAACCATTCTTTATATGTTTTAGCCTCCAGTTCACTAATCATCTTTATTGCTCTATCAAATTGAAATATGTTGCCAAATAGAAATTGTCAGCAGTGAAAAATTTTCCCCTTTGAAATTAAAAAAAAAAGCTAAAATATATACTTTAAGCTTCTGCTAAAGTTAGGGGAAAGACTGTATTTTGAGTAGGATGCCTATTATACTTTGACCCCTAACCTCTCTCCAGTGTCACCTTATCACAAATTTCCTGCAATGCTCAATGATTTTTTTTTTAAAGGCAAATTCTTGTCTGAAGGAAAATGTCCCATCTCTACAAAATAAATTGGGCCTTGCTCTATCTATACGCTTTCCAGAACTGTGGACTTCAAGACCCAGAATTCCCCAGGCATTGCCACGAATGTTAGGAGGTGAAGTTCACCCATATGAAAAATGTCCAGGTTAGGAAAGTCAACTTAAAACAGCCTAGCTTTTATTCAATCATTTCGGTTAAAAATAGAACACCTGGACTTACCCGCCTACTTTGCAATTGCCAACTCCACCTATCCAGGCACGGACAAATCGGGGATCAGCCAAGAGGGAAACGGGATTGAAGCTGCCGGTGGTAAAATATGGACCCACAGGGCCCAAGATCACAAAGAGCAGTGCGTGGTTGGAAATGGAGACCCCCAAGGAAGGCTGCAGAGGGCAGAAGGGAAGAAGGCCACATAAGAGGCTGGTCAGCAAATATGATTAGAATAACATCTGGAAGCTGAGTCATGACAAGCTGGACTTTTCTTTTTGATTTGAAGTGGTCCTGCTAACCGACTTGCTCAGGCTGAAGAAGCAACTTGGATTAGCAGCAAAACCAGTGGTGGGATTCAATTTTTTTTAGTCGAAAAACAACATGGAATATTGTACTGGCAAATTATTTCCGTGTTCTGGCCAAGAACACTGGTGAAGCTGACATCAGCATCTCCAGAAACTGAGCTGGACTGCAAGGAGATTCAACGTTTTCAACACTATTCATATATCTCCACTGTACACCTAACTGTATTGACTTGCAACTAAGATAGAGCTTGACCAATATGGTCATAAGTAATAATGGTCATAAAATATGTTGATTATGTGACCAATACAATTTTACACTTTTTTTTGCAACAGTCATTAAAGGCTCTGTCACACTGGCCGATGGATGCAAAACGTTTGTAAAAAGGACACAGCAGATGAGAAAAATGTTCATCCATTGTTATCCGCTCTCAAAAGGGGCAAAAATTTGCATAACCAGAGCGGATAACACGGAAAGGAATGGACGGGGGGAGGATGCAGGGCGGATGGAAAGCGGATGCTCCACAGAAGCCTAGCGATGGAAGCGGATGGGAGCGGATGGCACAACCGCAAGGCTGCCGGGGGACCACAGCAAAGCGGACGCGGAACGGATACAGCGGATGCAGAGCGGACGCCGAGCGGATGAAGCGGATGCACAGCGGAAGCCGAGCGGATGAAGCAGATGCACAGCGGAAGCCTAGCGGATGCATTGCGTCAGCCCCGCGGATTTAACGGAAGCAGCTCGGAAGCAGGTCACCATTCAGAGGAAAGACCTGCTTCCAGACACATCGACTGCCTTGCCTGTCCTGCCTGCATGCCTGCCTGCCAGTCTTGCTGCCTGTCTTCCTGCCAGCCTGCCTGCCAGCCTTGCTGTCTGCCTGCCTGCCAGCCTTGCTGCCAGCCTCCCTGCCAGCCACCCTGCCAGCCTTGCTGTCAGCCTGCCTGCCAGCCTGCCTGCCAGCCTTGATGCCTGCCTGCCAGCCTTCCTTCCTGCCAGCCTTCCTGCCAGCCAGCAACCCCACAAGAAGAAGAGGAAGCCTTAGCCATCTGCTGCCAGCCCTGGCAAGAGGGACAGGGCCACCCTCCCACCCCCTGGCCCTCACTCTGCTTCTGCTGGGGCTTCTGAAGAATGGGCTCGCTCTTCTGGGGCTGGGGCTTCTGCTGCTTCTGCTTCTGGAGGAGCTGATGATGCTGCTTCTGGCGGTGGTGCTTCTGCTGGTGCTTACTCTGCTGATGCTGCTTCTGGCGGTGGTGCTTCTGCTGATGCTGCTTCTGGAGGAGCTGATGATGCTTCTGGCGGTGGTGCTTCTGCTGGTGCTTACTCTGCTGTAGCTGCTCCTCGTCCTGCTGGTCCTGCTGGTCCTGCTCGTGCTCCTGGTCTTGCTCGTGTTCCTGGTCTTGCTCATCTTGCTGGTCCTGTTCGTGCTGCTGGTCCTGCTCTTGCTCCTGGTCCTGCTCGTGCTCCTGGTCCTGCTCGTGCTCCTGGTCCTGCTGGCGCTGCTGGTGCTTACTCTGCTGCTGCTGATCCTGGTCCTGCTGGTGCTGCTGGTGCTGCTGCTGATGATGATGATCCTGCTGGTGCTGCTGCTGCTGCTGCTGCTGAGGATGATGATCCTGCTGCTGCTGCTGCTGCTGCTGCTGAGGATGATGATCCTGCTGGTGCTGCTGCTGGTGGTGGTGTGGAGGAGCAGCCCCTACAACCTGGAAGCCCCTCTTATGAGGGTCCATGTGGTCCTGCCAAAGGGAGGAAGAGGCAGACGCGAGAACGGGAGAGGAGGCAATACAACATCGAGGAGGAACATGAGGATGAGGTGCTGGAGTGGCTGAGAGAGAATGACTATCTATGGCGGAAGGGACACAGGCTCTACAGGGACACCAAAAGGAAGCAGGCTGCTTGGAGAGAGAAGGTGGAGAGCCTGGGCTACACTTCGGAGGTGCTCCTCGGCTGGTGGAAGCACATGCACACCTGGTATGGGAAGCCGCACCTCAAGAAATCTGGCCAGGCCGCGGTCAAGCTGACAGACAGAGAGACCTACGTCATAGCCAAGTGCAGCTTCCTGGAGGTTGAGATCCGCCACCGAGAAGCAGCCCCTCTCACAACCCTCTCTCTCAGGCAGCCTGCTGAGAGCCAGTCCTCTTCCGGCCGAGAGTCAGCTCCTGTCTCCAGGTAGGTGTCTGTGGAGCGTGCCACGACAGAGAACCCACGGACAGCTGTTCTAACCATGGCGGAGCACGTGGAGGACTCCCTGGCACAGTGGGAGAAAGGAGACGGCACTTCCACCACAGTCCTATCCGCATCCACCCCCAGCTCCACCTCCACAGAAAGGCAGAGAGCCAGACAGGAGAGGCAGAGCCACACTGCCCTGCTGGAGATAAGAGACACCATCAGGAGCAGCATAGATCTCCTCTCTCAGCTGGTCCACACCGACTCCTCATCCTCCAACCGCAAGCCCTTCCTCACCTATCTGAACCAGACCCTCACGGACATGGCAGAACCCCAGTACCAGGTGGTGAAGGACAGGATCACCAATCTGCTTCACAACCCTCCAGATCCAGATGATCCTGCTCCCACCCAGTCCAGGTCTGCTCCTCCAACCCAGGTAATGTCCCTCCTATTCCAAGGCTTTCTACAGGCAGCACAGGCAGCAGCCCTTCCCAGTCCAGGCACAGACTCATCAGACGCCACCGTTGCTACTGGTTCCACTGATGCCACTGATGCCAACCACGCCACTGATGCCACCGATGCCCCCGATGCCACCCACGCCAGTCCTCACACAGCTGCAGACCAGACAGCCCCACTACACTGCTCCTTCCTCCAGCCCACAGCCAAGCCCCGCCTCAGTACATCTGTTGTCGGTACTGGGACTGACACCCCATGGCATGGAGGAAGGAGCTCTCAACATCACAGGGCTGAGCCAGCTGTCTGAGAGCTTCCTCAACACATCGTCACCTGTTGTCCTCTTGGGGCCAGGCACCCCAGTGGCGCTTCAGACCAGCACTCCAGCAGCAGCCACCGCCACAGCACCTGGACCCTTCACCCCTGAGACTGGGCACACCTCTGAGTGACAGAGAAGAGTGCCAGAGACTGGGTGGCTACCTGTAGACTTTATTTGGACACTTGACTTGGCTCATTTTTCTTTTACAGCTTGTTATTAATAAAAATTATCTTTGCTTCACAGACTTACTTCATTTATTTTTGTAAATAAAGTCTTGGTGGAAACTTTTAGAAATGGTTTAAGCCTTTGCATGCTTGTGGGATGGGTTAAGATAGCAGTGGGATGGGCAGGGATACCTTTGGGATGGGTAATAGCTGTGGGATAGATAAACCTCCAATGCAAGCATAGTGGGACTGTATGGTCCACCCTCCCAGGTGCCATACCTGTGGCCTTTATTATCAATAACAATGTAATCATTCATCCACACATTTCAACATAAACACAACTCTTTATTATATGCCCTGTTCATTGTAGGCCCACTCAACATACATGGCCCAATCTCATCCGTGTGATGAGACAGGCTGAAGGAAGCATCCATTAACCATCTATCATCCTGTCTTGCAACTCCACTGCTCCAGCTGGGGAGTTGCACTAGTGTTTCAGGAGGTTGCGCTGCTTCTTCCCTTCACGTGAAGCTCTGTTGGGGCCTTGCACATCCACAGTGTCTATCAGGTTTCGCCCTTGCCTCCGTTCACCAGGCTCCATGTCCCCATTGCCTTGTTGGAGGTCCACGAGCCTGTTCTGCAACACTGGGTAGCGGGTACGCATGAGATTTTGCAGGATGCAGCAAGCTTCCACGATCCTCCTCACGGTCTCTGGGTGATGCTGCATGGTGGTAAGAAGTACCTGGAACCTGTTGACCAGGATGCCAAAGGCGTTCTCCACCACCCGCCTTGCCCTGGACAGCCTGTAGTTGAAGATCCTCTCTTCACAGGTGAGGTGTCTTGAAGTGTAGGGCTTCATGAGGTAGGTTCTGAGGGAGAAGGCGTCATCCCCCACGATGAAGTAGGGCACATCTTGTGTGTCGTTGGGCAGGGGGTCTGGATCTGGAAAGCCCATGATGAGGTTGTGTTCCAGCCCCTCCTTGAGGTCACTGGCGTTGTATACCTGGGCATCTGGAGCTGAGCCGTTGCCTGAAGCATCGATATACATGAACTTGTAGTCAGCATCGACCATGGTGAAGAGGACGATGCTGAAGAAGCCCTTGTAGTTGAAATAAGTGGACCCCGACTTGGCTGGTGCTTTGCAGGCCACGTGCTTGCCATCTATGGCTCCAACGCTGTGGGGGAAGTTCCACTTCTGATACCACTGCTCTGTAACTTTCTTCCAGCCTTCTTCAGTGGAGGGGCACTGGAGGAGCTCCTCCAGGTATTCTTCGATGATGGCCTGCACCACTTCTCTAACCACAATGCTGATGGTGTTGTGTGGCACCCTCCAGCTGTACTGCATGCTCCTGTAGGTGGTCCCTGAGGCCAGGTGGCGCAGAGTCAGTGCCACCTTGAGCCCAGGGTCCAGACTGGGCCAGATGTTGGTGCTCTGCTTGGTCAACCTGGGTGTCAGCCGCTCCACAACTTCATCAAACATGGCTGGAGGCATCTTCATGAAGTTCTGGAATGCACGAGTGTCTTCGTTCCTCAGCTCCACCATCAGCTTGTTGTACAGTCCGTACTCTGCTCTTCTCCTGATCCATCTTCGGACCCAGACGCTTCTTGGCCGCCTCCTTTTCTTCCCGTAGTAGAGTTGAAAGAGCCTGTAGATGGCTTCACACTGTTGCAGAAGGATGGTGGCTACCAAAAGGAGTTTGTTACGAGCCATGGTGGACAAGGCTGGATGCTGTGGAAGAGCAAGAGGCAGATGAAGGCTGCAGAGGTCTGCACAGCTGGGCTGCTGGACTGAAAGTGAGATCCAGGTGAGTTGCTCCCCCTTTTTATAGGCAATATAGGTTTTCCACTATGTGTCCTTTTGCATCCTCTAGGCATCCTCTAGACATCCTTTATATCCCAGATAGGTCCCCTCTGCGAACGCTTTTTCCATTTTAAATGCTTTCTTTGTGATCTGCATCCGCTTTCATCCTTTCTCCGTCGGTGCTACTAACGCTGCGCGTCCGTTCCGCGTCCATTCCGCTTCCTCCCTGTGTCCATTTACCGCTGGAGCGGATGTGAGTTGCACGGATGCACAGCAGATGCCTAGCGGATGTAGCGGACGCGTAACAGATGACGACGGATGCAGAATGGATGTTCCCCGTATGCCTAGCGGATGCAGAATGGATGCATTGGATACATTTTCCGCTCAGAAAGTTTTGAGCAGCTCAAAACTTTTTGAGCGGATGAAATGTCAGTCGACGGATGCTGGACGGATAGAGAGAAAGAAAAACGGACGCAGTAAGTACAAAATGGAAGCATTGCGTTAACCCACGGACGGCAAGTGTTTTTCTCCGTTTTACATCCTCTTTCCATCCGTTGGTGCAGTGTGACAGGGGCTTTCGTGGCCACTGCTTCATGTGAAAAATTAAATTTAAATTAAATTAAATTAAAAATTGAGTGGTGCAGTAGCCTAGAGGTGGAGCTCTTGCCTCCCAATCAGGAGGCTGATAGTAGAGGCAGATAGTTCTCTCTCTGGGCACAATCAGAATATATCTGCTGAACAAAACTCCAAACTGGCGTTTGGCCATCTGTTAGCTCCATTCAGTTGCCCAGACTCCACCCCACAAAGGATTATGGGGTCATTAAAAGGTGATGATGATTAAGCAGCCACTGCTGTCATAAAGCAGCCACCACAGTTGTTAAGTGAATGTCGCAATCATTTGGTGAACCAATGGATTGTTACAGGTGCAGTTTTGCCAAAAACTAGAAGTAAATACCAGTTTGGGACAAAATCATCATAAAACATGGTCATATGACTGCTGGATACTGCAGATGGATGTAAATGCAGCTCAGTTGCTAAATGCCCAAACTGGGAGGGAGCAGGGGGGCAACCATCAGAACTTTTAAACAGGGTCATAAGTAGCCCTCTGATAAGTCCGTCATAATTTCAAAAGGTCACAAAGTGACTGGCCATAAGTCAGGAACTATCTGTAAAAACAGAGGGCATGTATGCTGTGTATTACATGCTAATGTATTACATGCTAATGTATTAGCATGTGTTACATGCTAATCTTGGTTAGTTTTAAGTCTAGCTAGTTTTTATTGCTTACAATGTGCACACCCAGCGTATTTGATGGGTGTATGGAGTACAGGGTTAAAATCCATAAAAATGGTTCTGGAATAAATGAGTTAAACAAGAAGGGAAACAAGAAACAGGAAATGGAAATGCAAGACAGTTGGTATTATTTCTGTCACCTTGTTCTGATGAAAAGGGATCAGATTTTGGAAATCAGATGGAACATAAACAAGGAAAGGACACCATTCAAAAATGGCAACTCCGTTCAGACGCAAGACACAAGAACAGTTTTTTCCCGAAAGCCATCACTCTGCTAAACAAATAATTCCCTCAACACTGTCCAACTATTTACAAAGTCTGCATGACTATTACTATTAATCTTCTCATCACTCCTTATCACCCATCCCCTCCCACTTGTGACTGTATGACTGTAACGTTGTCGCTTGTCTCCTTACGATCTATATTGACTGTTTCCTAGTATGATTTGATTGCTTATTGTACGCTATGACTATTATTAAGTGTTGTACCTGATGATTCTTGGCTCTTGATGAATGTATCTTTTCTTTTATGTAGCATGTATCTTTTACATTTTCTTTTATGAGAGCATTTGCACCAAGACAAACTCCTTATGTGTCCAATTACACTTGGCCAATAAAGTATCTATTTTATTCTATTTAAATAATTGTTAAGGTTAAATTATGGAAATCCATAGATGTCTGCTGCCTAAAATGTCTAAAATTGGAAGCATTAATAGCCACCTCGGTGCCAATCAAGATGGGGCGGATGTAGAGACTGGCTGTGCTGGAGTGTGGGACCCAATCTTGGTCCACCCGGATCAGCTGCCGGATGCATTCGAGCAACTCCGACTGATCAAAAGCCTGCAAGAAGACAAAAACACGACACTCCTGCTGTTTGTCCTTGCATAGACAATAAAGAACCCTGTTGCAAACCTTAAAAGAGCCAGCTAGATAGAACAATGCCCCATCTAGTTTCTAGCATCCCTTCCCCAATGGACATAGGGAGGCACATCTGGGAAACCCAGAAGCAAGACGTGGTAGCCATCAGTGCCTTCTCCACATCTTTATTCAGAAGCATCTGACCCCAAAGGAAACACGCTAACTGTCCTAATGAATAGCAGAACAATGTTTTTTACTCCCTCCTATTGGATACCACAAAAACTATTTTTCCTTTCACTTCATAATGCCTGCTCTGAATCCTAGACTCATTCCTTTCATACCCTGATAAGGTATCCCTGTATCCCCATTCACAGAAAATATTAAGAAAGGGTGAAGGTCGTTCTTGGAGTTTGTGGGTTGGTTTCCGAACATTTTGTTCCCAGGTTAGGTAACATCTTCAGCAGAGTTTAGGGGATCTGCTGAAGACATTACCTAGCTGGGAACAAAACGTTACCAACCCACAAGTTCTGAGGATGAACTTTCACCCTCATCCTACAGGCGAGAGCTACAGATATTCACCACTATTGCATATTAAGAGAAATTAAAAGCATTGGAAGTTGCCTCCTACTAAGCAAACGATGGAGTCACCTTGATTAAAATATGTTTCATACACAGGCCACTTCTCCATATTTATATACCAACTACCTGGTTGGAAAGATGATTTCAGGAAGCCAAACAACAGGAGTACACTAAATTGGGGTCTATTCCAATGGGTCCTCCAAGGTTGCAGGGAGAGGCTTGACCCAGTCTTTCTTGAAATATCTTGGGAGGGAGTCCAATTATTTTCTGTCCCTGGCTACTTCCTTTTATTGAACTCAGGTTGAAATCTTTTCATTTCAGAGTTCCACAGATGGCCTCGGGAGAAAGATCATAGCTTAAGAGGTAACTCACCCAGGGCAAGAAAGAGCACCAGAAGGTGCTCCACATACTCACAGGCAAGCAAGCTCGAAGGGAGGATTGTAACATGCGATCCATGTTGAGCATGGGACGAAAAAGCCGGATGCGCTGATCTGAGCCCCGGAAAGCTTTCATTCCTTCAAAAAGCTAAATAAGGAGAGGATGAAGGGGAGATAAGAAAGCAAAGTGAATTATGTGACAGAAATCATGTACTGATACATGAGCTGGGCTTAACCTTTAGCAGGTTAATGAAACAAGCAGAGGCTTTGTTCATATGACCTTATTATGATGAAGAGATGGGCAATGAATATTTCCCCTACAACCTATTTTGGCAGATCCCAGACCTTTGAGACAACCATGATCTGGATGATTGAGAATTTCCATTGGCATTCCAGAACTCTCTCCAACCATGCAAACAGAGAACACTGTTCCACTTCACCTCTTTGATCTGCCAGGAAAAGAAAAACCAATTCCCAGCCCCAGCATTGTCATTTGCCCATTGTCTTCTATCAGGTTTCCTCCATCCCCTAATGTTAAATACTTGGTTTAACATTCCCAGATAATCCTATAATTATTTCCCCCTGTAACCCTGAATCACAAATTAGGCAAGTCCACTGTAGCTTAGACCCTAGTTTTCAATCTTTTGGGTATGCTGAGAACAGATAGCAGCCCAGAAAACTAATCGGATATGTCCACGAAGTCATGAAGCTTCATCCCCCAGATTTTACTCCTATTGATTTATGAGGTGCAGCGAGACTTTCCCTCTTAAACACTTGTATAATCCAAAATTAATGTGTAAAGAAGATACATGTCTTCCTCCTGACTTCTAATAATGGTACAACTCATTAGATCAATTAATCAACAAAGATTTCTGGGACTTGAATCTTTATTCTTAGTTATCTTATGAAGAATGACAACTTAACCCAACAATGTAACCTCCCCAATTTGGTAGGTTCCAGATGGACAGGAGTGCAAATTGCTATGATCCTTCTGCATCCACATTAGGGAAGACTAATCTAACCCGCCTTAATTCTCTCCCTTTTCAAAAGCTTCCTTTCAATATTTCTCTCTGTGATTGGTTAAGCATATCAAGTTTGTTGAATTGTGTGAATCCAACTTTTGTAGTTTGTAAATCCTAGTCCTATAGGAGATAACCAGGCTGAGCTCAAGAGAGGGGTCAAACACATTATCCATCTCAATTCTCTTTATGTCCAAAAGTGATCTAAGGCCAGACCACCTTGAATTCCCCTGACTCTTATCTACCATTAATTTGGCTTTGATCATTAATAGTTCAACTTCTTGTAGAGAGTAAGAATTTGGAAATGAGGAAGAAAAAAAGAGAATAGAAAATAAAGTAATAGGAAATAGGAAATAAAGAGAATAGAAAATAAGATAGATATACAAATAAGATGATGTCAATATATATATAATGAGAACAATGAGATGTAATGCTAATAAGATATTATCACCAGAAGATCTGTATAATGTTTATCTGTATCTTAACTCTAAGCTTAGAGAAATAATATTAATGTGCATGGTGTTACAAATGGTGAAGGATGTGGCACAGAGGTGTCAGTGCCCAGACGATACACCATTTGAGAAAAAATGAAATGTTTGTACTTTTGAAACTGAATAATAAAAAAATTATTACAAAAAAAAAAGATTCTTTTAGAGAGTACTAGCATATATTAGAAAAACCCTCCCATATTACCACCTCTTACAATACTAGACAATACAGTATCAACAGTAGAGACCTTCACATTTCTAGGTTCTACTATATTACATGACATAAAATGGACACCTAACATCAAAAAATCTTCAAAAAAGCACAACAAAGAATGTTCTTTCTGCGCCAACTCAGAAAGATCAAACTGCCCAAAGAGCTGCTGATGCAATTCTATAGAGGAATTATTGAGTCTGTCATCTACACATTTATAACTGTCTGGTTTGGTTCTGCAACCCAACAAGACAGACAAAGACTTCAACAGATAATTAGAATTGCAGAAAAAAATAATTGCCGCCAACCTGCCTTCAATCAAGAACCTGTACACTACACGAGTCAAAAAGAGGGATATGAAAATATTTACAGACCCCTCACATCACAGACGAAAACTGTTTCAACTCCTTCCCTCAAAACGACGCTATAGAGCACTGCACACCAGAACAATTAGACACAAGGACAGTTTTTCCCCAAATGCCATCACTCTGCTAAACAAATAATTCCCTCAACACTGTCCAACTATTCACAAAGTCTGCACTACTATTACTGTTAATTTTCTCATCACTCCTTATCACCCATCCCCTCCCACTTGTGATTGTAAGACTGTAACTTTGTTGCTTGTTATGATTTATATTGACTGTTTCCTAGGATGATTTGATTGCTGATTATATCCGATGACTATTATTAAGTGTTGTACATTATGATTCTCAACTCTTGACAAATGTATCTTTTTATATATATACTGAGAGTATTTACACCAAGACAAATTCCAATCACACTTGGCCAACAAAGTTATTCTATTCTGTTCTGTTCTGTTCTGTTCTGTTCTGTTCTGTTCTATTCTATTCAATAAACTTACATTCATTCGAACTGCCTGGATTCCTGATTTCCTGCTCTTGACCATGGTATATACTGCATATATGATCAAAACCAACTATAGTCTAGATATGAGGACCATCTCTAATCTGTCATACTCCCAATTCTTCCTTTAACCCTGTGACCTTCCTCATATATCACTCAATTGGGCTCCATCTAATCTTCATCATCTCCCTATAGTCTATCATACATCAAGTCCTAAGACGTAAGAACCCTTTCCAGCAAAACAGAAGGAGAATGGAGGGTATTTATCTGTAACTCTTTAGATGGAGAACCATTACCTCCACTGAGTAATGCAGGGCTGAAGAGGCTGGGTGCAGAGAGAGATTCTGGAAAGGTTTGATGTGCGGTTTTCCCCAGCCATTTTCTTTGCTCCACTCCACAGTAAGCATATGGTCTGTGAAATTTTTCCCAAAGACCAGCTTGCTAGAATCTGGTTTGGGCTTTAGATGTTTGTTCAATTCAATCTGGAGATCTGAGGCCTGGAAGAAATGCAGGGTCATTGACTTTCTCCCCACCCAATGTCAAATTAAAAATTGAAAGTTACCCCAAACATGTGGGCTTATATTCTACCCACTTCCCCCAATATGAAACAGATTCCCCTCATTGGGATGGGATGGGATGGTGTGAAATTTTCTCACCTTGAACGTGGTGGTGAAAAATCTCTGAGGAGTAAAAAGTAGAACATTTGCAACTTTTCCTCTCAAAACCTAGAAGGAAATAGGAAAAGGATTAAGAATCTAAATGAATATCTGCCTCCAGAATAGAGAAGCAGTCCTGCAAATATCCTTTTCTAAATTGCATGACTTAGCAGCTGTGCTTGAAAAATGTCTAAAGCAGATGTGCAGGTGTACATCTTGGTTTGTTTGTCAATTACCCTGGAGCTTTTCCCACTTTAGGGAAAGAACCATCATAAAACTAAGCACATGCTTTCCTGCATGCAAATGACCCTCAGACTGAAATCTCCTTCTGGTTAAAAATCATTTCAAACAGTTGGCTGAGAAAGACTGTTTTGCCCCCAGTATCTCTGGTGAAGAAACATCGTCAGGATGGACACAGTGAGCAGATGGTCCACTAGCTAAATTAAACCAGGACATTTAGCAAAATGGCTAATCATTAATGCTATTTTCCAACCCACGAACAAGCATTTGTGTGCCCAGTTCTAATTTCAAAAGACAGTGGTTGGTTTTAAAGAGCTGCTAGAGGAAAATGCCAGTGGGCAGACAAGAAAACAAAAAAACAAATTGCTTCATTTGGTTTTCATTGATTCTCACCATGGATACTAAAGATCTGGGTTTATTTTTAAGTTTCAACTTCTTTATGGGTTGTGATTAATTAAAAAGGTCAACTAAATTATGGGCAATCACATGCAGTCCTATTTTTCCTTTTTGTAACTGTTAGGGCCTTCACTGACGAAGACTGCTGAAAACTGACAATATGGGTTCCTGCCATTTTGAGGCAGGAAATATGTAAAAACCATAGTATGGATCCTAAAAGAGATCCTAAATCATGGTTTAAAAGTACACAAACAAACAAAATAACCTTCAAAGCACTAATCTTACTTACTTTCTACAATGTCATATGGCAAACAATTTTTTCCTCCCTGTGCTTCAAGCTTGAGTGTCTTTCTGCAGTAAGTATACTATGTCCACTGCATTTCGCTGGTGTACTAATTTAGTAGTCAACAGGCCATTGGTCTGATTTAGAAATTTCCCGTGTTCAGATCAATCTCACCAAATCAGGGTTACTTGCAGCGAACCCAATGGAGCTTCCACCTTCACAAGAGAATTGGATTATAACCTCTAAGAGCTTTCTTTAATTCTTACCAGGAAAAAGGGAAAATATCTCCAGGCATTCCTGGGGAGGAAGGAGGTACATGTGGAGAAACCCTGGTCTGCTAGCCAGTGTTTTTCAAACTTGGCACAACAGCAATAGCAATATGTCTATGGAGATTCTCAGTCATCCAGATCATGGTTCTCCCAAAGGTCTTCAGCTGAAAAAGCTTCTTGGATGAGAAGTGAAACATCTTCAAAGAAAATCCATAGAAAGTTCAGTTGCCTCTTGAAAAAGCACCTTTGGAGCAATAACAATAGCTCTTACATACTGCTCAAGAGTGCTTTCCAGCACTCTCAGAGTGCTTTACAAATGTCAGCATATTGCCCCCAACAATATGGGTCCTCTTTTTATTGACCTCAGAAAGATGGAAGGCTGAGTTAACATTGAGCCAGTCAGGACTGAACTCTTGGCTGTGGGCAGGTGGTCTTCAATATTGCATTCTAACCACTGTGCCCCCATAGCTCACAATACATGGATTTAAAGTATCAGAACTGCCCAGCCAATGCTGTGCTAATGTAACCAAATGCCACAAATCCATAAGACCCTGATTTGACTCTGAGCTCTACCACAGGTTCCTTAGATGCCTCCTACAGAGTTCACTTTCAGCTTGGCCCTTCAAACAGTTATAATAGAGGCAGGCCTTGACTTATGACCAAAACTGGGACTGGAATTTCTGTTACTAAACAAGATGGCTGTTAAGTGAGTTGCACCCAATTTTAGGAACTTTAGGAGTTTTTTTTACAGTGTTGGCAGGAAAAACCAAACATGCAGATTTAGAATAGGCAGACCTGGCTTAACAGCTATGCCTGTGAAAGAAATCTTGGTGTCCTAGTGGACTATCACTTAAGGATGAGCCAGCACTGTGCTGCAGATGCCAAAAAAGCCAATGCAGGCTGCATCAACAGAGGGATAGCATCAAGATCAGGAGATGTGATAGTACCGCTATATACTTCACTAGTGAGGCCACACCTGAAATATTGTGTCCATTATACAAAAAAGATGCTGAGACCCTTTGAAAGTGTGCAGAGAAAAGCAACAGGGTGATAATGAGTCTGGGGACTAAATGGTATGAGGAACAATTAAGGGATCTAGGTGTGTCCAGCTTATGAAAGAGAAAGATTAGGGGCAACATGATAACTATCTTCTATCCTGAAGGGCTGTCACAAAGAGGAGCTTGACTTATTCTCCAACAGGCAGAAGAACAAGAAACAATGGGTAGAAGCTCATTAAAGAAAGATCCAATTTGGAACTAAGGAGAATTTCCCTGAGAGTAAGAACAATTAATCAAGGGAACAGTTTGCTCCTGGAGTTGTATGCTCAATCCCTGGAGGTTTTCAAGAAAAGATTGGACAACCATTTCAGCAGGATACTCTAGCCATCATTTCTTCATTTGCAAAAATCGAGCATTTAACTCTTAGAAAGCACTATGAGTATGACCTAATTTCCTATAGCTCCATCTAAAAAGACCACCAGAAATAGAAGCGATTCTGCATAGAAAGGCATGAGAAGGGATGAGAAGGGTAGCAATACAAAAATGTGGTGCTAAGAGTCTCAGTGACACAATTGCCTTCCTGCAGCATGAGTTGTTCAGCTAAAATCTCTGCACTGATATAAACAAGAACCCAACATTCTTAAGCAAACAACTTCAGTTAATATGTAATCCACAAAGATAAACAGGAGGGGCTGATGGGAGAGTGATGGGTGACATCCCATTCTGGTTCTGTTGTGGGAAGGGGAGACTTTTGTCCAGTTCTGTATTATTTGTCCTGCCTGGACTGAGATGGAAACCAGCGGCACAGTTTTTGGAAGAACAGCCTTTGCCCATTTTCACTGGCAAGGCCCATGCACAAAAGGGGCGATTGACAAGGCAGGCGTGGGAAACGTATTTCTGCAAAGATGAGTTTCTGCCAATCATAGGCTGGAGCAGATTCCCTCCCACCTCAGTCCGGACTGAACTTCAACCCTGTTGAATCACAACTGACAAGAGCCTGGATGCAAACTATATCAGAAGGAAGAGGCTGCCATGACTAGAATGTTCTCTTCAGAAAAATAAAACTGCAGCTCTCACTGACAACGAAAACAAGGAAGACAGAAAAGGTAAGTCTGCATGAATCTGGGAAGCAAAATCATTAATTATATTTTCTCTTCCTATCTGTCCTGTCCTGCCTCAATCGGGAATTGTGCAATTTATTAGAAAGTGAGAAAGCAAGAAGAGTTTCAATGCTTATGCAGAGAAAATAAAAAACGGTGCAAATAAAAAAATGCTGCAGTGAATTCCTAACAGTAATTAGGATTAATTAACAGTAATTAGAGATTACAGGAGTTCCCAAAGTGGCTCGGCTGGTTGGAAATGCTAGGAGAAATTGTCCCAGTTCATCTAGAGATTGTATCATTGGAGCAGAAGGTATTCAAGGTTTAAAATAAGCTTTAAAGTTAAAGGGTGATGATCTCCCCACTCTTAAATTCCAGAGCAGATGCAACAGTAGGATTCATACCGTGCACCTGTTTCTCAACCTTGGCCGCTTGAAGATGTGTGGACTTCAACTCCCAGAATTCTCCAACCAGTCTTTCCAGTTTAGGAACTCCTTGCTTGCTGGGGAATTCTGGGAATTGAAGTCCACACATCTTCAAGTGGCCAACGTTGAGAAACACGGCATTACACTAAGCTCTGCTTTAACAGCAGTTAACAAGCCACAATTTGCTGAGCTCACACATCACATAAGATACTGTAAATGACAAACCATGGCTTGGAGGTTGTAATAGCCATGTGGACAAAGCACGCGGAGACAATGTCAAACAGTTCACATGACGGCTGAGGGCAGTTTATGACATTCAACCAAAGAGTACCACGATGCCTTAATTAAACTGCTCAATGAAAATATATTAAAGCTACCCTGGATTTTGACTGAATACATTTAACAGAATAACAGAGTTAGAGGGGATCTTGGAGGTCCTCTAGTCCAACCACTAGGCCCTATACCATTCCAGACAAGTGGCTGTCCAGTCTCTTCTAACAAGCCTCCAGTGACAGAACACCCAACTTCTGAAAGCAAGTTGCTCTATTGGTGATTATGATAGATAAGCTGAAACTAGCTGACTCAAGTTTATCTATTCAGTTTCCTTGAAAAGCAGGGATTTGAACTCTGATCTCCCACCATTGGTGAGTAAAGTCCAGTCTTCTACTGAGATTAGGTTGGCCTGAAGTTTTTTGAATGCCCACCAGAGGAACTACAAAGCTGGAGTGACAACCTTCAGGGCTGAAGTTCAACACTGAGTTTTATAAGACTGCAAGGGGGAGAATCTGCCACAGCTTTACCTACCTCCCAGGACTGTTGGTGTGAAGGAAAAAATAGGGAAAAAGAAACCACTATGTAATTGCCTGGAGGAAAAGCAGGATAAACTCAAATATATAGACTGAGAGGCATTAAGGCAGGGGTATCAAATTCAAGGCCCGGGGGGGGGGGGCGGATCTGACCCACAGGGTGCTTAGATCTGACCCACAGGACCGGCCTGGAAATAGCAAAAGATTGGTCCACAGTGCCTCTGCTAGCAAAAAGAGGGTGCAGGGGGGAGCGTGAGCGGTCCCCACCTGCCCCTTTTTGGCCTGGACAGCTTCCTGCAGCCTCCTGCCAACCAAAACAGGGCACAAGGGGGCCAAGGGCAGCCCCCACACACCCCATTTTCAGTCTGGATGGCTTCATGCAGCACCCTGCCAGCCAAAACGGGGCCCGGGGGGCCTAGGCAGCCCCACCCATGCACCGTTTTGGCTGGCAGTGTACTACAGGAAGGCGTCCGTCGTGTCTCCTCCTCCCCCTCCCTTCTGCTGGCCCGCAAAGGACATCTGTAATGTCGATCCAGCCCTCCAAAAAATCCAATTTGACTTCCCTGCATTAAGGACACTGAAGTGAGGCAAGAAGTACTGAGAAGCCATAATACCATTAATTATTCCATGCTACAACTGGATCGCAGAGAGGGAAAGAGAGAAGGAGGGAGTAGGGAAAGGGAGAGGGAGGGAGGGAGGGAGGGAGAGGGAGATAGACAGAGACAGAGACAGAGCCAATTCATTTCATGATTAAAGCACCAGGCTAGAAAGCAAGAGATTGAGTTCAAGTCATGCCTTAACCATGAAAGCCATCTATTTAAGTGACCTTGGGACCTTGGGTCATCTAATAGATGGCTCAGCTTACCCCAAAGGGATGTTGTTGTGGGGAAAACAGAAGGAGAAAAGTGTAAATATATTCACTGCCCTGAGTTATAAAATAAATCAATCAATAAGGCAACTGGACTTAAAGACCTTTCCCCTGGAATCTGGATCTACTAATTCAAGGATAGTCAACCTTTTTATACCTACCGCCCACTTTTGTATCTCTGTTAGTAGTAAAATTTTCTCTAACTGCCCACCAGTTCCACAGTAATGGTGATTTATAAAGTAGGGGACAAAACCCCCACCGCCCACCATGAAAGCTGGAACGCCCACTAGTGGGTGGTAGGGACCAGGCTGACTACCACTGTACTAACTTCTGGATCAATCAATCATCAGCTCAACAGGGATTCCAAAGGGTGGCAAACTGGTTGATAAAGAGAGTTCCTCCTTGCTTTTTTGTCTAAGCCTTTTCAACCTGGAGATGCCATGGGACATTCTCTAGGCGAAACAGATATTAAATCCCTGAGTTTTCCATGACAGGTTGTGGTTTGAAATCAGGTGGAAGAGAAGGGCCTAGAAACCCTTATTTTTTTAAGTTAAGTTGTAGTTCTAAGATTTTATATTTATAGGAGGAACTTGTATGTTTTTCCTTCTGTTATATAAACATTATACGAAATGGGTATCAGTAGGTAAGCAACAGAGGCTACCAGAATGGTATATACTATAGATTCCATCTTCCCTTAAACTCTCAGAGTAAAGAGATATAATGATATGTTGTATCTTGCCCATTTTTACAAGCTTTTATATGACTATCTCCTCTTCTGTAGGGGGTGGATATACACAGTGTATATATCCTGTGTGATATTTTCAGTTACATTGGCCACCAGGAGGCACTATGTTTCCTACTAAGGGTGACACTTAATAAGAATGAAAGTGGTGTGTGCCTCCTGGTGGCCAATGTATAGGTAGTCCTCGACTTGCAGCAGTTCATTTAGCGACTGTTACAATGGGGCTGAAAAATGCAACTTGTGACCATTTTTCACAGTTAGGACTTTTGCAGCATCCCCATGGTCATGGGATCAAAATTCAGATCCTTGACAACTGGTTCATATTTATGACCGTTGCTGTGTCCCAAGATCATATGATCCTAACCTTCTGCAACCTTCTGACAAGCAAAGTCAGATTCATTTAACAACCAGGTTACTAACTTATCAACTGCAGTGATTCACTTAACAGCTGTGGCAAGAAAGGTCATAAAAGAGGGCAAAACTCACTTAACAAGTTTCTCACTTAATAACAGAAGCATTGGGCTCAATGGTGGTCATAAATCGAGGACTACCTGTAATTGCAAGCAATAGAGTTTTAAGTACATTGTGCCAGCAGATATCCAACAAGGGATGGAAAGCATTTCTCCATTGAAAGGAGAGATTGTAAAGTTTTTTTCTTTTAATGTTTCAGCATGACATCTTGGACTTCCAAAAGATGAGTCCTCTCAAAAGATCCCCTCTGGATAGTGAGATAGAAGGCATATAAATTTAGTACTATTAAATAATAATAATAGCATGCAGATAGGAGGTTTTGCCAGCCAATGGCAATTACTTGAAAGCATGCAGAAAACTCTTTTAACTGTAGAGCAGTGGTCCCCAACCTTTTTTGTACCAGTTTCATGCAGAAACACTTTTTCAAGTACCGGCAAAATCAATTCTTCCCCAATAGTTAAGGGCTTCTTTGCTTTAGCTAATATAAAATATATACTTTAATCACAATTATTCATTCTTTGCGGCCCGGTACAAAATGATCCACGGACCGGTACTAGTCCGGGGCCCCGTGGTTGGGGACCCCTGCTATAGAGGGCAGCAAAAGCCAAATCACACAGACAAATCTTCCCTGCATAAAAATATAATCTACATTCCATCTGCTTTAATAGCTTTAAACAACCACTTTCTTCCGGTTTTCAGAAGGTTTGAGTAATCTTGAGAAAAGTTAACTCCCTGCAGGTGATAAGGCAAATAGTTATTACAACCTTGTCCAAAGGTGTTTCCCCATCTCTCTCCCCCCACTTCTCTCTTCCTTTCCCTCCGTCTTGCACTCTTGTCTTTTCGTCTGTCTCTCTTTCTCTAAGCACAAGAACTAGAAAGTTGTGATTAATTTTAAGATTCAAAACCTCACATTTTATCCTAAATGCTTTACTTGAATAGCAAACCTATTTACCTGTAGATTATCCTGCCCTTGGGAAGATCAGTGACAGGAACAGAAGGACTGACTAAACCAGTTTCTTCCCTTCCAAACTGATATCTGGGATCACAGCCAGCAAGCAATGACATTTCCCCTTGCCTAAAGCAAAGGCTCAGTTTAGAAGTATACCAGATAAATTTGCAGTGAATTAGAAAGACTCTGCCTCACCCTTCTAAGAGAAACAGAAGAAGCATTATTTATAATGGTAATACACTGTCAATGTCAAGAAGAGAACATGAGCATACAAGTAGGGACAGAGAACCCTAAATACTCCAGTATGGAAATTTTAAGTCTCAAGAGCCTGAACTAAGGAATCTAAGGAGCCTCAGTTACCCATTTCTAGGCATCAATTTCAATTTGCTCTCTGTAAAATAGTCTCTCAATTTTTTAGATTTACAATAAAAACTGCCTCACCAATTACCTAACCTCTCCCTCAATATGTTTAAGCTACAGAGGAGTTAAAGAGTGTACTTATTAAATTTCTACACCACCCATCTCACCTAAGTGCCCCTGGCAACATCTACACCACCATAAGAAAACCATGTAAACACATGAATTAAAAACAAAGGTAGGAACAAATTACAACTTACAAGTAAAAATAAAAAATCAATTCAAATTCAGAAGTTTAATTAATTTGCGCTCCTGGTCAAATTCAAAGCCCCTCAGGGGAAAGGGAAAGCAGGGAAATCAAATCCCCAGGAAGAACTGTACAGGCGGCTGCCATAGCCACGTGGCAGGGGGCAAATCATTTCTACAGCCCAGGCTAAATGCTATCCCAGGTGTATCCTGTCAGCCTCTAATTAAAGGGATTAGAAAGCAAACATGAGATTAACAGCCTCAAGAGAGTGTGCTTAATGTCTTTTAGGAAAGCAGACACCTCACTACCCATCTCGTGGAGCAAAATCTACAAATCCAGTTTATATGAGGGAGTTGCTCAGAACCAATCAGTTATAGTGGTTCTTGCACATATGTCAATCTTTCTCACCAGATTCCTTCTTCTCTAATTTTCCTTTCAATTTCTTTCGAACAAAGCTTAATCAAACCAAGCGTTATGGAAAAACTGTTCTGTTCTGCTTTCTCTTCCACTGTCTTTCAATTCTCAAAAGTACTAGCAAACAGCTAATGCTCCTTTAACAATAAAGTAAGATTTCACCATTATGTAAGTTTAAGGGATTGACTTTACTACTATTATTCTAAACTTCACCAACCAGAGATAGGTACCAATGAATCATGTATTCAAAGTGCTAGAATCAATCCCCTAAACACCCCATAGACTACCAAGATTCAATTGCAGGTATAATTTCTTATAAATCCAGAATTCTAACCATTCCTTTTGGAAAGCTAACTTTTAGGATTTATTTATAACTAAAAATTTGAACCTGATAGTAGTTTATGACTTACATTACACCAAGGAATGCAGGTAGTGCAATCAAGCAAACACCCTCCCCCCCAATGCTCAATTTAGCATTAGGAGACAGTGTAGAAAATTGATAAGAATCATAGTATCATAGGGCTGGAACTTGAGGTCTTCTAATGCAACCCACCGCCCAAGGCAATTATATAAATTTGCAAAACCCAGTAATGGAGAAGGTTTTCCTTGAAATTTTTGCTGTCCTTCAGTTTGGAGACAATCCTGTAAATTACTTCTCTTCCCCCAACCTCATGTAAATTAACCTGAGTTTCTCTCCCCAGGACTTAGATTTTTTGTTTTAAGAATATGCATGCAAACTACAAAGAATTGGGTTTAGTGATGTAATACTAAGAAAAGGAGATTCCCTGATCCTAATAGAGAGACAGAGAAGCAATGTAAGTAATAATAGCTACCCTGGTTCTTGGTCTTTCAAAATTTTGGCCTTCTTTACATTCCTGGCAGGTAATAACACATTGATTCTCCTCCCTTTCAGCAGACAGAAACCTGATCGTGCCACCTCCCCGAATCACCTTTATTCTTCAGGTAATTTCAGTTCTCCTAAGCTGAATGTCAAAAAGTCAAAGGTGAGGAAACAAAAAAGAAGGAACATGATGTTCCATGTTCCAAATATGAGTAGCCTACATTTTAAAAAGCATGATGCATGTCGCTGAAAGATTACAGCCATTGGGGAGGACCAGCATCCCGTCTGAGACAACAGATCTGAAGTTTACAACAATGTAACAGCACTGGAAAGTTTCATCAGCCCACTATGATTATATTACTATGACTAATGATCAAGAGTTCCAGGAGCTGCATCATAAATATCTTGCAGGCACACAGTATCAGGTTGACTTCAAAATATCAAAAATTTCTCCAGATATTACAGTCCTGATGGATGTCTCTTAAACAAGTCTTTCCTAACATCTCACAACATAGTTGAATTGAAGCTCTCAGAATTGCAAACTGCATAAGCAAAGGCTTTGGGTTCACCTGTATTTTCTGAAAATAGTGTTGTAGCATTTGCCACAAGTTTTAATGGAACTTCAAATTGGTATTGGCTGGGAATTCTGGCTGTTACATAACAATACAGGCCGAGGTGCCCCATTGGCCAAATCTATCTTCAATGAATCAGAAAAGTATGATTTTCTGAACTGCACCTTTATGGATTAGTTGTTTACTTTGAGAAGAGATATGTCTGAATTCAGCCTAAGAACTATTATTTGGCCCATCCAGGCTAGAAATATGCATTGAAAGAAAGTACAAAAATATGTTTACAGATAGAGGGTGCTTTCTTTGAAAAATGCAGTGAGTTTAAGACTTTTTAGAAGAAAGTTCAGCTTTAGAAATACCTCAGTTGCCCTCTACTGAAAATCATCTTTCTCTGTAGGTCAAGTTGTTATACATTCTAAGAAATGAATAATTATTTCCCCAAAAATGCAACTGCTGTAACTCTATTATCCAACCCACAGGAAGGTGTAAATTTCTTCATTGTTAGCAATAAGAAACATAACTTAAAGAAGAATGTTTATGTTTTATCCAGAACCTTTTACCCAGATCCAGAGAAAATGTTTCTTAATGTTAAACAGGAAGAGAAACCTGGAAAAAAAAAACTGAAGGGAACTTTTCCATTCTCAAATACTTTAGTTATTCATAAGAAACTAAGACTGTTAAGCAGAACGACTTAAGAGGATACAAGTAAAAATATTTTGGAGGGGGAGGTGGGAATCTAAACTCACACTGGAAGAATTTTAGGGAAGATTGACCTGAAGGGCTCAAATGAGTGTAATTAAAAGGCCTGCTATTTTAAGGAAATGTTGGGGAAATTCCACCAATTTAAAAGAAACAATAGCATCTGTCAAATCATAAGTATCTCTGGAGAGGGAAAAGTAATTCAGGCAATTCCAGCTGGGAGAGTCTATCCCCATCACCTCCCCCCCACCCCACCATCAAAGAAGCAACATATTGAGAGGTATAAGTTCTTAGGTCTCCTTTTGAAGATCACAAAACTTTTCCTGGTGGGGAGACAAAGGAGGGGTATTTTGTTCCCACCACCATCCAGTCAATCCCTTTGAGGTGCCTTTGAATAATTGTAGGGTGGGAATCAGTGCATCTGAGAGAGAATTTTGCTTTTCGGTGTGCTCAAGGAGGGCAGAGCTCATTAGCTCATTTGGGGGGAAAGGAGCCAAGGGGGCATAGAGAGAAGAGGAAGGCAGAAAGCAGAGGGAGGTGGGGGGGGGGTTGTTTTTTTATTTGTTTGTTTTTGCGAGATGGCAAACCTAGTCCGGGGCTATCTAAGGAAGGGGAAAAATTGGGGGATCGAAGGAGGCAAGATTTGGTTTCCTGGTAGAGATGTAGAAAACGATTTCGCAGCTGGGAGGACGTGAGGAATGCCACTTTGGGGGCTGCAGAGAGAAGGGAGCGGGGAGGGGAAAACCTCAAGGGGAGCATTTTCTATCAGCAACGTTTCCGCCCGGAGCTATTTATAAACAAAACCGGAAACGTCGCCCCCCCCCTCCTTTTATCCGAGAAGGATGGAGCCCATCCCCATCGCCGTTTCCTGTACCCCAACTTACCTGCCGTAAGCACCCCGGGACTCCCATGGTAACTGCCATGCTGTTGTTGTTAAGGCTGTGGTTTAATGGGACTGGGCGGGGCCTGTGGGAGACCAGGCCCCGAAGGGTCCCGCCTCCTCGGCCCGCCTTTGGCGACGCCTCGTTTGACCGATCCCGGATGCCGTTTTGAGTGAAGTGGGGAATGGAGTGGCTGGGATGCAACTTTTGGGGTCGGGCTTCTGTCGTCGAACAGAGCACCGCTGAGCATGTACAGAGCGTCGCACTTCTTGCTTTCGTGTGTGAAGAGACTGGACAACCATTTGTCTGAAATGGTACAGGGATGGGCTAGAAGACCTCTAAGGTCCCTTCCAACTCTTATTATTCTGTATTCTGCCTGGACAAAATCCTGGAGTTTTCCTGGTAGCATTTTTATCTGTGGTTTGCACTCTTCCTTTGAGGGCTGGCTGAAGGTCACCCAGCTGGCTTTGTGTGTAAGGCAGGACTAGGCTAGAACTCACAATCTTCCGACTCCTAGCCTGGTACCTTAACCACCACACCAGCTTGTAATGTGGTGGCTCGGTGAAATATTTCTGCCAAGTTCCTTGTTATGAAACGGCCAGCCGTACTTCCTTCCATATTTTGGAGAAAACATAAGATTTTGCATCGTGAGTCCACTTGATACAATTTCCTTGTCTGAAAGGCTGCAGGTAGAATCAAAATAGAATCAAAATTAAAATCAAATCAAAAATAGCCTGTCTTCTATTGAAAAGAGGCACTTTAGTGGAGCAGATAATGGCCAAGTGGATGATGTCCCAGATAAAGGAAAAAAACAAAAGAAGGGCTGTGGCTGGGAGTTGGGAGGAATCTTTGAGGGGCATGTACAAGGTATTTTGTACATAAGGCTTGTTAATTGCTTGGTTTTGTTTATTTGCACACACATCTTTCGTGGCTCCAACTCTTCTACACAGTCAAGCGGAGGGGAGCACAGCCAATCACACCCAGGTCCTCCACACACACCCTTTAACACAGCCAATAAATGGCTGGCATATACACCCTACAAGGAGCACATGGGTTTGTTTCAGCGTACATATGCAGAGCAAACAACAGCTGCCCTGGCATATTGCCTGTAGGTGAGGCACCAGCAAACTCTGTATCTCATCTGGCTATGCATTATTTGTTTAATATTATAGCCTTTCCAAAAACAGCATGTTGAAGAGGAAATGGGGAAACATTGCACATCTATTCCTACCTAAAATCAATGTATCTTGCTGGACTAAATACATCCACAAAATGCTATTTTTTTGGTAAAATGATCCTAAGTGGTTTTTTTTTTTTCAATGCTTCTGGGAATCTGTTAAATTATATGCCTCCGAACAGATATGTGTGTTACGTCTCCAGTCTTGGTCTGAATTCCACTTAAATATTGTTTTGTTCAAAGTTATTTGGAAAGCTGCTGCTTGATCAAAAACAATTGAATCTTCCATTGTCTTCCATCTCTCAAAAAAGGGGGAGAATAATCGGAACTGCACCCTTTCTTGAAAGGTGATTGTACTTCAAAAAATTGAAATCCCCTACAAAAAGGATTTTAATCATTTACAAACATCTAAATACTAAACTTCATCCACTTCTCTTTCATCATCCATGAAGCAGTAAAAGTTAACCTCAGGTGACTGTTATGAGATAAAGGAAGAAGGTTAAAGTAATTAGAAAATGCTTTTGAATGACTGATGTTTTTATTTGAAAAGCGGAAGCTCTGTTTCCAAGCTCTGTTTTCATTTGTTATGTAACACTCAAGTCAAATGAAAAATTACCATGCAGGAGGGAACCTTGAAGAGAAATGGAGGAAGTTAGGTAGGCAAAGACTATTCTGAAAATTGCTTCATAGACTTTCTCACATGTCATTCATAGAGCCTTTACCATCATGAGCCCTGTGGAAAGAATCCCTGAAATATCCATTTAATTTATCTTTTTTAAAAAATTGTATTTTGGATTGCAAATGTCACTTGTTTCCTTTTTTGGCAAAATTAGGATCTAAAATTTGGAATGATAATGACTGACTGATTAGATGTATATTGTATTTTATTTTAGGACGTCCTATCTAGTGTTCTCCCCTAAGAATCCTGTGAGATACATCTGAGAAATTTCCTGACTTTTAGAACAATTAATCAATGGAACAACTTTCCTCCAGTAGATGTGTGTTCCCCAATGTGAAGGTTTTTAAGAAGAGATTTGCCTGAAATGGTATAGGGTATCCTGTTTGAAGACCTCCAAGATACCTTTCAACTTTGCTGTTCTGACCCAAAATCACTCTCTGAGTTTCCATGGCTGAAAGTGGACTACTCGATAATCTAGGGCTTCTTGGTGTGGATCCAGCCTCTTAAGCATTGTACCATCATACTAGTTCCTCATTATGATAATACAGGTAGTCCTTGACTTACTACCACAACTGAGCCCAACATTTTTTATTTATTAAATGAATTTTGCCCCATTTTATGACCTTCCTTGCCACAGTTATTAAGTGAATCACTGTGGTTGTTAAGTGAACCTGGCTTCCTCATTGACATTGCTTGTCAGAAGATTGCAAAAGAGGATCACATGACCTTCGGATATAGCAACATCATAAATATGATACCAGTTGAAAAGCATCTGAATTTTGATCACATGATTTGTGAAATGATGCTGTGAAAAAATGGTCATGTTGCTTTTTTAGTGCCATTGTAGTTTGAACAGTCATTAAGCAAACTCTTGTCTACTTGAAATAGCAGCAATCATTTGTTTTAATCAATCATAATATTCTTCCATCATGTAACTCTTAGTGTTACATCTTAATAATTTGCTCTCTAGGTTGATAAAACCAGCTGTTCTCCCTTAGCATGGGAATACAGCTGCTTTTGGAATTTACAGACATAGACTTTTTAAGGCTACTCTTTTTTTACAACTGGTCTCCCAGTGTATTTTTGCTTTTTTATTTTTCAAAGTCTTTTGGATAAGTCAAAAGCATGGCAAGAAGTTGTATGTAAGAAAGTCTTGTTAAATGCTAGAATACAGCCAATTCTGGGGATAGTTTCACAATCTGTTTTCGCTTATGAGGCTTACTGTTATATCTGAGATAACTGAGGGGCAACTCGTGATACATTAAAATATATAATTCATATTTCCCGCATTTTTTTTTAGGCCAAGTCTTGATTAAAATTTTTGCAAATCCAATCACTTATGTTTCTGGAAAGAGATGTTACTCTCAAGGAAAATGAGATGCCCTCTAGAGCAGGAGTCTCCAACCTTGGCAATTTTAAGCTTTGCTAGCTGAAGAACTCTGGGAGTTAAAAGTCCCCAAGTCTTGAAGTTGCCAAGGATGGAGACCATGCTCTAGAGGTTTTGGATTGTCACTTCCAAGGACTTTGCCATTGCTCATGTTGTCTATGCTAATAGGAAATAAGGTAAATTCGAACAGTTTAGATTCAGCTCCTCCTCAAACTGAATATGTAAGCCTATTTTACAGGCCTTCTTGGAGGATTAAAGGACCAAGATTCATATTTTTGGGAAAAAACAGGAACAAAATGTTGATAGCAATAATATTTTTGTTGTTGTATGATGCCAACAGCAGAACTACCCAAGGCAAATATAGGCCCCCACTTTGATTATATATTAATCCAGAGAAACAATGGATGATAAGACATTTCATGGTCAGGGAATCAAAAGTTGCCAGTTAAATATTTTCAAAGCAAGCTTTAAAAAAAAAAACAGATTTAGCCTCAAGGTCTAGTTCACCTTAGGCACAACTGTGTGCAAAACAGGTCTGTGCTGTTATCAAAGATTTAATTTGGAATGTTCACTGGAGCTGAACTCAGAATGTGTTTTTATTGCTACGGTCAGAATTTGTGCAGCTTCTGTTCACAATGTAGTTATTTGAATTTGAGGGAGGGGCATGGTCCTTGAAGTTGCAGTCCCTTTTATCCGGCGGGCATCACCAAGGGGAAGTCTGATGAAAAGTAACATAAAGATGGGGTTTAAAGTTATCTTTCTTGACAAATTTCTTCTCCAATTTCAGGATGAGCAATTCTAAACTACGCTAATGTTTTGTGCTTCACGAGCACCTCATAAAGTGAGGCAGTGAGATTGAAGATAACGTGGAGTTGATATTTTAGCCCAATTCTTAGGTTTGGGGAGAGGGATGGAGAGGGAGTTAATTAAAAACAGATGATTTATGCTTCCCAAGTTTTGACTAATCTTATTTTGAGTCTTTCTTTTTTCAACCTTCTCCCAAAAATCACACTGCCAACAATCAGAACAATTCATCAGTGGAACGACTCACCTTCAGAAGTTGTGGATGCTCCAACACTGGAAGATTTTAAGATGTTGGATAACCATTTGCCTGAAATGGCCTATAGGGTTTCCTGCCTAAGCAGTAGGGTTGGACTGGAAGACTTCAGAGGTCCTTTCCAATTCTGTTATTCTGTTATTAGCATTTTATTGTTGAATTCTGGTACATCAGAAGGACAAAATGGAATTAGAGACTGAATAAGGACACAAGTTGGCAATTCTTTTAGGTCCATCGTTTTCAGGAGTCTGAAGTGGTGCTGATTTCCCTTCCATTGCAGTATACTGTAGTTCGGGTGTGTTACTATTTCAGCCCTGTACATGATTTCATGCATTCACACATCCACATATTCTTTCCCTCCCCTCAACCAGCCAATTACAACCTGCAGTGAAAGTTTGGCAAGCAGGAAACAGATATTTTGGCTTCTTGCCATGAAGATATCCTACTGGTCATGCCGTTATGCCAATCAATGGGGAAGTGGGTGGGATCCTGTTCTGGCATGCCAGGCCTTTCCTTGCTAAGGACCAGCTGTTCTACCAATGAAGTATTGCTGCCTACAAGGGCAAGGCAGATTTCTGGAGTAAGAAAAAGGAAAACCTCTTCATTTTTGTGGTGGATTACAATTTATTAAAGCCTCAATAGGTCCCAGAGCTCTTCCAAATACAGTATTTTTTGCTACCACAAATCAATGCAGCAATGGAACTGTTCCACTTCAATTTCACGAAGCAAGCCGAGAGTGCAGCTCGAGTAGATCTCCCAATGTGAATTTGTAATTTGCGAAAATTGTCCCCTCTCAGAAGGCTCTTGCTAGCTGTCAAAACCAGATTTGGGGTCTTGGTGGCTCTTCTTCCCATAGCCAAGTTCAGCTCCGCCACTGAGGAAAAGATTGGTCCCTGTGCAAAACGTAGCATCTGAAGCGAGGTAGAGGGCAGCTTTTGCACACTCTGCTGGACTCCCCATCCGTCCCATAAGCTGCAATCACAATAGAGAAGAGAAAGAAGGAAATTTGGAGTTTCTATCCAAAGAGGTACCTACACTGTTCTGATACGTTTATTTTTACCCATACATTTTGTTTACCTATTGAAGAAGAAGTAAAGATTTTAAAGCTCAGGGTTCTGTGATGAGCTTATTATAGTTCAATAACGAGAACAGATATCCCAAATCACAAACTCCAGTACATACACATATTTCTCTCCCTCCAATGCATCTGAGGGCAGGACAAGAAGCAATAGGTGGAAACTAATCAAGGAGGGAAGCAACTTAGAACTGAGGAGAAATTTCCTGACAGAACAATTAATCAGTGGAACGATTTGCCTCCAGAAGTTGTGGATGCTCCAACACTGGAAGTTTTTAAAAAGATGTTGGATAATCATTTGTCAAGTGGTGTAGGGTTTCCTGCCTAAGCAGCGGGTTGGACTAGAAGACCTCCAAGGTCCCTTCCAACTCTGTTTTCTATTCTGTTCTGTTCTGTTCTGTTCTATTCCATTCCATTCTATTCTTTGCACCTGCTCGTGTCAAGCACCAGGGAAATCAGCAGCTTGATTCCGGCAGTTCAAATGGGTATAAAGATTTATTGTAAGTTGAACTCTTTTCAAGAATCTGAACTACTACTAATGGTCAAAGCAAGATAAGAATCAAAGGAATTCAAGGTGAGCTGGACTTAAATCTCTTGTGGTTACAAAGAGACTCATGACTGAAGCATTCTACCCCTCCCTTGGCTCAGCCTGGTCATTTTCTACATCAGGAGTCTATCTGTGAATTAAAGGTTAAGTACAGGTAGTCCTCAACTTATGAAAGTTTATAAAGTGACCATTCAAAGTTATAATGGCACTGAAAAAAATGACTTATGACAATTTTTCACACATATGACCATTGTAGTATCCCCATAGTCACAAGATTAAAATTAAGATGCTTGGCAACTAATTCACATTTAGGACGGTTACATGTCATGTGATCAGTTCCAACCTTCCAACAACAAAGTGAATAGGGAATCCAGAGTTACTTAACCACCATGTTACTAACTTAACAAATGCAATGATTCACTTAACAACTTTGGCAACAAAAGTTGTGAAATGAGGCAAACTCAACAAATGTTTCACTTAGCAACATAAACATTCACTTAGCAACATAAACGTTGGGATCAACTGTAGTTGTAACTTGAGGACTACCTGTACATAAACCAGAAAAGTTTACCATCACCTTTAGAGATAGTCCTTGACTTACAACAGTTCACTTAATGACTGTTGAAAGTTATAATGGCACTGACAAAAAGTTATGACCATTTTTCAGACTTATGATCACTGCAGCATCCCCCCCATGGTCACATGATTTACATTCAGATGCTTGACAACAGATTCACATTTATGACGGTCAAGTATCCCCAGGGTCACATGATCCCTTTTTGTTACTTTCTGATATGCAAAGTCAGTGGGGAAACCGGATCCACTTAACAACCTGGTTAGTAATTTAACAACTGCAGTGATTCACTTAACAAAGTGCATTTTCCCACAATGCACTTGCCTGAGCATCTTTGCCTTCCTTGATCATTGTCTCTGCACTGGCTGCCTGGCTCGCAAGCTTCTCCCATCCAGAAGTCCAAATATTGCTGGGTGAGATGCTGGAATTCCAACGGTTAGTGTGTGTTAATGGGGAAAACATTGTGGAAGAACAACTAAACTGATCCAGTTTTATGCAAAAAAAATGCTTCACAATTCCGTATTTTTATTAATATAACCTCATTAAATTAAATCAAAACTGACATATATGCTGGTGTAGAGATTGGCAACACAGCACTTATGAATACCAGATCATCTGTCATCTCCAAAACAGCTACCCTGCAAATTCTGAACATAAGTCAAAGCCCACTCTTTCCTAAAAGTGAAAAATATTCAAGAATATCATGGGCCTGCCCAATATCATGCAGTGCTGTGAATCCTATATTAGAATGATAAAGCCTCACAAGAATTCTGTGCAAATTTAGAATTTATTTAGAATGCAAATTCTACTGATTTGCTCTTAAGTAGCCTAGCTGTCCCCCCAATAAAATGAAACTCCTTGGCTGAAATTTTTATAAGCTAAATTGGCAACCAGGAAATCCTGGTAAACTAGATTAGGATATTAAAAAAAAATGTACAGGTAGTCCTCAACTTACAACCACAGTTAAGCCCAAAATTTCTGTTGCTTAATGAGACAGTTGTTAAGTGAATTTTGCCCCATTTTACGATTTTTTTCCTTGCCATAGTTAAGTGAATCACTGCAGTTGTTAAGTTAGTAACACTGCTATTAAGTCAATCTGGCTTCCCCATTGTCTCTGCTTATCAGAAGGCCATGAAGGGTGATCCCATGAACCTGGGATGCTGCAACCATCATAAATATGAGTCAGTTGCCAAGTGTCTGAATTTTGCTCATGTGACTGTGGGGATGCTGCGATGGTCATGGGTTTGAAAAATGGTCATAAGTTGCTTTTTTCAGGGCCATTGTAACTTAGAACTGTCATTAAACAAACTGTTGTAAGTTGAGGATTACCTGTACATTCTAAAAAAATGAACTAGCAAACCACTTGTGTAGTCCTTCCAGAAAAGGGTGTCTTGTTTAAAACTCAATCTGTATGTCTGTCGTAGTATATCTAATTTCTTCTCAATTATATCATATTTCTCTATCATCGCTCTCTGTCATATATCTGTCCATCCACCCCCAACAGTAAGGACGGAACTCATGTCTGAATGGAAGTACTGATCTCCTTTCTATGTTGCTTTTCTGATAAGGAATTGGCCCCTGAATTCAGCAGCATATTCAGGCTTCTCTGTGAATACAACCTCAACTAGACATAGATAATTGAAATGGGAGATACCTGCCTTTTTTTCCTAGCAAAGGCCATGTCTCCTCTCTATTGAGAGCTAAAGGTTTGGTGCTAAGAGCTTCACAAAATCAGCAAGGGCTGCATTTGACCAGAGGGCTGCAGGTGGCCCATCCCAGCAGGGGAAGAAAAAAAAAAAGACTCTCTAATATTGTTTTGGGAAGAAAAAACAATAAAAATAATTTTTTTTTCTCCCCAAAGCAGCATTAGAGAAGTCTCTTCCTCCTCCTTAGACCCCTGAGCTGATATTGAACCAGGATGTCTGTCTATCACAAAACATTTTAGAAAGGGCCATGTTTGCTAACCATGTAGGCCGATTGACAGCAACCATATTACCTATTGACTCTGACGCCGTATTGGCTCTCATCTATAGCCATAGCTTTAGTCATCGCAACCACAGCACCCTGAAAATTGAAAACATTGAAAAGTTATAAAAGGAATCAGCAACTTGACTAAGCTACAACTTCTCTCCTGCAGATCAGGCCAATCTTTCATGTCATTAGCTTCCATCTGCAGGACCAGCGCCACCAAAACAGGATTTGATAGAAAAGTTGATAATCTCTCTCTCCCTCCTTTCACTATTACTGACCTTCAAATAGTCTTAGGACACCCTGATCCTGACTTGCTGATAAGCTGAAAGTAAGACTCATTCAGTTAATTAAGTGGCTCTAGTCCTTAAAATGAATTTGTGGTAGGCAATCTAACCTTTCTGGAATTGGAAGGGGTTTTTTTTTATCTTGCCTTTAAGGGTAAAGAAGCTCCCCTATACCACAACATGGAAAGCTGTTCTGGCTGTTTAAACAAAATTACCAAAATCAGAGAAATAAATCTAACTAGTGCCTACAACTCTCAGGAGAAACTTGATACAGAGAAATGAGCAAAAATATTTTCACTGGCAGATATTTTATGACTTAAGAATTCTAGAGGAGAAAATGGACCAAATAAGACTGGAACATTTTGATCTGGATTACCTTGGTTGCCACATATGGTACAGCTAACTTTTGCCCAAAGTGAGCAACGATGCTCGCAACATTAATGATATTTCCTTTCGTTTTCCGGAGGTAGGGCAACGCAAACTGTTAACAACAAAATGAAGAGAAATAAAGAATTACGAAAAGAAAGCATACCAGTGCTGAACGTTTATTTAGCATTAATTCAACTGAAATCTTTTTAATTTTAGGCACAATATGGTAATTGTATTTAATTGCTTAAGTAATTACAAAGGCTAGAAGACACAAGGAAAGGGAATAGAGAGGAGAAAGAGGGCTGGATGGTGGTGGATGGCTCAGTGAACTAGAGGGATGTAAAAAGTTCTTGTCTGAGGTTGAGTAGCAAATGCCATTCTCCCACCTACTTTACCCCAACCCCCCAAGTCAAGTAGGACATCCTCCAAAATCATTCAATTTCTTTTGGCACCTAGGAAATCCATATCCTTACTCTGATGATAAAATTGTGATAATAACAAACAGCAACTAACAATTTTCTACTCAGTTATGATGCTCAAGTTCTTTTTCACAAGGCCGTTCATCTTAACGATAGAGATGGCACTTGGTGGAAATATAAATAATGTTTTGTCCTGGTCATACTTTTTTCTTCCTTAATTTTACTATCTCCAAAGCAGGCAAATAACATTGACCACATCCATTCCAGAAAGTTGTCATTAAGGAGAGGTCCATGAGAGAGCTACAGTGCCAATAAGGATATAGAGCTCAGTGATTGACAATGATTCACCAAAACTGTTCTCAATTCCCTCTTTTTTCCTTAGGGCCCAAGGTTTTCCAAATGCATTGAGACTACATTTCCCAGAATCCCAAGCCACAAGGGTGCTTCCAATCATTGTAATGCCAATACCATTGAAGAGTATAAAGAAGGATGCTTTAACAAAATAAGGTAGAGATTAAACCTGGGTTCTTTCATTTGCAAAAAAGGATACTTTATTATGGATCTGGAGTAATTCCACACAAAGCTGTTTCCAGAAAAGCTGCTGAACATTATCATGAAATATTTCATTCTCTCTCCACTCATCAAGGGAGACATCTGGGGGAAATGTGGGTTTTACATGCAAAGTGGAGACAGATTTGATCTCTAGGTAGGACAGCAGGTTCCCATCGCCAGGGAGATGCAGATGCTGATCAGAACCAATCCCCAAAGCCTTTGGGTGAAGGGTGACTCTCCAGAAGATACGAAATTGAGATTTTCAATGAGGCATTTGGGTAAAATGTAAATGCATGATTGGAGAGCAACCTATACTGAAAATTAATTTATGGACTAATTGGGTGGGCTGGGTATCTGCTGTTAAGGAAAGCCTACTGAATTGGAAAATATGGTATTATGGTTGGCATTTATTTTTTCCACTTGCATAATAATGTAAAGATACAAATAAATGTCACCTGTGTACTGTCATGATGTCATCATGCAAATGAACAAACGAGAAATAATGAATTTGTCTATGTAAATATGTAAATCGCAGCAGTAATGGAAGTGGTACATGCAAAGCCAATTACACTGAGGTGTGATTTTTTTTAAAAAAAGGTTCTTTGCATGTAATCTTTTTTACATTTGAACGTCAATAAAATCATGTTTAGGGCCTATCCCCTCCTACCACATCTGCCTTGGAACGTGGCTCCTGGTGTGCTATCCAAAGTCTGCTTTGCTTTTTAACCCAGAAATCGTGCACCGTTATATGAGTAAATTATTCACCCCCAAATACATGCCATTTAAGCCAGTGGTTCTTTCAGCATGTAAGTGGGTAATGGAGAAATCTGTGAGTCAAGGATCCAGATTGAGACTACTGCTGCTGAGATGTTTGTATAAAACAACACAGTTTGTGTGTATGTGGGTGTTGGGTGGATGGATGGGGTAATGACATTTTGTGAGACCAGAAAAAGGTGTACCTGAGTCAAGCAGTTTAAGAACCACTAGTCTAGATATTGACTCCACAATCTTCATCTTAAGTAGCCAGCAGTGATCAGGATAATTTTAAAATTAGGTTGTAACCTAATCCCTCTGGATGGATTCAGGTTTGGAAAGACTATCACGTAGTTCTATAAGTGAGTAGATCACTCTGGGACTGAGTTGAATTGAATCTATAATTTGGAGTAAGAATCTATAATTTGGAGTAAGTGTAAGCCAAGGCCTCTCCATCTTGGTGAAGTAGGAATAACCTAAGAACCTCCCCAAGTAATTATAGCTGGGAAGCAGTAGATAACACAATAAGAAAAACTCAGTGTCCTAAGAAGCTTGGCCCCTTTAGATAACAGATTATCTGAGTTGGAAGGGATATCATAGGTCATCTAGTCTAGCCCAAGCAGGAGACCCTACACCTTTTTTGACAAATGGCAGTCCAGTCTCTTTTTTCAAAGCCTCCAGTGATGAAGCTCCCACAACTTCCGAGGGCAAGCTGTTCCGTTGGTTGATTGTTCTATCAGAAAGTTTTTCCTTATTTCTAGATTGAATTTCTCCTTGTTCAGTTTCCATTCATTATTCCTTGTCTGGCTTTCGGGTGCTCTGGAAGATAGCCTGACCCCTTCCTCTCTGTGGCAGCCCCTCAAATATTGGGATACTGCTACCCTGTCTCCCCTGGTCCTTCTTTTCACTAGACTAGCCATACATGAGCAAATCCATACAGGTAGTCCTCAACTTATAAACAATTCATTTAGTGAGCATTCAAAGTTACAACGGCACTGAAAAAAGTAACTTATGACCACTTTTCACAGCATCACCATGATTATGTGATCAAAATTCAGATGTTTGACAACTGAGTCAAATTTACAACAGTTGCAGAGTCCCTGGGTCATGTGATTCCCTTTTGCGCCCTTCTGACAAGCAAAGTAAATGAAGAAGCCGGATTCTCCTAACAGTTGTGCACTAAATAACTGCAGTGATTCACTGAACAACTTGGCAAGAAAAGTTGTAAAAGGGGGCAAAATTTTTCTTAACAATTGTCTCATTCAGCAACAGAAAATTTTGGACTCAGTTGTGATCATAAGTTAAGGACTAACTGTACTGTGTCTGTATAACCATACGGAAAGAGCAGGTCATGAAAGGAAATAGGTTATTCTTGCCACTTTGACTTGCCCATTCCCTCGCTATGGAGAAATATAGATAGAAAGAAGGTTCCATCAAGGATTCTATATGGCTCTCCCTCTAAAACTCTGCACCAATCCTACAACTGTAGGGTAAGAAATGAAATGTAGACAATATTAGTGTGATAAAAAGTTACCTTCTATGCGTATGTTGTGCTATTTGTGCATATAGAAGAATATATATAATTCATATATATATGTAGGTCTAGGTGTGTTCGGGTCTTTTCACGTGTAAGAGTATTCCAAGAGTATCTTGGCAACTTTTCGGCGAGGTCCCACTTGCCATTTTCAGGCTAGTGCTTTCAGCTTCATGCCAGTGCAAGCAGTGTGTGATTGGAGCTGCCGTCTCTCTCTATATACTAGAGGTGGGGGCTGGTGTGCAGGATTGGTTGGCTATGCTGCTGCCTCTTGATTGGTTGATGAAGTTGATGTTGGTGTGTGATGGCCTTCTGAGTTTTGATGTGGAGATATCCTGGATCTTGTGCTGTAATCTCCTGGGTTGTTTGTTTTGTAGTGATCTTTTTTCCATTAGCCTCTCGTGTTTTAATGGCTTGGGTAATGGATTGTGTTATGAGCTTGCAAGTTCTTTTGTTGTGGTATCCTGGGTCCTGCGTTGTAATCTCCTGGGTCGTTTGTGTTATGATCTTTTTTCCATTAGCTAAGATACTCTTAATCTTATACAGCAAAAGACCCGAACACACCTAGAACTACATACCTGTACCCATGAAAATCTACGAAAACAAATTCATATATGTTTTCTTAAGTTTTTGCAGCTACTTGCATGTATGGTATTCAGCTTTGTTTGGGTATTTTCCCACGTCATCATAGTTGTGCTTTTAAAGTTGTAGCAACGCTTCAGCAGAATCTCATCTGCCATCATCAGGCTTCTGTATTGTATTCTGTATTCTGTATAGTCTGATGAACAGACGAACACAATACAGAAGTGTGATGATGGCAGATGAGATTCTGCCGAAGCATTGCTACAACTTTTAAAGCACAACTATGATGACGTGAGAAAATACCTGAACAAAGCTGAATACCACACATACATATATAATTCATATTCATATATATCTCTGAAAGGCTACCTTGGCCATTAAAAAACAGCTGACAATGTTAAGGTCCATGAGATTGCGGAATTCTTGAGCAGACACATCATCGATTCTTTGTTCGGGGGGATCTGTTTGGCAGAGAAAGAGAAAGGATATTGCATAAATCTATATACATTGCCTTCTTACTCAGTGGTGGATGTATTTTGCTTTTCTAGCACTGTAAAAGTCCTTATTCCCAATTAATCCTGAGAACCATACATCACATAGATCAGTTTAAAATAAAATAAAAAAGAAAAGTCATGCTTAATCAACCTTGTCATTGCTGGTTCTCTTTCTTGTTTCTCCAAGGTGATAACTGGGGAGAACCAATTCAATTGGTTCAACTGGTTAATTACATTCTCTGTCTATCCAGTAATCACACTGGGTTGCTATGGAGATAAAATTGGAGAGCCTTTCACAGGGTGATGGAAGTTGTAACCTAGCATATGGGGGAATGTCAGGTTGAGGAAAATGATCTATCCCACTCATAAAAATCAACAAATGCCTTTATAGAACTCTAGAGGGAATCAATGTGATAAAAGCAATCTTAAACAAGTTAGAAAAAAATGGGAAAAAATATTAAAATAAATAAGAATGAGGGTGGAGGTTCGTTCTCCAAGCTTGTGGGTTTGTTTCTGAACATTTCGTTACCAAGCTAAGTAACATCTTCAGCAGAGTTTATTTCGGGGATGTCAGTGTTATTCTGTTTATAAGGGCTTGGTGTGGTCTGTAGGTCTTGTGATAGGGAAGTCACATCAGGTGTGATGGACCTTGTGACCTCCTCATCAACCCTAACCCTAACCCTACAGACCACAAGAACAAAGGAACACTGACACTGATATCTCCTAAACTCCCCTGAAGATGTTGTCTAGCCTGGTAACATAATATTTGGAATCCAGCACACAAGTTCGGAGAACGAACCTCCACCCTTATCCTCCATCCATTTTTCGCCACCATTGCATAAATAAGAATATTGTCAGGATTAGTGGGAACAACATTTTAAGTGGTTAGCAAGACAGATCCAATCATTTTGGAAATGACTCACGCCCGCCAGCATTGTTCACCAGGCAATCTAGTTGTCCATGCTGTTCTATGGTCATCGACACCAACCTCTGTAGAGAAGGCACAGGGTAAAAAGAGAAAGATTTCAGGGATGTTAGGAGCCGTGGTGGCGTGGTGGTTAGAATGCAGTACTGCAGGCTAACTCTGCCCACTGCCAGCAGTTTGTTCCTCAGTGGCTCAAGGTTGACTTCGCATTCCATCTTTCTGAGGTTGGTAAAATGAGGACCCAGATTGTTGGGGGCAATAGACTGACTCTGTAAACTGTTTAGAGATGGCTGTAATGCACTGTGAAGCAGTATTTAAGTCTTATTGCTATTGCTATGTGGAAGAAAATCAAGGTGAGAATCAAATTATCTGACTCCTCACAAGCTGCAACCTTCTTAAACAGCCAAGTTTAAATATAAACTTTTGTTGTCAGTATGAGAAATGTGGACAGTTGGCAACAATTGCAGGAGTAACAGAATAGAGGTAGATTTAAGGCAATTTTCCAAGGATATGACCTGTGAAGCTGTGGTACAGCCATTTTTTTAACTTTACTGACATCAGTTACCATTTGTTCTGCATATGTACCCCAAAATCAGGATAGTGTTGACACATATGACCCTTGGAGCTAGCCTTGTGCTAGGTTTCCACAATGCACAAAATCATAACTTTCTTTTAACTACCATTTGTTGAACAAGCAAGACAAAGCGTGTTGGCTCAGAATACAAAGTTACAAACTACAATTGGCTGAGTTTGCATTTCATGCTAAATCAAAACCAAACCTGTCACATGAAGATAAGAGTGCAATGCATGAATCCAGTGCTTGTCTTACAACTACTTTCAGCTCAGCATTATATCTGAAACAAATGATATGGTGAAGAGTTTTGGTCAGGGTTTCCCAACCTTGACAATTTTAAGATGCGTGGACTTTATTTCCCAGAATTCCCCAATCAACCATGCTGGCTGAGGAATTCTGGGAGTTGAACTCCACACTTCTTTAAAGTTGCCAAGGTTGGGAAATCCTGGATTTGCTGCAACTAGCATTGGACTTCAGTGTGAGAAGTTACATTGCAGAAGTGATAGAGAAAATGCAGAATTTCAAGAAAACCAAAAGAAATAAGCTCCAGATCTAGGAAAGAATCCATCCAGGAAGAGAAGTCCAGCCCACCTTCATGTCTGCTTCACAGAGAACATCACAGACCACAAAGCAACCTTCTCCAGATCCACCACCTTCTGCAAGTTCCCTCTCAAGACCTTTTCCTTTTTCTTCTGCAAAGAGATGCAAAGTGGGTTTAAGGCTGCCATAGGGAAATAGAAGAGAAGGATAATCATTTTATCCCAAATTATTTATACTTGGAGTCTTTAGCTGCCTCTAGTTCCAGCTATGGTCCAAATAAAATTAACAGGTGTACCACTCACACCTAATAAATTGATTTCCACCAACCCTTGGAAAAGTTTTCATAGCAAGAATTGAAAACATGTGGCCCATAGCTTCTATTATTTAAAAAAATCTGGTTTTAGAATACAGTAAGAACAAATCTATCAAAGCTGTTTGTAGTCAATTGGAGTTGGTAGTTGCAACAAATAATAATTAAACAAAAAGAATGGGAACTGCTAGTGTTTCCATTTGCCTCAAGATCTACTCATGAGTAGCATTCTCAAACACAATCCATTGTGATAAGGTTTGCCCATTTTAATGCCAATTTACTATTTAGTTTATACCATTGATGAAACATTTTGCCAGACTGGTAAGTATAATTGTTATGTGTTTTAATCCAGGGAAATCCACTTACAGAGTTCTTACTATTAAAACTAGCCCAGCATTATGGAGTTGAAAAGGCTATTTAAGCTGCCAAAGCAAATTGTCTACTGTACTTAATGAAGGAAGTAATCTAAATTACAGCAAAAAGAAAAGGAAGGCCGAGAGCTAATTCATTCAGTTAGTGCTAAATTTGGGTCCTTCCTCCCTCCCTCCCTCTTTTCTCTTTCTTTCTTTTCTTTCTTTCTTTCTTTCTTTCTTTCTTTCTAGATAGATAGATAGATAGATAGATAGATAGATAGATAGATAGATAGATAAATAAGCTTATTTTATTAATCATTACATTAGGTAAATTCAGAAACACTTTGATCAATTAAAAAAAAACCTTTTTACAACCCTATAATCCCTTAATTTGGGGTAGATTCAGGGTGACTGGATGGAGCTGATTTTACTGGATGGATACTCTTCTTGATACCATACAGAGTTCACAGCAGGTATCTTTCCTTTGCGCCCTGAGAGAAAAACATCTGCCATTAACTAGAATTTAACTTTTAACCATTAGGCTACCACACCACAATTTGATTCAAAATAAAATAGGTAGTCAGAACCCAAGCCGAAGTTAGCTTAGCAAGCCTTAAATGTGAATACAGCATCTGGCAGGTTTAAACTGCTGCTCAATTATATAGTTCATTGTTGTACATTTTGCTGTTCCTTAGGAAAAATCACAATTCCATTTTCCTAAATGAAAATTATCTACCCAGGAAAATATAAAATTGCCTTTGTAGCAAGTAGGCATTCTAGTGATTTAGCGTGCATCTTATTTTTCTGGCCAGAAAATATTGTTTTTCTCATTGCTTCCATTTTCTGCAAAGGTAGATTGCTGAATTCTAGCAAAGCTCCAAGAAATAGATACTTGCCTTCTTTCATCTAAAAATCAGAATATGTCTTACAGCTCCATGTGAGGTTGATGGATTTTATTAAAGACATGTGCTACTATGAACTATAGCTTGCTTCATCTGCAATGCATGGGGTTCATCATTTCTTCATCTGCATTTTTTTTCCTTAAGGTGTTTGCAACTTTCTGTTGTCCAAATCTGGTATTTCCTTTTAGTTTGTCAACGTGATTAGCTAAATTGGGATCAGGATTATAAATCATCAGATATAAAGCAAAGGTAGCAAAAGAGCTTTCTAGATCTCACCTTCTGATGCTGGTGCACAGAAGACCACTTTGGCTCCATGATAAACTGGAAAGAAAAAAAAACAAGTGGGATATTTCAAAACAAACTCCTGTGACTTTGTCACCACATCATTTGATGAGGAATACAGAAATGTGACATAGCAAATTATAAGTAGTCCTTTACCTACAACCATTCATTTAGTGACCATTTGAAGTAACATCAGCACTGAAAAAAGTCACTGATGTCTGGTCCTCACACATATGGCCATCAAAGCACTTCCATGGCCATATAATCAAAATTTGGGTGCTTGGCAACTGGCATGTATTCACGATTGTTTGCAACATCTTGGGAATTACATGATCGCCATTTGCAACCTTACCACTAACTTCCAACAAGCAAAGTCAACAGGAGAAGATGAATTTGCTTGACAACTTTGTTGTCCAAAAGGTAGAGGGTGAAACTAGAGGGATAGCCATATTGGACTTAATTCTTACAAACAGAGAAGAAATGATAGAGGGAGTTGAAACTGCAGGAACCTTGGGTGAGAGTGACCATGTCATACGAGAATTCAACATAACACAAACACAAGCAACAGAACATAATGACACCAGAGTCTTGGACTTTTTTAAAAGAGCTGATTTCAATAAACTCAAAGAGAACTTGGGAAAGATTCCATGGATGAAAACCCTAAAGGGGAAAACAACTCAAGAATCTTGGAAAACTCTAAAAAGTATGATCATAGAAGCCCAGACCAGCACAATATCACTGAGAAAGAAAAACAAGAAATTCAAGAAGAAACCAGCATGGCTGCACAACGATCTCTCTGACAAATTTAAAGAAAAAAAGGACAACTACAAAAAATGGAAAGAAGGATGTACAAGTAAGGCAGAATATCAGCAGATAGCCAGAATTTGCGAAGACGAAGTCAGGACAGCAAAGGCTCAGAATGAACAAAGACTTGCAACAAAAGTCAAAGATTGTTCTATATGTAAAGTGGATGACTCCAAATCTACAAACCTGATTGG